>OY390717.1:53200965-54400965 GCA_959613365.1 Balanococcus diminutus
GTGTCTTTTTATAAATTATATAATTCAAACCTTGTTCAAAAAAATTTTTTTTGATAGCGACAAACATAAAATAAATCCGTTTTGAAAAATGTCCCCAGTTTGGTTTTTTGGTTGTAAAATTTTTTCGAAGTATTTTTATCCCTCAAGTTATCGTATTATTTGGAAAATTAATCATGAGGTGGTTCGGTGTAACCTATTAATTTGATAATTGCATTATTTCTTTCCATTCTCTTTCTTTCTACATATTTATACGCATTTGTATGGATATTTTGTGCAAAGCAAATCAGTTCATCAACGATACCTTTGTACACTTTTGCACCATACCTATCTACGTACATAAAATCGTGCTCGTACCATCGTATCACATCATTATCGATTTTGAGATTATACATACAATTATTGAAGAGTTCGTACAGCTGGCTACACATTTTTGGCATCGAAATTACACTAGCCTAAAAGTGCTCGTCTCAACTACGCACACCACCGTACATCACCGAAAAATGAAGCTGAATCAACTATAAGCCTACCACCGATACTGAATTACCTACTCAATCCAGTCCCAGAGATTATTTCGAGCTGTTCAGAGAAAATTTGAAGAGATCGCTCGAAAAGCGAACTAAAATTATGGATTCGATTTCCAACAATAGCAGCGATGTCTACAAATTGCTACGCGAACTCGACGCTGCTATGAAATTGGTGACCGCTACTGTAAAGACAGAAAGACACTCAAATGTCACGAACAAATGTTGCAACAACAAGAAGATCTCATCCAAGATGTACGCACTGATGTCCAACGTATTGATAACGAGATAAAAACGCCAAAACGTAGCTACTGCTGTCCTGCCAGCCTGCCAGCCATCCTAAAATCCAGTCAATGAAAATGACAACAGAATTATTTGGAGCTGCGAGTATAGTGCTCAGCAATGAAGTATACAGTACCATCCTCTCGCGGTCGTCGAATTATTTGAAGCTCACCTAGCTGACTCCAGCGTAGGCGAGCCACATAAAAATGTACTTATGCTGTTTCGTAGCCTAGTCCAAGTATCTTAACGCCGAAAGCTAGAAAAATTATCATAAAAATAGGGTACATTTCGCCAGCCCCGCCCATTTCGAATTTGTTATTCGGAGTAGGGGCATTCGTTTGTGCTCGGTTTGTGCTGATTTGTGCCGTAAAAATTTTCGTTTGTGCTGCCCCCCTTCCAGAGATATTTTGAAAAAACCTTGGGCGGGGCTGGGGAAATGGTTTTTTTCAAAATTCGAATTTTGGGTCAAAATTGGTGTCATTCGTTTGTGCTAGGTTTGTGCTGATTTGTGCCGCAAAAATTTTCGTTTGTGCTGCCCCCCTTCTATGGGCGGGGCTGGGGAAATGGTGAAAACCAAAATTCGAATTCGGGATCAAACTTGGTGTCATTCGTTTGTGCTCGGTTTGTGCTGATTTGTGCCGTAAAAATTTTCGTTTGTGCTGCCCCCCTTCCAGAGATATTTTGAAAAAACCTTGGGCGGGGCTGGGGAAATGGTTTTTTCAAAATTCGAATTTTGGGTCAAAATTGGTGTCATTCGTTTGTGCTAGGTTTGTGCTGATTTGTGCCGCAAAAATTTTCGTTTGTGCTGCCCCCCTTCTATGGGCGGGGCTGGGGAAATGGTTTCAAGTAAGGGGAGAAGAAGGGGTCCAATGAAAATTTTGATACTGTCAATCATTTGTGCTAAGCGAGTAGAGATTTGTGCCGTACTCGATTTTCACCTCTACCCCCTCCATCCTATTTTCAATAATATTACCATCGTTAATATACGATTGGGAGCAATGGTTAGGTTGCATAATTTTCCATTTTTTTTAGAAAATCTTTCCTAATGAAATGAAAATTCAATTTTTTACTTTGTACAAAATTTCAATTTTTTTTTTCATTTTAAATTTAAGATTGTGATTTGAAATTGTTCTCATTAAAATTAGTGACAATGGTACCATGATTAAAGTTATGATTTTTTGTCAATTTAAAAGGACTGTTGATTTTTTTTTTACTTTAAAATTTTAAGGTGGATTATACCAAATATCATTTATTACTTTTTTAATTTTTTTTTGAATTCGATGTTATTTTTTTGAATTTTGTAATCAACATATTAAAAAGATACGTACTTATACATTATTTCATAAAGCAGACCCCAAGAGACTTTTTAACAATTTATTTTTCTTCGTCATACGTACTTCAAGAAGTGAACCTACATGAAAATTAAAAAAAAAAATTCTTTATTCAATTTTTTTAATTTAGGAAAATTTTGACTTCATGGCCTAAATAGAATGGCCAGATTTCGAAAATCGAAATTTTTATGGCCATTTTTGAATGAAAAATCTTAATTCTGAAATCAAATATCTTCACTCAAAACAATTACTTGAACAAATTAAAGAGAATACACGAACTTGAGAAAGAAGGTTTTAGTACCTATACACAGGCTCAAATAGGTCCAATGGCTCGAATACTGTTTGTAACATACATCAAAATGTGAAATATTTTCCATGCAAGATTGGCTGTGATTGGCGGGTGGAAATTAAGTACCTTCTGTTGGAAATTATTCGAAAACATTATGCAAAAGATTGCCAGGGAAAAATAAATGCAAAAAAACTCTGACGCATTAATGCGTCAGAAAAGCTGATTTTTTAAATTATTATTTTATCAATTATCATTATTAAATATTATCATTTTTTCATTTCAAATCAATAATTTTTGTCAAAATGTTTTTTACTCGCATTCTCATTTAAGTATCAAAAATAAATAAAATTTCATTTTTCTCAATAACTTTAATATTATTACAATATTTTCAAATTTTCATTTATTTTCATCATTTGAAAAAACAAAAACTAACCAAGTTTCGTTTTTCTTTGAACTCCAATAATTATTTTTAAATTATTTTTTTTCTTTTTCAATTTATTTTATTATTTTCTCAGAAATTTTCAAAATGTTCATTTTGTATAATTTAGTCTGTCTAAAAATATGGTATTTCTTTCAATTTTCTCCAATCCAGCAAACTTTTATTTCAATCCGCAAAATTTTATTTCATTTAAAATTTTATTAATTTTAAAGTCACTTCTTTCAATAATTTTCTTTCCTTTTTCATTTTTTCCTTATCAATTATTAGGTATGAATAAAAGCGGCGAATTATTTCTTAATTGGCAACACTGATTAGAGTTTAGATCGAGTAAATCGAGCTTATAAAATTTGATGCATTTTTTTAATAATGCCTAGCATATTTAAATAAAAAATGATATGACGTCGACGCGGTGCTCGTCGACGTCGACGTCTAAAGAGGGGAGAAAAGTTTTAATTTTTTTCGACCTGAAATAAAATGCTAGGCAAAATATTTTTCGATTAATGGATTAAATTGGTCTAATTTAATTCTGACCATTTCTTCCCAAATAATGCGTAGTAATGGTCCAAAATTGCTCAAAAACAATAGGGTTCTATTCTACATGGTACCCGACCTCCCATTAAAATTTGAAATAAATCGGTCCATTAGAACGAGAGTTATCGCGCGGACAAAATTCAGTCAATACATACATACATACATACATACATACATATCGCAAGAAATACCAAAAAAATCGAAGATCAAAACTAATAGCTGATTTTGAAAAAATCAGCTAAAAGACGAGGTAAGTGCCAGCTTGGTATTTGAAAAATTGTTCGCGATTTTTTTTATCGGGTAATTGTTTCAAATTCAGAAAATAATTTTTAATGATGATTGAAAAATAGCTTTCCATTCCCAATACTATAAGTGAGAAAAATTGACACAAGAATTTCGAAAGAAGAGAGAGGTTTCCAAAATAAAATTTAAATGATCACCACTTCCTTGAAATTGAAGTTCAAAAAAAGTATGGAATTTTTTTCTTCAAACATTCGTGGAAACTTTGAAAATATTCCAAAAAAAACTAAGTAGGTATGTGTTAAAATTTTTTTTAAAAGGCAGGAAAGGAAAGGAAAGAAAAAATGAAAAAAAAAATTGAAATTTTGTACAAAGTAAAAAATTGAATTTTCATAATTTTATTTATTTTTGATACTTAAATGAGAATGCGAGTAAAAAACATTTTGACAAAAATTATTGATTTGAAATGAAAAAATGATAATATTTAATAATGATAATTGATAAAATAATAATTTAAAAAATCAGCTTTTCTGACGCATTAATGCGTCAGAGTTTTTTTGCATTTATTTTTCCCTGGCAATCTTTTGCATAATGTTTTCGAATAATTTCCAACAGAAGGTACTTAATTTCCACCCGCCAATCACAGCCAATCTTGCATGGAAAATATTTCACATTTTGATGTATGTTACAAACAGTATTCGAGCCATTGGACCTATTTGAGCCTGTGTATAGGTACTAAAACCTTCTTTCTCAAGTTCGTGTATTCTCTTTAATTTGTTCAAGTAATTGTTTTGAGTGAAGATATTTGATTTCAGAATTAAGATTTTTCATTCAAAAATGGCCATAAAAATTTCGATTTTCGAAATCTGGCCATTCTATTTAGGCCATGAAGTCAAAATTTTCCTAAATTAAAAAAATTGAATAAAGAATTTTTTTTTTTAATTTTCATGTAGGTTCACTTCTTGAAGTACGTATGACGAAGAAAAATAAATTGTTAAAAAGTCTCTTGGGGTCTGCTTTATGAAATAATGTATAAGTACGTATCTTTTTAATTTGTTGATTACAAAATTCAAAAAAATAACATCGAATTCAAAAAAAAATTAAAAAAGTAATAAATGATATTTGGTATAATCCACCTTAAAATTTTAAAGTAAAAAAAAAATCAACAGTCCTTTTAAATTGACAAAAAATCATAACTTTAATCATGGTACCATTGTCACTAATTTTAATGAGAACAATTTCAAATCACAATCTTAAATTTAAAATGAAAAAAAAAATTGAAATTTTGTACAAAGTAAAAAATTGAATTTTCATTTCATTAGGAAAGATTTTCTAAAAAAAATGGAAAATTATGCAACCTAACCATTGCTCCCAATCGTATATTAACGATGGTAATATTATTGAAAATAGGATGGAGGGGGTAGAGGTGAAAATCGAGTACGGCACAAATCTCTACTCGCTTAGCACAAATGATTGACAGTATCAAAATTTTCATTGGACCCTTCTTCTCCCCTTACTTGAAACCATTTCCCCAGCCCCGCCCATAGAAGGGGGGCAGCACAAACGAAAATTTTTGCGGCACAAATCAGCACAAACCTAGCACAAACGAATGACACCAATTTTGACCCAAAATTCGAATTTTGAAAAAACCAATTCCCCAGCCCCGCCCAAGGTTTTTTCAAAATATCTCTGGAAGGGGGGCAGCACAAACGAAAATGTTTGCGGCACAAATCAGCACAAACCGAGCACAAACGAATGCCCCTACTCCGAATTCCAAATTCGAAATGGGCGGGGCTGGCGAAATGTACCCATAAAAATACTGTCAACTTCGACCAGCTGAAAGAAGAATTTTTCATCGAATTTTGGTCAGAAAATCATCAAAACTGGCGTTCAAGAATTCAAAGCCGTTACCTACTGAAATAAAACCTCTCGAGATATGTTAATTCTAAACGTTTTGAATGTTATGTAAAAAATAAGTCACCGGGAAATATCTTTTCAACCCCCCCCCCCCCATCCGAAGCACAAATTTTATTTTGTTGAAGACCCTAACGTTGACATTCTGATTTTTGTTAACAACCCTAATGTAATACTCAAGAAGAATTGTATTAAAGAGGTTAATGTAGAATTCGTGGAATCAAATTACATTATACCTACAAGAGAAAAATATCACGAAAAAATCCCGAAAAATACCTATCGCGAAAAGTCGCTAAAAGTTGCGAATTTCAGTTGTAAAAATTTGGTAGACACCTTAATTTATTTTTACCCTTTCGGCTATTTTTTAGTTAAAAAACAAAAGTCGAATACCCTATGAAAAAATTATATGTATACGAATAATGCGTAAAAAATGAAAACGCAAAAGGGCATTTGCCTGAAATTCAAAATGAATTTGTTTTTCTCTTCGCTTGTGGGAGAAGGGTATTTTTTCAGATTTCGACGTGTACGTTCCATTGTGTGAGGCTTGACCTGTTAGTATGCTTTGTTTGGGTCGCCCTGTGATATGCAGAGATATTCTACGGCGATGTTACTGGTTTTCGTCGCATTCCACTGTTCAATTTTGATCTCCGGTGCTGCCAAAGTGTTCCATCGTCGTTCTACGAGACCGAGCTGCGATGCTGTTTACGTTTTCGTCGTTTGCTTCGTTTTATTGCCGATCCAGCATTTTGTTTTCCAGGCAGCAGCTTATTTAATTCGTACGCCCTGTTTGAGTCTCCGAAAAACCACCACGATCGAGATACGACGCTGCCATGCGCTTTCAAGTGGCTGTAAATCGCCGTATTTGTATTTCCAAAGCTACGACGCTGTTATGTATTTCGCTATTGGTCGTCGTTTTCAATTATTCGAGCTCTGATGAATGCTATGTATACTCTATCGTCCGTCGCTGTCATTGCTGCAGAGCTCCGATGCCGCTATGTATTTGGTTGCTGGCTGTCGTTTATTTTTCCAAAGCTCTGACGTCGCGTATGAGCGCCGATCTAACAGCATACGGGCTCCGACGTGTCACGCGTATGCTGTAATTAGACGGAATGTTATTTTATTCAACCAAGCTCCGCCGATGTACGTGTATTTTCGCCGCCAGCCCTCAATTTTCCATTTGAGCTTCGATTTGCTACGCGCGAGTCGTTATTGGTCGTCAACTGCCTACTTTTTGAGCACCGGCGATCGCTATACTGGTTTTGCCATATGTAAATGGGCTCCGACGTCGTCTATGGATATTCTCCGCCGTGTACCTGTATTTTGGGCATCGATCGTCGTTCTCTGTCTACGCTGCTGACTGGTATTTGTCGTATGCCACTGTTAGTGCCACTGTGGATCATTACCATTTGCCCTCGTTGCGTCATCGTCCTAAGTGATACGAGTAATTTAATATTGAACATTTTCAATGTTGTTCAAATTCTTATGTTCATCAAACTTTAAATAAGTATCGATCCAAATTCAAAAAATTATCAATACCTATTAATTTTAAAATCAAAACTTCAATTTCAGTGAAAATAGAAGAAAAAAATTATTAGACTCTTGAAATTCGATTTAAAAAAATTATATTGAATTGGAGAAGCACCAAATTTCGAATTTTCATCAAATTTCGAGATTTTTGGTTGAAAATCTTCATTTTTTTTTCATTTTTGCTGAAACATTATTTTTTAGAATTTTATTTTAACGATAGGTAGGTAATCTTTTAAATTTTGCTTGTAAAATTTTTTGTGAGATAAAGGCGAGTCATTATGGATTTTTTGTGAAATTTAGAAGAAAAAAAATTATAGTTCTTCATTAACTCGTCAAAACATAATTTTATAAGCTATTTGGTATTTTTTATCTCGCCATCGAGGGCCTGGATGCTCGAGATACGTGATTTTGAATATAAAATGTAATTTCCACCGTTCTTCAATCGATAGTTTTCAAACTTGGTAAGTAAGTAGAGGTAAATATTGGAGGAAAGTATTATACAATTTTTCACATTTTTTTGACCTCGAATAAATGGCCTCAAATAATTTTGAACCTCGAATGATTTCAAATCCGATAAAAGGTTATCAGAAGATTGGGCTTATTTCTTTAAAAAAATAATATACCTAATTTAAAATTCCATCATTAAAACTGACACGCGACTAATGCCACCTTATAGGCCCATAGAGAACGGATTAATTCTCATTACTTTAATGAGGGTAATTAAGTCGAGTACACACTCGAGCTGTGCGACTAATCGTTTACATAAATCGTAATAAATGAAGACTCTCGAGATGGAGGAAAAAAATTATTAAAACAAAAAGGGTAAAAAATTTACCAAATTTTCAATTTATCATCGTTAATACAAGGGTAGGTAAGTTTAAAAGTGTGTACTTGCACCGCCAAGTACATTTTCAGCCAAGTACAAACAAAAAAAATTATTAGCCACGCCCATATACCCAAAAACCTACATAAAATCATAGGCTTATGTATAACGTGTGTAGGCTGTAAGTAGTCTAACTGTTCAACTCGACTTTGTAACGCTCGTATCTTAATTCGTCGTTGTTTAAAATTCATCTAAAAGCTCGAATAAACTTCAACTATAAGGCGAATTAATGTGTATACGATAAATACAGCAACATTTGCGTATATAAAATTTCGAAAAACTAGCACGTTGCGCGAGACCACGTAATGTAATATTTTCTCGTAAAACGCCCAACTTTTCACGCTTAAATTAAACTTTTAAATCTCCCGAGACTCGACAGAGATGATACACGCGAGCTAAATGTACACTATCGATATAAACTTGTAAAAAATTACTCGTACATGGCGCGGTAAGGCTCGGTGATTGATGATAACAAGGTAAGTTGAAGTAATACCACGAGTCGACTGTTGTAGGATACGAGTACAAAGAATTGTCTTCTTCAATTTTCTATAAGCCCCATTCTACACTTTGCTAACTGATAAATATTCCTCGCGAAAATTCCTCCGCTAAACTGATGCGATAAAGGCAAAAGAGATGGGGGGAGGGGCTTATTTATATGCCAGAATCGTTGTAATGTGGATAAATCTTTCGAGGTTCAAATTTCTCGCGAGAATCGCAACTTGCATGAAATACGAACGAGCAGTATAAATTTATAATTGTATAGAAATCGTTTTGAAATATATAACATGAAGCTGTGATAATTTACCCTTGAAATAATTTTTTCTGCAAGAAAAGTAAGAGAGAAAAAACCATTTCAAACCTTAAAAATCGAAAAATTATTTAAAATGAAATTGAAAGAAAAAATTAAAATGGCTGAAGTAATTTAGGCAAAACTGCAGATCGAAAAATTTGAAGATATCGATCGATAAAAAAATAGAAACACTTTTAAAAATGACTACAAAAATAAAAAAATAAAAAAAACAATACCAAATAAAATAAAATATTGAGGAAAATTATAAACTGAAAATAAATGAAAACTTTATATAAATGTTGGACTAAAATTTGGAAATCCTTAAAAAAAATATTAAGAAATCCAAACATTTCGGAAAATAAAGAATTCGTTAGGTTAAGGAAGGTAGGTAAATGGGGAAAAAATGAAATTGAATTAAAAATAGCAGAAAACTGAAAATTTACTGGAAATTTGAAAATACATACTTGATTGAAAATGCCTGAAACTGGAATCTGACGAAAAATTAAATTATTTTGAATTAAATAAATTAGCCAAAAAATTGAAGGTTTTGAAAATTTTGCGAAATTCCAACAAAAAATATCATAAATAATATGGGTAATGAAAAAAAAAGAAAATTATTGAAGTCGAATTAAAAATTAAAAACAAATCAGAAAATTTAAAATTATAGAAAATAACTGAAAAAGTATTTCTTTAAATATTTATGCACCAATTGCAAATTAATTTCCATAAATTGGAAAACACTTGGAACAATTTTTAAAAAATTAAAAAAATTACTACCATGCAACTATTGATTACATGGTGAATTTCAAATTTTCCTTAACTTCAATTTCCTTGAAAAAATTGCAAAAAAAATTTTCTCATTATTCGGGTCCATTCTGAGAGATTCTGATGAAAAAATTTGGAATTTTTCAATTATTCCCATTTTTGAAAAAATTAATTTTGCCATGTAAAAAGATCCGGTGTTTTGCCGGATCTTTTTCCATGTCGAATTTCAAATTTTCCTTAAATACAATTTCTTTGAAAGAATTGCTCAAATAATTTTTTTTCTTATTCCTTATTCGGGTCCATTCTGAGAGGTTCTGACGAAAATTTTTTGAATTTTTCAATTATTCCCATTTTTAGAAAAAATCAATTTATGCCATTACAACATGATAAATTTCGCATTTTCTTTAAAATTGAATTTCCTTCAAAAAATTGCTCAAAAATTTTTTTCTCATTATTCGGGTCCATTCTGAGAGATTCCGATGAAAAAATTTGGAATTTTTCAATTATTCCTATTTTTGAAAAAAATTGATTTTGCCATGTAAAAAGATCCGCTGTTTTGTCGGATCTTTTTCCATGGCGAATTTTAAATTTTCCTTAAATACAATCTCTTTGAAAAAATTGGTCAAATAATTTTTTTTCTTATTATTCGGGTCCATTCTGAGAGGTTCTGACGAAAATTTCTTGAATTTTTGAATTATTCCCATTTTTGGAAAAAATCAATTTATGCCATTACAACATGATAAATTTCGCATTTTCTTTAAAATTGAATTTCTGTGAAAAAATAACTCAATTTTTTTTTCTCATTATTCGGGTCCATTCTGACAGGTTCTGATGAAAAAATTAAATTTTTCAATTATTCCCATTTTAAAAAAAAAATTGATTTTGCCATGATTACATGGTGAATTTCAAATTTTTCCTAAATTCAATTTCCTTGAAAAAATTGCTCAAAAAAATTAATAGATATAAATTTGAAGAATTGGGGTGAGGTGAAGGATAGAAAAAAAAATAATTTAAAAGTGGAGAAAACGATGAAATTTAGAAACAAATCAAAAGTTTAAGTTATCTCAATTGGAAAATTTTTTAATAATTGGGCAAAAATTGGAAACAATAATTAAATATAGGTTTATATGTGGTAGTGAGAATTTGGTAGAACTGAAAATTAAAAATAATTGAAATAAAAAATTAATAAAAATTAAAAACACAATACATGCAATAGAAAATTTAGAAAAATTAAATTAAATAAGAAATGATTAAACGTTGAAGAATATTAAAATTGGAGCAAAACTGTAAAATTTTGGAAAAATATTAAAAAGTTGATAAAAAACTGACAAATATTATATCGCAAAAATTAAATTTACTATTTTTAATTAAAATTAGTAGATTAAAAAAGGCTGTAAAATAAAAAATAAGAGCAATAATTGAAGTGAACTCGCCATCGAAAAATTATATTAATCAAGTTTGAAAACCACTTGAAAATAGGAAAAATTAAAGCTGAAAAAATAAAAAATAAAATTCATAAATAAAAATTTAAAATATTAGATAAAAATTAAAAAAAATATAGGTAATTATAAGAAAATTGAATTAAATCAAATTTCATATACCTGAAAATAAAAAATAATTGAAATGAAACAAAAAAAACGCGTAGCAGTCAAGATGCTCCGCGACAGCCGATTTTTTTTTTCAAGTTAGTGTACCACTTTGAAAACGTTTTCATCCATGGTATTTCAGTTTCAATATCAGTTTTAACTTCAAATTCAGTTTAAAAATGTCAGGTTTTTGTCTTCAGTTTTAGTTCCTATCTGCATTGAAGATGTTGAGGTTCCGACCCAACCCCCTCATCACTTTCGGCTCTTAGGATGGGGGCTCCGCCCCCATACCCCCGCGTTGGGGGCTTCGCCCCCAACCACCTCGTCACTTCCAGCTCTTCAGATGGGGGCTCCGCCCCCATGCCCCTATTAGGGGGCTTTACCCTCAATAGGGACATGACAGGAGAGGATTGAGGGCTTCGCTCTCAATCCCCTTCACACTTTCAGCTCTTCAGACGAGGGCCAACACACCAAAAAAGAGGTTAAAACGTGAAAATTTATGATTTTTGACCCTGTACGGGGGTCAAATGGTGCTCAAAAGTCGAAACCCCCAAAAGGCACATCAGTGACCTCTACTGACCCTACATCCCAAATTTCGATTGTTTAGGTCTTTTAGTTTGGGCTGTAGGCTGTTCAACGCGTCAGAAAAGACAGGTTAAAACTTGAAAAATATTGATTTTTGACCCTGTATCGAGGTCAAAAGGGGTTTAAAGGTCAAAACCTACAAAAGGCACATCAGGGGCATGAACTCGATCTATGATAAAAATTTAGGCCCCCCAGCTTTATTTGGAGGGTCTGTAGCCTGATCAATGTGAAAAAATGACCTAAAAATCCACTTTTTGGGCCCTAAAATGGGGTGGGAATGACTTGGGAAGCTGAAATTTGGATACAGTGGAGACAATCAGTCACTGTTGTTGATAAAAATTTCAAATCATTTTGTCAAATTGGGGCCTCTTTAAAGCCCCCCTCAAAAAGAGGCCACCCCCCCCCCAATTTTGGGGCCCAAGGGTCAAAACCCCAAAAGGCACCTCAGTGATCCTTACCGATCCTAAATACCAAATTTTAGCATCCAAGGTCATTTGGTTTGGGCTGCAGGCTGATCAACGTACCGGGAAGCGAGAAAAAACATGAAAAATTGTGAAAAATCTTGATTTTTGACCCTTGACAGGGGTCAAAGGGGGCCCAAAAGTTGAAACCTACAAAAGGCACATCAGGGGCACAAACTTGATCCATGATGAAAATTTTGGCCCCCCAGCCCCATTTGGGGGTCTGTAGCCTGATCAACGTGAAAAAAATGACCCCAAAATCCACTTTTTGGGCCCTAAAATGGGGTGGAGATGACTTAGGGTGCTGAAATTTGACTATGGTGTAGGTAATTAGGATTCTCATCCCTGGGGCAAGTTTCAAAAAATTTCATGATATTGGGGCTCCCCCGCCCCCCTTCAAAAAGGGGGCATATCCCCAATTTTGAGTTAGGGCCCCAAAAATTTTTTTGCATAATTCCTACACCGAGGAGACCCTACATATCAAGTTTGACCTTATTTGACCTGTTAGGCTCGGCCCCAGAGTTCCAAAAGTGAGGGTAAAATTATAAATAAATAAATAAATAAATAAATAAATATATATATATATAAATATGTGACATGTGACAGATCGTCATCTTTTGGTCCCAAACGTCAACAAATGGGGTCAGAACTCTTCTACCCCCCCCCCTCCTTCTAAATCAGGGTCGGACACAATAGCCTAAATTTAAAAAAAAAAAATCGGCTAAAAATTCGAGGATGAAAATCGAAAAAAAAGCTAAAATTGGAATCCAACAAAATAAGGAACTAAAAATGACTGCAAAATAAATAAATTAAAATGAAATTATAAGTTTATACAAATTGAGGGGCCGTTTGTAAAAACCACCATAGTCGAAATTTTCTTTATTCAATTTTCTAAACTAAAATTTCACGAGAAAGACGATGGTGATAAAAGTTTTTGGAAAAAAATGGCCATCATCAATTTTTTTCAACTTCAAAAGTACGTGTTTCAGCTGTTTATTTTGTAAAAACCACCATAGTCGGTATTTTTAAAGGGAAAGTGGTAAAATTTTTCAAAATTTGAAAACAAATTTTATTGCATTTCGTGACATTATGGAAAATATTTATGATCAATTAACACCATCTGAATCAAATTTTCGCCCCCAAACTTGATCTGAACGTTATTTCGGTCTCCTGTAAAATTTGATTTTTTGACTATGGTGGTTTTTACAAACGGCCCCTCAATTCAAAACTGCAGAAAATTGAAGATTAAATTTTAAGATAGTTAAAAATTGAATCAAGTTGATGAAAAAAAAAAAATTAAATAGAGAAAATACAAACTTGAAAAAATAAAAATTAAATTTTATTGTGAACTATGAATTAATTGAAAATTTAAAAAACCTAATAAAATTTGATGAGGTTTGAATTTTTGCTAAAAAATTGAAATACAAGAAGAATTAATAATAAAAAAGAAATAAATTGAGAAAATTGAAATTTTCAACAATGAAACAGGCTACAAAAAAGTAAATTTTTTCACATTGCGATCATCGAAAAATTCACACATCAAAAATTACCTAATGTTGATAATGAGCACCTAAACAAAACATCATAATCATAAAGCAGTGATTTTGCAAGACTCGACTATCAACAGGACTTTCCACTTTCATTAAAAAAATGAAGAAATTCCAAAATTTTTGAAATTGAAAAATTCCCCAAATTTTAAAAAATTAATAAAAAATTTTGATTTTTTTATCAATTTTGAAATTTCTACCAAATGTTAAAAATCTATCATATTTTACAAATTGGTCTTCTTATATAAATTTATATATATATTTTTTTTTTTGAAAATATAGATACATTTTAGAAATTGACCAAAATTCAAAAATTCATTAAAATTTGATTATAATTACCAAATTTTGAATTTTTTTCTAATTTTGATAAATTTCAAAAATTTATAAAACTTTAAAACCTACACAAATTTCCAAAATTAATTCGATTTCAAAAAAATAATGATTAAAATTTCAAGATTCTCCCAATTTAGAAAAATGTTTCAATTTTTAAAAAGTCATACTCATAACAAGTAAATAAAATTGAGAAAATTGAAATTTTCAACTATGAAACAGGCTACAGAAAAGTAAATTTTTTCACATTGCAATCAGCATCGAAAAATTCACACTTCGAAAACAAAGAGAGCTGTATTTTGGTATTTTATGTCCTTAAGCAGAGAAAAAATTGCACCCCCAAACAGTGACGAACTGAAAGAATTTTTCAAGGGAAAAGGGCAGAATTACTGAAAATATCAAATTCAAGTACCGAAAATTTGAAACTTTAGCAAATGAGATGAAAATAATATTTCCCGAAGAAGCGAGGGAAAATTTTTTGAAAAAAACTGCAATTTTGAGTAAGAAAAATGTAAATTTGAACTACTGAAAGTTTCAATTCTGTTATTAAATAGAAAACAAAATACTGCTCGAGCGTAGCGAGAGCGAAATTTTTTTAAAGAAATATTCAATTATAAAAGAAAAAAAAGGGCAAATTTTGCCTAATAAAAAAAAATTCATGACCTCCAGCAGCAAAATTCATGACTTTTCATGATTTTCATGACCTGTAGACACCCTGATAAAGCAGTAATTTTGCAAGATTTGACTATCAACAGGACTTTCGACTTTCATAAAAATGAAGAATTCCAAAAAAAAGTTTGAAATCGAAAAATTCATGAAATTTTAAAAATGACAAATTTTGAATTTATATCAAATTTAAAATTTCCACCGAATTTTACAAATCTAGCGTATTTTACAAATTTAATAGGCCTTTTAATACCTATTTTTTTTGAAAAATACATGAATTTTAGAAATTGACCAAAATTTAAAAATTCATTAAAATTAGAAAATTACCAAATTTTGAATTTTCCTCTAATTTTGAAGATACATACCAAAACAAAATTTTAATAAATTTCAAAATTTATAAAACTGTAAAACGTTCACAAATTTCCAAAATTGATTCCATATCCAAAAAATGATTAAAATAGACGTACCAATTTTCATCATCATCATAATAATTATTAAGATTCTCCCAATTTAGAAAAATGTTTCTATTTTTAAAAATAGAAAATTTTTTCAAAAATTAAAAATTGGTCACCCTTTTTTAAAAATTTATCAAAATTTAAAAATACCTAAAATTTCTATTTTTACAAAATTGCTCTTTTCAAATTTATAATCCAATAAATCAGAAATGAAATTCGTAATCAATGAATAAATGAGATAATTCGACAAAAATTTAATAAAGATTTTTTTAAAGATTTTAAAAAGTTGAATGAACTGAAAATTCTTCAAAATTTATTTAATCAGAAAATGTTCCAAAACTTTAAAAAAAATTGAAAACTGCGAGCTGAAAAATTGTAAAAAATTAGATTTTTTAAATTAGATAGCAATAAAAAAAAAGTTCAAAAATTAAATTGAGAGAAAAAATTTTTTTTAAAAGAAAAAAAATATATATAAAAGCCTATTCAACTATTTGAAAATGTTTTAAAACAGTAATTAAAAATGTACTCGTATTTAAATAGACTTTTCCTAATTAAAATTCCAAATAGGTCCCATCCCTACTACGAGGTTAATACCTTTGCAGGACAGCAGCACTAGCAGAACCACGTCAAGACACTCTGCAATCGTACTCCACCCATGGGTAACCTTGCCAAGACCTTGGATACATGTCAACTGTGTGGAAATGGTTATTTTCCTATACGCGTAAGTATACATCCAAATAAATAGCTACTCGATTACTCGGGACGAGCATACATCTGCCTAAGACAACAAGCCAAAACCCTGTTACAAATGTCAACATTTACAATATACAAACAAAACCACCGGGCTGATATAATATAAACGCTATTAAAGGTTAAAATGTAATCTCCCACAAGTCGTAAATCACGCAGCACTCGACATTACTCCGGCCTCAGCAAGCAAGCCTCGAGCAATCCGGCCATTCTATACATAGAATAGGAACCCAACATACATAATATTCTACATAAGGAGGGGGAGGAGGGGGCCGTGTCAAATTCAACCAAAAAAGAATAAAATAAAGAGCCCTCCAGAGTACACAAATCGAAAACTATTGACGTAGGTGGAGAGGTGGATGGGCCTAAAATTTTCAGTACAATCTTTCCACCCCTTTGACAAACATACCTATTCTCGTAGGTAACCATCAATTAGAAAATTTAGACTGTACGAGTGAGTATAGGTAAAGAACAGATATAAATATAGAAAGCAATTTTCTCAACAAAAAAAAATCCTCACTCGATATGACCTTGGATATGTATACTATTAGATTTATATATATGTAGATAAACCAACCAATGCACGATTGCACGCACATTCGTATACCGAAAATTCCTAGGGATGAATTTTTCATAAATTTCCATTTTCCAATCGACTGTTGACGTCGTCGTCGCTCGTACCCCAACCTATCGTAAGTTCCCTCGACTTTTTCCCACGTACCCTTCGTAAGTTTGATAATTGCATTTTGGGCTCGGTACGTCATCTCATTAATAAACATATCGCAGCCCTTTATCGACGGATTTCGTAATTTAAAAAGCTTTTTCAAAAAAAGGAACAACTGGATGACGTTAATTACTGCTTATAATACCTAATATTTCAAATGCATAATAAATCCGAAGCCAGATCCACGAATCAAAATTTACGAGCGCATGTGCAGCTGTGGGGCCTGGCATTGGCAGCGCCTTTGACAAGAGAAGAGCGATAGGGGAACAGGTATTTACCCTTTCTCCTGGCTTCGAGGTTTAATTCAAATTTATCCAGTTGCGTGTGATAACTGGTCTCCGATTCCAGCGCTGAAAGCCTACCGAGGTTAGTTGAGACGAAATTTATTTAACAATAAGGCTGGCACTGCGGCGCGTACCCGGATCCAAAATTTCGTAAACACACGTATCTATATCATAAGACAGGCCGTAAAAATCGAGTGTAAAATAGCCCAGAAACGATCGACGTTTTTCGAGGCGTCGCGTCCGTCGGCGTCCATAAATTTATCAAAAAAATCGCCATGATCGGATTTTTCTTGCAGGCTCCTCACCATAGAGCACTCTCACTGAAACTGTATTTGTGATGGGCTCGCCATTACCAAATACCCGGCCCGAAGTTAGCCTAGAGTGAATCAACACTATCGTCGTCATCGTCGCGGAATCTACTTTCCATCGAAATATCAAGGTAGGAATTTTTTTTTCTATAAATCCGCAGATTTGCTAATCGACGTGAAAATGTGTGAAATCAGCACGGTAATATTTGAAATTTTATAACTAGCGACGTAAAAGCACCTATAGTACCTTGGCTTTTTACGCTCGTATAACGTCGAACATGGTATCGCTGCTTCTGCGAAAGGGTCACTTATCGATTTTCGGTGCCGCGTAGTGAAATGTGTTTTCTTTTCTTCCGAAAGTTGAAGTAAAATTCGCTCAGACGAATGTAGGTAGAAAAAACTAGTCGAAAATTTAACCATTTCATAACGTCGCGCATTGATCCGATCATCTTGCCAGGTAAATTCATCTTGTGTATTCTTCTTATCACTGCTTATTCGTTAATGTAAAATCAGCCAGCTTCGTTAAAACACGTAATTGACATTGAGAACACTCGCATTTATAGTTTAGATTCACATTTCGTAAGAATAGGTACGCATTAAGACTGTATATTTCATCGAACGACGAATAAACGACTCGTAAATTTCTTATCACGCCTACGTAATTAATTTTATCGCCAATGGGTTTTCTACATTGTTGATTTTGAAGACTGCTTGGCGCGTTAATAAACCAGTTCAGAATCGCCATTGGTTATTATATAGATAATGGTGATACGTAGTTCTACGTACCTGCCTAGTACCTACACCGATAAAAAAAAAAAAGTTGAAACAACCAAGAGTGGGAAGAGTAGGTACGAGAAAGAGTAGACTGCGTTGTTTTTCTCCACGTCTTCGTAAATATACGATACAACACATTACATTACTTCGATATTAATTATAATTATTTTTCATAATTATTATGCTTTTTGAGTAAATAAACGAGCGTCGATTAGGTCTCGTACATTGTTTTCTTGCTTGAATCAATTCGAACGAGCTTGTTTACTTAGTAGTCTATCATTTTGCTTTTAATTTGATTATACAAGTAACTGGTAAATAATTATTGAAAGCAAGGTGAAACCATTGGTAGTTAATTAGAATAAATACTCAGTCGTGTGATCTATCGTAGTTGTTTCAATTTCGCTATTTTACTGCAGCTTTGTCATTTTCATTTTGTATTATCCTAACGATAGGTACCTATCATTCTCTCAACTTCAAATGTAGTGATTCACTTGCTTTAAAAAAAAAATATATATATATACAACTTTATTCTTCGTCACTGTATTGTTTTATTTATTTATTGCACCGAGAGTTACATTTGATCATATTTCGATTTGTATACATCCCTAGATAATTCGTACCTCATACATTTCTCATTCACTTGTGGTAAGTAAACGCGATTGGAATGTTGAGAAGGTGCTTTTCTTTAGTCGACAATATGATATAAGATTCAGATAGTACCAGCAACTTCGTTCATTGTTCAATAATTTCTCAAACTGATGAAATGGACAACGAGATCCAAATCTTCAAAAATATATTGTTTCTAATTAATATTTTTCGAAATGTATCAAAACCCATAAATTATTCTAACGTACAGTTCTGGTTTATTTGGGTAAATTCCAAAACTGTAATTGGCAGTTCCAAAACAAGGTGTCTACAGGATTATTTTCTTCTTCATAAATCACCACTTCTTCATTATCTTTTTCCACTAATTTTTCTACAAGATTTTCAGAAAACCACTCTCCCAAAAATTACCATGAGAAGCCTCACCCCTTTACAAAAAAATTACAACTCAAATTTATTACAAAAATTGAAAATTATTTTGTTTTTGTTTTTCAAATATTCAACAAAATATTTTTACATCAAAGAGTTTGGAGATTTTTCTCAAAAAAAAAAAAAAATCCCAAGAAAAACTGAGATATTTTTTCTTCAAACACATTAGAAATCTAGAGAGCAAAAGAGATTTTATCGAAAAAACTGAAGTTTTTTTTTCTAAACGATTGCAAGATTTTTTTCTTCAAAAAATTGATAAATTTCCTTCTCGAAAAAAAAATGAAGGACTGTCCGAAAAATTGAGATTTTTCCCCCTAAAAAATCATGATGTTTTTCTCTTTCCTCGGGAAATTTAAAAAAATTACCTATTTACTTATAATAAATTGAAATATTTTTCCCCCCCAAAAAATCACAATTTTTCATCTAAAAAAATAAATGCCAACAGGTAGTGAATTTTCGCATTTTCGAGGTTTTCTGGAAGGGGAGGGGAGGGGGAGGGAGGGGGTAATTATTTCACTGTTCAAACTTTGCGTATACTTATTGTCAAGTTGCCAGCAATATACGAGTATCTCTGGGTATTTCCAAAACTTTCTTAGAATAACATAATTATTATTATGTCATCAAAATTTAAATCAAAAACACAATAGTACACCAATAGAACTGACAAACATCCCACCATCATTCTAAAAGTGGAGAGCTGCGTTCGTATAAATTTTGGATTTTGTTCCTAAACTGTCAACATGTGAAAAAAAAATAAAATTAAGACAAAATAGTTATTGCTTAAGTATTTCACAGAACAAAACGTGTAACAAAATTATCCACGTAAACAGCAAAAGCCTCCCTCCCCCTACGATCACAAAAGATACAAAAGAAAATCTTTATTTACAAATAAATTACATCAAGATTACCTGCTCAATATTTGAAAAAAAAAATCAAAAATTGACAAAAACTTTTCAATTTAAAAAATCAGAAGAAATTGACAACTTGAAAAAAATAGAAATTAACAAAAATAAAAATTTCAATTCATAAAAGTTTTTTTTTTAAATCAAAGATTGAGAAAAGTTGAATTAACAAAAATGAAAATTTCAATTCATAAAGTTTTTTTTTAAAAATCAAAGATTAGGAAAAGTTGAAGATTAGAAGTTGCATTCAAAATTTAAAAAATAAGAAAAATTGACAATTTGAAAAAAATGTTGAAAATTAACAAAAATGAAAATTCAAAGATTAGAAAGAATTGGAAATTTTGAATCAAAAGATTTCAAATTTAAAACATCGGAAAAAATTGACAACTTGAAAAAAAATATTAAAATACTTGAAAATTTAAAATCATCATTTTTAAAAAATTAATGATGAGGAAAAATTTAAAATTGGAAAAGTTTGAATTTGAGAAGTCAAGTTCTTTCATGGAGAAAAATTTACAAAAATCAAATTTGAATTTTTGGTACTGAACACAAAAATATTTTGAATTTTGAAAGTTGTGAAACTGGAAAACTTGACAGTAAGAAAAAATTGCAAATCAACAAAAATTGAAATTTCAATTCGTGTTTCTTTTTTTTTCAACAAAAAATAAGAAAAATTGAAAAAAAAATTCAAAAATCCAAATATCTAATTTTTTTTTAAAATACTGACCACAAAAACAATTATTTGAAATTTTAAAGGTTGTGAACTGAAAAAATTTAACAGATGGAGATGTTGGAGATTGAGAAAAAAGGGAAAATAGAATAAATGTGTGGTTGATTCAAAGTTGAATATTGACACCAAAACAATAAAAAATCCAAACAATTAGGAATTGAAAATTTGAAAAATCAAACATTGATTACCTTTTTCAATAAATCTCAGCTTCACTCCATAATATAAAATCCGTCCAGTGAGCGCGATAATCCTGGCAATTAAAAGATTACCTGAAAAAAAATTAAGAAATTAACAAAAATCAACATTTTCTTAAATAAAAATAACTATTTTGAAGAAATTTAAAATTGAAAAAAAAATACAAAGATTAGATTCCAAGCATAAAAAAATGTATTGACTAATAAAATATTGACCACAGATACAGTGGAAATTTAAAAAAATCTAAAATTGGAAAAAATCGATTTTGATAAAAATAATGATTAAAACTCATGAAGTCATGACCACTGAAACAAGTGTAAACTTCAAAAAATTATTTGAAACTCCAATAAATGAATGTAAAAAAATAGGATGAAGAAAATTGAAAATTAAGGAAAAACTTGAATTATGTAGAAAAAATGTACACTGAAAAAATGATGAATTAAAAATACCTAAGTAAATGAATAAGTGACAAAAATTTCAAAGACATAGTTTTGGAAAATTAATTTTTTTTCAACAATCAACTTAGAAACATTGAAAAAAAATGTAACTATGTTAGAAATAAAAATTGCCGAAATTAAAAATTTGGATAAAATTATAATTGAAAATACAAAAAAATTAAATTCAAAAATGAATAAATTTGAAAATAGAATCGAGAAAAAACGCTAAATTTAAAGAGAAACAATCTCACTTCGAAAAAATTTCAAACTCTGAGAAATCGACCAAAATAGAAATTCTCGAGCTAAGGATATAAAAAGTAAGCATATTTACTTTATTTTTAGAACTTCCTCCCTCCTCACGTTTCAACAGGAAAAAAACAACCAACTGCGAAACCAATCATACGAAATTGTATCACGCTGCTCAGCTCTCATCAGCAGGTGTGTCTTTTATCCATAAAGGCAAGAGAAAATAGTAAATACCTAATTTGATTGACAATTTTCGAAAAGTACATAGATACTTCCACTACACGAGTCGATGATAATGCCATTACATGACGATATTTGCAGCACGTTGCCACTTTCCTTATAATAAGCCGAACCGTAAAGACGATTTTCTAAATTGGCATGTTTTTCCTATACTTAAACCTAGCTACCTAGTACCTATTCATATGGTTTGAAACACCGTAGGTAATAGGTAATTCTCTACATAGTCGTTTTATCGAAAATCCAATTCTTTATTTAATTTAGAAAATTGATAAAAACACTTCGAGCAAGTTAATTAATTATATTTAATGAAATTTCGAAAAACACATCGCACAGAGAAAACTCAAACTAATGAGTTAAATTCTCTACAAAAATTAATTAATCAAATAAGCAACAAAAATGTGTTCCTTTCCTTTTTTTAAAAATAAAAAAAAATTAATTTCCGCGAAGTCTTTAAAAGAGAATTTTTGAGGGGGAAAAATTAAATTATCTTTCATTTGCAGTTGGCACATTCATTCAAACTTCAAAGTGGCTGACACCTGGCGGCGATAAGCATAACTACTGAAAACGGGATAAAAAATAAAATCCATTGTGAATTTGTGATATATGAGAGAAATGAGGTTTTTAAATTTTTTTAATAAAATGAATGAATTTTGATAAATTTTTCATTCTTCATTATTTGAAGATGATTAATTTTATTTTATTTTGGCCCTTTTTCAGTGTCCTATGACTTCAAATTCAAATTTATTCAAAATTAGAGCGACCACCTCAATTTTTTGTTTACAATTATTGTGAACTTTTTTCTCTTTCCAATTATGTGAAAACGAACTTTGTAGCTAAATTTTTGTCCGAGATATTCACATCAATTTTTTATCATTGATATGCGTCCATCAGCTGATCATTTCAAGAGTGTTATCAGTACTTACGCTTCCGGCAAATCATTATCACATGAATGCGATATGACTATTTTAATTACTCGCGAATTATTTTGTACTCGTTATACATTTTTTTAAAAACTACCTAAATTAAATTTTAAATATTTTTGAACATAAAACCACTTGTGTGATAAGGTACTGATTACACTCGTATGATTTTCATGCATGGCGCCTAAAATATTGTAGATAGGCAAAAAGTGAATGAAACCTTTTTGATCGGAAATTAAATTTTCTACAACATAATAATCCTAGTTTTTTGTATTTTTCAAAATTTGGGACAATTTCCACACTAAAAAAATTTGCAAGAATAACAAAAATTCAATTTGAAACATTTTGGAAAATTAGGTTCTAAAAGTTTATTTAAAGTTTTTTTTCTCACAGCCAATTTAGTGACCACATTAGAGATAATGCATATTTTGGGTGTCTGGGCACCATTTCAGAACGTATCAGTTAAAAAATTCTGAAAATTAAACATTTTCCCCCGAAATTTTGAAGAGATCAAATCATTTACAAAATTTATGAATCATCCATCTACTTTCTATCAACGGATTGCTTTCTAGGATAGAATTTTTTAGAATTTTTTGAAAGGATTAAAGATTTTTTTGGGAAAATTTTCAGCAATATATATTTTTGTTTTGCCTATTTCCACATACAAGAATTTGTTGAACAAAAATTTCATAAAAGAATTCTTAATTTTTTTTCAGAATTTTTTTTTGTAATTTTTTGACAGAACTTTTGATTTTTTCAACGAAAATGTTTAAAATGTATTTTTTCTGCAGATCTCTCTTTGACAAAAATTTTTCAAACATTTTTTTGAAAGAATTTTTGAATTATTTTCTAATTAAAAATACCTACCTACATTTTTTTCAAGTTTTTGAATTTATTTTACAAAAATTTATATTTTTGCGAATTTCTCTCATTGTTAAAAAATTGATAAATTTTTCTAAAAAAATGTCCTTCTAAGAAAAAATTCTCTATGATAAAGTAAATTCTCTGGAGAAAATTTTGGCAAAAAAATCTTGGAAAAATCCTTCTAATTAACTTGCAAGAAGTTTTTTTTTCTTCTTTCAAATTCTAACTACAATCTGAAAAATTATTTTTTTTGTTCCTGTCTTATTAATCATCTTAATTTCATCCCATTTTTACCATTGTCTTTAATTTTTTTGTGCGCAGATGCTCAATATAGCTGGAATCGTCTCGATCGTATTATTCTATCTGTTAATCTTAGTGGTGGGAATATGGGCTGGGAGAAAAAAAGAAGAAGGAAACGATTCCGAAGAGGAGGTAATGTTGGCAGGCAGAAACATCGGCTTATTTGTCGGCATATTCACAATGACTGGTAAACTACTACGATATTATTAAAACTAGGTACTTATCGACATTTTTATCAAATTTTATTCGTCAAAAAAAATCATAAACAATGAAAAACCCGAAAGCCATCAATTTTTGACCAAAATTTGAAATTTTTGTCAAATCGAACAAAAACTTACAAATTTATGAACTTTACTAAAACTTTCTATTTTTAAAAAAAAAAATTTATTGGGAATTCTACAATTTAATAGTCTTTAGAGCACTTGGCTTTTTACAAAAAAAATAAATAAAATAAAGAAGAAAAATATTGAAAATTTGCCAAATTTCTGAATTCTCGCCAAACCTCGAATTTGCTAAATTTCAAAACTTTCACCAAATTTGTGGAAATTTTGCCAAAATTCACTCCTTTAAAGCTGATTTCAATTCCCAAAGTACATATTTATTATTTCACAGTCGTAAACATCGAAAGATATAGGAGTAGGTACGTTTAATTTGAAAAAAATTACCATTTAAAAATTCCACACTAAACGTTATCATCGTTTAAGAAATAATTGAGCTCGTATCTCGCATCGTTAGGCGACGACGTTACCTAAAAAATTTACATATCAAAGTTGATCTCTAATAACGGCAACAAAAACGAAACCGCTCATCAATGTATGATTATTAGACGAGCTTATTTGATAGCAACAATAGCTAAATTTTACAAACTTATATTCGAGTAGGCTCGTCAACGATGATAAAATTACCATCATGTCGTTTCGATTGGATTGTTTTACAGCAACCTGGGTCGGAGGAGGATACATCAATGGGACAGCCGAAGCCATCTACACATCGGGTCTGGTTTGGTGTCAAGCACCATTCGGATATGCTTTGAGTTTAGTTTTCGGTAAGTGCAGCAGTCAGGCTACGACAAAGACAAAAGAAACACACGAGCTAAAGCCATCCAAGGTGTCGTACTCGAGCTTTTGAAATCGATAAGCACTCTCGAGTTGATACTAGGGTGGAATGATTTTGACTTTTTTTCGAAAATCAAAACAGCCTACGGCACAAAAGTTGTGTTTTGGTGTCAAAATAACGTGTTAAAAATTTGAGCCTCCTCGGTCAATATTAACCCATGCTTCAGGGGGTCCAAAGTTTTCAAATTTTAATAAAATTTCTCATATAATAAATTTTTTTTTTTTAAATTAACAATTTTTCAGAGGTTTAGTCGATGATAGGGGTCCTCTTGGTGACCCAGAACCCGGTCATCCATCAAAAAATTGCATAAAAGTATAAACAGGGGTTTCCAAAATATCCAAATTTTTGCATAATTACACCAAAATCAAGAAATGGGCGAATATTTTTATTTTATGAGATATGTTGCATATTTTGAGGTTTACATATTTGAAAATATCTTCAAAATGAAAGGGAAGTCCAATCACCACCACCCCCCCCCCCCATAGAAAATGGGACATTTTGCTATGAAAACTTTGTCCTGTGTTTTTTAATGAAATTACTTATTTTACCCACTTTGTATTAGGGCAAAGTGAAAACATTATCACTCTAATTACTATATGCATGAGAGCGGTTCATTTTGTGTTGAAAACATCCCATCAAAATATTAGACTCCTTCCTCAAAGGCGCAGGGCGTTAGGGATCCTCAAAGTGGCATCAGTTTTGGAAAAACAAAGTTTTCATGGCAAAATGTCTCATGTTCTATGGAGGGGTGGTGGGGATGGGGCTTCCCTTTTATTTTGAAGATATTTTCAAATATGTAAACCTCAAAATATGCAACATATCTCATAAAATAAAAATATTCGCCCATTTCTTGATTTTGGTGTAATTATGCAAAAATTTGGATATTTTGGAAACCCCTGTTTATACTTTTATGCAATTTTTTGATGGATGACCGGGTTCTGGGTCACCAAGAGGACCCCTACCATCGACTAGACCTCTGAAAAATTGTTAATTTTTTTTATTTTTAATTTTTATTATATGAGATATTATTTTACTGCAATTTGAAAACTTTGGACCCCCTGAAGCATGGGTTAATATTGACCGAGGGGGCGCAAATTTTTACCACGTTATTTTGACACCAAAACACAACTTTTGTGCCGTAGGCTGTTTCGATTTTTGAAAAAAAGTCAAAATCATTTCACCCTAGTTGATACCTCTCTCTTGGTCTTTCTGTACATCGTGTGTATCCTTTTACAGGAGGTATATTCTTTGCGAATCCGATGCGACTTCAAGGTTACGTAACTATGCTAGATCCGTTACAAGATTCGTTCGGTGAGAGAATGGGAGGATTGTTGTTTTTACCAGCTTTATGCGGAGAGGTGTTTTGGGCAGCTGGAATCCTGGCCGCATTAGGTAACTATACAAATACATAGTCTCATCTTTTAAACTCTTTACAAGACCTATTACGACGCCGAAGACGACGCGACGTTTTTTCCTTTGGTTGAAAAAAATCAATTTGATGTGATAAATAATTCATCGAAATATTATTTCCCTTACACGCTTACGTAAATATCAAGTCACCCTGCTGACGTCATAGTTTAATTGGCGCTTTACTCATAATATGTCGATACTTCGCATTTACATCTAAAAATAAACAATTTCTTCTCTGCCCTTTTCCTTTTCCTTTTCGTGTATAAGAACGAAACAGTTTATATGTTAACCTCTTATTTTTATTCTTATCGTAACCGTTTTCGTTTCCCATCCAATACATTAATTTCTTTCACCTTATCGAGCATAATTTATACTAGTCGACTATCCGTGAAAAAAAATTTCCTCCCAATTTCGCGTGTCAATAAACCGCAAGTCTGTCGAATGGCAACGTAATTGATAGTTCGCTTGACTGGAAACGTGAATTCGTAAACCTACGTACCTACATGATTCGATAAGATGCGAAATTCGAAATCTTATGTTTCGGGAAATACCTGCTTTTACGTAAGATGGTGCGTATATTAGACAATTCTTATGTACGTATATTTTAGAGAGGCCACTTTTCCACTTTACTTGAATTGTAATTTTTTTTTTAATTTGTATCCAAATGAAGCCACTTTGACCATAAACTATTCAACAAAATTTTCATTCGCGAAGTTTAGTAGAAATCATGTTCCAACCAAAATAGGAAAATGAAAAAATCAACAAAAATTTTCAAAATGTTTCTTTGAAATTTTTTGAAAATTTGTTTCAAAAAATAAAATTACAAAAAAATGTGGAATAATTAGATACTTACCAATAAAAAAATTCAAAAAATTGAAATGTTTTTGAACAAAAGTTTAAATAAATTTTCCTAAATATTTTTTTTAAAACAACAAAACTTTGAAAATGATGAAAAAATTATCTAACAACATTTCAATAAAGTTAGGAAAAATTGTTACAAAAATTAATTTTAAAAAATAATGACAAAACTTTTCAAAAAATTCTCAAGAACATTAATTTTTTTTCAAAAAATTTCAAGAAATGCATTTTTTGGAAAATTTTACAAATAAGTTTTAGCAGAAATTCAACAAAGATTTGTAAGTGAAAATTATGTTTGAACCATAGTTAGCAAAAAAGTGAAAAAATAAACAAAATTTTTCAAAATATTTCTTGGAAAATTTTTAAAAATTTGTTTCAAATAAAATTACAAAAAATTGTGAAATACCTAATAACTTTTTAAAAAGTTGAGATGTTTTTGAACGATGTTTAAATATGTAAAAATGCTACAAAATATATTTTTTTTTTAAATCAACAAATTTCAGTCACAATGAAAAATTTGTTTCAAACAAAATTCCAAAAAATTGAAATACTTTTTTGATGAAGTTACGGAAAATAAAATTTATAAAAAAATCAACAAAACTTTTAAAATAAACGATGAAATATTTTTTTTAAACAAAATTATTCAAAAAAGATTTCTGATGAATAGGTACCTACCTAATATTTTTTTCAACCAAAAAAAAGTTTTCAATTTTTTTTAAAATAGATTTTTTGGAAAATTTAAAAAACTTGTTTCGAGCATTCCAAAAAAGTTGTGAAAAAATTCAAAAAAATAGTACATACTTAACAATTTTTCTAATAAAGTTGAAAAAAATGTTACAAAATGAAATTTGAAATAAAATTACCAATTTTTTTTCAATTCTTGGAAACGTTGTTTTTTCAATCCAAAAAACAACGCATTTTGGAAAAAAAAATTCAAAAATAGTCAAATTTTTGGAAAAATTAAAAAAATATATTTTGAAAAAAAAAATTGGGAGAAAAAAACAACAAAATTTTGTAAAATTCGTATTCAAACCAAAAATTTGAAAAATTGATTCAAAAAAATCTCAAACAATTTTTAATGAATAAAATCTTGAAAAATCGTTTCGTCAACCAATTAAAAAAAAGTTCTTTAAGAACTTTAAATTTATTTTTGAAATAAAAAAAAAATCAACATAATTCGAGAAAAAAAAATTTGCGAAAATTTTGAAATTAAAAAAAAAAACAACGAAATTCTACATATAAGGTACATACCCTGAACTGTAACTATTTTTGAAAACCTGTATCTATTAAGTAAATAAAGATAAAAATATTTTTTTTATTTTCATTTTATGTTTGAACTAAAAATTTAAAAAGAAATTTAAATGTTTTGCAACAAAATTCAAAACGTTTTTGAACAATTCTGAATAAATTGTTTCAAAATAAAACTTTATAAAATAAACCAACCGGACAAAATTTTGGAAAATTCGTGTTTACACAACCAAAATTTAGGGGGGAAATATTAAAATTCTGCTCTGTTCTAGTACCTAACAAAAAGTAAGAAAGTGTTCTTTTAAAAAATTTCAAAAAATTGTTTAAAAAGTGAAATAATTTTTTTTTTAATGTTTGTGAACATAATTGAAAAAATTTCATAGAAATAATTTTATTTTTAAACCAATAAAAAATATTAAAATGCTGTTTTGAACCAACTGCCATTTTTTTTTGGTGGACATTACCACAACCTAAATATAAAAATAGGTCTCGACGTCGTCGAATATTCTTCTAAATTAATTATTCATACAGAATCGCAGAGACACCAAAGCTGAAACTTTCAAACAGATAATTATCGCTCGTGTAAATACCTAAATCAAGCCTACAATACCTACGTATTATTTGTTTTAGCCGCAATTAAGAAGTAAAAATTGAATTTTAAATAATACTACTACCTCCATAAGAGACTGAAAATCGTGTCAGGTTAAAGAGTCCGCATTAATACGTATTAATTATTCGCTCAATTAATTCTTCAAAATCTCGCTTTCAATTTCCATTTAAAATTAAATTACTCCAGTAGAACCAATTAGCCCTAAGATACAGATGTACACTAGGTACCTATAGAATTTCGTATACTCAAACTTTTCTTCAGTATGACTCGAGGAAACTTCCCAAAAAATCACATTTCGAGTTTCCAAACTCGAATCTAATCCTCAAATCGAATTACTTGGCCGGATGATATGTTTTCTTTAATTGTAGACGAGAATTTCACTTTCTACATTTATAAAGACTTCGGGTGCCTTCGGCTTCTATACGTATACGTATACCTAGACCTACAATATCGATTACTTTTTGTTCTTTTAAGAAAACAAAAGGATAGCTATAGTCCCATGCTGCATTCGCATTTATCAAAATCTTCCGGGGTAAATGATTCGTGAAATACCTGTCGAGACAACAGGTCGAATCGCCCATTAATTATATTTAGAGACGACGACCAAAGTGCTGAGCACCATCGACGACACGAAGCACCTATGTAACTAGATTAGCCCCGCGTGTCGCCAAACTGTCTGGCATGCTTCGGTTAGTAAAATCGAACATACAGTATATCTTTATCTAGCTCCCTCACTTTACACCAAGAAACAACCAATTATTATTTATCGTTAAACTCAGGCAAACTTAACCACACTGGCATGGTACGCGATAAAGTTAGTAATTTTTATGTAATTTTCCTTTATACTCGATTTTCAAACCAAAAGTAATCGTTAATTTTCTTAATTGAAATCTGTTACAAAAGAGACATTTTAAAGATCAGAGGAGAAAACGAAAACTGATACAAGATTAAATTTTGGGGGAATCAAGTTGGTTATGCTCCTGTTTTTGAACAGATAGGCAACTTATTTGACATGTAAACATTTCAGCCAATCAGCGCACCTTGCAATGTAACGTCAGTATCTGTATTTGTTTATTTATTTATTCATTCATTCATTCATTCTTTCATTTCAACATTTTCATCAATTTTTTTTCATCAAGCTTCGGAGAAATCCTGAAAAAAAAAAGAATTGAATTAAAAATTAAAAATCCAAAATCCCTTCTTCAATAGTTGGATTTGAAATCCACGATCCAAAATCTATTTTTATTCATTTTGTAAAAATTACTTATAGACAATTCTGTACACTAAAGCACCGAAGATGGAAGTCCATTTTTTTTCGACTTCCAGATTTTTATAGGTTATGAACCTACAAGTGTCAAAAATTCAAAAAACGTAAAAACCTCAAAGTTGAAAAAAATGTGACTTCCATCTTCGGTGCTTTAGTGTACAGAATTTTGAAAAAAAAATTGCCAAAAAAGCTTTCCAATAAAAAAGATGTTTTTTTTTACAATGTTGAAAAAAAATCCGAAAAATTGTCTCAATTTATCTGGCTTTTGACTTCGAATTGCATTTTTGCAGAGTTGACAAAATTTGGTGAGCATAAAATATTCGGGTACAAAAAGAAAGGAATTTTGATTTCAATTGTTTCAAAAATACTTTGAAATTCAATTCCTTCGCCCATTTCAAGATTTCAAATCAAAAATCTTTTCAAACATTAGATTTAAAAATTAAAGTACAAAATACAAGTCAAAAAATTTTGGATTCAAAATCTGTCAAGTTTTGCCTTTGATAACCCCTTATTTTTAAAAACACCGAAGCTGATGTTTTCAAGACCATTCCCTTGACTTCCGTCCCGTCCCTTCAACCATCAATCAGCCAATGATGAATTTCCTTTTAGCATAGTATATGCTTTTACGATGACCAAAATGGAAAAAAACGACACCAAAATCTGAAACCAAAATCCGACAGTTGGGTTAGGTTAGGTTATATTATGTTAGGTTCGACATAAAAAAACAGAAAATTTTTAATCAATTCGATTTTTATGACATTATGTCAGAAATTTAAAACTTGTAAATTTTTTTGAAATTTTATGACTATGACTTTTAGACATTTTTTAGACATTTTGTCAGACATTCTGAATCTTGTAAATTTTTTTGAAATTTTATGACTTTTAGACATTTTCTAGACATTTTGTCAGACATTCTGAAACTTGGAATTATATTTAGAAAGATGACTTTCAGACATTTTTTCAGACATTTTGAAACTTGGAAATTTTTTTAGAAAGATGACTTTCAGACATTTTGTATTCATTATACTTTTCAGATTTTTAAATTTCCATGAAAATTAATATTCGTGACTTATAGACTTTTTGTCACAGAGTAAAAGCATATACTATGTTTCATAATTTCAAACGTAGTGTGGAAATAAAGCCTTCCAGGGGAGTCCCGTGGGGGGCGAAGCCCCCCTGGCGAGGCGCCGAGTTTTTTGTATGTAGAAAATGACCCAAATATTCGGTTTTCCTATTTTTGACACTCCAGAAAATGTCTATTAATTTTTCTCTTCTCTTGATATTTTGATACCTATCTTAAGCATTCGGACAGAAAACATTATTCAACTACTTTTTTCAAATCAATTGATCTCATTCTAAATCATTATGATGCAGGAGCAACTTTGAGTGTGATAATTGATATGGAGCAAAGTACCAGCGTCATCTTGAGTGCTTGCGTAGCAGTATTTTATACGCTATTTGGAGGATTATACAGCGTCGCTTATACCGATGTTATCCAATTGTTTTGTATATTCATAGGATTGGTAAGTTGATTGCATTTTGATTCTATCTTAAAATGAAAATTTTGAGTAAAAATACTTAATTAGAAATCATTTTCCAAAAAACAGTGGCTTTGCGTACCATTTGCTTGGGCGAACGAGAAAGTGAAACCTTTATTAGATCAGGATGTAGATTGGATCGGTGAAGTACCAAAAGAAGAATTTTGGTCTTACGTAGATTACGGTCTTCTTTTAATTTTTGGCGGGATACCGTGGCAAGTACGTAGAAAAATTCCATATCCGTTCAATTATTAAAAAAATCATTATCACGATTTTCACATTAAAGGTATACTTCCAACGAGTACTTTCCAGTAAATCAGCAGTTCAAGCTCAACTTCTATCCTACGTAGCCGCATTTGGATGCATGATAATGGCTATACCCCCCGTTTTAATCGGAGCCATAGCAAAAGCAACACGTAAGATATAAAAAAAATACCAATTAATCAATATTTCACACAGCAGAGATGATAATTTTTTAATTCGTACAGCGTGGAATGAGACAGACTACAAAGGTCCTTACCCATTGACACCAGTGGAAACCAGCATGGTACTACCGATGGTTTTACAATACCTGACCCCGGATTGGGTATCATTTTTCGGGCTAGGTGCTGTATCGGCGGCTGTAATGTCATCGGCAGACTCTAGCGTGCTTTCAGCCAGTTCCATGTTCGCCAGAAATATTTATAAATTGATGCTAAGACAACAGGTGAGTCTCCCTGCCATTACTCGGCTTAAAATCTGTCTGTTTTACGACTCTTAGCAGCTCAGTTTATCTAAATTATCGAGTAGAGAGCGCTTCTTCGCGAGAGCTTCGATAACCATAGCACGCGAATTCGTTGCTAGATAGCGTGATGAGGGCGAATAAGTATAATTTTCCAATTTTTGGCTCGATAACTCGAAACTTGATTATGCTTTCACAGGCCTCAGAAATGGAAATCATATGGGTGATGAGAGCGGCTATTTTTGTTGTCGGTGTTCTATCTACCATAATGGCTTTAACCATTCCGTCTATTTATGGGCTGTGGTAAGTGTCTTCGTATCTTCGTCTATCAGGCCTGAAGTCAGAGTGACTTTGTAGAGGTGGCTGGCTAAATATTAGGAGTGGCTTGAACTGAGGGCTCCTTTGTAAAAACAACCATAGTCAATAAATCAAACTTTATAGGAGATCAAAAAACATACTCAACAAGTTTTGAGGAACTAAAATTTGAGTAAATTACTTATGCACATTCTCCAAATATCTACTAACTGAGGATTAGGGTGGCCCTTATTTTTCGAATTTTGGAAATGTTGTCGGGACGGGGGGTCAATTGGTGACATATTGGTAGAAAATAATTCCCTATTTTTTATTTTTCCTCTAACTGAATTTTAAGCCGTTTCTCAGGGGCCCCCAAATTTGAAAAAATCAAAAAAAAAGAAAAAAATAGAACGTTTTGAAAATTTTTGAAAATTTTTAGCAAAATGGTCATAGGGATGGTATTTTTATAAGACAAGACCACTTTCGATGATTTCTTATCTTTACCCCCCTTTTCATGGGACATAAAAAAAACGTCATTTTTTACGTTTTTTAAAAAATTTGAAAAAAATGACTAAAAATTAAAGAAACATTTTTTTTGAATAAAATGTTTTTAGCATACATGTTATCACCCAAAAAGGTCATTTACGGCGATTTTTCATCCTTACCTTCATTTTTGGGAACCTCATTTTTTTCAATTTTTGATAGTTTTTGAAAAATTCTCACTGATACGGCAGTGGTGAAAAATGACCGTAAATGACCTTTTTGGGTGATAACATGTATGTTGAAACCATTTTATTAAATTTTTTTTTTTTTTTTTAATTTGTAGCCATTTTTTAAAAAACGTAAAAAATGACTTTTTTTATGTCCCATGAAAAGGGAGGTAAAGATAAGAAATCATCGAAAATGGGCTTGTCTTATAGAAATACCATCCCTATGACCATTTTACTAAAAAATTTCAAAAATTTTCAAAATGTTCTATTTTTTCTATTTTTTTGATTTTTTCAAATTTGGGGGCCCCTGAGAAACGGCTTAAAATTCAGTTAGAGGAAAAATAAAAAATAGGGAATTATTTTCTACCAATATGTCACCAATTGATCCCCCGTCCCGACAACATTTCCAAAATTCGAAAAATAAGGGCCACCCTACTGAGGATACAACATTCATCTCATTTTCATACCCCCTTAATCTAATAAATTGAGATCAAAATAATCAACAACTTGACTAGTATGGTTGTTTTTAACAAAAAAAAATTGTCCCAGAAAAAGTAAATGTCCAGGGTTTTGTTGTAGAAACAATTTTTTTTTATTTTCAATTTGTGGTGGTAAAATATGATTTTAGAGCGTATCGGTGATCTTCGATCTTACCCCCGGGGGCTGGTGCCTCGAAATACATGATTTTAACCTTAAAAATGCCAGCTTCGCGAGTTTTTCATCGATTTTCATCAAACTTGGTATGTAAATACAAATAGCCAAGGGCAATGTTGGGAATTTTTTTTAGATTTTTCCGATCGCTGAAATGACCTTGAAAATGACTTTGAAAATGTCAAATCGTCCTGGGAGGCACAGTTTGGGAGCTAACAAGCTGTACATTTTTTTTCTTTGTTTTCCAAACAATTTTACACTACTCAGAATTTTTCAGATTTTTTCCGGGGTGGGGGAGATTCATATCTAAAAATCCAAAAAACAAATAATATCTGTCTTTTTACAGTTTTTTTGGATTTTTAGAAATGAATCCCTCCCACTCCGACAAAAATCTGAAAAAATTCTGATTATTGTAAAATTGTTTGGAAAACAAGAGAAAAAAAATTTCCATTTTGTTAGCTTCCAAAATGAGCCTCCCAGGACGATTTGACATTTTCAAAGTCATTTTCAAGATCATTTCAGCGATCGGAAAAATCTGAAAAAATTTCCCAGTAACGCCCTTGAGTACTTGTACCTACATGCCAAGTTTGGTAAAAATCTATGAAAAACTTGCAAAGCTGGAATTTTCAAGGTTAAAATCAGGTATTTCGAGGCACCAGCCCCCGGGGATGAGGTCGAAGATCGCCAATACGCTCTAAAATCATATTTTACTACGAAAAATCGAAAATCAAAACAAAATTTAAAATGAATAAGTATCACCATCATTTTTCTTGTGAAATTTACTTTCAGAAAATAAAATTTTAAAAAATTCGAAAATTTTGACTATGGTGGTTTTTACAAATGACCCCTCGACTCTTTTTTTGCAAATTTTTCCTGTTAAAATTTGCTTATTGATAAAATTTTGTAACTTGTTAGGGGTGGCTCAGTCTGATGCTAGGGATGGCTTAGCCAGCTCTAACGCCCCCTGACTAAGGGCCTGTTGTCTATTTTAGTAACTACTTGTTATAATGAATTTTCAACACTGTTATCCGAATGTTGGCAGGTCCATGTGCTCTGATCTAGTTTACGTGATATTATTCCCACAATTACTAATGGTAGTTCATTTTAAGAAACATTGTAATACATATGGTTCCTTGAGTGCCTACATCATAGCTTTAACTGTACGCTTGTCCGGAGGTGAGGCTATGTTAGGCTTACCAGCATTAATTCATTTTCCCGGATGGGACGATGCACAGCAAAAGCAGCATTTCCCATTCAGAACAACCGCCATGTTATCATCGCTATTTACGTTAGTTTTCGTCTCTTGGCTATCCAAGTACGTATCAAACCCATTCCCGAAGCAAACCCCGCCACTCTATATCGTCTACAATCATCTCCTCGTTATTTCAGATGGTTATTTGAAACTGGCCGGTTGGGTCCCGAATACGATTACTTTCACTGTGTCGTCAATATACCAGAAGATGTAGTAAAAGTGGGCGAAGACGATGAAGACAACAGAATCGGGCTAACGTCTTCATCCTCTGCAGTCGCAGTACCAACATACGGAGGCACTTCGAGCACCATGATCGGCACCGACGAACGCAATGGCCGAGTGAATCCGGCTTTGGAAGTGAACGACGACGAAATCGACTTGACCGAAATGAAAAGACGTAAAGCAAAAAGAGTTGCCGCCAGTCAGCAGAACATTCGTCCTGCGAATGCTCCTGCCATCCAAGGTCAAACCGCATTATAAACAGATTTCCTACGTTTCCGTCGCTTTCACGCAATATCTGTACTTTATTTACATATCTATTTAATCTAGTTCTTGTTTGGTTATTTTATGTGTGTTGTTTAGCTGTTTACAAAAAAATTTAAAAACCAAAAAAAAGAAAAGAAAGTTACCCCACGGATGAAATTGGTAAAGCGAAATGGAAGGGTAATGAAAAATTTGTCGAGGTAATACCAACAGATAAAAATACAGATGACTTTCAATTCTATTCCTAGATCTTTGTTAGGATCTACGAATTTGGCGAGGTGTAATTTATGGAGTTTTTTGTTTTGTTTTTTTCTTTCAGTGTTACCAGGACTGGACCTAGACCAGTTTTGACTTTTGTAGTTTACATTAGTTGAGTAGTCGATTTCTTCCAATTATTTAGTATATGCTAGATCTTCCCCCGCTGTTTTCTCTACGTGCCTTCTTTTCTCGCCATATTGTGAATTCGTATTAATTATTTGAAAACCGTTGCAAAAAAATACATTATGAATCGATTATGAGAATTTAAAGGAGACCTAACGAAATTCGTAGATCCTATAAAAATAATAAACCTAACCTGCACCAAGAAAGGTGCAAATCTGTCTGTATATCATTATGTAGTTGAAGCGGTGAGTTCTAAAATCACTCAAGTCACGTCTTTCAGTTATACCTACACTAGGGTGGAATGATTTTGACTTTTTTTCGTAAATCGAAACAGCCTACGGCACAAAAGTTGTGTTTTGGTGTCAAAATAACATGGTAAAAATTTGAGCCCCCTCGGTCAATATTAACCTATGCTTCAGGGGGTCCAAAGTTTTCAAATTTCAGTAAAATTTCTCATATAATAAAAAAAAAAGTTTAAAAAAATAAACAATTTTTCAGATGTCCAGTCGATGGTAGGGGTCCTCTTGGTTACCCAGAACCCGGTCATCCATCAAAAAATTGCATAAGAGTATAAACAGGGGTTTCCAAAATATCCACATTTTTGCATAATTACACCAAAATCAAGAAATGCGCGAATATTTTTATTTTTTGAGATATGTTGCATATTTTGAGGTTTGCATATTTGAAAATATCTTCAAAATGAAAGGGAAGTCCCATCCACACCACCCCTCCATAGAAAATGGGACATTTTGCTATGAAAACTTTGTCCTGTGTTTTTTAATGAAATTACTCATTTTACCTACTTTGTATTAGGGCAAAGTGAAAAACTTATCACTCTAATTACTATATGCACGAGAGCGGTTCATTTTGTGTTGAAAACATTCCATCAGAATATTAGACTCCTTCCTCAAAGGCGCAGGGCGTTAGGGATCCTCAAAGTGGGGTCAGTTTTGGAAAAACAAAGTTTTCATGGCAAAATGTCTCGTGTTCTATGGAGGGGTGGTGGTGATGGGACTTCCCTTTCATTTTGAAGATATTTTCAAATATGTAAATTGTAAACCTAAAAATATGCAACATATCTCAAAAAATAAAAATATTCGCGCATTTCTTGATTTTGGTGTAATTATGCAAAAATGTGGATATTTTGGAAACTCCTGCTCATACTTTTATGCAATTTTTTGATGGATGACCGGGTTCTGGGTCACCAAAGGACCCCTACCATCGACTAGACCTCTGAAAATTTGTTAATTTTTTTTTAAAATTTTTTTATTATATGAGAAATTTTTCTGAAATTTGAAAACTTTGGACCCCCTGAAGCATGGGTTAATATTGACCGAGGGGGCTCAAATTTTTACCACGTTATTTTGACACCAAAACATAACTTTTGTGCCGTAGGCTGTTTCGATTTTCGAAAAAAAGTCAAAATCATTCCACCCTAACCTACACCTACTGAAATTGATTGACTTATTTCGATAGCTGATAAATTACCCACTTTGACGAGCTCAAAGTCTTTCAAGAATAGAAACATATCAATATCTTACATATCAATGAAAGAAAAACTTGTATCCAATTATTCTAAACCCCATTATCGTTAATTGTTTGCGTAAAAATTTAATTCTAAGTCCGCATTTAGTGTGTTTTACCAATTACATAAACTATTGTATTGAAAGTCTGTCGTGCAAGTTTCCGCTTCTTACCAATTATTAAGCGATTTGAGCAACTTCGACTCTAAAAATGACTGTATACTACTCAAAGTAGTACATTTTACCTCAGTTGTTATTTGTTTGTTTGTTTTTTTAAAAAGATAACCTACGAAACCATTAAACTATCAATTTTTTTGTTTTGTAGATACTCAACGAATTTTTTTTTTTTTTGAATAAATAATTATTGTTAAACGAATTGTTGTAATTCGCGTTGAAAATTTGATTATCATTTTTTTTGTTCGTTCGTTCGTTTGTTTACTTCATATTAGAGATATTATTTTGTTATACATACAAATCGACTTTCCTTGTTGTTATTGTTGTTTTTTCTTTCTTTCTCTCTTTTTCCATTAAAAAATATCAAATACAAGAAAGATTACATTAAGAAAAGTTTCCTACAACTGAATTAAATCTACTCATTCCAATATTATAAATGGTCTGTGTACAAATTGCAGTCAGTTGTTATACTAATAGAGGGAAAGCCCTGATGAGAAACAAGCGGTAGTTATGGGTGACTGGTTGCATTATCAAATTTGTGGGTGAGTTAGAGTTAATCATAGGTAACTATAAAGACAATTTACACTTCAACCTTTAATTTAACAGTACATCCCTTACAAGTTCATCGTAGGGAAGTAATATTTTCTCTTCAGTCTTCAATAATTTACTACGAGACGAATTCCAAAACTCGTGAAATATCCACAAATCCAGCACCATTTGCCATTTCAACAATCATTTCCGCAATTCCACAAAAGAAATTCATTAAAATTTCCCTCGACATCCTTTTTAAATATAATCACGAGAAAGGGAAACACACAAACAATTGCAAACCCCCTCCCCACCCCAAAAAAAAGGAAGGAAGAAACGACAGAAACACGCCTGTCATTAAAATAATTACGGTAAATATTGTCTTAGGTAATTCTGTTGGTTTTTTCCTCGTTCTCAAAAGACAATGCAATAAGTGAAAAAAGTTGACAAAACACGACACTTTTCTGTTCCTCTGTTTCACGCTTCGCAAATTTTATCATCACGCTTAATTAGTCGTAAAATATCACACGTGATCTCCTCAACGCCTGAATTGTCGTAAAAACGTCAATGACGTGTTGGTCCTTATATATTTTATATCCGTCTGTTGCCTCAGCATTGTTTATTTTGCTTACGTCAACGGAATTCTAACAAAAATTCTATATTTTTATCGTCAATGCCATCAACTATAGGTATATACATATTAAAAAAACAAACCTAACAGGGAATCTCATAAGAAACTTCAACACATTTTATCAAAATTTCAATCAAGAACCTCTCGATATACCGGAGACAACCAGTTTCATCTACATAACGAAGGAAAAATGATAAAAATAATAATGAAAACGATAAAAACGAGCGATAGGAATAATCATGATAAGTATCAAAGTATCACAAATGCTTCATTCTCACGCTTTCGAAAGATGTGGCTAAAAAAATTGTGCAAATGAAAAAAATTGTAAAAAATATTGGAAAATCCCAAAATTGGTCAAAATAATTAAATTGGATTTCAAAATTAGAAATATCGCAAAAATATCCTAAAATAATCAAAAATCGAAATTTTCCATCTTTTTTTTTTTTGAAAATTAAACTTTGAAAATTTTTTGAAAATTTTTTACATTCACAAATGGAAAAATTTCACTAAATTCATTCAACACACACTCATACCTGAAACTTTTCAAAGATTCAAGTTTTTACAACTTGAAAAAAGAATTCTGAGTTTTTTTTTAAATTTACACGCCTAGAATTAAGAAAAATTAATTAAATTAGTAAAATAAATTGGCTGTATTTGACGCGTTAAATTTTTTTAAAAATTCGACTATCAAAAACTTGCGAATATTTTACATTTACACCATCAGAGATTGGGAAAATTCACGGAATTTTGACCAAATCAAAAAAAAATCAAAAATGTCAACACATTGAAATAGATACAGTTAAATGTGTCATTTTCAAGAATTTATTCATTTTTTTCTTATTTCTGAGCATGCAAAATTTTCAAAATATACCTACCTATTCCAGTAAATTTTTCCTAGATGCTTTCTAAATCTGACACTGATTTTAAGCTCACTTCGCATGAACTGTACACTTCCTTTTCTCTTGGTTTATTTTCATTTAAATTTTTTCATAGAAAAGGGGAGATTTCAAAATGATGAAATTTCAAGTAAGGCTCGTGTTTATGTTACTTTACTGTAGTTCTATGCTCAATTAGGTTGCATTCAAATGGAGTAATTTCTACTTTAGATAAATTCAAAGTTGATGAATTTTGATCACCTAAACTTGCTTTTTTGGAAAGTGTAAATTTTTTCTCTTAAAAAGAAAATTTTTTGAAAATTCTTTCCAAGATGCCAAAGGAAACTTTTCAAAAGAAAAAAATGAGAGGAATTTTTTTTAGATTTCTTCTTCTTCTCCTTCAAAAAAAAAAAAAGAATTTTTTAATTTATCAACAAAATTATTCTATTTTTTTACAAAACAAGAGATTTAAAAAAAAAAACGTTTTCTGGATTTTTGAATGAATTCATGCTTAAAATTTTTCTCACAAGAACAAGATAGAAAGAACAAGAAAGAAATTTTTTTTTTATTGAAAACTATTTTGGTAAAACTTTTTTTAAAATGATTTTTTTTTCAACCAAAAATTAAAAAAATTGAATATAATTTTGTACAACAAAATATTATGATGAAAGAGGGATTTTTTTGAAAAAAGGTTAAATGCGAGAAAATTTTCCAAAATAATTCTATTCTCCAAAGAATTTTTTTCGACATAATTTTATCAAAAAGGTAAATTTTCAACAAATACCGAAATCTAAAGAAAGTGTGAGATTTTTGAAAGAATTTCGTGAGACCTTCTTCGAAAAAAAACTAGAATTTCTTAACAAAATTCAGAGCAGTTTTCTCTAAAAAAAAAATAAAAAATGTTCAAAATGAGGTAGTAAGTTCAATTTTTATCAATAAATTTTATGAAGCATTTTTTAGAGAAAATTCCTCTCAAAAAAAAACATTTTAAAACAAATTTTGAGAAAGAATTTTTTACAAAAATACGAGCCATTTTTCGATTAACTTTTTAGGGGTTCCACGAGGCAGAAAAACCATTCGAGATAAGTTGAATCATTCTGAAATGTCTTCCAAATTATTAAAATTACGTGTAAATTTTGAAAAATATATTCAACCTGAGCAATTATTTTTATACCTATTTCAAATTTTTCACATTATTTCGAGCCTTTCTACGATATTCAAACAATTTTCAAACACATTTTTAACAGATGAAAAAAATTACATTTTTGTAACAATTCTGCTGTATTTTTGTAGGGATATTCCAGGAAGTCTATAAATTATAGATTATGAGAATAAATTTCATCCTAATTATTTTCTTAAAATGATTCAGCATGTTGTTCAACTGTCTATCGGATTTTTTTTTTTTTCAAAAATCATTACCTTTCATACGAGCTTTTCAGAAAACCACCCCCACGAAAATTGAAAAGTCAATTTGGAATCGACAAGCTTAACTGAAGAAACCCCTCCAGCAATCATCCTTCGGATCAACGCCACGAAAATAACATCAACTCGAATACATCCAGGGGCAATTCAATCTTGAAATTCAATTCGAAACGATTAGGTACACCACGACGCATGGGCGTAAGAAATTCTCTACACTGAAGAAGAGCAGAATACTGACGTCTGCATCTCTATAAGCCCATCAATCAATCAGCTTCTAAAAATAATCATTCTAGATTAATAATTCGTAAAGCGTCGTTTTTCGTGGTAAAATCGTGCTCCTCTCATCAAATAATCAACTCTACCTACACGTTTAATTAAGCATCGAGCAGAGTAAAAGTGGAAGTAAGTATAAGGTGAAAGGCCGAAGGCACTCGAGTTGCCAATACCTTTACATATTTCACCAGTTGAATGAAGCCTGTAATAAAGTACCCTCGGGTATTGGCGTAATTTCTCCAGCAGCAGCAGAACATCAGACCCTCACATTTAATCGTGATGGCCGTTACAGCCTCGCACCGCTTCATCTACTAATCCATCGACTAAACACTATTCACGCCCAAAATCGCGAATAAATTCGACTGCTGCTCCACCATTTGTGACATTTAACAGGCGAACTTCACCTCTTCACATACACCTACGCTCCAAACGGCGGCGTACCAATGGGCGAAAAAAACAAAATACATAAATAAAGGAAAAAAATTGAAACAAAAGTGTCGATTCGCGTGGGTTTGACGATACGCTCACAGGATGGTAAAATTTTAGGTGTGCATCGAGTTCGTATTGCCCCTACGAATATCTCTCTCGAGTACGCCAACGGAACGCCCAAAAAGAACGTTGGATTTGCTGAATGGGCAGACGTTTATTTCTCCAAAATAAACGGCGCCTGCGTTCAGGCAGCCTTTTTACCATTCTAACCTGCCTGTGAGGTACATACGAATATCGCCTTCTTCCGTCACCGTCGTCGCCGCCGTCGTCGTCGTCCGCCGTGTGTTGTTACGAGAATGACAACTGCAACGTAATTGTTATACGACGTGAAAACGAGAGAAAGAGAAAAAAAAAACCGAAGAAAAATACGACAAGGAAAATAAAGAATAAAAGAAAATCATTTTTCATCCTCTTCGCATTTTCCGTTCCGTGGTGTTTCGCGTTCTTCGAGAGCTCTCGCTGTATTGTCTTCACATTTCATCTCGTGCCTTACACAGAAAAGAGAAAAGAAACGCCAACGTCGAGAAATCGTACAGTCGTCGATCATTTTTCCTTTCTTGGAGATCTCGCTTCTCCGCAGCGTGTCTTCTACTTCTCCAGTACGCACGTCCGACAACACTCGACAAAACTGGAAACTACACCAGGCAATCAGGACACGATCGCGTGCAAAATACGAGATGCGCTCGCCAAAGGCTCAAACTACTTGAACTCGGTGGTCAGCTCGTTATCAACAGCACCGACGACCGCCACATCGACCAGCGAATCTGCTACCGATGATAGTATGCCATCCGGACCTCAACAAATAACCGAAAAACTACGTCAGACATTCCGCAATTCAGGTAAAATACTTCAGTTTTTCACATCTCGAGTTAGTTTAGGCTAATTCTCGCGTCATCCTAAATGGGCCTTCTTTGCCTTTCATATACGAATTCTTCCAACGTTCTGGATCATTTTCCAGCAATTCACTTTCAAAGTTGAACAATGCCCCTGGAACATTCTGCAACTTCAACTTTATCTAGGACAATCGCGAAACACGAGAATGATACGCGACGAACACTCCCACCTATATCTTCATTATCTGCACCATTAACAGACAAAATTATGCTAAAAACTTTCCGCGTTGCTTTTCATCGCTCCCGAAAATGGAACTAACGATCCTTGAAGATGTTCATTCTTCTGCGTTACATTTCCGATATAAGTCCTTTCTAAAGAAACCTTTACACCTACTTTGGCTACTGCACCATTTTAATGTCCTCTTCAACTCGGCAACGACCACAGAACAGGGAATTGCTCTACTCTCTCGTCTTATTCTGCACGTGTACGTACAACACCACCACCTCGAACTTAATGCATTGACTCGAATGACATTCGATGACCTTCAAACGGCTCCAACGCATACAATGGGAACATCCTTGCACCGTGTAAAGAAAATAACAAAATGATAACCTCGTTAAAGCGCTCGAAACAGCTTTTGAAAGGAAAATAACCATTTTGCATAACCCACCGCGTGACGAAATATCACTCCCATGGGATATGCTCGCGAAACTACAAACCTCCGCTCTCCGGTTTCGCCTTTATTACGACTACAAACCGAGTAATTTTTTCCTCGTACAATGGTTCCTCGTTTTTATTGGATCAATATGAGTGAGAGGGGTGCAGGGGGTTATAACTTCTTCGCAATAGTTATCAGGCGTTATCTTGTACACGTCGAGAGCATCGTACGTACGTTAAGTAAATTGCGTGTCTGCATGATTGAAGGAGTGATCGTGTTCAATCTTTGTGTCAGTGGCAACACGGTTTGTTGATCTAGATTCTTTGTATACGCTCGAGCTATATGAAATAACGACCAGCTAACGAGGAATAATAATTTGGAGCAGAATAAAGACAAAATATTCTCAAACGAACGACACATTTTCTCTAATTAATCTGCAAAAATTCAGTATTGAAGCCTTTAAAAGATGACTAAACTCGGCCAAAAGTTGGAATTCAATCCTATTCACGAGCCTACTCGGTACCTAACCGCGAAAAGCCTTTCGTGAAACCATAAAAAATAATTCATTCGCGTTGCTAACCGCAGATTACAACCGCACAAAACCCTGCGGTGAAACCTCGAGAAAAAAAATCATATCTGGTAATTCGATTTCGCGCAGCACTCGAATAACCGATGGAAACTAAAACGAGCCCAGACCCACTATTCGCTACGCTATGCTATTAGTTCCACCGAACCCCGGAGGCTATTCTTTTTTTTTTCTTCACTTTTCTCTCAAGTGCTACGCGAGTGAGCGGGTTTTCTTCGCCGTAGTTGTAATCTTGGGAATAATTTGCAAAGGTCAAAATGACATACGAATATCAGCGAAACAGCGCCACTGCAGCGTTGCAAAAAGGCTTGGAATAAACGAGAAAACGACTGGAGAACGTTTAAATCGTGCAAAAGATCGCTTCAAAGTTGAAATAAAATTATAGGTATAGCATCGCCGAGATGGATAAAATTTTCATTCGATTTTCCAAGTGAATTTGTACCTTTGTATAGGAAATGGACCAAAGAAAAATATTCCAAGCAAAATAGGATACAAAGAGAACCACGGAATTATATGCCATTCGTTTTCGAATCCAATTTTATACACAGCGTTTCTGCCTGTTCAAGACGTTTCTTCAGCTTCAGGCGTTTTTTCAAATAAAACAGATACAGCAAATTATTCAAAAAATCCTATTTCAAAAGCTAAAAGAGATAGGAAGATGAAGGGAGATGCCAAGGTGAAGCTTGCTTAAGAAAAATTGATAAATCATTCTGCAAACAAGAACACATTTAAAAACTTTCGAGGACCTCTTTTTTGAACACCCTGAAGCATCAACATCAACTGATCAACTTGAGAATTTTTTTCCAGCTATCCACACAACTGTCCCTAAAGGTGTCATTGGGTCGATAGTTCTCAACTGAGAGAAAAAATTGAAAATTGTAATTTTTTCCAGAATGTATCTCAGCCCCTTTGAATAGCGAGGTTAGGCAAACAAATTTACTCATTTTTGAAAAAGGGAAAGGAGACAATTTGATTGATACATAATTTTGTTGAAAGTAAAGAATCTGTATGAGAATTTCATCAGTGGAACAAACCAGCTTCTGAAAAATGGGATATGCCTATCAAGCCTGATCCTTGGTTTCCAACAAAATTTTCTGGGTAAAAAGCAGGATTTTTAGATGATATTATTTTTAGGTAGGATCGTCGATTTTCCATTCCTTTTTTCTCCCTTCAAAAAGAGTATACAAAAATAACCATTTTATATCAATGCAAAAATCTATTGATAGTTGCTCCAAAAATTAAAAACTGCATCAAGTATTATAAGAAACACATTGCAAAAAATAATTGAGAAATAGGGGAAAATTGGAAAATATTGTTGAAACACGAATTTTCACAAAAATAATCATTAAGGTAGATCGAAAAAAAAAATACCTCAAATTTTGGCCGAATCCAAGGGGATGATTCACTTTGAGTTGGAGATCTACCACAATTTTTTTCTTGAGACCCCTGCCCTAACACTAAGGAGGACAGAGATGTGGGTAGTTGGGTACTCAAAGTGAGGTCACTTTTGAAAATAACGCAGTTTTTTGCTAATTTTGGGTAGTGTCATCTGCGTATCACCTCACTTAAAAAATATAGAATTCGAGTTTCTACAACTACACCTTCTTGGACCATCGAGGTTGAAATTGGATAGGGCACTTTTACCATCCCATCATGGGAGCTGAAAGTTGCAGATCATTGAAAAATCTAAATTAGGCACAGAAAAAATACACTTATATCATCTGCTTAGTTCCAAAACTGGATTTGAATGGCTCCTATAGATACAAAAAAAAATATTTTGATAGAATTTTTCTTTCAACTTCATTGCAGGATTGCCAAATTTTTCCTTAAAAAAACAAAAAAAAAGATTTTCACCTTGAAAAAATCATGAAATTTTGAACCTACTTGAAAAGAAAAGAAAAATATTTTGAGCATCTTTTTGGAAATATATTTAAAAAAAAGTTCATTTCATTTTTTTCACCTTTTAACATCAATGTTCATTTTTTTGATTTCCAATGAATTTAAATATTTTTTTTCAACCATTTTTCTTAATTTTCAGTTTTTCCAATTTTTTACCAATTCTTAATCAATTACCTATTTCGATTTTTGAATTTATTAGATTCTCATTTATTTCCCTTTTTTCTTTTTTAACTCGATTTTTTTTTGAAAATTTCTTATTTTAAATTCAATTTTTTCTTCTTTCTTGAGAAATGAATGAAGAGATGGGCAGTTTTTGACATTTGGATATGACCCACGAGTCCAATAAGCATAAAATTTCAAGAACACATTGTGCTCACCTCAATTTTGAAGAGGCAGTTATTTGCAAAAATTGGGAAATTCTGTCAAGACAATTATGAAACAGGTGTACCTTCTTGTGAGGAACAAAGTGGTCGAGTGACAAATGAAAAGGAAAGCATCGGAAGGTTAGAAACAAGTTTACGTCTGATTCATAATTTAGGACGTATTTTTGAAAAAATGAGCATGAGGTTACATTTTTTCGAGTCGTTTCTTTCCGAGGCCTATCCGCTTTCCAAAAAATCTATCTATCTCTCCTCTGCGCTTGAAGGCTTAATCGAAATAATTTTCAAACAAAAATTATACATCATTTATCCTTGTGAACATTTTTGGTGATGAAAAATTTCAATCAGATCCCTCCATACTCCTTCAAATTTTTCATAGAGTGTCTGAAAATCTTTCTTGAATTTTTGATCAGACAATTCGATAACACAATGAAGGGTAAATCATTCTTCAAGGCTCTTCTTTTTCAAGGATTCATCGTCATCCCGATGAAACTAAACTTTAAAAATGCTACTTATTTTGGATGACATAAAAAAATAGAATTTTTTTAATAAATTCGATTTTTTAGACATTATGTCAGACACTTTGAAACGTAAATTTTTTGAAATTTTATGACTTTTAGACATTTTTTAGACATTTTGAAACTTGGAAATTTTTTTAGAAAGATGACTTTCAGACATTTTGTCAGACATTCTGAAACTTGGAAATTTTTTTATAAATTTAATGACTTTTTGATATTATTTTAGAAATTTTACGACTTTTGGACTTTTTAATTTCTTTAAAAGAAATTTTATGCCTTTTTGGACATTTTGTCAGAAATTTTGAAACTTAAAAAATTAAAAAAAAAATTTATTACTTTTATTATTTCAAATTTTCAATATTTTATTAGAATTTTATGATTTTAAAATGTCTATGGAAATTAATATTCGTGACTTTTAGACATTTTGTCAAGTAATGAATGTTATTAATTTTAAATTTTTAAATTTTCTTTTCTTTTACCATTTTATTTTACTGTTTTACATCTTTTTCATCATCTGATTTCTCTACGTTTTCCATTAATTGCCTTTTTTCTAATTTTTTTTTCATTTTTCTTTCCTATTTTTTTGAAGTAAAAATATCACTTTCAAGATTTCATCAAAATTTCATAATTATGCCTGATCTTTAAATATGCACTTTGTTGGTCTTTGTTACATCTTTAATAACGAAAATTTTCGAGTGACCTCCCCCTAAAAGTTGAAAAAATACTAAAAGCAAAACTATTGAAGAATTTTCAAGACAATAACTTCATCGACATCATCATTCTAAATTTCTTGCTCTTCCAACTGTACAAATAACCTTTGCAAACGCGATACTAATGAACGGTATAATAATTAAAATATATGTAGTTGTGCTGGCTTGTTCGTAGGTAGTGCGGAATAACGGATTTGAAATCAAGCTGCAAAGATGGTGTTGTACTCGCACATTTAAAGAAAATCGTATTATTCCTCGCACGTCGAAAAACGCTAGCAACTCCCTCGAGAGTACGAGCACCCCTACCTCAATTTCTATTCCATTGATCGTGATCGCACGTTTGGAAACCACTGGTTCGTTTCGAGTGGCGTACTACACGGGTTTTTACGATCGTTTTAGTACGCAATGTCCCTTAAATTAATACACGAATTGAGACCATTTGGGCGAATTATCGGGTCATTTGGTGTGGACGACTCGACGTTACATTCTCAAACGCACTTCCTGCCTGCGTTCGTCGAATAGATCGCAATCACGCGATGCCTGGCGTCGCGTCGCGGCTTGGCCAGGCCAGGCCAGGCCAGGCCAGGTGCCCCCGAATAAGTACACTTTTCGGTACGCTTAGATCCCATATCTTTTAAAAGATACAAGACAGATAATCGATGATAGAATTTGTTAACTTTATACGAATAGAGCGCGCGTTCGTTATTTAATTTTCGCGGTTCTAAATACCTAAACGTAATCTAGTATGCTTTTTAAGGTGCTGTTTCTTATTTTTTTTTTTTCTTCTTTTCTTCGCATACCTTTCTTTATTTCTCTTTCTTTGGACTGGTACGATACGTTCAAAAATCTCTCTAAATAACCGTTTGTTTTGTATCTTTGTTAAAGGTTTGGGATCGATAACGGCGTTCTGAAAATCCTCATGTCCGCTTCTTCTTCGAAAGACCTTACGCAATCGCTATAATCCGTCGACTTGGGTGTGGTAAGAGTACAAAAACGTCTTTAGAAAGAGTTCTCTGGTGCGTTGGTTTTTTGTGTCGAGATGATCTAAAAAAATCCGGCCGCCGTCGCAAACAAGATGAACGTAGCCTTGGATGTTGTTCGAGCACTATGGGATCGAATAGGGACCATGAAGGTGCCCATCATCAACCTGGAGGTGACCGTCGTCAAGGACATAATATGGGAAAAGATTCAAGAGCCCACTTCGCAACGCAGGCTCATCCTGGTCATCGTCTGTATCGCCCTGCTTCTGGACAACATGCTGTACATGGTCATCGTGCCCATAATACCGGACTACCTGCGTTACGTCGGCGCCTGGGACGACGTACCGTACAACATAACCAAGCCAGCCAAGCCGATACCGAGGGCTCATCACGGCGAAGACTCGGCCACCGGTTTACTCTTCGCTTCCAAGGCCATCGTGCAGCTGATGATCAATCCGTTCTCCGGAGCGTTGATCGATCGTATCGGATACGACATTCCGATGATGATCGGCCTATCTATAATGTTCATGTCGACGGCGTTATTCGCCTGCGGTCGAAGTTACGCTTTGTTGTTCTGCGCCAGGAGCTTACAAGGAGTCGGTTCGGCGTTCGCTGATACGTCCGGATTCGCCATGATCGCCGATAGATTTACCGAAGAAAACGAACGATCGAAAGCCTTAGGTATCGCGCTGGCTTTCATCAGTTTCGGATGCTTGTTCGCGCCTCCTTTCGGCGGAGCTCTGTACCAATTCGCCGGCAAAGAGATACCGTTCTTGATACTGGCTCTAGTCTCGCTAATGGACGGTTTCATGCTGCTGCTTGTGATGAAACCTTTGAAACAGCAGCTCAGCGAGCATAAGCATATGGAAAAAGTAGCCGGTCTGCCGATCTGGAAACTATTCATGGATCCGGACATAGCGGTGTGTGCTGGCGCGCTGATGATGTCCAACGTAGCCTTGGCCTTCCTCGAGCCCACCATCTCCATCTGGATGGAGGAGCACATAACGACGGATAGCTGGAAAATCGGCATGATCTGGTTGCCGGCTTTCTTTCCGCACGTATTCGGCGTCATGCTGACTGTGAAAATGGCCCGAGAGTACGCCCAGTACCAGTACCTAATGGTGGCCATCGGCCTAGCTCTGGAAGGCATGTGTTGTTTCATAATTCCTTTTTCTACTTCCTACCAAATGCTGATGATACCGATATGCGGTATTTGCTTCGGCATGGCCTTAGTCGATACAGCCATACTGCCAACCCTCGGCTACATCGTGGACGTACGCTACGTATCGGTGTACGGTAGCATATACGCTATCGCCGACATATCGTACTCGTTCGCCTACGCCTTGGGCCCCATCATAGCCGGCGAGATCGTCGCCGTTATCGGATTCACCTGCCTAAACGTCCTGATCGCCTTCTCCAATCTGCTCTACGCTCCGGTGCTGTATCGTCTGCGTAACATTTACGACTTCAAACCGTTCCAAAACGAGGCTAATATTTTAATGTCGAATCCACCCGATAAAGAATACCAAACTTACATGATGCAGGAGAGAGGCTCTAATTTGAATTCAACGCAAGCTGGCCCAGGGGGCGCTGCTGGCGAAGCCAACGAGACGGAATCTAAAAACTTTTGGCAACAGCAGGCCAGCTATCAAAATAGTTCTGGCCAAGATGGTGATACTTCCCTAAACTACCACGTACAAGAGACCAGCGTCGATAGAGATTACACCTCTTCCTATACCAATCGTTAAACAACCAAAGTCTGCATCTCGCTCTGCCCTCTCAGGCTCTCATACACCACATCGTCTTGTAATACTACCATCACCAACGTTATCAGCGTATATAGGTAGCGTATATGTATGTTCGTATGTAAATGTACTGTACCAGCATAATATCATAGCTATTATACTATATACCTTACTACACTAAAAAAAAGCCTTTTAAAAAATATTATACTCATTCGTAGCGATAGTTTTTTACTGTGATATAGCTCTAATTGGAACACGTACACACGTGATTATACTCTCTTCTTTAATAACACACCCCGAATATACCGTATATAATGTATACATATATTTTTTTTTTTTTTTTTTAGGTTTGTGGAGTAACGCCTACAATAAATACTTTCGTCGTTATTGTTAAATATGTATATGTATTTTCGTTTTCAGTCGGTTACCGTCGCATGTTACTTATAAAAATGCACAAATTAATCTCTCTTCCCCTTTTTCGATAATATCGAATCCTTCTCGCCTAAATATCAATAAAAATATAAATATTGTACGTTAACGTTTTATACCTAATGTATTGGATTACCTACCATTGTATCATTTCCCCGACTTATCAAGTACTTATACCGAATAGTTGATTCAAAAATTAAATGATAACCTTCGTTTTTACTCGTTAAAAACCTATACTTAATCGTACGTGCAAATTTTGTTGTTGAGTTTTTTCCAATTATTTTTATGTTTTTGTTTTTTTAAATGATATTATATATTTACTTATTTTAATTATAATATCTATATTACCCATTACCAGTCTTTTAGTAATTTTAATATTAACCCTTTTCTTTTCTTTTTTTAGTACCTACCTACCTACGACTATTTTCCTAAATTTTAAGATTCGTGAGTTGGTTTTGTGTTTTCTTTTCATTTTTCTTTATCGTATTATAGTTTTAATCTATATGTTTTATATTGACTAAAGTTTGTTATTAATTTTTAATTCGGAAAATTTATTGGCATTGATAGGAACGAGTAACTTTCATTACTGTGAATTGTTTCCAAAACGTTCGAAATTCTTTTACTAAGGCAGAGTACATTGTAAACAGTACAAAGACGTTGGAAAAGTATCACCTCAACCTTTACAGAAAATGTTCTGGTGAACCCCCACCCTTCCTAACCTCAGGGCCAAGGTTAAAGATTTTATGAAAAAAGGGCGAATTTGAAAATTATAATTGATAGAAGAACTTCTCGGTTTGAAAGTAAAATTTTTTATAAAAAATAGGTGAATTGAAAAGAATTAAACAACAACATGGAAAAATTGACTTTTGAATAAACTTGAGAAAAAAATTATCACAAAAAAATCTCCAACAAGAAAGAAATGAAATATGGAACAATTTAAACAAGATTCGAAACAAATTCACGATTTTTGAACAAAATTTGAAGAAGAAAAAATCATAAAAAAGTAACTTGAAAAAAATTGAGAAAACAATTCCAGAATAAAGATGAAGAAAATTATTTTCAAACAAAATTTAAGGAAATAAATTTTTGAACAAAATAGAAAAATAAATCAAAAATGAAAAATTTTCAACAAAACAAAATTTTGAAAAGATGTTCTTCGACAAGATTTGAAAATTATAATTTTCAGGAAATTTAAAGTTTTTTTTTTTTTTTTTTTTAATTTAAGAAGAAATTAGAAAATGAGTTTTAAGGAAATCTCGAACAAACTTTATACGAATGAAGTTTTGAACAAAATAATTGTTTTTGAGCAAACTTTGAAAAAATGACTTTTGAACAAAACTAAAAAAAATACGTATAAACAAAATTTTCAATCAATTATTTTTGAATAAAATTTTTTATAGATCACTTTGATACAGAATCTTCCAACATTCACATTTGAACCCCCCCCCCCCCCCCCCGACTTAGAAAATATAATATTTTGAACATAATTTCCAAAACATCCACTTTTTAAAAATCCATTATAAGAAAATTTTGTAAAAAAAATGTTTTTTAACATGATCCAAAACAAATTATTTCAAAGTAAAATTCATTTTTTTTAATTTGTAAAAAAAGTCGTGAAAATTTTTTTTATGGAATCAATGAGCAAAAACTGAAAAAAAACTACTTTTCAACAACATTGAAACAAAAAATTACAAACAAGATTTATAACAAATTTTTTTTGAATAGGTAATTATTTTTAAATCACTGGAAAGATTCACTTTTGAAAAAATTTTCAATGAAATTCGAAAACTTAAAGGAGACAACTTTGAACAAGATTGTAAAAAAAAACTTTGAAACGAAATTACTTTTGAACCAAATTTTGAAAAATTCACTTCTCAATTATTTTTTAAAAACTCTATTGAACAAAATTATTTTTGTGAAATATTTGAAAAAGGTGACCTTATGATAGAACAAAATTGAAAAAAAACATATACACGAAATTTTGAATAAAAATCATTTTTGAATAAAATTTAAAAATACTCAAAAGTAAATAAAATTTGAAAAAAATATTTTGAAATTTTTTTTTCAGAATTTACTTTTGAACAAAAATTTTATAAAAATCGCTCTTGAACCAAATTTGAGAAGAACTGTTTTCAAAGAAAAGATTCATTTGAAAAACGTAATTGAAAAAAAAAATTTTAAACTCAAGTTTATAAACAAAATCTTGAAAAAAATATTTTTGAGTTACAGTTTTAAAAAATATTCTTGAATAAGCTTTTTTTTTAAAAAAAACTCAATTTCGAAAAAAATGTAATGAAAAAACAAAGTTTTTATAGTTTCACTTTTGAACGAAATCTTTGAAAAATCGTTCTTGAACAAAGTGTTTCAAATACACTATTGAAGAAAGTTTTTAATAAAGTTTACTAGTTTTGAGCAATGTTTTGAAATCACCTTTTAACAAAATGTGAGAAAAATTATTTTCAAAAAAAAAATTTTAATTTCATTTTTGATTACAATTTTTGAAAAAATTAATTGTTGGAGAAATTTTTTTAAAAACCCTGCCTATTTTGAGATGGAATTTGAAGAAAATTGAACCAAACTTTGAAAAATTCAATTTTAAAAAACGAAACAAAAATTATTTTAGAACAAAATTTTTGAAAAAATCATTTCCCAAAAAATTTATAAAGAATTAATTTTGAGTGAAGTTTGAAAAAAATCTTGGAAAAAATTGAAAAATGTATTTCTCGACAATTTTTTTAGCATAGAGGTGGGAGGGGCTGCAAACAAATTATCAGATTTCAACATCAACAATTTCTCAATCTCCATATCGTACACTCAGATTCTCGGTTCGTCTAATCGAAAAATTATTTTACTCTGTGTAGGACGATTCGGTGTCAGAATTAGTCAACTGTTCACTTCTTAATAAGGTTACGAGCAAACTTGGCGTCTAAATCAAATATTGAAGACTCTGCGAGTCTGAGAGCTTTTTTCCAAACGACGTTATGGGATTTGGAAATCCCTAAGCGCGCCTTCCATATCGATTGTATGAGCAAACGTTTTCGTAAAATCTTCAATTCCGATGGAGTATATTTTATTCAACGAATACCGAACAATATTGACAAAAAACCTAGTCCGAGACTTATTTTCATAATTGATAGATGACCTCGATAAAATAATAAAAACATATACTTTTCCAACGCATTTGTACCCGGAACAGGCACTCTTTCTTCGATACCTAACTACGCTTTTACGTAGGTACTTGTCGAATACGAAACACGACGTCGTCGTCGGTTAAACGCGATAATAATTTGAAATTTCGTTTATATACCTACATAAAATATAGTGTGCTCGACAAAATAGCCTACAATGGAACATTCGACAACACGAAATATCGTCGAGGTAACCTTGAACGATTCTTATACTTCCACAACACTTGATTCTTTTTTGTTATACTTCATCCTTTGCCCTTTATCGATATTCACGATGAATTGGCGACGTTACCTTAGGCTTTGTTTCGGACGACTGGTTAAAACAAACGAGCCTCTCTCTGACTTCGGAAGAACGTGCGAAAATTTGTCCTTTACGAAAGTTCTGCTCGAGCCAAAAAGGAAAAAAAAATTCCTCTGTAGCTGTGCGCCACATTACGATACGCGCGCGAAACGAAAAAGTTCTCGCGAAAACAGCCCTTCTTCATGGTTTAACGAGAGCCAGCGTAGCCTAGATGGGAGGGTGTGGGGCGGGGTGCTAGCAGAGGCTTTGTGTGCACGCTATTGCCAACAACTTGCAATGGTTTACATTTTGATATTTCTCACACACAAGCAGTCGAGGTATTCACACAGTCTGCTCGGCGGAAAATCGATAAAGTGCCCTATATAATGAAAAGGGAAGAAAACCCATGTTACCTGAATTACTATTCCCCTCGTTCGAGTTTACGTTGGCTTTAATTTTTCAAAAGCTCTACACCACATCGATTTCTCTCTACCACTTCACCCTCTTCGTGTACTTTTCGGCTCTTTTTCGTAATGTGTGTTTGTGTGTGAGAGTGTGTGGTTTTTTTTAAAAACCAGTAATTAGAGGTCGACAGTGGTATTTTCCGAAACCTTAACGAAATTTGTGTTTTAAAAAAAAGATCAAAAAATCGAAAAGTCATTCTCATTATACCTCGTTTGTAATATTTTATGCTTCGATCAAAATGATACGTTTTAGAATCATCCCATTGATCGATCAAGTCACATCATCGAGAGTCAAGGTATCATCTCATCCGTCCTAGAGATCATCATTCTCTGCACTGGTTAGAAATTCCAAATTCGTATCGCCAACTTTTCGAATTTTTCCCTCAAAAAAATCCTTCATGAAATTCCTTCACTTCTTGGTGTGTTTTTTTTAGCGTTTTCGAAACAAACGAACACCTCTCTACTTTCCTTTGAAATCGCGTAAAACGCAAATTCGATTATTTTGAATCAATTTTCACATTATCGTTTGGCGTCAAATCAGACTGATGACTTTTTTTCTTCATCGGACAGCTACCTACAGTCTAATTGATCGATCGTCATTCGATAGTGGTGATTTTTTTCTCTTGTTTCAATTTTTTTCTACCTATATAGTTGTTTTGAATGTTATATACTATATTGTTTTTGTTATTTACCTTTTATTAATCGACACATTTTTTCCTCATTCGAAATTGTTATCGTATGTTTATTTATAGAATTTAAATTAATCGCGATCTCGAGATATACGGTGTGTTCCGATGACTATGGGTCATTTTTTTGGTAATATTTTGGGTCGGTTTAACGGAATCGACGATGCTGTTGAAATCATGAAATTTTGAAAAATTTTCATAGAACGAAGTATAATTTTTATCGTTTGAATTTAAAAATTCGAATAAAACCCTTTTTGAAGGCGAGTTACTCAAAAAATTGAACAAATGACAAAAGTCGTTTTTTTTTTGGAAAAAAGTTCGAAAAGCCAGCATGATTTTTTTCAAATTTTACAAAAAAAAAAAAAATTGAAAATTTTGTGAAAGAAAATGTTTTAAAATATTTTTGAAAAAAAAATCATAAATCCTATCAAAACAATAAATATTTATGAATAAAAATTCACAGAAACATTTTTAAAAAGGAAATAGATATTCCAAAAAAATTCTGCAAACAATTCACAAATCTTATAATAATGAAAAAATCACTCAAAATTGTTGATTTTTTTTTGAAAGGATCCTATCAATTTTTTATAATTGAAAAAAATAATCTAAAAATTAAAAAAAAAGAATAGATATTATATAATTATCTAGATATCTCAAAATTTTTCCAAAGAAAGAAAAAACTATTAAAAAATTTTTTAACAAAAAATCATGCTTGTAGAAAATTTTGTATGAGAGAAAATGTTTCAAAATTTTTCTGAAAAAACACCTCATCAATTTTTTTTTCTAATTTCACAAAAATAATCTAAAAAATTTTTGGAAGAAAATATTCAAATATTCTTGAAAAAAAAATACTATAAAAATTGAAAGAAAAAGTTCCCAAAACATCCTCTACAAGTTTTTTTTTTTTGTTTTTTTTTTCAAGGAAGTTGGTAGTTTAAAATTTCTACGACAAAAATAGAAAAATTCTATACCTACTCAACTTTTTTCAATTCACTAGAAAAATGTCGATTTTTTTTGAAAATTGTTTCTTAAAAGGAAATATTTTTAAAAAAAAATTGGAAAAAAAGTAAAAATTGGAAAAAAATTTTCAATGTGAAAAGAAATCTAAAAATTTTTCCTAAAATAATTAACTAGTGATCTCGAAGTTTTTCTGGAAAAAAGTTCAAAATTTTACAAAAATCACTTGGAATAATTTAGAAAAAATATTTTAAATTTTGTGGCAAAAATCCCATCAAAAACAAATTCCCTATCAAATCAAAAATCGTTCAAAATTTCAAAAACGACCGAATTGTCTACAAAAGGATCATTCGCGAACGAATATAACAGCTGATGATCCATTTTGCCAAGGAGTTCGCGAAAATATCAAAATTTTATCATTTTTTTTGAAGAAAAAAAATCGTACGAAAAATCTTAAAAAATCTATTCAATCGTTCGCGAACGATACGTTCAAAAAGCAAAAAGCCCACAAATGATGTAGGATAATCATCCGAACACACGGTAGATACTACGTACGTCATGTAAAACATAAGCTTGTTTTAATTTAAGCGAATTAATTATAAGTGTGACTACGGTCTTGTTTTTTTGTTTTGTCTATTTCATATATCGAAATTTGACAACCAAGAATACATACATATCATTATTTTTAATTACTATGTATAATCGTATATGAAAAAAAAAAACGAGTTTTATTAAAAGCTTATTTCGTACTTATATAATAATAATGTATCTAATTTACTATATACCTAAATAAAGGCTTTTATACCAACGGCGAATTTTTATCTGCCATGGGTCCCCTTACTCCGAATGTTACTCCCTTTGTCAACAAGCTCGTCGTTTCATTATGAATGGGACGCGAAAAGACTTTAAAATAAATAACTAACGCATATCATAATTAACACGAACACGATCGTTATATCCTGCTCGGGGATATATGAAAATTTGCTGCTCACATAGACTAATAAAATTGTTATGTTATAACATACATGTATGTACAAGCAATATTATTAATTTAAGGATGAATAGGTCTTTTTTTTAGACTGCGAAGAAATTAGGCCTATTGAAGAAAAAATATCACACGAGTACAACGTACATCGCTCTGTCTCTCTATCTCTCTTTTTTCCTTCATATAGCGTAGAATATGGGTAATTTTAATGATAATATTGTAGATTTACGACGCTCTGATATTTTATAACGTGAAAAAAAATTAATTATTTATTGTGAAATTGTTAAAATATTATAATTTATCATGTAACTGAATATTGAATAAACTTTCTATGTTCTATGAAAGTTGCATTCATTTCGAAAACAAATTTCATTAGAAAGAATTTTCAACACTGAAAATGTGGTCCACACCTCGACGACCTGACGAATGTGTTTGTCTTTGTACGTACGTAACTTGACAACGAAATGATAGTTTGGGAACCCTTCGAAAATGAGTGAAGGTGAAAAATCGGCAACCGCAAGTACATCTTTAACGATGAAACTGCATATCGTACGTCCATTTTTTACAACTAAAGAATTTCAGAAAAATTGATTTTTTTCAAATTTCAATATGCAAACTCGTTTTCTAAAATGTACAAAATTCAAGTGTAACCAGCGAGTCTAGTTGGTGTACTTTAGGAGACTCTTTTTAATTCTCATTAATAGTGTTTTGCTTAAGTGTGACTTAATGAAACAAAAATAAATTTTTTGAACTTCCACTTTTTTCAACGTTTTAGAGTAAGTATAGGTATATATGAAGAATGATCGAAGTCGAAAAATAATATTTTTTTATGCAAATAGAAACTTGATAATCAAACAAAATTCAATGATTTTTTTTAATGTCATTTTTAAAGTACATATTGAATGAATTACGAGTAGGTATTCAATTTTTTGAAAAGCTGAAAACAAAAAACATTCCCTTATAAAAAATTGAAAAATGTCAACTTGAAACTTTTTTTTTTTCAATTTTCAGTAGCTGAGTAATATTCATTTTTTAATTTATGGGCCTAATTTTTTTTTTTTTTTTTTTTTTTTTTTTTGAAGAAAAATTTCAACTACAAATTTTTGAAATGATTTTTCGCTGTAAGTAAATTTAAAATTAATTATGGAAATAAAATTGAAAAAAATTCATTGTAATTGTTTACATTTCTTTGTAAAAAAAACTACAAATTAAAATTTAAAAAAATAAAAAATTGGAAATTAGGTACTTCAAAATAAAAATTAGAACTAGAATTCCTCTTGTAGGTATATAAAGAGGATGCGTACAACTTTATTCATTGATTCCTAGTGTATCTGATCGTATCGTGTAGTATATTTCAATTTAAATTTGGAATTTAAAAAAAAAACAGAAAAATTATTATTTTTATGGAGTAATTTAGAATAGGAAATCAGAAAAATCCTATACAATTTTTTGAATAATTTTTTGCAGAAAATTTTCATTTTTTTTTTAAATAAAAAATTTTCTTGGAAAAAACATTAAAACTTCTTCCGAAAAAAGTAAATTTCCACACAAATTTTTTCATAAAGTGCAGCAAATTTCAATTCATTTTTTTTTTTTTTGAAAAAACTACCTACTTAGATGAAGTTTTTACAGAAAATTGAAAAAAAATTACGTCAAAATTTTTAAAATGATTTCTTGCATCAAAATTTTTAGTTACTGTTAATTTTTTTGAAAAAATAAAAAAAAACTGGCAAAAAAATGAACTTTTTCCAACATAATTGAAATGAAAATTTTCAATTCTATACAAAACTTTTTATTAAATTTTGTTTTGAGTACTTAAATTTCCAATTTAATGTATGTTTTTTTTTTTTTTTTTATTTTTTAATTTGGAAAAATTCGATGCCAAAATTTTCGAAGTTTTTCGAAAAAGTAAAAAATTTTCTTGGGATTTTTTAAAAATACCTATAAAATTTCTACGCAAAACTTTAAAAAAATTAAGGCCACTATCAAATCTTTTTTGGAAAGATTCTATGCCAAAATTTTTTAAATAATTTTTTGCAGTAAATTTTGAGTAACTTTTCAAAAGGTTTTGAAAATATAAAAAGTCTTGGAAGTAGAATATTAAAGAATTAAAAACAGTTTTCAAATAATAAAAAATTCAGTTTTCTGTACAAAACTTTTTAAAAATTGTCACAGTATGTTTCAATTTAATTCAAAGATATTTTAGGTATTTATTCATCTTTATAATTATAAATTTATTGGGAAAAATTAGGAAAAATTAGGTAGGTATATTATGCCAAAACTTTTAAAATGACTTTTAGCAAATTTTCAGGTTTTTGAAAAAAATGGGTATTTTCTTAGCAAAAAACGAGAAAACACCAAATTCTATACAAAAATTTAAAAAAATAATTTTTAGCCATAACTTTTCAGTAAATTTCAAGTGTTGAATTTTTTTTGGTGAATAAGTAAGAAGTTTTTCCAACAAAATCTACACAAAACTTCTTTTAAAAATTTTTTCAGTTAGTTTCGATTCAATTTATAGATTTTTTAATAATAATAGGTAATGGAATTTTTTTAGAAAAATTTTCTGCCAAAATTTTAAAAATTATTTTTTGCATGCAGGAGATCTTGAATAAATTTCAAGTTTTTTTTTATTACTAATTTTCTTAGCGAAAAACATGAAAACATCTTCAATTTTTTTCAAGTTTGTAAAAATTTTTATTTTCAGTAAATTTGAAAAAATGGCAATCACTAATCTGCATTTAATCAATGACAAAGGCTACCATTTGATCCAATGCAAAATCCTACCCTAAGCAAATTTGTGAAAATTTTTATTTTTTGTGAATTTCAAAAAATGAGAAATTGCGTTTATTCAATGACAAAGGCTACCATTTGATCCAATACAAAATCCTACCCTAAGCGAATTTGTGAAAATTTTTATTTTCAGCAAATTAAAAAAAATTTGGTAGATAATTGCATTTAATAAATGAAAAAAGCTACCCTAAGTTCCTATGCAAAATCCTCCTTTGGCTGAATTTGTACAAAAATTTATTTTTAGTAAATTTCAGAAAATTAGAATTTTTGCAAAATTGCATTTATTTAATGAAAAAGGCTACCCCCAGTTCCCATGCAAAATCCTTCTCTGGCTGAATTTGTAAAAAAAAAATTATTTTCAGTAAATTTCAAAAAATCGAAATTTGCATTTAATCAAATTAGAAAGGCTACCATTTGATCCAATGCAAAATCCTACCCTAAGCGATTTTGTAAAAAATTTTATTTTTAGTAAATTTTTAAAAATGATAAATTGCATTTAATCAATATAATGAACAAAATTTAAAATGACAAGAAATTTGAACAAAATACACAATATGAATGAATTTTTAAAAAAAATAACTAATAAAATTGAAAGCAACAAGGAATTGAACAGAAAGAAAAATTCGGGAAAATCGATAAATAAAACAAAATAATGATTAAAAACAGAATAAAATTGAATAAATTGAAAAGTTACAAACAAAATTTAAAATACTTATAGGATGAAATCGTTAAGTAGGAAATTTTTGGTTTCCAAAAAAATTGAAATTCGACCCCAATTTTTTTTTAAAAGGTCCCAAATCTCAAAAAACTTTAAAAACTAGTTCCAAAAAATTAATTAATTTTTTTTATTCCAAAAAAAAGTGGAGAATTTTCTAATTATTCAAGTAAAAAAATAATAATTTATATTAGGTATTCAAAAAAAAAAAAAAAAAAAAAAAAATAGATTTTCTCTACCCAAAAAATTTTAAAATAATTCAAAAAAGTATATCAAATTTTTAAGTGACTAAAAATTGAATATTATAAACTGAAAAGGATTTAATGATTGAAAAACATTCGAAAAGTTGAAATTCGATTAATAATGCCTAAGATTTTTTTTAAATGATCAACAATTTAGGAATTTTTAAAAAATTGAAATAAAATGGCTGAATTATTTTCTTTTATAATTTGTTTTTTCAAAAATGTGTCTTCTGGAAGAATATTTGAAAAAATTCTACGCAAAAATGTGTTTTTGTTTAAATAAAATTTTGAATTAATTTTCAGTGTTTTTTTTTTCTAAATTGAAAAATTATTGAAAACTATCTTCACAAAACAAATCACAGTAAATTTCAAATTATGAATTTTCAAAGTAAAATGGAAGAATTTCTTTAGAAAAAAGTACAAAACTCTTTGTAAAGAATGTTTTAAAAGATTTCAAAAATTATTTTAGCCTAAATTTCTTTACAAAAAAACAATGAGTTGATTAAAACTGTTCTTCACAATCACAAAAAAAATTCAAAATAGATGTAGGTAGGTACCTAAATTTTGGCGGACACCAAAACAATTTCAATACATAATTTTTTTTCCTTCCAATTTTCAATCAATTTCAATGTAATATTGTTACAAGTATTTTTTTTTCTGCAGTAAGAAATGGAGGAGAAGGAGCAGTGGTGGAAAAGAATTTATGAGCTGTGTACAAAAGGAAAAAGTCCTCTCAAAAAATCCTCACGAGAAAAATGTTTCGAGTAAAAAAATCATTTTAATGAAAAATATCATTCTTAAAATCTTCTCATTAAGAAATATTTTCAATAAAAAAAATCCTCACGATGAAAAACATTTTTAGCAAAAGAATTCGCAAGAGATTTTTTTGTCAAGTCCAAGAAAACAAACACTCTTCCGAAAAGTCCTCTCAAAAAAATTCGATGAAAGAAATCTAGAGTTTTTAGATTTTACACTGTTTGCATTGGTGACTTTTTTTACTAGATTTTTTCTTTTGTTGAAAATTAACTCGTTCGAAAATCAACTGGTAATTATTGATTATAAATGATTTCTTAATACTATAGGACTTTTATCTTTTGATTACAGGATGGCGAAGGAGCATTGTGAGTATATCAGATTGGTTCCACGGATCCCTCGTTTCCGATTCCACCATCGCAGAAGAAAAGGTTACAACGACGGTGGAAAATGGAGTGGTAATTTTTCCTTTTTTGAGATAGGTATACTTATCTTCATTTTTACGAATATTTCTACTAGCTTTTTATTCCCACGCAGGACTATTCACTGCCCAAACTACCACTGCCCGAGTTAGAACACACTTTATGCAGGTATTTGGAAGCGGTTCAACCAATAGTGACAGAAAAACAATTCAAGTATACGGAACGACTGGTACAGAACTTCGGTTCGGAAAATGGAACGGGTGAAAAATTACAAGCAATGTTGCAGAAACGTCGAGAAACATACGCGAACTGGGTGAGATAAAACACCAAAACTTTATACCGATCATTCTCGAGATATTGAGATACTATTGTTCATTTCGACCATTTCTATGGGATGTATAAGTCATTAAACGATAAAAATATCTATTTCAGGCGTACGACTGGTGGCTAGACGACATGTATTTGAACAATCAGGTGGCATTACCGATTAATTCCAATCCTGGAATGGTATTTCCTTTACGTCACAACGCAGATGTATTCGGACCATTGCAAATGGCTCAATATGCGGCGAGAATGGTCACATCGGCGATGGCATTCAAGGAGATGTTGGACAAGTAACGTTAATTCGATATCGTAATCTATAAAATTTTACATTCGTATAATACAACACAAGCTTACCTGCAGGAATGAAATCGAAACGGAGACGGTGAAATCGAATGGTAAAATACAACCGCTCTGCATGGCTCAATACTACCGAATTTTCACATCGTACCGGATGCCAGGGATCACCAAAGATTCGCTGATGAAATCCGAAACCGAATTCACGAAATTTAGACCGCACATAATAGTCATCTGTAACGAACAGGTGACATAATAATCAAACAAGTGACCGTCGAAGACGAAATCGAACCACAATCGAACACATTTTAATTTAATTTTCTTTAAAATGTTTTCAGTTTTACGTTATCCACCTGACGACAGGTAGGAACGCCGATGTATTGTCCGAAACTGAAATAATGTCTCAGATGCTGCACATAATCAAGGAGAATCTCGATAAGAAATCGAATCCGATGCCGGTAGGGATATTAACCGGATTGAAACGCGATAAATGGGCCACAATACGCGAACAACTCGTCAAAGGTAATTCACTAAGTACAGAAAATAAACGATTCGAGCTTACTTACAAAATATTACTTAAGAAACGGTTCGAATTACTATCACAAATTCAACTCACAAACCGAAATTAACACCGCTCTACAGATTACGCAGAATATCCGACAAGGTAATGAAGATTTTCCATAATTTCAGATGAAACGAACCACAAGAACGCGTCATACATTGAAAAATGCATGTTGATTATTTGTTTTGATCTCAAAGAACTGAGATCTTCATTTAACAGTAAATACAATTATGAAAACATCGGCTTCAAAACAGCCACGCGAGATGAGACCAACATGGCGCATCAGATGATACACGGCGGAGGCTCTTGTGCCAACACCGGAAACCGATGGTTCGAAAAAACCATACAAGTGAGCAAAATGTCAATTAATTATCTTTACACGAACACTTTAAACACTTCGAAGTACTAAAATTCGCGTAATTATCGACTAATTAATCAACTCGCGGTATTATTTTGATTAAAAAACGCCAACCACGTGAAACAAACACTGGTTGCTTCAAAGGCGACAAGTGGAAAACTGAAGTGAGGGGGATCGAAACTTTGAGAGAAACTACCACCACTCTACCGCCACCGTTCACCACAGAAAATAGTTCCTGAGTAAAACTAAGAAAATTGACTGAATTTGTGTTGTAAAACATTATGTGGGGTTGTGAAGATAGAACTGGTGTTTTTAATTGTTCATGTCTTCTTGATAGTTGAATTCATTTTATAATTAATTAGAAACTTTAACCGTTATCACTTCCCAATCTTTGATTCATCCGCCACTATGACGTCACGAGGTTGTTTACATTCACAGATCACACAGAATGATGACTGAATAGGGGAATTTTTATTTTTATTTAAAAAATTGCCCAATTTTAGCTATTTAAAAATTAATTAAGAATTTTTCGAGTAAAATAATTTTAAGCAAGGTTCTACACTGTTGAACGAACGTCTTGAGTAATTCTACAGCATGAAAATAATTCGTAGGCTTGAAATATATCGTATCTTTTGAGTTGTATTTTCTCCTATCAGGCACAAATCGTTCTAAAAAACTGAAAAAGGTGAACAAAACATCATATTTACGATCTAATGATACTGTTACAATTGTTAAATATGCCATAGCTATGATCATGAACCCAATTACACATAATTTCTGTAGCAAAATATAATATTTCGATCTCTGTTCTAGTTGGTCATCGGTTACGACGGTGTGAGCGGTTTATGCTACGAACACTCGCCAGCAGAAGGAGTTGCAGTGATCAATGCCGTTGAATCGATGCTGAAGAGCTGCAGCGATCTAGGAACCATAAACGAACCGAACGATCCTCAAATTATTCCCGAAAAATTGACTTGGAACCTCAGCAGAAACATGGAGAAAGAAATCTACTCGGCTAAAGAACAAATTGACAAGCGAGTATTGTTATTTCGTCGGAACTACTCGTCACTGTAACTAGGTACCTAATTATTGTCGATTTATTGTTCACAGTTGTATTCAAGATCTAGACTTTAATGTGTTTCGGTTCCATTTGTACGGAAAGCATTTCATAAAATCTTGTAAAGTTAGCCCAGATGGATACGTTCAACTTGCTCTCCAGCTTACCTACTACAAGTAAATGATCATTTTGAATTTATCGATGAAATATTCGAATGTTAGACGTTGGAAGGAAAATTCTTTAATTATTTCAGATTACACGGTAAGTTATGTGCAACGTACGAAAGTGCATCTACTCGCAGATTTTTATTGGGTCGAGTCGATTGCATAAGAGCTGCCCAGATGGAAGCTCTTGAATGGGTTTCAGCCATGCACGATCAGAGTGCCGAGTACAAGTATACGGATTTATCTAGACCTCGTCGGTTATCCAACGCTTCATCGGTTAGTAAAACACCATTCGAGTATCATTTTTTAGATCAATCCAGTGCTCGAATTGAGCCGGAACTCACCCGATTCGTGAGAAATAAAAAATCTTCGTTCCGGTTCGTGAAAAATCCAACCAAAATTTGAAAAAAATTCTCCTGATTTTTTCATCAGTCCCTCTAAGATGAGTAGATAATTTGAAAATTATTTAAAATTTTTAAAGAAATTTTTTTCATTTTATACTATTATTTTGAAAAATCTTAAAATTTTTTGAAAAAAGTAGTTTTTTATGCAGAAAGAAGCTCTCATTTTTCAAGAATAAAATTTTAGTTAGGGATTCCCAAACATTTTGAAGGGGAAAAAATTGGATTTTTCAACAAAAAAAATTCTTGAAGAAGAAAATTTTAATTTTTTCAGAAATTCAAGTAGGTAGGTATAATCTTTCTCAAATTTTCAGATGAAAATCGTTCATCTTTTTTTGGAAAAAAAACAAAGAAGAAAAAATCCTATTTTTTGGCGGAAAAAATATTACATTTTTTGAGAAAAAAAACTGTATCTATGTACTTAGGGTATTCTCTTATTTTTAGAGAAAAAAATCTTGATTAGGTAGGTATCGTCAAATATTTTTCTTTTAAAATGAAATATTTCATTTTAAAAGAAAAAAAATCTCACTTTTTTAGGGAAATTTTTTTTTGCCAAATTAACAATTTTTTGAAGGAAAAATATTTTTCAAATTTTTGGATAAGAAAAAAACTCTTTTTTTTTGCAGAAAAAAATCTTGCATTCTCAAGGAAGAATAAAAATGATTTTCAAAAAAAAAAAAAAAATGAATTTTCTTGGAATTTTATTTTTTTAGAACCATCCTTTAAAAAATTCTCATGCTTCATTGCTAAAAAGAGAGTTAAATTGGACGAATTAAATTGATTTCTTTTGTTTTCTCCCTAAAGTCATGAATAATATTTTATTAATTGATTAGGTATTTTATAAAATTTTGTTTTCATTAGTGTTAGATACTAAATTAATAAATTGGATCAATTTTTTCAATTTTATACGCTAACAAAAACCTATAAAAAATATCGAACACCCAGCCATAAAAAATATACTTATTGATAAATTGGAACAATTTTCAATTTTGGATTTTGACATGACTTGGGCCAAAATTTTGGATCGAAATGCGTTCCGCTTCGTAATTTTGCTCAATTCGAGAAAAGGATCAATCACCACATTAGTAACTAATGTTTGAATAACACTTCACACAGTACGAAAAGAAACTCCAATTATTCGATAGAGCAATGAGAAAACAAGTGGAAATCATCAGCGAGAATATCACCGGTCAAGGAATCGATATCCATCTTTTAGGATTGAGACAAACTGCTAAAGATTATTTCATCAATGCGGATATTTTCGAAGACGAAGCATTCGCCATCGCCAATCATTTCTCGTTGTCAACCAGCCAAGTACGCTACCAATAGAAAAATTCACTAATAATTTATTATCAATCACACTAATACCTACGATCGGTTATTTTTACGGAGAGCCTTTGCTGATTCATTTGCTCACCTTGAATTTTTTACAAAGTCCAGTGCTACATAAATACTATATATTCAAAATTGGAAGGAAGGAAGGGAGGGAGGGGTCCAATCGAAATTTTTGTAATAACTAAAAGTATTTGTAAAACTTCAAGCTACAACTTTTGTTTGAAAATTTTTTTAATTGTGCCCCTTACCTCCCCACAGTTTTTAATAATGTATTTTGAATAAGTGTGAATAAGTTATATTACTCAAAATTGGTGGGGAAGGAGGGGTCCGATGGAAATTTTTTGTTATAACCAAAATTATTCCTAGTACTTCAAGCTACAACTTTTGTTTGAAAATTTTTTCAATCGGGCCCCTTACCCCCCCCCCCCCCTCCCTCCTGTTTTTAATAATGTATTTGAATGAGTTGAATTATTCAAAATTTGGGGGGAGGGAGGGGTCCAATCGCAATTTTTGTCATAACCAAAAGTATTAGTGGAACTTCAAGCAACAGCTTTTGTTTGAAAACTTTTTCAATTGAGCCCCTCTCTCTCCACTTATTTTGCTTAACACTACCAAAATACTAATTAAAAATTGCAGGGGGAGGGGGTAAAGGGTCCAAATGAAAAATTCGTGCAACAAATTTGTAGCTCAAAATTTTAGAAAAAATTTTGGCCATGACAAAAATTTTGATTGGACCCCTCCCTCCCCTCCAATTTTGGATAATTCAACTAATTCAAATACATTATTATTTATTAAAAACGGGGGGGGGGGAGGTAAGGGACCCGATTGAAAAAAATTTCAAACAAAAGTTGTAGCTTGAAGTGCTAGGAATAATTTTGGTTATAACAAAAATTTCAATCGGACCTCTCCTTCTCCACCAATTTTGAGTAATATAACTTATTCATACTTATTCTAAAACCTGTGGGGAGGTAAAGGGCCCAATTGAAAAAAATTTCAAACAAAAGTTGTAGCTTGAAGTTTTACAAACACTTTTAGTTATTACAAAAATTTTGACTGGACCCTTCCCTCCCTTCCAATTTTGAATAAATAAAGTATTTATGTAGCACTGGACTTGGTAAAAAATTCAAGGTGACAAATGAAACAGCAAGGGCTCTACGTAAAAATAGCCGATCGTCTAATACCTACTAATTAGTAATTTCTTTTAACAGGTGACAACGAAAACTGACTCGTTTATGGGCTACGGTCCGGTCGTTCCGGACGGTTACGGAGCGTCTTACAATTTGAAAGAAGAAAGCATCATATTCTGCATATCTTCGTTCTACTCTAACGGAACTACAAGTACAAATCGTTTTACCGAACGGTTAAAAGAGAGTTTATTATCGATGAAGGATCTTTTAACCTATAAAAACTAAAGATTACCAATACGGTGATATAATTAGTGATTTTGGTTGTTACAATAAGGCTTAGTGTGTGCGTGTTCGTGTGTTTACCTCAAATTGAAACCTACCTACCTACCTATTATTTAGTCTTTTAAGTTAGCGTCCTATATATGTTATCTCTAATTTGAATAAGAATTTTATTACCAAAAAGCTTCTAAAGCTAATCTACTTAAATGTTACCAGATGTGTAATTTATCGAAAAAATCTGTTATTTGTGTTGACATTTTAGCAACTAGCGGGTATTTGAATTAGGAAATGTTTCAAGTAACGTAATGAACCTTCCGAACTGCGATGTCAATTATAAGTTACATCAACGACTACATATCATGATACATAAAGTGATCTATTTTCGTTACGAAATTGATTTAAAAAACATTAATTTTTCTCTTTTTTTAGTTGTATTGTTACGACGTATAAATTTTATATACCTAATTACCTACCAAACGACTGATAACAGACAGATGCCACTATTTTACCTATGTATGAAATTCATACTATTTTTTCCTAGTTACCTATTATATTTTATTACCATTTCGAAATACCTATTTAATTTTTCTTTTAATCTACCTATAATCTGCAGTCGTCAGTTTTCCAAATTCCATCTTGGAAGATTAGGTACCAATTTCTGAACGATTTGTGAGCTTTTCGCCTTATTTTTATTAGACGAATTATATGAATTCGATAACGCAAATCAATCTGTATACCTTTTACTTCGTAAATCTCTGTATTTCTATTTACTTAACCATATAAATGTAATTACGTATAAAATATTACACATATTGTTAATTACAGAGGCGGATGAGTTTTTTAAAATTCACAACTACAAATTACTCTTCGCGTATGTTAACTATAATGAACGGTAACTTTAATATTAGTATTACTCTTCCGAAAATCTTACCAATGGAACTTACATTTATAATAGTTACATTACATTATTATGTAATTATCAATGTTATCTGTGGTAGTTCCAACAAGCAAACGAAAGAGCATATTGTGACTTTCTTTTTTAGATTTTTTTTTTTTTAATAAATCCAAATTATTTTTTAAGCACGTGTATTTTCGTGTTTGGAAATTCCAAATTTTACCACTATTTTATAATTCTAATTAGTACATTAATTAAAATGGTAACCGATTAGATAGGTACAGAGGAAATGCCTCAAACTAGGTACAAATTATTGTATTTTTTACGTTATCGACAAAATGAAAAATTTCGATAATAATCTATGCTCCTTCCTTATAATAAAAATGATGGAACTGCCACCGAATGTCACTGTTGTATATTAATAAACTGAATTGTTAAATGGAATTATTTTATTCTTCGGAGAACTTCATCAGACTGAAATTTATTAATAGGAACTTACCGCAACCCAACTTTCTGTTCGATTATTTCGACTTGGAATGTAATTTCAATTTCTCCGAAGTTTTAAAATTAAAACAAATTAGGAAAGTAAAACATATAATAAGCTTCTAAGCTGTAAACTAATGTCGTCAAGTTGTCAGATACGTTTTCAAAAATATCGTCATTTGTTAACTTCGATCAACGTACCAAAAATTCACTACATTTTGTTTACAATTTAAAAATTCAACGCTGGGAAAGAAAAAAATGAAAACACGCTTTAAATTAAAAAATTGGGACTTTTGCGTTACCACATCGGCAAAAATAATACTGTACAATGGACCAGCATTGTGGTAAAATCATAAAACGAAAAAACAAAAAAAAAAAAAAAAACAGGTTTATCACATTAAAACAATAAAACTTACAACTTGCAAAAAGTAAGTAAAAAAGTAAAAAATAAAATCTACTTACTCGTAAACTTTTCGTTACGGTTAAACGATAAAATTAATAAATATTAAGCATTATTAAAGCATCATTAGGCCAATGACAACCGATAATATTTTCAATTGGCAGTTAAAAAAGGCAATTCGATTTTACACTCGTAATAATCTAACCACCTCTTGTCATTTATCAGCGAACTAAGATTAAAGTAACAAAAAAAGGAAATATAAAAAATTACTATATCGAAGCAATAATAAAAAAAAAACGAATGTAAAAACAGGAACAAGCGTTGATGTCAATAATAAAATTGGAACAAGAATACGCACAAACGTTAAAATTCTGTGGTAATGTTAAATGGCAAATCTGCGGGCTAGTTACGCTAAATTTATTACATAAAAGCGCCGAATTAAATTACAACCTTATAGAGAGATCAATTAACCAAGTTTAGTACTTAATATGAATCTAATTTATAGATAGTATTTTGTCGAATTGAAAGTTTCACTCAATTACCATTAAAAACCAATCGATGAATTAATGACGCTTGGAATAGATTAAAAATACTGTATGTTTCTGGATCTGAATCGAAAATGATATCTTGGTTGAATTATGTTTCTCCATTTCTGCGTAATATAGTACGAAATTATACACCGATTTACACTACTACTGATTTGCAGGGCTGGGACAAATATGCATTTATTTTGACTAAAATTGAGGAAATACAATAGCTAAACTTCTTTTTTTAAATTACATAATTTTGTTTTGAAAAAAAAATAATATATATATTTTTAAAATTTTCAACCAAGTAGGCAAGTAATTTTCAAATGTTATACATTCTTGAAATTAGACTAATTTTTTCAAATTCAGCCAAATTTTATTCATTTTTTTCATTTTTTAAATCTCACCATTTTTTTAAATCTTTAATTTTACACAACATTAACTGAAAAAAAAATTGAGAAAAATATTTACCTATTACAAAATGTTTCTTAATGAAAAAAAAAACTCAAAAAATCCATTTTAGAAAACTACCTAGGTGATTTTCAAATTTTACAAAAATTTTGTAAAAACTCTCATTTTTATTTTATTTTACACAAAATCCAAGAAAATTTTTTTTGAAAAGAAATATTTTTCATTATCCGATAAAAATTTAATAAAGAAGTAGCTAAATGAAAAAAAATCACAAAAAATCGTTATTCATTTTCCTCAATACAAAGGATATAAAAAATATTTCCTTTGAAAAAATTTAGAATATTTTCAAGAAAATTTCGACATTAGTAGGTAGAGAATTCTCTTCAAAATATTTTTTTTAGAGGATTTTTAATGTTATTTTTAAATTTGTGTAAAAGAACAAAATTTCAAAATTTTCTTTTAAAAAACCCCAAAATTATCATTTCAAAAAATGACAAAAAATTACACATTTTTTTGAAAGGAAATATTTTCAATTTTCATGAAAATAAAAAATTCAAAAGTTTTATCAAATTTTTAAAAAAATTAGTAAATTACACAAAAAATCGTTCATTTGTTAAAAGAAATACTTCAAAAATTATCTGGAAAAATAGAAAAATTCAATCAATTTTTCTTTTCAAATTTCACACAAAATGAATTAAAAAAATTCGAAGGAAAATATTCAAAATTTTCCTGAAAAATTTCAAGTCATATTTAGAAAAATTACAAAAAATTGTTTTTTTTTTCAAAATTTTCACGAAGAAAAAATTTTTGAAAATTCTATGAACTTTTTTTGTAAATTACACTAAATTTTTTTTTTTTGAAACGAAATATTTCAAAATTTTCTTGAAAAACATCCTAAAATTTTATATTTTTTGAAATTAATAAAAATCGTCTATCATTTTGAAACACAAATTCAAAAATTACATTAAAAATCCTCTAAAAAAATATGCGAAGGGAATATGTAGGTATTTATGTCGAAATTTTCTTGAAAATATTCTAAAATCACATCCCTTAATTTTTTTAAAGGAAATTTTTTTTTTGAAATTTTGAAATTGAAATTTTTGACAAGATTTCTAAATTTTTCTGAAAAATATTCAAAATATCACAAATGAGTTTTAAAAACTACCAGAAAAATTCTCCAATCATTTTTTAAAATTATTACTTTGAAAAGAAATATCTATATCAAAACTGCAAAAAATTGAAATATTTTTATTTGGACAAAAATTGTAGATATTTCAAATTAATTTTTTTTTTTCATCTTTTGCAAAGACTTTTTGGAAATATAGGTATCACAAAAATTTCATTTGAAGAATTTTTTCCAAGATGAAAAATCGCGAAATTTTTATCAAAAAAAGTGCAAAACCAAATGCTTACTTATCTACAAAATTTTACAGATATAAATTCTAAAATCTTCAAAATAAGTTTTTTTTTATTAAAAAATTCCATCAGAAAAATCAACAGGAAATCCGCTGAAAAATTTTTTGGAAAGAAAATATTTCCTGAATTTTTTTTAATTTTTGCAAAAACTATACTGGGACATGGTAAACATTATAAAATCTTCAAAATAAGTTTTTTCTTTTAAATTCTATCAGAAAAATCAACAGGAAATCCGCTGAAAATTTTTTTGGAAAGGAACTATTTTCTGAATTTTTCAAAATTTTCACAAAAACTAAACTGGGACAATTTTTTTGCAAAGAAATATTTCAAAATTTTCTTGAAAAATGTTTTTAAATCCTACCAAAATTTTTATAAAAAACTGGACACACAAAAAAATCCTTTAATATTATTTTTGTTTTTATTTTTTTTTAAAGAAAATTGGAGTAAGTATGCATTTTTTGAAATTTTCTTGAAAACATTTCAAAAATCATTTTGAAGAAATCATCAGAAATAGATCACTTTTTTAAAGGAAAATCGTTAAAAATTTTAATGAGAAGAAAAATCCTGTAAACTTTTTTAAAAACTACAAAAAAATAAGGGGAAATTTTTTTGAAAGGAAATCTTTCAAAATTTTTACGAAAAATGAAATTCAAAAATTCCATCATCTTTTTTAAAAACTTGGCACACAAAATTCCTCCTTTTTTTAAGGGAATAAGAGTATTTCAAAATAGTTCAAAAATAATTTTATAGAAATCGCCCTTTTTTTGAAAAGAAATTTATAAAAGTGTTGAAGGAAAAAAAAATCAGTAATTTTTTTGTAAACTGCATAAAAAGTCATCTGAAAAAAAAATTGAAAGGAAATACTTCAAAATTTCCTTTTAAAATATTCAAAAACTTTATCAACGTTCTTAAAAAATCTCAATAATTTTTTTTTCAATGTAATAATTACTTCAAATTTTTTTTGAAAGTATTTTAAAATCCTATAAAAATTTATTCGATGTACTTCTATTTACACTATTTTATTTACATTTTTTTTTTTTTGGAAAGGAAGTGTTTTAAAATTATCCTGAGTATGAGAAAAGTTATAAAATTCTACCAATTTTTTTTATCACAAAAAATTTTCTTGATACTTAAATATTTTTTGTGAGGAAACATTGTAAAATTTTCTTTTAAAAAAAAAAAAAAAAAAAACAGAAAACCGAGAAAAAAACTTCAACTTTTTTTCTGAAAAATGTTATCAAAAGTTACGTATAATAATGTATGAAAAATTTGCATTAGTAGCAAAAGTATACAAAAATGAGCATTTATAAATTTCATACACGAGATCAGCATGTCATGAAACGCAAAGAACTTGAAGAAATTTCATCTTTGGAGGCACCAAAAAATATTTACAAATGCATATTATAAATCCTAGCCCTAATTATTTGCATTTAAAGAAGTAGGTAAATCTATACGTACTTTATATGCTTGTACTGTTCTTTTTCATGACTATTTTCCGGAGGTTCACAATCGAAAGATGCTAATAGTAATGCTACAAAAAAAGGGTAAAAAATTAAAAACTAACCAAAAAATCCACGTATATTTTTTTGAGATGACGCGTAATTATATTTACCTCTTTCGGATAACACTGGACTAGCTTGAAGGAATGTAATAATATGCAAATTTTTTTCAAACGGGCACACTGTTTGTTTCCACTTGACAAATTCGGAAACTTGCTGCGCTAATTGCCAGAATTTTTCGAAATTCACGTGACCATTGGGCAATCTACATAAAACATGTTTTATTCATTGGTAAATTTATCAACTCGAATTTAATAACGAGCTCAAATTATTCGAATTTTTATTACCTGTTGGCGCAACCTTCGTTTAAAAAGTAAATATCTTTGATTAAAAGCGAGAAAAATGGAATAACCAGACACTGGTGTTGCACGTTATTTCCAGTCGATCGCCACATAGCCGCTTTTAACGTTGATCTGTAGCTACTAAAATTAGAGGTAGGATTCATTTGGTGTTCTAGGATTGAAAATTTGGCTGATTGCACTTTCGCCCACTGCGAAGAAAAAAAAAATTGATTAACTTTTCAACATAAAAATATCTTCTACTAGGATCTTCGAATAATTACCGTCTTTTTTAATCTAGCCACTGGGGATAAATTTAAGCCAGCGATGATGGCCATCAAGGAATTAAAATTACCAATGTTGAAACTTTCTCTTGCTACTTCGACCCAATATTCGACCGTTTTTATTCTAGATTTCTTCTTAACATGCTGTTTAAAAAAAAACAAAAAAAAAACAGAAGTTACAAACTGATGAAAAACTCTATAACGCAGAATTAAAAAAAACTCACTCTACAAATTTCCGATCCTACTAAATAACTTAGTCTATTGAACCATTGCACGTATGATTCCAGATTACAAGTTTTCTTCGCATCTTTACACTTCTCAGTGCCACCAGAATGTTCTTGGACGAAGGTTTGAACGAATTCTTCAGGACCAATGTAAGACAGTCGTTCTAGTTCTATGTGGCATAATTGCTGCGCTAATATTTTAGGTTCTGTGCATAATTCTACAACGTTCACCTAAGAAAATCACGAGATTTTAGAGTTTACGGAATATTCCTCCAAGGTACAATCTCATTTAACTCACTGGGGGTAAAATTTCGACAGATTGTTTGACGGAATTCTGATTAATTTCTTGTAAAAATTCTTCGTAATGTTCCAAGTTGGTCAAACGTTCCAAAAGGTTTCCAACTAAAGTTGAAACTTTACGTAAAAGGTCCGGATTTATGTTAACGCATCTCTGCATTATGGATCGTACATGCGTCATTAGTTTATCGTCGCGGAAATCGTATGGAAATGACTCGATCCAGTCTCCCATCAGTTGAACCAAACGAGGAATAAATTTCATTAATTTTTCCTGCAATTATCGAAAACAAATACGAGATAAATAACGATTCGATTCGAGGTGAAAATGAATCAAAGGGCTAGTTACTTTGTTCTGGGGCTGTTTACTGCTAAAATTATATTCGATATCACAAAAATAGACAATTTTATCCATCAATTCGTTCGGTTTCATGAATAACCGCGAAGTCAATAGGAACGCAAAGATAAATTCTTTATCTGGGTAGTAATCGGCCGATGGTATTAGATGATGTATCAACGCTTCTAAACTTCCAGATACCAAAGTGCCATCGCGAAAGACCAATCCCTGCAATACATAAAAACATATCAATAATATTGATCGAAAGTGGTCGTCGTTGTTCGTCCAACAGACAGATAATCTTACCGATGAAGGATTACTCCCACTGGAGACATTTTTCGCAGCAGGACCCAGTGGTAAAACATGAACGGCAGATGCATCTTTCAAATTAGCACCACTGACGGTATTCGAAGAATAAACGAAATCAGTTTTATCTTCGGAATCGGTTGAGAACTTCTTCGATACCGAAGTCATCTTAGTTTCTTGATACTTTTTGGGCGCGTTGAAACGAGAGCATTGCTCTTGAGGTGAATCTGTGACGTCTATAGATGAATTATTACCTGAATCGCAGGTAGATTTCGCAGAAGAATGTGGGATACTTTTAGGATACGTGACTGGAGTCGATAACAATGATGAGAAATCTTTACTGGTCGAATTGATGGAGGAAAGGTTATCGTTGGGGATGATACCGACGGGTTCCCATATTTCACTGGTATTGCTGGTGTAAAAATTATCCTCTTTGGTTTCTCTGGAACGTTCGTCGACTACTTGGCCTCCTTTGGCTACGGTTACTTCTTCTCGAGTAACCACGTTAGATTTGACGCTCAGATTCGTCTCCAATTTAACTGGCGCCTTCAGGATACCCACTCGAACCAGAATTTGATTGAGAGAATGACAATTTGGAATGTTACCTCTCAACAGAGCCTCTTTAATTGCGGCGCCATCTTCGCCGTCGAGTGTGACAGGACAACCATTGATGAGTAGGACTTCTTCTTCTTTTATCGTCGATTTTTTCTCGCAATCTATTACTTTGACGTCTTTTCCCAAGATGGCTTCGACTGTTTCTTGAATTTCATCGTCCATTATTCGCACGTATCATAACGTTACTAGAATGATAAAAAAAATATAACGTGAAAACCACATAACGAACACACAACCCGCGTAAAAATAAAGTAAAGTGGGACAAAAAGTGAAATTTCTTCAAAACATTATATTTAATTTCTCTTCGCTTGAATTACTCTACCGTTGTAGGTTATTTCATGTAGATAAGTATGAAAACTTTATGACGTGTACTTATCTTTACAGAAATATAGACAAAATCGATGCTATTTGGGGAAATATTATCATACTTTGGATACAACCAGAGACTTATTTTGATGTAAACATTACATTCTACTTTCGATTATCTCTACTCGGAATAAAAAACACGGGGATATTCGAGATACATGGAGTATGTTAAATAATCTCTAGGATACTTACTTGATATTTATATACTTGAAACAATTAAAATAAGTACACTGATTTAAATAAAATAGAAAATCAATAGCCGAAACGAACGAAGCTTTCTCTCAACCCATAAATTACAGACAGAAATCTTCCTAACTACACAAACACAACAACACAAGCAAACTGTTTACGAGAGTCTTTTGAGTATTGCTATTTACACACCTAATGAACTCGAATTCGAAATTTCAAAGTTGAGCCACTCGAAGCTGAATTGAAGTATTTTATAAATTATAATGTATTCTTTTTTACTTTTAGATAACGAATAAACCTAAATTAAGAACTAAATTTTCACCATTTAATTGAAATATAGTTTGAAATCTACATGATAACAATTTTATTGACTGTGAAAATAAGAAATTTTTGATTCAGGGTTGCCCAAATTTGCGATTAACTGTCTACATAGATACTTATTATTCCAAATTTGAGAGGAGGGAGGGGTCCAATCGAAATTTTTGTAATAACTAAAATTATTTCTAAGACCTTAATCTACAATTTTTATTTGAAACTTTTTTCAATTGCTCCCCTTCCTCCCTCCCTCCGCTCAAGTCTGATCAACTGCCTACATAGATACTCAATATTCAAAATTAGAGAGGAGGGAGGGGTCCAATCGAAATTTTTGTAATAACTAAAATTACTCCTAAAACCTTAATCTACAACTTTTATTTGAAAATTTTTTCAATTGTTCCTTTTCCTCCCTCCCCCACTCAAGTCTAATTTTGAATAGTAGTAGTATGTAATGTACAGAGCTTGCTACGGATTGTCATGCAAAATTTGATGGGAGGGAGGGTCCAATTGAAAAAATTTTCAAACAAAAATTGTAGCTTGAAGGCCCAAGAGTAATTTAGGTTATAACAAACATTTTGATTGGAGCCCTCGTTCTTCTCCAATTTTTAATTCTAAACATCTGTAGTATATGGACTTTGCAAACTACACCGACAGGCACTAGTCAAAAATAAATTTCAGAAAATTGTAAAAGAAACTGAAAAATGTGTTGAAATTCTTTATGGATTCTTCTTATATTTCAGAGGAAATCGTAAAATTCTGTCAACTAGTTAAATATGATCTGAAGTTGAACCTGCTGTAGTGCTTTTGGTAAATGCCAATCTTGTTTCATCGCAGATATACCACTCATAAATTCGAATACCCAATAAGTTCCAGCTTTATATTTCATCATTTACCTTACAAATCAATATAAAAACACCCCTGTGTTTCCTTTGATGTCATATTTCAACCGATATGTCAATGTCCGGCGAATAAAATATCTACACCTGTATAGAAATCAACTTATTTATTAAATCACATACAATACGCACTCTTCAGTTAAACAAATTAGTACAAAAAATTAAGTAAAAAAAAAAAAAGGTAAATCAGTTAATCGAAAGAACTCAAAGACGAATCTTTATCTTGGTAAATGGAAACAGGAGGTAAATACTGAGACTTCAATACATCGTGTAAATTGCGAATAGCAGAATCAATTTCTTCCAACTCTTTCACCAACTGTGTAAATTTGATTAGTCCATCTCTACTATCGTCGTAACCGTGATACTTCAATACTTCCATTTCGACTTGCATAACGATAGGTAGAACGTACTGCATAATTCTCATCGAATCGTTTCCAGCCATCATCTTGGCCGACTTCAACTTACTGCAGACAGGTTCTTCCTTCAGCTTTTCCAACACTTGTAGAAGTACGACGCTGATTTTATACTCCGGTGTTTGTAAATGATTGCTGTCCATTTTGAAGAACACATTTAACAATTTAAAACATTCGCAAACGAAATTAGAATTCGAAAATTGCACTACCGATGGCGAAGCTAAAAATATCCTTCATCGGTCCGAAAACTGATAAAATTTCTTATCAAATTGTTTACGTTTGCAGCCATCTGCAACAACAACAGTTTTTTTGTTCTTTTTGTGGAAAAGACAAAAGTAGCTGACTACGATTTCTTTAGGTAAATTTTAATTTATTTTTGATAATTTTAATTAAAATTAGTCATTTTTCGGGTCAAAATCAAAAATATCGTTCAAGAAGATTCAACTTTTTATCCAATTAAACCCGATGAATTCAATTTACGTAAAATAGTCATTCCCACTCCCACACACTCGAATTACCTCGATCATTTGGATCGTACGATGACTGCAATAAGTTCAGAAACGAATTTCCTAATTAATTGGTGATTATCGAAATATCGAATTATCATAGAGCACGAACATCGAGAACCTGAACTTTCCAAGTGCAAGTTGAACTTCCCCCGAGCTTTTCACTACAATTCTTTTCAACTTTGGTGCAACTTTTGTTCGAAGCTTATGTGCCTAGCGAACGAACTGCAAGAGTTTGCTCATTATCATACTTGTTATCAAATCAATTTCAATTACTTTTTATTAGGGTACTAGAAATGGGGGGGTATAATCGACGGTCGCCATGTTGGTTCGGTGAAGTATTGTTTATTAATGTAACGCTGAATTCTTCGTTTGTGTGCGTGATTTGCGTTCTTATAAATACACACGCACACTACTTCACTGAACCAACATGGCGACCGTCGATTCTACCCCCCCATTTCTAGTACCCTACTTTTTATAACAAAGGAACTGAATCGTACATACAATTGCAAGAACAAATATGTTTCTTTGCGCATGTGTGTTTTTTTGACAGAATTTAACAAATATGTACGACTTGTACTGCTTGTGGTAGAGTTTTAGTGGCGAATAATTGCTTATTTTAAATGTCAGTAAATTGATTTATAAAATCAAATGTTTATATGAACCTTCTTTTGATCGTAGAATAATCTTCTACTTCGTGTCATCGTTGCTCTGCTTGAACCCAGATCAAATCTTCGCCACAAAAATGAGTATCGTTGAAAATGACGAGGAGAAACTCAACTTCCACAGGATTGTGTCTGCATTCAACACCTACAGGTAAATAAATATTATTACTTCTAATCGAAGAAGCTTTTGCCTAAGTAGATTCGGTGCTCTGTTCGAACTCACTTTGGTGTTTCACTATCATTTCTCTTTGTGATTAAATTTCAGTTATGTCCAACATAATAAATGAACACCGGTCGTAAAGTAAAATCCGTGGTATTGATTTTGAAAATCTGTTTTGAGGGAGATTTGCTAGGGAATATTTCATCAATGATAGAAGCAGTTCGAATTAAAACATTTTTGAGGTTATTTTATGGTGTGTTTTGGGTCGAGATTTTGCCTGTGGTTCCATGTTACATTCGCCTAATTGATATTCATGTCTGATTCAATTATCTGGTCACGTATAAATGTACCTATTATTGTGCACTTACGTCTTTCATCAGCCTAAATTAAATTACTCCTAGTCTATCTCCAAATAGTTGAAAGTGTCTGCAATCTGTATCGATATTAACCCTCTGCTTTCGTTTCTTCTTTCAGGACTCACTCACTTAACAGAACAAGTCGTACTGAAAAATACCTGGGCACTTTACCAGCTAACCATCAAGAACTCTTACATCCGTATAAGGAACATCTCGATAATGTTCGAACATGTATAGAACAGAATTACAACGTTATTAAATTGATCTTGAGAGATGTCGAAACTTTATTCGATAATATTAATCCAGAAGAAAACAATCCTCGTACTGTGAGTACAGCATTGCTTCAATTAGCAACGAGATTTAGTCTCAAGTGAAACTTATAATTCAACGCTAATGGGTGCATCTTTTTCTAGGTTCTCATTCCACGAGTGACAGCTGTAGAAGCAGACCAAGAGAAGGTGCAATCTACGCTCAAGCAATTCGTTCGTGATTGGAGTACGGAAGGCAGCGAAGAACGAAAAATTTGCTACGAACCTATAGTAGATGAAATAGTTAACCAGTTCCCAAAACATTTATAGTAAGATATTCGAAAAATACATTATGAAGTTACGAACCTATGTAGAGTTTGCAAATGACTCATATTTATGATATTTTTCAGCGAATCTCATACAATTAGGGTTCTCGTTCCTGGAGCTGGGCTCGGTCGTTTGGTATTCGAAATAGCTAGACATGGTTATACATGCGAAGGAAACGAATTCTCTTTATTTATGCTTATAGCATCAAATTTCGTCATTAATAGGTACGTATAGTTCTCCTGTCTGAGTTTTGGAACATTTCTTTATCGACGATTCTCAAAAATCATGTCGTTTATTTCAGATGCGAGGGGGTTAATCTACATCAGATTTATCCATGGATTCACCAATGTGATAATAATTTAGATACGAAAGATCAATTAGCTAGTATTTTCTTCCCCGACGTAAATCCTTCCGAAAGCATTCCAAATAATTCGGCGTTTTCAATGGTGGCCGGTGATTTTCTAGAAGTAAATATAGTCAATGAGCTGATTATTATGTTGTAAGGAGTATTCGAAAAATCTCGTCTCTATCGTCAATTAATTTTGTTCAGGTTTATCAAACAGAAAGTGACTGGGATTGCGTGTCAACTTGCTTTTTTATCGACTGTGCAAATAATATTTTAGCGTTTATTGAAGCTATTTATAAAATTCTAAAACCAGGTAATGTATACTTTTCAACATTTCAAATATTGTTACACTTGTACTAGGTAATGGAAATTAATACAATACGAATTATTTTTTACAGGGGGAATTTGGATAAATTTAGGCCCTTTGCTGTATCATTTTAGTAATATGGTAGACCAAAATTCTATCGAGCCGAGTTATGAAATGATACGAGATATCATTAAAGGCTTCGGATTCATTTATGAGGTTAGTATCGTTATATCTAATTCTTTTTCCATTGATGAGAATTTAATTCTATGTCGTCTTCGAATTGCAGAAAGAGAAGACGAATATCAAGTCGAAATATGCTCAAAACCCAAAATCGATGCTTCAATACGAGTACGAAAGTGTGTACTTCGTTTGTCGTAAGCCGAGAATCGACGAAGACGACTCGTGAAGAAATAAGCCTGTAATAATTACGGGAAATTATCGAAAAAATGTATTAACAACAATTGACAATATTTTATTATTTCTATTGTTAGATACATAATTACATATTAATTTTATTTGGCGAATTTTCAAAGAAAATTAATCAATTAAAACTACTCGATGTAAGTAGTACGTTTCCGGTGCGTCATGTATTAAAAATTTCTATTGAAATATTTTTACCCGCATGGGAGGACTTTTCTGTTTATTAATTTTATAGGTTAATATGGCATATTTTAGAGTAGTCTTCGAAATTTGATGTTTGATTGTTTAATTTATTCGTTCGTTTCTATTTTCGATTATTGATGGGCTTGGGATTTTGCCCACCAACTATTTGACTCTTGTGCTCCAGAAAAGCTAGAAAAAATGAGGATGAGGATGATCGATCATAGGAATAATCAAGCTACGTTAATCGTTTGACTCGTTCGTTGACTGGACCTAAGAAAAGATGATGACAGAAAGGAGCTTGGGAGTTGGGCTTTTGCCTTTCAGAGGCTAGAAAAGATGAGAATAACCAATGAACAATCGTTAAAAAATGAGAATAATCAAGCAGCATTTTTATCATCGTTCGTTGACTAGATCAAACTTGATTGAAGCAGGCTAAAAAAGATTAAAAACAAGTCGAAAATGTCAAAGACCTTTGTAAAAACGATCGGCTATTTTTACGGAGAGCCCTTGCTGTTTCATTTGCTCACCTTGAATTTTTTACCAAGTCCAGTGCTACATAAATACTTTATATTAGAAATTGGATGGAGGGTCCAATCGAAATTTTTATAATAACTAAAAGTATTTGTTAAACTTCAAGCTACAACTTTTGTTTGAAATTTTTTTTAATTGGGTCCTTTACATCACATCCCCACAGTTTTCAATAATGTATTTTGAATAAGTGCGAATAAGTTATATTACTCAAAATTGGTGGGGAAGGAGGGGTCCGATGGAAATATTTGTTATAACCAAAATTATTCCTAGTACGTCAAGCTATAACTTTTGTTTGAAAATTTTTTCAATCGGGCCCCTTACCTCCCCCCTGTTTTTAATATTTAATAATGTATTTGAATGAGTTGAATTATCCAAAATTGGAGGGGAGGGAAGGGTCCAATCAAAATTTTTGTCATAACCAAAAGTATTAGTTGACCTTGAAGAAACAACTTTTGTTTGAAAATTTTTTCAATTGAGCCCCTCTCTCTCCACTTATTTTGCATAACACTCCCGAAATACTAATTAAAAATTGCAGGGTGATGGGGAAAGGGTCCAAATGAAAAATTTGTGCAACAAAGTTGTAGCTCAAAATTTTACCAATGTCTATGAAGTTTTATCAGTTTTGGTTACTGTTTTTCAAAAATAAATTCCCAGTTTTAGTTTCGGTTACGATTTTGGTACCTTTCAACGCCATGTTTTCATTGGTGTTTTCATCCATTTCGTCGATGATTCGTTATCAGTAGGAACGCCCACAAAGCGCCATCTACTGGAAATGTCAGAATTCCATGAATTAAATCGAAATCGAGTGCAAAATGCAATCAGTGGATGAGTGTACTGTATAAATTTATAAAAGGAAATTGTAATTTATTAATTTAAAACTGAATTATAATTTGATGAAATTAGTGTGCATTTAATAGTATTCGAATCAATTATTGGTAAGTTAAATAAATTGGCAAATCCGTACGACGATGTAACTCTTCGCGAAATAGTTTTTTTGTTCGTATCATCAATTGAAATTTTTCAAAAGTCCAGTTCAAAGCGTTACAACAACTTTCTATTGCTGTGATTCGTATTTATAGTAATTATCCTTAGTAGAAATATCATTCCAGTTATATTTCGTTCGAAACGAATGAGATAATTAATAATAATTGTGAAGTGTCTATGATGGAGTCAACTTTTACTACTCCCCCAGTTTCCGTTGGTGGTATTGTTTCTACATATTATAACGTCTTTTTAGTTGTTAATTGATCTATTTTATCGAACGATCGCGTTAAATAGTAGGTAATTCACGCATATTGATCAAATTATCTGATGAAATGAGTAAATTTTTTGATTTGTTGTTTGTTTTAGGTGTAGGTTTGCCACTTGGAAGTAGTAGATGTTTGTATTATGATGGGTAGGATATCGTCAACACCCTACATGAAAGAGTTTTCGTTAACCGTTGCTTTTGTAATATGACCGATAATATAAATCTACATTTTATTAAAGCTGTTAAAAAGAACCCAGAAAATCGTACTCTACAGGTTAGTACTTGTTACGGTGGTAGTTTTACCAACGTCGAATAACTACTATATTTTGCATTTTTGCGTATACAGGATTTACAAATTATTTACTACGGTCTTCAAGCATCAGAAGCATTTGCAACTTATCACGATAGTGCTTTGAGATCCTTATCGAAGACAATACGATACGAAAAACATGAAGCCAATGACGTCTTGTACTCGTAAGTTTTTCGCACAATTGTATCTCTTATTACGAAGCTCAACGTTAATCCAACGTTTGTTTAGGACTGGTGAACTCGCTACGTGTTGGTACGTGCTATTATCCGGTTCTGTATTCATCGACGGTTGCATGTTTTTACCACCAAATAGGTGAGTAATTTTTCTGCGAACTTGTGTCTGTTTTATTGGTGAACCTAATCCAAAAATTATGTTTAGTATTGGGCAACGAACCGCTGGAAGTGCACGAAGACCAAATGCTTGTTTCGTTCTGGAACCTTCTGAAATGATTGTAGTAAGTTGCGAATTATTTTTTAGATAATACGAAATGGGTAAAAATCACTCGCTAATACGGTGTATTTTTCAGATTGATTATTCAGAAATGCAATCAGTATATTCAAATTGTACTCAACGAACTACTTTCCGTATGGATCATCGCGGAGTTAATTTAATGTTTGAAGATCCTGTAAGTTTCCAAATTCGAATAAGGAAATCGAAGAATTTATTCGACGTTTATAATCGTTTTTTGTATCTGTTTAGTCGAACAATCGAGACTCGCAAAGCTCGGACACTAGTTCCGCGTACTCTGGTAGCGATACGATTTCCAGTATTCATTCGATCGAACCAGAAGATATCGATTTAAGCGGTCTCATCGAATCAGTAGTCGATTCAGATCCCGACGAGCCAGTTGAAGATGGCCAAGTACGAAATATCTTTAACGAAACCCGAACGAAACAATTTCTAACGTTAATTTATTCGTAGATCTTAAATGTACGCGACAAAGTTCGCGAATGTCTGGAAAAAGATCCTTCTGACCGGACCGAAGACGATGTAGAAGTTCTACTAGAATTTACTCAGCACTTGAAAGCCTTTACCAACATAACGTTGTCGATTCGAAGAGCGCTATGTAGCGTAATGGTGAGAATCTGTTGATTTATGGAAATCGTCTCGAATTCGTTGACTGATTTTGGTTTTTCGTTGGGTAGGTTTTCGCTATAGTCGAAAAAGCTGGCACAGTCGTTATGAACAATGGCGAAGAATTAGATTCGTGGAGTGTGATCATTAACGGTCACGTAGAAATAGAGCATATGGATGGAAGAGTAGAGCATTTGAAATGCGGCGACAGGTGAGAATTTGACCATTCATCGACATTATCTCGAATTACAACCTGATTATCATTGTAAATGATGAATGAACTGATTCATAATTTTTCCCTCCGTGATTTGTTTTACGTCGACTCTGGTTTCCGTAATTTATTTAGTAATTTTTTAACTTGCATTCGAGTTCGATTTCACGATTAAATGGTGTTTCAGTTTCGGTATCCTGCCAACGATGGAGAAACTTTACCACCAAGGCGTCATGCGTACCAAATGTCCGGACTGCCAGTTCGTCTGCATTACGCAAACCGACTACTACCGTATTTTGCACCAAGGCGAGGAGAATATCAAAAGACACGAAGACGAAGATGGTAAAGTGGTCTTGGTCACAGAACAACGAACTATCAACGCTAGAGATAGAAGCTGCAAAGGATACGTTGTAATTAGGGTGAGTAATCGAGTGATAATTTTGTCACAGTTGGAAATTCCTCGTCGAGGTTGCGATTATCGACCAGATGAGTGATTTTTACGCTATAATTGGCTCGATTAATCGGCCACTTTTCCGCGTCGGTTTCGTGAATTCTCTCCGATGGCCTGTCCTTGGTCGCCTCTCGCCTACGAGCGTCTTGAACGACTTTTTCCATTCATTATAGACTAATATCATGTGTAATATTCTGCAGGGTACGGAAAGCATGTTAATTTCACAACTAATCGAAGACAATCCGGTCGATTCGACTTACGTGGAAGATTTCCTACTGACTTTTCGTACCTTTATCAAGAACCCATCTACTATAACCGATCAGCTGATGGAATGGTGAGTAGAATCCGGCCAAGAAAAATGGCAACTTCGCCAGAGCTACGTATTTTTATCGATTTTTTGCGCAGGTTCCAAAATACGGATACGAAAGAACGCGTTACGAGGATCGTCGTGCTCTGGGTCAAAAATCATTTCACCGATTTCGAAAACGATAACGTGATGATGAATTTTTTGGAAAATTTCGAAGAATGCCTGCAAGAAGAAAATATGGTCGGTCAATTGAGAATGCTAAATGTGGCATGTACGTCGAAAGCTCGAGTACGCTGCGTCACGTTGACCAGATCCGATCGTAACGAGCCATTGAATTTCGAAATTGTCGGCGGGTTCGATCGAACTACTGGCGTTTACGTATCGACGGTAAGTGTTCGAAAGGAAACCAAGCCTAGATTGGTAGCATGTGGATCGTTGATGTTGAATTTTTCCAAGTCTTAATACTACACAGATACCTGATATTCAAAATTGGAGGGGAGAGAGGGGTCAAATCGAAATTTTTGTAATAACCAAACTTGTTTCTAAGACCTAAATCTACAACTTTTGTTTGAAATTTTTTTCAATTGGACCCTAATCTTGGCCAGTTTCTGATAATATAAGCTACGAAGTCATGTTATGTGAAATTGAAGGCAAGGGGAGGTTCTAACTGAAAATTTTATAATAGCAAAAATTATTTCTAAGACCTCAATCTACAACTTTTGTTTGAAATTTTTTTCAATTGGACCCTAATCTTGGCCAGTTTCTGATAATATAAGCTACGAAGTCATGTTATGTGAAATTGAAGGGAAGGGGAGGTTCTAATCGAAAATTTTATAATAACAAAAATTATTTCTAGGATCTCAATCTACAACTTTTGTTTGAAAATTTTTTCAATTGGACCCCTCCCCCCAATTTTGAAAAAGTTTCTACCTGATTTCATGTGAAATCAGGGGAGAGGGAGGGATCCAATCGAAATTTTTATAATAACCAAAATTATTTTTAGGATTTTAATCTACAACTTTTATTTGAAAATTTTTTCAATTGGCCCCTTTCTCCCACACTTCTCCAATTTTTAATTAGTATTTTGGGAGTGTTATGCAAAATTGTTGGAGAGGGAGGGGTCCAATTGAAAAAATTTTCAAACAAAAGTTGTAGCTTGAAGTTTTAGGAATAATTTTGGTTATCACAAAAATTTCGATTGCACCCCTCCCTCCCCACCAGTTTCGAATATCAAGTATCTATGTAGTATTGGACTTGGTAAAATACAACAACGATCCACAATTCCACATCCATGTGAACAAAATACAAATTGAGTCAACTAGAAACTAATGTAATAATTTCGACCTTACTTGTCATCTTTTCTAGGTGGAAAAAGGATCAAAAGCCGAAGAAATCGGTTTAAAAAGAGGCGATCAAATATTACTCGTGAACGGACAAAGTTTCCAGCATATTACTTACGATAAAGCCATCGAAGCGCTTCGTTCGTCGACGCATTTAAGTATTACAATTAAAGCTAATCTTAACGGTAAGCAAATCTCTCCAAAATCTTCAACGTGAACTTTCGTGCCAATTTAATAAATAACATCGTTTCAATTGAACAGCAATGAAAGAAATAATTAAAACCGGAGATCACGTTCCGGGCTCTAAAAATAACAGAGGCAAACCTAGCAACAGTATAGCCACATTACAACCTGATCCTCGCAGCAGAGACACTAATCAAATAATGTACTCAGTTTCTCTGCAATCTACTCCGACCAAAAATAGGAATTTCATGACCTTGGGACCGAAAAGAAAAATACAAAAGGCTCTGCAGAAAATCAACATTTTCCCCAGAACTAATAATTATCCGTACGTCGAACAAGTACACACCAATAAAGTCCTTTTGTTCGTAGCTTAATCGTGAGATGATTTTTTCTCATTCATAGGGACGCGTCCGACGATTGTTCCATTTCTAGTGGCGAACAAAACGAATTCACTTCGCATCATCATTCGCAAAGTCAGCCTGATTTAGTCTCCATGTCTTACGACGAGCAAGCCGATTATCCGGAGCATGTTCTAAAAGTTTATAAATCCGATCAAATATTCAAATATTTGGTTTGTAATAAGGTATGTAAAATTACCAATTTTTTTTTTAAATTTTCTCTTTAGATTTTTATGACTTTTTTTTTTTTTTTAATTTTCCTTCAAAGAAAATATCATACGACTGCATTATTAAATTTACGTTTTATTTTCTAACCTTATACAGGAAACCACAGCACACGAGGTGGTAATGCTAGCATTGCAAGAATTCGGTATGACAGACCCTAGTTCGAATTTCTCGCTTTGCGAAGTCTCGGTTACCGAAGATGGTATAATTAAGCAGAAAAGACTCCCCGATCAAATGCAAAACTTGGCCGATAGGCAAGAATTATGCAGCAGGTGAATTGATCAACTCGAAAATGACCAAAATAATTCGTAAATTCGACTACTTAAATGTACCTTATTAATTTTAGGTATTACCTGAAAACAAACGGTGTCACCGAAACGTTGGTAACGGACGAGATCGCCGCCGATATGGTGAGAGAAAGCACGGTCACGTTTTTACAACTGAACGCCGCCGAAGTCGCGTTACAACTTACGATGCAAGATTACAACGTATTCAGACAAATCGAACCGACCGAATATATCGACGATTTGTTCGAATTGAAGAGTAATTACGGTACTCCGGCTCTATCGCTATTTGCAGAGGTAACCCGAGTGATTTTATCTTCATTAATAAGTTCATATCCTGAGAAGAATCACCTAAATTGAGAATGTTTTCATTTCAGCTCGTAAACAAGGAGATGTTTTGGGTAGTTACTGAAATATGTTCCGAAACGAATCTAGTCAAAAGATCTAAAATCATTAAACAATTTATTAAACTTGCCCGTAAGTACGATCGATGCTCGAAACAAAAACCAAATGAAACGGTTCGCTCAATCAAATTGAATTTATTCGCAGGTCATTGTAAAGAGTATAAGAATTTCAATTCGTTATTCGCGGTCATCTCCGGCCTAGGACACGCGTCCATCACGCGATTGAAACAAACGTGGGAGAAATTACCAACCAAATATAACAAATTATTCGAGGATTTACAAAGCCTAATGGATCCGTCGCATAACATGAGAAAGTATCGACAACTGGTCATGAACGTATCGAATACTCGAGCTCTGGTAAGTGATTCCAGCCTTCGTCGACGAGCTTTTATATTCTCGAGGAGAGGAATTCGATTTGATGATTTTTGTCCGTTTTTTAGATTCCTTTTTATCCGGTGGTCAAGAAAGACTTGACGTTTTTACATTTAGGGAACGACTCCATTATCGACGGATTAATCAATTTCGAAAAATTACGCATGATCGCGAAAGAGATTAGAAAATTATCGGAGATGTGTTCGTTGAGCTACGATTTAATGTCGACCGATTCCGGTGCGCCGGTTGGATTCGGCCAGGGATCGATCAACGCTGCCGTTCATCCGATTAGTCACGGTATTTCGACGGTGAAGAGGAGAAAAAAGTCGTCCGGTGCTTTGAACCAAAGGAAAATGTACGAAGAGGTGAGTAAAAGTTGATCAAGACGTTTAATATCATCGTATCGAAGCTGGAATTTTTCGGAATCTGGGGTCGGAATTCAATTTTGAATTTTTATGGCAATGATTCGGATTCAATTTGTTTTCAACTCTTTATTTTTGATTGTTTGATTTCAAAAGAATCCATTTTTGTGAATTTTCAAACAAGAAAGTCCTAATAATTCGAAATCTTTTTTTTTTTAGAAAAAAAAAATCTTATTTTGAAAAAATTTCAAATTTCATAGAAATTGATTTGAAAAATTTTACGAAAGAGTGAAGAAAATCAGTAATTTTTACCCCCCCTCCCCCCCCTCAAAAAAATACAGAAAACAAATTTGGAAAATTTTACGTTTGAAAAAAATGAGAGAAAATCGCATCAATCTTTGATGAAAATTTTCCAAGAAACCCTTTCTGAAGGTCAATAATTTGAAAAAAAAAATTGTTGAATAAGTAAAAAATTATTCATATTGTTGAGAAATTAATTATTGAAAAAAAAATCGATCAATTTATCTTCGAAAAAATAAAAAATTCAATAATAAATTTTTTTAGAAAATTTTTAAAAATCCTCGTTGAATATTGAAATCACTAAAAAAAAATCCCCAAATCTAATGATTTGAAAAAAATCAATATTCATTTTAAAAAATTGATTTCGAAAAAATTATTAATATACAATACCTACTCATTCAAATTAAATAAAAAAGTTGAAAATATACGAAAAAATATTTATTCATTTAAAAAAAAAATCAAAGAAATTAATAAAATTTTTCGTTGCGGTATTTTGATATTTTTATTAAAGTAAAAAAATTGGAAGTAATTTTTTTTTTTTTAAATGAAAAACAGACAAAAAAATTTTCATGAAAATTAAAAAAAAAAATTATTTGCAATGATTTTTTTTTATCTACATGAAAAAATTTTCAAACAGAAAAAAAAAATTAAAAATATAAAAATAACACAAGCAACTTTTGATAAAAATTTAAAAAATGGTAAGGTTTTTTTTGAAAAAATGAATAGTTACCTAAACAAATCAACTTTTTTGAAACATCAAAAAATTTGGAAACATTGAATTTAATTTTAAATTTAAAGGTTGGAAATTCCTTTGATTTGTACTTCTGAAAAGATGAATGCACTTGTTAATATGAAAAAATTCAACTACATATTGCGAAAAATAAAATGAAAAAAATTCTTAATCAAGTTTTGATTAAAATTTAAAAAAAATCGTAGGCCTCTTTTTAAAGAAATAATTCATTTAAAAAAATTACTTGATTGAAAAAAAGTGAAAAATATTCAAATTTAATAAAATCGAAGATTTTATATTTTTAAATTAGCATTTTGAACAAAAATAAAAAATTATAGGTAATCAATTTTACACTTATTTCTACTTCAAAAATTTCAAAAATCCTTCGTTAATTTGAGATTTGTTTACTGTAAAAAAAAAGTTATTTCGTAAAATAATTTTTGGAGAAATAAATTAGGTAATTCGTCGTTATGAAAAAAAATGAAAAAGTTTATAATCAAGTTTGAATCAAAATTTCAAAAAAATCATATTTTTAATGATTTGGAATTTTTTTGGCAAATTTTAAACGATCATTTAAAAAAAAAAAAAAAAATTCTGGAAAAATAAAAATATTAAAAAAAAAAAAATGAAAACGTTGAAAAATAACTTTTGAAGAAATTATTGCATTCATCGATATGAAAATTTTTTCATTTTCCGAAAAAAAATCAAGTTCGAATGAAAATTTAAAAATTCTTCGTTAATGATTTAAAATTCGAAAAAAAAAATACTTTTTCGAAATTTTTTTCTGGAGAAATGAAAAATTGAAAAAAAAAATAGAAACCTCGAAAAACATTTTTTTGAATTGTAATTTTGAAAGAATAAGTGAGTTTATTCATTAATTTTTTTTATGTTCAGGAAAATTATTTAATTTGTTTTCAACACAAAAAAAAATGATAGAAATTATTCATACAAAATCGTATTTTTTTTTCTCTCAAAAAAATTGTGAAGTTCAAAAAATTGGATTTTTTTTCAATTTGAAAAGTAATATCTGTGATTTTTATTTTAGAAGAAATAGAAGAATTCGTCAAATCGAAAAAAAATCGTAATCAAGTGTAGATGAAAATTTTTATAAATCCTTCGTACAAAATTATATTTTTTTTAAACAAAAAACAAATTTTGGTATTTTAAAAAAAAAATTTGAAAAAAATTCAAATTAAAAAATAAAATAAAGTAGGTATAAGCACTGAAAAAAATATTTAATTTCATTTTTAAAATGCTATTTAAGGAAATAATAGAAAAATAAAAAAATGAATGAAGAAATAAAAATAAATTTTAAACTTTTTTTTAAATGTCATTTTATCCATGAAAAAATTGAATTAAGTTAGTATTGAATTTTATTTTAAAATCAACCTAATTCGAAAAAAAATTGACATCAAATCGTGAATTCGGATCTGGATTCTGGCTTCTTCGAACTCTGAATCATTCGTTTCTGCATTTCGATTTTCTGCTTCATAGATCCGTATCCTCGAATTTCGAAATCCCAACTTCTGCACATTCGATCATCTCTGATCGAAGGTATATGTAATTCGTAGAAAAATATTTCTAATCCATTCGCGTTTATATTTCACAGGCACAAATGGTACGACGAGTAAAAGCATATTTAGCCAAAATGAAAGTAATCACAGACGAAGAAAAACTGCACGAGTTATCGATCCAATGCGAATACCTAGTAACCGGTCCATCCTCGTACGCGATGAACGCTCCTCTAAGAAAATGCAACCCTTCGCCTACTCTGTCCACCGCCAGTAGCACCAGCAGCACTAGCGAAGGACGTAAAGCCACAGCGCCGAAATTCGGTCAGTACCCTCGGCTGCAAATCTGCTCGCACCTTCTACGTGCCGCTTGGCCCTTTCTAATCAACCTTACGATCTGTTTACAGGTTCCGCATCGCCACAAACCGTTCGAAAACTTTTATCGCTGAGCGAACAATGTAAAACTCGGCCGCATCAGTCGAGACACACGTTATCGTCTTCGATAGCACCCCACGGCCGTGTTCCTAACGTTATCAAACCGGCGGCCGCGTTGTTGTCGTCTTCCCACGAGAGATCGTACAGCGATACTTCCGTGCCACATCAGGATTTCCACGCATCCGCTCTGATGTCCGCTGTCGATCTAAATGCCGAGAGCAGTAGCGTTACCAGTTTATCTAATTTACCACTAAGGAAAAATTTAACCGGTACGAGTGATCTGTGACGAGCCTACTACTCGGATCGTGCTAAGTGCAGATGGCTTCAGGAATAATTTTCTTCAAAAATGAAAGCGATGTGATTTAAAGGAAAGGGAGGGGCCTAATTGAAAAATGTTTGAAACAAAAGTTGTATATTGAGATCTGAAGAATAATTTTGGTCATTAGAAAAATTTTGATTGGACCCCTCCCTCTCGTTTAATTTTGTATAATATTACTTAAATACTTATATTATTCAAAATTTGGAGAGAGGGAGGGGTCCAATTGAAAAATGTTTGAAACAAAAGTTGTAGATTAAGATCTGAAGAATAATTTTGGTCTTTATAAAAATTTTGATTGGACCCCTCCCTCTCGTCTAATTTTGTATAATACTATGTAAATACTGATATTATTCGAAATTGGTGGAGAAGGAAGGGGTCAATTGGAAAATTTTTCAAACAAAAGTTGTAGAATGAGATCTTGGCAAATAAATTGGTCATTTTAAAAATTTCGATTGAACCCCTCTCTCTTCTAATTTTCATTTTTCACAGTCACAATACTACATAAATACTTATTATTCAAAATTGAAGGGGTGTGAGGGGTGCAATCAAAATTTTTGTGATGATCAAAATTATTCGCAGAATCCTAATCTACAACTTTTGTTCGAAAAAAATTTCAATTGACCCTCTCCCTCTCCTCCAATTTTGAATAATTCAAGTATTTACGTAATATTATCAAAATCAGACGAGATGGAAGGCTCCAATCAAATTTTCTATAATGACTAAAACTATTCTTCAGGTCTCAATCTACAACTTTTGTTTCAAACATTTTTTCAATTTTGCCCCTCTCCTTTAAATCACATCGATTTCATTTTTATAGAAAATTATTCCAAGTCCTTAATGCAATAAGATGACGTCATGTTTGCTGAAGCCATCTGCATTTAGCACGATCCTTACTACTCTCAGCAATCTTGGCTCGCGAGAATTTCCATTTAAAAAACTGTATATTTTTCGCAGGTAATAATAGCTGCGTAGCTGATCGATCCGGATTACCTAGGCCGACTCCTCCGTATCCAAATATACCGCCGATACCGAGCAAAATGTACATTCATAGTAGGTCTTATTCTCACGAGGGTGTTACCAGACCTTATCGAGATGTTTCCCAAGATGAAGATGGTTTGTAAAACGAATACATTCAATTCAACGTAATAATGATTTCGATATAATAGTATAATGTTGTTTTTTTTTTTTTTGGTTTTTTTCTACAGACGACAGTACTCAAGTGTCGGCGGTCTGAGAAATTAATCATTTCCTCTGGTAGGCGAGTGATGAAACGATGAAAGTATTATTATAGAACGGTGCGGGCATCACGACTGAATGTACTGTGTAGAAATTATCATTTTGACCAAGTTGGTTATTTAGCATTATATTCGATAATAATTTGTGTGTAACTTTCTGTACAGAAAGGCCGACAATGCGCCGCGTTGTCGTAAAATTTTAATTAGACCAGACTTATTGGCGTGTAAATTTCCATTTTTATATATTTTTAAATACTTTTTACAAAAGTAGCGTACTATATCGTTTTAGAGTTTTATTCCATGTTTGTGTAATATTTTTCATTTTCTTTTATTTCTTTTTTTTCCTCCCTTTTTCTTAAAAAAAAAAAACTCATATCTTGCTAATTTACCATTGTGTGAAGTTTTAAAATATAACCGAAAGAGATCATTTTTGTATTATTTTATTGACCTACCTAATTGGTTACGTACCTATTTTTCAGCTAATCAGCGGAAGAAAAGTTTTGCTGAAAAATTTGACAGTATCGACAACACTTACTCACTCGATTATTTTTATAATGAAGCGCTACAACTTCAAATGATAGGCGAATTTTTTCATGCTTTTTTTTGGGGGGGGGATCGAAGGCGTCTTAAGTATACCACTTAAATTTCATAAAAAGGAACATTTTTGATGGGACAAGATTTTAAAAATAGGTAATTGTTTTCATTTTTCAAAAAAAAAAAAAAAAATGGATGACCAGGACGTCCCGGACCCAGGATTTAATTAAAATTCAGTTGGAGGAAAAATGAAAAATTGAGAATTATTTTCTAATAAAATGTAACAAATTCAAATGCGGTTTTTTTTTTTTTTTTTTTTTTGGAAAGTTGGGAGTTCCAGGATACCACTTAAAATTCGGTAAATGTGTGAAAAATAAAAAAAAATTGGAACCCATTCTCACGAAAAGGAACATTTTTGATTGGATTATTGGAGTAGAGTGCATACTTGAGCTCGAGTATAATTTTTGATATACGTATGTAACTATAGAGTTTGACTAAATCTTTGCTTCTTAGTCGTGGGTAATAATTTGCAACCGTCAAGCCCGTATCCAAGTAGCCAGTAGGTATCTTTTGTGATTTTTACCTATATACTCGTAGAAATAATTTATGGAATTCAGAAAAAATTAATAATTAAATACTTTGAAATTTATTTGAACATTTTTAAATTCGATTTCTTCGAACTTATACGTAATTACGTATATTATTTTTTCAATTCACGTATAAGGCTCATTAAAATCGTTAAGTAAAATTCGTAAAACTTCATAGCACAGAGAAAATGAGCTGGCATGAGATAGGAAGAAGTAACATATAGGTACAGGGTGTCCGGTGAGTGATGTGCCAAACTTGAAATTTGGATACAACCAAGTACGACCAACAACAAAGGTTTATATACTACATAATATATTGCTCAAGTTTAAAAATGAAGGAGCTATTAGAGAAGTTTGAAAAACGCTATTTTACCTACGAAATCGATTGGCAACACTGTGTTTAAAAAAATTTCGACACCGGCAGTGGATAGCAACTAGCAAGGTAGATAGAACTTCGAAAAAGCAATAAAAGTTGTGATCATATTGGATTGCCTATCTTTGAAACTGAAGGAGTTACAACAATGTAAAATCCCAGTCAAAAATATTGCTTACCTCAATTTATTACGGTGCAGTAGTGATACATGAAAATTGCGAAATTCGTTCAAAAAATGCATGAAACTGATGTAACTTTTTGAGAGAAACAAAAAACGTCATGTGAAAATTTTGCCTACCTCTGAATATTAAGGCGCTAGGTTGTATGGAATTTCGAAAATATAAATTTTCAAAGCTTCGTAGCGCCTTCATTTTCAAAGATGGCAAATTTTTGACATAACCATTTTCGTTTCTTTTAAAAAGTTACACCTGGTTCGTGCATTATTTTCACAAAATTTGAAAAAATTTGTACACCATTACCCCTTCAAAATTGAGATAGGCACTAACGCACCATGTGTACATGACGATTTTTGAGTGGTACACCGTACTTACCTTACTCGGTTATACCCAAAATTCCAAATTTCAAGTTTGGCACATCACTCACCGGACACCCTGTATATACCGCGATATGCGGAAAAACATATTTATGTAATCTATCAATACCAACGAGTATAATACTATTATAGATAATCTCTTAGATCGACATGATGATTTAATTAAATTTTTCCTGCAATTTTAATAAATGCCTTCAATTAACTGAGATTAAATCGTTACCAGGCGAAATCGAAAATCTACATTCTATCATTCCCATGTACAATGTAATGTAGGTACATGCAGTAGCGTGTGTTAGAATATTATCGTGATCTTTAATTTTTGAATTATGAATCATTTTTCAATAGGGAATATTATTATATGGGGAATAATCTACTTTAAAATACTTTCAGCTGAAGGAGAGAATAATGTAAGTACCTACTACCTATACTTATGAATACATGGGATAATTTTTTTCAGTTGCAAAAGGAATTTTAATTGTCCAGTAAAAGTATTAAGTACTGAATGACAGTTCAAGGACATTAATTGTGCGTTCGTTGCACGTTCGTTGTTTGGGTATCATTTTTTTTTTAAATTTATTACTTATACCAAAAATTTTAATAAAAGATGATAACTATATTCTTAGCTTAGATCCTGCATTTTTTACACTACTTAAGGAAGAAATTTGTTTTTTATTGTACGTATTACTTTCAGCAGCTGGTGAAAAAAATAATCCTGATTATTAAAGTATCAGAACTACGTGACCATATCATCAAAACAAAATTTGCAGCTTTGGAAGAAATTTCAGACAAAATCGAATCGAAATTCGACGGTGCCAAATTAATCTGGGGAGATGAATCCAAAAATATTCCTAATTTTGAGTTGCGTTTGCGTATAAATTGTAAAACAGAAGACCTTGACCCAATTTGGCAAATGATCAAACTGGAGCTACAAGCTTTGGTAAGTAAAGTACTACTATAGATTATCCTATAAATATGTAGATATAGCCAGCCCTTATGTGAAAAAATGCTCGTTCTGCTTCTATTGTATCTGACACACAAGTAGATATACACAACCGATTTTGAATATACCTACCTATTCACCTACCTACGTACCTACCTACCTACCTACTACCTAGCTCTAGATGCACTGTATTTTTCTCATTGTGGTTATATGCATTCATTTTTTTTTTTTTTTTTTTACAGAGGAAGTCGCTATTTACAACGAAAAGTTCCGTAAGTATAATTTATTGAGGTATTAAAATGATTTCTTAGAGCTTCAAAGTTCAAAAACATCGTATTTTCGGTACGTGTGAAATCATTCCTATCCTATTCAAGTCCTTATCTGTGTGTGGTCCTTAATACTCCTCAATGATCAGTATGAGATTGGAGTCAGAATGAGAAAAGTTCGATTCAATTTGAGAGAGTGGATTTTTTTTGTGAATAATGTCAAAAAATATTGCGGAAAGTATTTCTTTCGCTCATAGCTTGTTTTTATTATTAATACAGAGCTTTAATTTTTATATCTTATTTCAGATAAATGCTGAGACAAGAACGCCGGACAAGAATCTTAAAATCCAAGAAGTATGTATTATTCCTCTCTAAAAGACTAAAGATATCCTATTTTAAAGATTCATATCAGTTTTCCGCAGAAATTGCGAAAGAGCATTTTCTATAATAGAAGTGCCGCGTATTTTTTCCTAATCTGTTGCTTCCCCGATTTGTGATTTGTGCAGAAAATCGAACCCTTCATGCAGATTTTAAACGAACAGCAAGATCGTGGATTAAAAGTAGGCATGAAATTGGGTTTAGAACTGTTGGCACAAGATCTGGTCCAAAAGGAAGCTGAATTAAAACAGGAAGCCGTAGAAAAGAAGGAATTGCAATTAAAATATGTACGTGAGTTTGTTAGCTTTAGTTGTTCTTTTTTGGGGGAGGGAGGGGGTCTTAATTGATTTTTAAACCAATCACTGGATTTATTGGCAGAAAAAATCTCATTCTTCTTTTTAAAAAAAAAATGAAGAATAATAATTATCTATTTTTATATTTTTTTGAGGAAGAAATAATTATGTACCTATCACCTTTTCGGAATAAAAGAACTTCTCTCAAGTTTTTTAAAGAAAAATTTCTTCTTTTAAAATTGAGAAATTTTCATCATTTTAAAGGAATAATCTTAGGTCTAGATATTCATTGGTAGGTAGTAAAAATTGCTTTCAAGTTTTTGGGGGGAAAATACGCGTATCTTGGAGAAAACATCTATTGAAGTACTCATATGTTCTGTGTATTAGGTCTGTATTATGAAATGAAATTTTTAATTTTCAATACCTACCTAATAACAAAAAAATGTTGATATTTTTCAAAATTTTCAGATTTTAATTTTTAAAAAAATCAAAAATTCTCTAAATAGTCAAAAAATTACACTGTTTCTATTCGTGAGAATACAAAGAAAATCTTCCAAAATTAAAAAAAATTCAATAATTATGTTGAAGAATTTGACTGAAACTAACTTTTTTGAAAATTTATCATACCTAATTAAAAAGTTTAAAAGTTGAATTTTGGAATTGTAAAATTAAAAAATCTAGTTTTGAAAACTAGAAAAAAATCTCTTTAAAAAAAATTTGACAAAATTCATCTCAATTTTTTTTTTTTTTAAGTACCTGTAGATGTAAGTAACAAATATCATTTTTGAAAATTCAAGCGAAAATGATTTTCAAAAATTAAAGGAAATTCATTGATGAAATACTTAATGAAATACCCATACCTATCAAAAAAATTACCCAATTTTTATTTTTGAAAATTTATGAAAAATCATTTGAAAAACTGAAAAATTTTGAAAAATTAGATTTTCGAAAATCAAAAAAAATTCTAAGCATGAAGGAAAAATTTAACCTTGAAAAATTTAAATAAGATGATCAAAAAACTTTGCACAGTTTCTCTTTGTGAAAATTCCTTCCTAATAATTGAAAAAAAATCAATATGTTGACTAGATTAATTTTTTTGAAAATTCATCATATTAATTGAAAATTAGTAAGTAAAATTTTGGAATTGTAAAATTTAAAAAAATCTAGTTTTGAAAAGTAGAAAAAATCAGCTTCAAAAAAGATTGGAAAAAATTCTTCTTGATATATTTTTTTAAATAACAAAAATAAGTTAGTATCATTTTTGAAAATTCAAGCTCTGGAAATTGAAAAAATTGAAAAATCTTATCTATTACTTGAGAAAAAATCATGCATACCTAGACCTAACTAAAAAAAATAAATAAATAAAAATAAAAATTCATTCTTGAAATATAAAATACCTTTTTCAAAAAATTACATGATATTCTTATTTTTGAAAATTTATGAAAAATCATTTCAAAAATTGAAAATTTTTGAAATTTTTTTTACCTATTTGAAAATTGATAAAAATTAGGTAGGTATCATTAAAAATTATTGGAAAAAATTCAATTTCGAAAAGTTCAATAATTTTAGAAAATCAAAAAAAATCTAAGCATATGAAGGAAAAATTTAATTTTGAAAAATTGAAATAAGATAATAAACAAATTTTACACAGTTTCTCTTGGTGAAAATTCCTTCCTGAAAATTGAAAAAAATCAATTTATGTTGAAGAATTTGACTGAAAGTAATTTTTTTGAAAATTCATCATTATTAAAAAAATCTAGTTTTGAAAACTAGAAAAAAAAATCCCTTTGAAAAAAAAATTGAAAAAATTTATCTCATTTTTTTAAGTAGGTAGGTCGGTATGTAACAAATATCATTTATTTTTTGAAAATTCAAGCGAAAATGATTTTTAAAAATTGAAGAAAATTCATTGATGATATAAAAAAATACCTGTAACTATCAAAAAAATTGCACAGTTTTTATTTTTGAAAATTTACGAAAAATCATTTGAAAAATTGAAAAATTTTGAAACTTAAGAAAAATTAGGTATCATTAAGAATTATTGGAAAAAAAAATTGTAAGCATGAAGGAAAAATTTAACCTTCAAAAAATTAAAATAAGATGATCAAAAAATTTTACACAGTTTCTCTTGGTGAAAATTCTTGTTTAAAAATAAAATTGAAGAAAAAAAATCAATAAGGTATGTTGAAGAATTTGATTAGATTATTTTTTTTTGTTGAAAATTCATCATAATTCAAAATTTGTAAGTAAAATTTCAGGATTGTAAAATTTAAAAAAAAAAATCTAGTTTTCGAAAAAAGAAAAAATCACCTCTAAAAAAAATTGGAAAAATCCTTCTTGATATATTTTTTTAAATAACATAAATATCATTTTTGAAAATTCAAGAGAAAATGAACTCTGGAAATTGAAAAAAAAAAAAACATTCTTGAAAAAATTGAAAAATCTTATCTATTGTTTGAAAATTTAAGAAAAATCATGTGGACCTAGACCTGCCTAAAAGATTAGAAAAATTCATTCCTGAAAAATAAAATACCTACCTATTCAAAAAAATTATCCAATTTTTGAAAATTTATGAAAAATCATTTCAAAAATTTCAAAAATTTACCAATTTTATTTTACGAAAGTTCATTGCGACTAAAAATTGGGGAAATTTTGAAAAATCTTATTTTTGAAGAATTAAAGAAAAACTAAGGGATGCATTTCGAAAATTTTTCACAATTTTAAGAATTGAAAAATATGTAAAATGAGCATCTTTGTTATGCAAGATTTTTGAGGTATTTTAAAGCTTTTTTATGCATAATAGGAGGGGTTTGAACCATAAAACTCTCCCCTTAAATACGTCACCGGGGGGAGGGGGCGATATTAGGAACGGGGCGATATTCGGTACCTTTGCCTTAAAAGTTCACTGTGCTGGTTTTCTGGTTTCTGGCGACTTTCTGGACCATTGACCTTGAAATTGGATGCCACTTAAAGAGCTCTACCAGAGGGTTGAAAAGTTGCAGATAGCTGAAAAATCTATATGTATTTTCGAATTACAAAAAAACGAAGTACCACCTGCATGGTAGGTACCTAAAGTGGGGTAAACATGCTCTTACTTATTTATCAATTTTCATAAAAAATCAAATTAGATTAGTTTCTTTGGCCACTTTTGCGTAATATATGCCATTAACGTGGCAGTGAAAAAGTTTCTACAGCTCCCTAGACTGTTGAGCTTGAAAGTGGACATCACTTTTAGCCTTCTACCAGGGGACTGAAAAGTTGCAAACTTCTGAAAACGAAATGCCACCTGCTTTGTATCAAGTGTGGGCTTAAATGGCTCCTATTGATGCAAAAAAATTATTTCGATAAAAAAAATGGAAAATTTTTCATGGCAAGCTTAAGTATCAATTTTCGATTTTTAAAGGAAAAATCAAGAATCGAAATTATTTTCTCTTTTTTTGGTAAAAATTCATATTTTAGAAAAATAAAAAGTTTGTAAGCTTGAAATAAAAAAATTCAATTATTTTTATCGAAATATTTTTTTGTATCAAAAGGGACTTCTTTAGCCCACTTTCAGTACCAAGCAGGTGGTATTTGTTTTTTTTATATAATTTGAAAATCTTGAATTTTCAGCGATCTGCAACTTTTCAACCCCTGAAAGATCCCAGTTTTTTTTTTCAAAAATGAAACGATTTTTTTCACAAAGAAAACATTGAAAAACTTTAGAAGTAAGAGGTCTCGGTTTTTACGAAAATTCATAGCGGTTATCGAAGGAGAATTTGTACACATGATTTTTCTTTACTTTGAATATGAGCAGGAGTCAGGTGAGATGGGCCCCTTTTCAATTTTTTTTCTCAGTTTTGTATTATTCCGCCATCATTTATAACTAAGTAGTACACAGCTACACACTACACATCAGCATTACAATTGACACATTTTTTTGGTTACTTGTTATAGAGCATGGAAAAACGAGATAGGATAAAGGAAGAACAAGCGAAGCTTACAATGATGGCTTGGCTCGACTTAGGCGAAGAGGTGCAAGAGTTTGTAAACGACTGTTACCCGTCATGGGCCAAAAAGCGCGACAAAAAAAACGATTTCTCCGATCCCGTTTGGCAAAAGATTTTTCTGAACATTGAAAATCCGAAGGTAGTCAAGTTGAAAGCACTCCTTGCAAAATACGAAATTCCCGAATCCAAATACGTCAGCTTCATCAATAAGCTATTAGTCCGTCGAAATAATGAAGCACTTCCTGAATTATCTTTTAAACAAAAACAACAAGCATACTACAATTTCACGGAACAATTTTACGAAGATCGAAAGATGATGGTAAAAATTGCATTAAATATTGCAACGATGAATTTTGTAGACAATGACGAAGGGAAGCATGATGTGAATAATGACAGAACTATAGAGGAATCAATTATTTCGTCAACAAAGGGTAAGCGTTATCTAACATTATTTTGAATACCATTTACATTATCATGTAGAGAATAAAATTTTTCGGCCAAGATGAAGACACGCAGGTATGGTATTAAAAAAAGTCTCTTTCACAGCTGACCTAAAAACTAAAATTTTTTTCTCTGAAAAATCAAAATTTTTAATTTTTTCTTTCAAAAATTGAGGATTTTTCTCAAAAAACTGAGATTTTTTTCTCTAAAAAATTGAGACTTTTGTCTCTTAAACAACTGAAAGTTTTTATTCTCAAAAAATCAGACTTTTTTCTTTAAAAAATTGAAATTTTTAATTGTTTCTCAAAAACTGAGATTTTTCTTTCAAAAAATTGAGATTCTTTCCCTAAAATACTGAGATTTTTTCTCTCTAAAAAATAGAAATTTCCAATTTTTTCTCTCAAAAATTGAGATTTTTTCTATAATTTTTTTTATGAAAAAAAGAGAAGTCTTTTCATGTACTTACCTGCTTCAAAAAATTGAAAAAAAAATTATTTCAAAAAGACAGTTTCTTAAAATTAATTTTAAATTAGAAGATATCTTATGAAGCCATTGAAATAGTTATTTTACTTAGTTGAAAACATGCACAAATCGCTAAAACGTTTTAAAAAATATCTACTACCTATCATGTGTTTTCTCAGAGAAACGTGCACCTTTCAAACTTGTACGTATGTCCAAATTCCAGCCTCCATTTCGTAAAGAAACAGACTTGCAAAGGGTATGTAAAATGACTTGAAATTACTTACCAGAAATAATGCATTACCGATTTACCGTATGTAAATATATGCACCTACTACCTACCTATACCTATATTAATATTATTATTACCTATAGCTGTTATTCGTATCACATTATAGGTGTTTGAGAAGTTGATCGAACGTAATAAACACCTCGAAAAACCTGTTGCATATTACTTGGATAAAACGGGAGCATACGTTTTATTTCGAAACTATGATCATGCGATTCAGTATTTTTCTAAAAGGGTAAGTATCAATTTTCAATTTATAACAGAGCGGCAAACTGCATTTTTTTTTTCAAAAAAAAAAACGGCAGAACAAGATGAAGTTTTGAAATTTGTATTTGCACCTTGGATCATGGTCCTCAACTTTTTTTTTTTTAATTTTAGAATATCTTTTCGTCATTACCTCTCAGAATGGGCCTGAATAATAAGAAAAAACATTTTTGAGAAATTTTTTTAAAGAAATTAATTATGTGAAAATTCCCATGTAAAAAGCTACGCGAATAACCGGTTCTTTGTACTTAACAATATGACTTTTTTTTTCTTCAAAAATGCGATTTATTTAAAAATTCACAATTTCTTATCATAATCTTTCAGAGTGAGGCCAAATAGTGAGAAAAATTTTATTTTGGCATTTTTTCAAATATATATAGAATTGCGTTTTGGAAAATGCGAAAATTCCCATTGCAAAATGTGTTTTTTTCAAAAATGGGAATAATTGAAAAGTTTAAAAATTTTTCATCATAACCTCTCAGAATAGACCCGAATAGCAAAAAAAAAAATTATTTGAGCAATTTTTTTCAACGAAATTCGATTTGAGGAAAGTTTAAATTTCATGACAAAAATGATTTTTTTCGAAAATGGGAATAGTTGAAAAATTCAAAAATTTTTCGCTAAAACCTTTCCAAATTGACCCGAATAATGAGAACAAAAATTATTTGAGCAATTTTTTCAAAGAAATTGAATTTAAGGAAAATATTGAAATTCATCACCATATGATTGTTTTCAAAAATAGGAATAGGAAGTTGAAAAATTCAAAAAATTTTCGTCATAACCTCTCAGAATTGACCCGAATAATGAGAAAAAAATTTATTTGAGCAATTTTTTCAAAGAAATTAAATTTGCGAAAAAATTTCCCACGTAAAAAGCTCCGTGAAAAACCCAGATCTTTTACATGGCAAAAATGAACTTTTTTCAAAAATGCGAATAATTGAAAAATTCAGAATTTTATCAAAAATAACCTCTCCAAGTGAATCCGAATGATGAGAAAAAGCAATAAGGTTGAATTATGAGAAAATGTAAAATTGCCCATTAATTGTAAAATGAACTTTTTTCAAAAATAGGATAAATTTAAAAGTCGTGGATTTTTTCGTCATAACCTCTCAGAATGGACCCGAATAATGCGAAAAAAATTTTGGACAATTTTTTCAACAAAATTGAATATTATGAAGTCTTTTTCATGGTAAAAAAATTTACAATATTTTCACACCCTCTCTCCACCACAATGTGAACATCGCTTGAGAAAATAATTCCCTTTGCCACATCAAATAATCGAGGTTCTACTTTATAGTGTATAATTATGTGAAATTTCCAATGAAAAAAGCTCCACGAAAAACCCTGTTCTTTTTAAATGACAAAAATGAATTTTTTCCAAAAATGCGAATCGTTAAAAAATTCAAAATTTTTCATTATACTCTCTCAGAGTGAACCCGAATGATGGGAAAACATTTCTTTGGCAATTTTTCCGATTAAATTGAATTTTGGAAAAATTTAAAATTGTCTATTGCAAAATGAACTTTTTTCACAAATAAAATAATTGAAAAATCATGAATCTTTTTGTCATTACCTCTCAGAATGGGCCTGAATAATAAGAAAAAAAATTGTTGAGCAATTTTTTTAAAGAAATTAATTATGTGAAATTTCCCATGTAAAAAGCTACGCGAAAAACCGGTTCTTTTTACTTGACAAGAATGAGTTGTTTTTTTTCAAAAATGCGAATGATCGAAAAATTCACAATTTTTTATCATAATCTCTCAGAGTGAGGCCGAATAGTGAGAAAAATTTTATTTTGGCATTTTTTCAAATAGAATTGCGTTTTGGAAAATGCGAATATTCTCATTGCAAAGTGATTTTTTTCAAAAATGGGAATAATTGAAAACTTTGAAATTTTTTCATCATAACCTCTCAGAATAGACCCGAATGGCAAGAAAAAATTTTATTTGAGCAATTTTTTCAAAGAAATTCGATTTGAGAAAAATTTGAATTTCGTGACAGAAATAATTTTTTTTTCAAAAATGGGAATAGTAGAAAAATTCAAAAAATTTTCGCCAAAACCTCTCAAAATTGACCCGAATAATGAGAACAAAAATTATTTGAGCAATTTTTTCAAAGAAATTGAATTTAAGGAAAATATTGAAATTCATCACCATACTTTGCAAAAATGATTTTTTTCAAAAATAGGAATAGTTGAAAAATTCAAAAAATTTTCGTCATAACCTCTCAGAATTGACCCGAATAATGAGAAAAAAAATTATTTAAGCAATTTTTTCAAAGAAATTAAATTTGCAAAAAAATTTCCCACGTAAAAAGCTCCGTACATGAAAAAACCAGATCTTTTACATGGAAAAAATGAACTTTTTCCAAAAATGCGAATAATTGAAAAATTCAGAATTTTATCTAATAACCTCTCCTAGTGAACCCGAATGATGAGAAAAAAAATTGTTTTGGAAATTTTTCCAATAAAGTTGAATTATGGGAAAATGTAAAATTGCCCATTGTAAAATGAACTTTTTTCAAAAATAGGAATAATTGAAAAGTCATGAATTTTTTCGTCATAACCTCTCAGAATGGACCCGAATAATGAGAAAAAAAATTTTTGGACAATTTTTTCGACAAAATTGCATATTATGAAATCTTTTTTATGGTAAAAAAATTTACAACATTTTCACACCCTCTCTCCACCACAATGTGAACATCGCTTGAGAAAATAATTCACTTTGCTACTCTACTATTAATACTTTGTTTCCTACACCCCTATCTACCTACTTATCACTCATTTATAGTACATCTTCTTTTTTAAAAGTGAAGACGTATTATTCTTTTTCGCCGAGGCGAACGAAAAAAATGCATAATAAATCATTAAATCAATGCTTCTTTCAGGATGAAATGCGTGGTATTTCAATTTTCGAAAGAGAAAGTATGATTATTGTTGACGTATACCGCGACGCGCCGTACGAAGGTAGGTGCAAATTGAAAATTAAATTGAGCCATGGGTCTACAATCGAGGATTTCCAAAACCAGGTACGGAACTTGCAAAATTGTAAATTAGAAGTTAATAGGTATTTAGAGTAGGTAAAGAATATACCTAATTTACTTTTGTCTACTCGTAAGGACGGCAATTTGGAATTTTCTAGAGTACAGGTAGACTTTGACTCGTGGGTGGGGGCGCAGGCCCGTTCAGAGCCAGATTTGGCCTGGGGCAAGTATTTTTGCGGGCCCCCTCGTCAAACTTTTTTTTGGCCTTTTTTTATGGATCGAATAAAATATGGTAGGTAAAAAAAAAAACATTTTTTTTCCTGAGACGCCTCTCGGCAAAGGCTCGGGCCCGGGGCATTTTGCCCCCTCTGTCCCCCTTCCTCAGTACTTCCCCGGCTATAATACCCTATGAGGATTACTAATTTTATCCGAAAAATCGATTAATCGATTTCGTTCTAGTGATGAGTATTATCTACACAGAGTTGTGTGAAAACTTGATGGGAGGAGGAGGAGGAGGTATGAAGCGAAATTTTTGATAACCAAAATTATTTTTAGGTTCTCAATGTATAACTTTTGTTTGAAAATTTTTTCAATTGAACCCTCCCTCCCACTCATCCAACCCCAATTTCAAATGCTATGTAAGTGTAAGTATTCACGACTCCTCGTAGTATTAGGGCAAAACCACCTAGAGATACAAGCCATGAACGTAGAAAGGCAACGTCGCATTTTCGAGTAGTAGACGGCCGACTTTCCAAACCGTTTTTTGACGATAACTCGGGAAATATTCATCGAATCGAAATTCTGACAACACTCTAACGAAAGAAAATTTTTTGCTCTACAATTTTGGTTCCGATTAATTTTTACGAAAAATGCTTCGTTCGCTCTGAAAATGAGAATATGTGAAAATTTGCATATCCAAGAAAACATTTTACGCTGAGAAATCGAGGTATTTTCGTCAAATCGAAATTTCAATAATTTTAGGGTGAAAGGATTTTTTTCGCTCTACAATTTTGGTTCGTATCAATTTTCACGAAAATCGCTTCGTTGACCGGGAAAATGGGAAAATTTGGTAGACGGACAACTTTCAAAATCAGTTTTTCGACGATAACTCAAGAAATATTCGTCAAATCGAAATTCCGACTACACCAAACAAAAGTAAATTTTTTGATCTACAATTGTGGTTTTTATCGATTTTCACAAAAAAAAGGGTCGTTGACCTCGAAAATGAAAAAATAAATAGTTTTTTGACGATAACTCAAAAAATTGGTCGAATCAAAAATTTTAAAAGCACTAAAACTGAAGGATTTTTTTTGCTCTACAATTTTAGTTCTTATTAATTTTCATGAAAAACGCTTTGTTTATCCGCGAAATAGGAAAATATGAAAATTTGCATATCTGAGAAAACAGTTTTTGCTAATGAATCGAGGTATTTTCGTCGAATCAAAACTTCAATGATTTTAGGATGAAAGGATATTTTTTGCTCTACAATTTTTGTTCTTATCAATTTTTACGAAAATCGTTTCTTTGACCGGGAAAATATGGAAAATGTGGTAGACGGCCCATCTTCAAATCAGTTTTTTGACCGTAACTCGAGAAATATTAGTCGAATCAAAATTCCGAATACACTAAACGAAAGTTAACTTTTCCTTCTACAATTTTGGTTCTCATCAATTTTTTCGAAAAACACTTCGTTTGCCCAGAAAACGTATTTTCAATTGCTCAAGTCGGCCGTCTTCGGCAAGGTTGCCAAATTTAACTTCATGGCTTGTAGTGTCTAGGTGGTTTTGAGATTGGCCCTTACGCAAAATTGCAGGAAAGGATGATACAATTGAAAAAAGTCTTACAAAAATTTTACTTTTAGATCAAAATAATAGGAATAATTTTTCTCATTTTAAAAATTTTGATTGAACCGCTCCCACTCAAATTTTTGAACCCGAGTCAATCAACCTTTTCAGAAAATGATTTTTGAAAAAAACACGATTTTTTTTCCATTAGAAGAAGTAAACTAGAGACGTTATTTAAATGAATTTCTTTTTTCAAAGCTAAAGACATACCAGGAATTATCGGATCTGTTCAAGGAGGACCAGATGCCTGCAAATGCGAAGCAGGGTTTTCACCTTTTCATAGCAAACGATTTTGAACAACTTCTGCAAGCCTACCAAATTTGCGTAAGATATGAGTATGAAATTTCTTTCAAAGTCTTAAATTATAAAACCAATAACGTACGTTTTTCTTTTTACGCAGAAAGACAATTTTTTGAAATCTTCACTGTCCGAAGTGAGTATATTTACCTTTGGTCCTCCGCCGCCGTCGTAATTTCAAAACTGTATTTTCAACGAGATTGGCAATGTCACGTCGATTGTGTGTATTATTATTATACGTACCTATATAATTATTATGAAATTTATCTAATAAAATGTTGTCCCCAAGATTAACTTCTGCTAAAAAAAGGTCACCATTTTTTTATACAAAAATATAGGACTATAATAATTATTCATCTCCGCTTCTCAAGTTTTTTAAACAAAATTTCATAGTAAAAAAAAATGAGATTTTTTGTCTAAAAAAACTTATTCGAAAAATTCATCCAAAAATATAAGTAGGTATTATTTTAGTTTACAAAATTATTTCAAAAAGATAGAAAAAAATGATAATAATAAAAAAACAATGGAAAAATTGAAAAAAATGGTTCATCTGCTAAAGAAACTTTGTAATGATATTTTCTGAGAAAAATTTCGTTTTTTAAAAAATGTAGTAAATTACCTACAAATTTTTGAGACAGTTTGAATTTCATTTTTGAAAAATTGTGAATTTATTTTTTTTTAATAGGTATCAATTTATGAAAAGAATGAAATATTTCAATTTGAAAAAATTCTAATTTTTGAAAAACTGTAAATTAAAAAATTTATAAAATTTTTAAAAATTCCAATTTTATGAAAAAAGTTTAGCTCGGAGGAATACTCTTCTGATAAAAAATCTTATTTTTAAAAATTATCAATTTTTGAAAAATTGTAAATTTTTGAAAAATTGTAAATTTGATATCTAATTAATAAATAATAATAATTAAATTTTTACAAAATTGTGAATTATTGAAAAAAAAAATGTAAAAAATGTAAAATCCTTGAGACACTGTGAAGTAATGAACAAAAACATTGCCTTTTTGAAATTTTGTAAATTTAAAAAAAATTATTAAATTCTCGCAGATTGCAAATTTAAAAAAAATTATTGATTTTTGGAAAATTGTAAATGTTTAAGAAATTCGGAACATTATCAATTTTTAAAACATTAGAAGTTTTGGTGAAAATTGTAGCTACTTCTCAAAAAAAAAAAATTATTTTCAAGAAATTGATTACGAATTTTTGAGAACTGCCAATTTTTGACAAATCACAATCAATTATTAAAAATTATCCGCTTAAAAGACATTCTTTGGTAAAAAATATTAGAAATTTTCAATTTAAAATATCATTAGTTTTAAAGAAAAAAAAAATATTAAAATGATTAATTTTTGAGAAATTATAAATTAAAAATAAAACCATTTTGAATCAATTGTCAATTTCCGAACAATTTCAATTTTATAGAAAATTATCACTCATTGCTTTTAACCTAAAAACATAGAAAAAAGTATTATCGTCAATTTTTAGGAAATGGAAATGTTGTAAAATCATTAATTTTTGAGGAATAGTAAATTTCAAGAGGATTTTTTTTTAAATAGGTAACAAATCAACTTTTTCAAGAAACTAAATTTTTTGAAAATTGATTTTTCTCTATCAATTTTCGGTTGTATTTTTCATTCAAGATTTAATCAAAAGTAGGACAATTTTCAGGTTGATTTTTTTATTACTTTTAGGTACAAAGCTTTGTTTATTTTTAGTACGCTTACGTAGCAATAATACACTTAACAACAGATGATAAAAAATAAAAATTCGTAGGTACATACATTACTACAAACCTAGGTAAAAATTTTAAATTGTAAGAACTGGTATTTATAATAAAAATTTAAAATGTAACGTGGCTGTGTTTTGATTGGTTCGACTTCACAGCATGCACACTTCGTTAAACTTCTTCGAATACGTCTGGTAAAATTGTATCAGATCGAGTACGTATCCATTTTACATGATGATCTACATCATATAGTCTTTCTTCGTTGGTTCCATTACCTACCTACTTTATCTTCAGCCAAAATGAAGCACGAAAATTAGAAATAAATTTAGTTGTAATTTATATTCGATAGATTACTGACCAATTTTGTCTTTTAATAAAAATACGTGTATCTCAAAAGTCATATTATCACAACCGATTCTACTTATTAGCACTCCAGCCTCGCCAAATGGACGCTATACTGGCCGCAGCACTGTTAACCAATCCTCCAGCAATGCTGCTGGTTTGCGCTGTACTCATGATAGGTCTTCGGTTAACGTTTGAACCTGGCTGTGCTTCTGGACACGATACAAGAGGTACCTGTAACATATTTTTATATCCACTTGTTAAGCACACATTCAGAACAGACAGAGACACGTTGACAAATTAGCAAATACTGACCGCTTCCCAATCGGTAGGAAGATGATCACTGTCGTATTCGTCGTCGTCGTCCATTCCCATATTTTCCATTCGCAGCGTATCTCGATCGTCTTCTTCGGCGTCTGAGATACTCAATCGAGTGGTAGCTGTTCGAATTTGGTGAGTGAGCTGGCCTTCGTAGTAGCTTATGCAGGATGTATCGATATCAGTTATTTCTTGTCTGAAATTGCATATTTATTTTTATATAATATGAGCTCATGAGATGTAAAAAATTATGGAGAAGTGAAAAAAGACTATATTTACCTTCCTAAATCGCTATGATTAAGATCGAGCAGTAAAAGCAAGTTACGTATAGTTTGGGGAGGATGCAATAAACCAGGATCGACATTCTGGGTTAAACACAAATGTAATACGTTCGCATTCAAGTAAGTAACGCATTTCATGAATCTTCTCTCGTTCAGGTGTTTTTCGCAAAAATCGCTGAAATATCGAACATGATTAGGGTTGTTATTTCCACCAGCCTGGGTGAGTAGTTGCTCGGATTTGTAGTGAACATGAACAAAATTGCTAACACTTCCTACTTACATCAATTCAGATTCTGGACTTAGTAAATTTCTTTCAATTAACATGTAATTTATTCGAAATTGAAGGGGAGGGATGGCTCCAATCGAAATTTTTGTAATAACTAAAATTATTTCCAAGACTTCAAGCTACAAGCTTTGTTTGAAAATTTTTTCAATTGGACCTCTACCTTCACAATTTTTTAATAATATAAGTGTCCAAGCCATTATACGAAATTAGAGGGGAGGGGAGGGTCTAATCGAAAATTTTATAATAACAAAAATTATTTCTTGGACTTCAATCTACAACTTTTATTTGAAAAATTTTTCAATTGGACCCCTTCGCCAAATTTTGAAAAAGTATCTACCTGATATTATGTGAAATTTGAGGAAGGGGAGAGATCCAATCGAAATTTTTATAATGACCAAAATTATTTTTAGGATCTTGCTCTACAACTTTTATTTGAAATTTTTTTAATCGGTTCCTTCCTCGCTCAATCATCTGGGATTTTTAATCAATATCTTCGAAGCGTTGTGCAAAATCAGCGGAGAGGGGGGTGCAATTAAAAAAAGTTTCAAACAAAAGTTATAGCTTGAAGACCTAGGAATAATTTTGGATATCACAAAAATTTTGATTGGACCCTTCCTTCCCCTCCAATTTTGAATAAAATAAATGTCAATCGAAACTTGAAAGAAATATTCCAAGTCCTGAGATTCAGGTTGATTAATTTCTAAGAACTAATCACCAAGGCTGGTGGAAATAACAACACCCACATGATTACACTTGATGAGACCGAACATATTCTCATTAAAAATACCAACGAAAAACATTTACCTATAAAATAATTTATTCGGTAACCGAATATCCAAATAATACGCAATTATGTTGACCAATTGCGTGGTATAGGTCAAGGCAGCGCTCAAATTATACGCAGGATTGTGATCAACGTCCGAGCTACTGGTCATCGCCAAAGTGTTATCTTTATCCGATGAAACTACACATACGACGAGAATAAATACACGAAAAATCCATTCCAACAGACCAGTAAATTATTCCACTACCAATACCAACCCCAATCTAAATAAGGAGAATAGTCTCCAGAATCTGGTAACGTTGGAGCAACTATCGAATGTTGAGTTTCACCCCAACTATCTGTATATACCCAACGACCTCGTATGTACGCAGTTCTTTGGGCTTCGGCTAATTTATTTTTGATATCTTCTTGAGAATCGGTGTTCTGCGTGATACTGTAAGAATAAAATCCAACGTAGAGGATGTTACACTTTGAGTGGAAATTCAATCGACGTTGTTACCTTTTCGACGACTGGATTTCATTGATTGGGAATATGAATTGAACCAGTTCTTTGACGCGTTTTCGAATGTTTTCTTTCAACTGAGGTCGTAGTATTTCCAATTCGTTCATTTTGAGGGATTGCTTTTCGCTTAGCTTGGTCTTGTTTTCATTCAAGTCTAAACAACAATCTTCGTTTTTGAGCAATTTTCTTCTATTCTTTACGTTATAAGTTTTCAAATTTTCCAATATAATTTTTCCTGAAAGCGATAAAATCAATAGTACTCGAGTTGTTTACGTAGGAACATACGACGATAGATGTGTTTCATATACATAAACTTACTTCGTTCAACTGTTTCCTTCTTTTCAGCCAACAGAGACTGTAATATGGCAATTTTTTCCTTCTTTTCGCGAATTTCTTCAGTCTAAAAATTCGCAACAGTTGAATAAATTGACCAAAATTCAACGTAATATAAATATAAAACCTTACTATATTTTCTCTGGTGCGAATTTTTATCAAGTGTTTCTCGTATTCTCTGTTCAACTCTTCTTTTTCGTTTTGAGCTCGTAATAGTGCCAGACGTTTTTCAGCGAATCTACAACGCAATTTGATTAGAGTAATTATGAACTGACGTAAAGACGATGATGTTGATAAACTCACCTCTCCGAGAAACGCGATGTTGAATGAATAAAGTCACCATTTTTTACACAAGTTTTGCAGTAGAAAGTTTTTCTCAGTTTATTGCAAAGTTGACATTGTTCCATAGGTCGATTAAACCGAACATTTTCTCCTAACGATGTTTTCAAATTTGTATCGATGTTTAATAAGCTGAAATCGAAATTAAAGCTGTCCATATTTATAACAAAGAAACTAGCAATTCTCGATTAATTAATTAATTAAACTGATTAAACCATGAACTGAAAAAAATTGATAATGAACTGAAAATAATTTTTTTTTTGTTTTTGTTGTTTTTGTACGACAAAAATGAGTACAACTAGTTTGTGCACCTAGAGATTGTCGCTAAAGGAGTAAAATTTTTCCTATTTTTTTTTGATGATTCATACATAGTAAGTCCCTCTGGAAAATCAGGACTTTTTTTGCAAAAAATGTTCAAACATAGTAGACCAAGTCCATAGGAATAATTTTGGTCATTACACAAACTTAAATTGGCCCCCTCCCACCCTTCCTACTTTACCTATAATACTACGTAGATGCTTGTATTCAACATTAGAGGAGTGGGAGGGGTCCAATTGAAAAATTTTTCAAACAAAAGTTGTAGATCAAAATCCTATAAATAATTTAGGTCAATATAAAAATTTCGCTTGAACCGCTCCCTCCCCTCCAACTCTCCCTTCATCTATGCCTATAATACCACGTAGATGCTTGTATTCAACATTAGAGAAGTGGGAGGGGCTCAATTGAAAAAAATTTCAAACAAAAGTTGTAGATTGAGATCTTATAAATATTTTTGTTTATTATGAAAATTTCGCTTGAACGTCTCCCTCCCCTCCAATTCTCCCTTTTACTATACCTATAATACTACGTAGATGCTTTTATTCAACATTAGAGGAGTGGGAGGGGTCCAATTGAAAAAAATTTCAAACAAAAGTTGTAGATTGAAATTCTATAAATAATTTTGTTTATTATGAAAATTTCGCTTGAACCTCTCCTTCCACTCCAATTTTGTCTATTTTCAAAAGTGAAGGCATAATGAACTTGAAAAGACTTGAGCATTCGCAAATACCTATCAATTTTCGAAGTTTTGTAGTCCCTTTATTTTTAAACTTTAGCAAAAAATGTCAGAAATTAAAAATGTTCATCATTTTAGTATAAACTTGATCAAAAAATATTTTTGCCAATTTCGTTTTCCCTTGCACCTTCAATTTTAGAGATAGATAGGTATCATAAGCACCATATGAGTGTATATATACAAATTAGGTAACATTTTTCTGTTCTTATGGGTTTGCCTATTCATCCTATGGGTTTCCTAAATTACACAAGAAATCCTCTGCATACTTACTACCAACTAAGTATATTATAAATTTAAATACAACAACAAATTCGCCATATGATTTTTATTTTTATTTACATTTATTTCAATACATATTTTTTTGATAAATGGTAATTTCATAATTAAGTTATGAAATATGGAGGGATAAATTTTTCGTTGTTTTTGAAGAGGAAAAAAATTTCGTTTTTTAGAAATACTTAAAGTACTGTCATGTATACATATATACATGAGAGTACTTTAAGTATTTCTAAAAAACGATATTTTTTCCTCTTTGAAAACTACGAAAAATTTATCCCTCCATAAAATTTTTTCATTGCGTTTGTTTGAAGTAGAAAAATGAATACTTTTTTCAAATTTAGAAACTTGTGCCACAAAAAAAAGTTTGAAATTTCAGACCAATAAATTTTTTCCCCCCGAATTTATTGGAAGCAGATTTTAAATGGAAAAGGAAAATATTTGTTCAAAAATCATTATTGAAATATTTTTCAGATCAGTCAAAAAATACCAATTTTTTTCCTAATCTAAAAATTACATTAAAAATCAATTCGTTTACTTTAAATTCACTACCTATTTTCCTTATAATTATTACCTATCTGCATCACTCGTTTACTACCTACCTACTACCAAATACACAGAATTATGGTCAGAAATGTTCATTCTTCGCCAACTTGCCCTTCTTAAAGTAGGTACCTATCATTATACATGCTTGAGAACAGAAGACTGACTTTAAAATGTCTTAGAAATTAGCATTAAGTAATAGAAGAACTAATTATAAATCCAATCCGGAAGAGGTGCCTCAAATTTTATAGTGATGTTTCTTATAAAAAACATCACCACAAAATTTGACGAACTTCTTCCGGAGTGGATTTAAATTTAATTAGTTAGGTAGGTATTTGATTGGCATCATAATCTTCAGATTCTGATCTGATCGCCGAAATGTGAAATATCTGTAGTTCTATACGTTGAGATCTGATGGATATACGTTCAATCCGCAAAGGAAAACACGTTCATGATCTACAAACCGTTGCAATTCGAAAGCTTTTGTGTAAGGGAATGTTGTATTTGGATTCGGATCGTCTTTGCCCAATATCTGCTTAACAGCATGGTAAGCAGCCGATTCTGAATTGAGATATTTTATTTCAAAGATGAAATTAAATTTTTTTTGCGGCATGATTATGTTAATACGTGCACTATAGTGCACAATGCACATATTAACATAACCATGCAGAAAAAAAAACTTAATGTCATCTTCAAAACGAAATATCTTAATTAAATTTAGAAATGGAGAAAAGCCTATACAAGAAACCAAAACTAAAGGAAAGGATCCTTTAGTTTTAGTTTCTTGTACAAACTTTTCGCAATTTCTAAATATGGTAATTCTTCTGGTTTTTCGCGGTCCTCTTTTCAGGAGTCATTCTTAAAATCGTCAGAAGTCTTCCATCAGGTCTTTCTGAAGTGTATGTGGTATCTATAGTTGTAGTTCCTTAATTCAGTATAAAATTAATTTTTTTTGTAGAGTTTCTCTTTGAATTATTGAATTTTTAAATTATATTATTTCTTACTTAAAAAATTCCGGCAAATATGGAAATACTTAATACTTTACTACTTCATCACTTCTTGTTACACATTAATACACGGTTAAAAATAATGGTTAATTTTACTTCCTATTTTAAATGTTGGTTTAATCAAATGATAATTAATTAACTACGAGTATACTTTCCTTTTAATCTAATCTATGCTTTTAATCAAATTAAAAAATTCCATTTCTAATCACTAATATATAATTATTTTATAATTTTGAAATTGAAATTCTTAAGCAGGATCGCTTTTCACAACCATTTATATAGATTGATTTTGAACAATTTTTAAAAATTAATTTAAAATGATTGAAAAAGTAATTATTTAGCAATAATTCTTCGAGAAAACACATCCTAAAAAAATTCATGCTACAAAATTCTTCATAAAAAAGTTCTCCAAAAATTTGAAAACAATCAAAATAGGTACCTAATCCTTATAATTAAAAAAAAAAACGCTTTTTAAGAAGAAATTTTAAAAAACATTATTTTTTGACAAAAATCACTCAAAGTATCTTTTTTTTAACAAACACATTTCAAGAAAAATTTAAAACACGTGATTTTTGTCAAAAGTCAAAGTATTTTTTATTTTTATTTATAATCATTATTTTTTTTTCAAACAGTCCTATCAAGAAATTTTCAACTCTCGCAATTCACAGGTTACAACTTTTGTTTAAGAAAAAATTCAAATAGGACACTCCCTACCCCAATTTTGAATAATAAACTAATGTTAGGTATGCAAAATGGGAGAGGAAGAAAATTTTTCATTTTTTTTAGAAATTTTTCTTTAATTTTTAGGATTAAAAACTAGAAATAGTTTCTTTTATTTATTTATTTTTTGGAATAAGAATTATAGGTACTTACTTTCAACTTTTTTGATTATAAAATATTATCGATTTTTCGAAAAAAATTCTCGTTTTTTAATTTTTTTTTTCAAGTAGGTAAGTACCTCGGTAAAAAAGTGAAAGTATTTTTTTTCTCATTTTTTTGGTGTAAGAAATCTTTTAATTTTTGGATTTTTTTTCAATTCTTTTTCTAGAATGAAATTTCTAGTTTTTTGAGAGTTAATTTTTTATAATTTCTCGAGTTTTTTTTATTTTTTTAATTTTTTTATTATTATTATTATTTAAGCGAAATTTTTGTGACAACTGAGAAATTTTTAATTAGACTTCCCCTACCCCTCCCTCCTACACCTTTTGTTCTTTTGAGTTTTGTTTGAAAAATTTGTACTTTTACTACTTTTGAATCTTGTTTGAAAAATTTTTCAATTTGACTTCACCCTTCACTTCGGACTCCGAACATCAAATTATCAAGTGTCTACGCATAGGCAAAATTAGAGAGGAGGGAGGGGTTCAATCGAAATTTTGATAATGACCAAAACTCAAAAGTATTCCCAGGATCTCGATCTACAATTTTGGTTGAAAAACTTTTCACGAGAAGTACCGATTTTCCATCTTAAAAGTACTGAAAAGAAAATATTTTTAATAGAAAAATAAAAATTCGCGGGGAAAATTCTACGCCTCTTGCAACGATTTCGAAGTGCGCAAATTAGCTTCATGTATTTTTGATAAGAATTGTAATTACGGTAATTACGCGAGATATATGGTAATTTTCAATTTTTAACGATATTTTTCCTTATCAAATTTTTTCTCGATTTAAAAAAAATAAAAATTGCACGTTTTGTTCAAAATTTTCAATTTTTCTACGATAAAGTCGAAGGAATTTTGAAAATTCCGATGCATTTGTCAACTGGTGACGTTCAATTACTTGTTGAAGATTGAAATCTCCCATTACTCAATTAAATATACTCTCATTATGGCTACCGTTCGCCAAAGCGCCGTCAAGGAAGTCTCGAAAAAATAGGTAAGTGTACTCGTCTTTATTTTTTATAAATTTCAGATTAAAATTAACACAGGTATTCAAATTCGAAATGATATTTATTTTACTCATTTCTCACCGTCTCTACATGATTATTCGTTACAACTTTACATTTTTCTTTAGCCTTCGAAAGTTATGGCCGGAGTCACTCGTGAAAATATGAATCCGTATAGTCATCTGTCGATGGTTCTTAAACGTCAAATGCGAGGATGGAGAGTTAAACAAGTAGGTTTATTGGTCATTTCTAAGTATATAAACGTCGAATTACAAAATTTCAAAAGAATAAAAAATAATGTAATGTGAAACTCGATGTAAAAAAAAAACAGTCGCCTCTTATTTTAAATTAAATTAGTCGAATTTTTCAAATTGATACATAAGTGGCAAATTGATATCGACGAATTGTTCGTCGATCCACGATCTCAGGTGTGGAACGTTTACATAAACTCCGGGAATATTATTACCACATCCGATACCCCAAGAGACTATTCCGACTTGCTGATAACGATCTTTGTTTCCAGGGATCGGACACATGAGAGGACTTCCTCCATCGCCCTGTACACGACAAAAAGAACAAATCAATCGGCGTTTTTTTACGACACTGCGACTGCAATTGGTAGGTACAGTGAAAGAAAAAATGAATTACTTTGCAAGTATCCTGTTTGGGAATGCCACCGGCGCACATGAAACTATCGTGTAGGACGAATTTCGGTCCTAGACGTGTTTGTCTCAGCGTATTGAGGCAATCTTCGTAAGGAACAATAGGAAGATCGACTCTTTTCAAGATATTCTGATAGACTCCTTTTTCACCTAGATTTGATATCACCAAATTAGAGAAAAAAATGGCCAAACAATCGCGTATTCATTTATAACTTACCGAATTGATCTTTTCCCCAGCCACTGGCGACGCAATTTTGATAATCGACGTTTTCATCTTGATTAGGTAAACATACGATGTCGACGTTGTCGTTAAATTCGAAATTATCTTTCAGAATGATCAAAGCAATGTCGTTGAATAATGGACCGGATTTGAATTCCCTATGGATGATGATCTTTTGAGCAGTTCGTTCTTGATAAGGTAAGATTTCAGCTTCGCTTTGGGAATCCCATTCTCCAGCTCGGATTATCACCTTATTCGGTTTCTTTCTGAAATACCACGATTTTAACCAATTAACCGGCTTGTTTTCAGAGTTACAATCGCGCAATATGATATCAAATTTTACTCGTATGAAATTACGCAATGTGCCGCTGTCAGGACTACTTTCGGATGTATCAACGATCCTCCGCAGTGATACTCTTGCAGCTCTTTGCCGTTCTTCTCCTTCACCAGCAGCACCGCCAGCATCCACGGAAATTCGCCGAATTGCGCCTCGAAATTGCCGGCTGTGATTTTGAAGCCTACGCCGTCTTCGTTCCGGTAACCGCATTTTGTATTCCTTACATACGTTGGTGGCGGTTTCGTGTTTGTTGGGTTGATTCGCTGGTCGCAGCAGATGTCGAGGGATTGAGGGCAGAGACCGATTCTGTAAAAGTGATACCTAGATTTGGTTAGTGTAACGTGACGAGGTTTTGGTTCGGTTTTGGATTGTTTTTTTGTGTATTATGTTGAGTAGTTTGGTGAATAGGGGTGTTGTTTTTTTTTTTTTTTTTTTTTTTTTCATTTTTTTTTTTTTAATACTCAGACCCAGCGGTAACTCACTTGGGTGACCTCACCAAGGGGAGGTTCAAACCCTAGGAATTCTCCGCAGGGAATTTATCATCATAGTATTAACTAATTTTGACACACCTATACCAACGGTTTATACGGTGTGTTGAATTTTTGTGTTCCAGAAATAAGACGTTTTAACAGAACCTAACAATTTCTTTAATAGCCAAAGTAGTAATTTTAAAGAGAAGGTGAAGGGGTGTTGTTAATTTCCACCAGACTGGGTGAGTAGTTGCTCGGATTTGTAGCGAACATGAACGAAATTGCTCATTTTTTCTACTTCCATCATTTTCAGATTCTGGACTTGGAATATTTCTTTCAATTAACATGTGTTTTATTCGAAATTGAAGGGGAGGGATGCCTTCAATCGAAATTTTTGTAATAACTAAAATTATTTACAAGACTTCAAGCTACAAGTTTTGTTTGAAAAATTTTTCAATTGGACCTCTACCTTCGCAGTTTTTTAATAATATAAGTGTCCAAGCCATTATGCAAAATTAGAGGGGAGGGAAAGGTCTAATCGAAAATTTTATAATAACAAAAATTATTTCTTGGACCTCAATCTACAACTTTTGTTTGAAAAATTTTTCAATTGGATGCCTTCGCCAAAGAGTATAGCCGGGTAAAGATATGTGATTTGGCCCCAGAGCGAATTTTAAAACCAACTAGTGGAAGTTGTTCCTTATGGTCTAAAACCTCCGTGACCAAATTTTTGAGTCGCTACCTCACCCCCTCCCCCTCCCAGGGCGAAAAGTGTGATTTTTCGATTATAATTTTTGATTTTGGCAGTTTTCAACCGATTTTTTTCAAACTCGGGTAGATGCTAGGTATCATCAAGAGTCATTTATGGAAATTTTTTCAAAAAATTTCAAACGTATCTTCACCGTGAAATACGCGTTTTAAGTTTTCTAACGGCCATTTTGACAAGTTCCTTTAAAGGTGCAATAATGGAAAAAATATATGTTGTACACCTAGTCTGGGTGTACAACATATATTTTTTTCAGAATTTTTTATATAGGTAGGTGGAAGACCTTCAAAAATGAAAAAAACTGATTTTTTTCATCATTTTTCGCGCTTAAAAAGGTCATTTTTGGTCGAAAAAAATTGTCTTCGTAGTATATCACAAAATACACCTAAATACACCATCAACCGAAATTTGGATGAAATTGGTTGATTTTTTCTAATTTTCATTCAAACTGACCAAGTGACGCCATTTTTGGAACCCCAGTGTCCTACGAGGTGTCTGGAGGGCCTAGAATTCATGTTTGGACATGTTTCAAGTAGATATTTGTCATAAACTGAAATTTTCGCGAAATTGAAAAAAATTCATCACAATTTTTTAATAATATAAGTGTCCAAGCCATTATGCAAAATTAGAGAGAAGGACCCTTCCCTTCTCTCTAATCTACAACTTTTGTTTGAAATTTTTTTTTAATTGGACCTCTACCTTCACAATTTTTTAATAATATAAGTGTCCAAGCCATTATGCGAAATTGGAGGGGAGGGAAGGGTCTAATCGAAAATTTTATAATAACAAAAATTATTTCTTGGACCTCATCTACAACTTTTGTTTGAATAAATTTTCAATTGGACCCCTTCGCCAAATTTTGAAAAAGTATCTACCTGATATTATGTGAAATTTGAGGAAAGGGAGAGATCCAATCGAAATTTTTATAATGACCAAAATTATTTTTAGGATCTTGCGCTACAACTTTTATTTAAAAATTTTTTTAATCAGTTCCTTCCTCGCTCATTCATCTGGGATTTTTAATTAATATCTTCGAAGTGTTGTGCAAAATCAGCGGAGAGGGGGGTGCAATTAAAAAAAATTTCAAACAAAAGTTATAGCTTGAAGACCTAGGAATAATTTTGGATCTCACAAAAATTTTGATTGGACCCCTCCTTCCCCTCCAATTTTGAATAAAATAAATGGCAATCGAAACTTGAAAGAAATATTCCAAGTCCAGAGATTCAGGTTAGTAAATTTCTTTCAATTAACATGTAATTTATTCGAAATTGAAGGGGAGGAATGGCTTCAATCGAAGTTTGAAAATTTTTTCAATTGGACCTCTACCTTCACAGTTTTTTAATAATATAATAATTGTCCAAGCCATTACGCAAAATTAGAGGGGAGGGAAGGGTCTAATCGAAAATTTTATAATAACAAAAATTATTTCTCGGACCTCAATCTACAACTTTTGTTTGAAAAAATTTTCAATTGGACCCCTTCGCCAAATTTTGAATAAGTATCTACCTGATATTATGTGAAATTTGAGGAAAAGGAGAGATCCAATCGAAATTTTTGTAATTACTAAAATTATTTCCAAGACTTCGAGCTACAAGCTTTGTTTGAAATTTTTTTTTAATTGGACCACCTTCACAATTTTTTAATAATATAAGTGTCCAAGCCATTATGCGAAATTGGAGGGGAGGGAAGGTCTAATCGAAAATTTTATAATTACAAAAATTATTTCTTGGACCACAATCTACAACTTTGGTTTGAAACTTTTTTCAATTGGACCCCTTCGCCAAATTTTGAAAAAGTATCTACCTGATATTATGTGAAATTTGGGGAAAGGGAGAGATCCAATCGAAATTTTTATAATGACCAAAATTATTTTTAGGATCTTGCTCTACAACTTTTATTTGAATTTTTTTTAATCGGTTCCTTCCTCGCTCATTCATCTGGGATTTTTAAATTAATATCTTCGAAGTATTGTGCAAAATCAGTTGTGAGGGGGGGGGGGGTCCAATTGAAAAAAACTTCAAACAAAAGTTATAGCTTGAAGACCTAGGAATAATTTCGGATATTACAAAAATTTTGATTGGACCCCTCCTTCCCCTCCGGCATTCGAAACTTGAAAGAAATATTCAAAGTCCAGAGATTCAGTCGATTTATTTCTATGAACTGCTCACCCAGGCTGGTGGAAATAACAACAGCCGGTGAATAGTGATGAAGAAGTAGGTAAGTGGCTATTTTGATATGATTTTGTAACTGTATCGAGTGTTTTTTCTCAATTTTCGAATTAATTTTTCAGCCTGATACGTACTTGACATCGATGAGTCCTTCTCCGGCATTCAGCAAGGTATTATTATATTGCTGACATTGATTAATAGGAACACAATTGCAAGTATTGGGCGTCACTGGTTCTCGAAAAACGGTACTACTGTTGTTCGGATTGACATTGCCTTCGTATGGTATATTGAAGATTTCATTCAACAAGGGCTGTATCGGATCGACGGTGGTTGCTTGCGCTTGTCCTCTCAAGAATTCGATTTTCAGTAGAAATGTTAGCAGCGTCAGTAATTTCAGCGAAATTTCAAACTGTAAAATTCCTCGAATTAAACGTCGTAGCATTATTTTTCAACTTGAAGATGACGTAAGAGGGAAAACCGATCAACTGGTTATACCCTCTCGCTAATTGATCAAGTACGATACGTTTTTACTACGAATAGGTATAAATGGGTTGCTTTTTTACTCACCATAATCAATTCTTTCACCTTTCAGCTTTACGACGGGTTATTTTGGTACAGAACGAAGAAATGAGCCGTTAGAACGAATACGCGTTGATGATAATTGCTGCTGATAAATAACACTAGAAAATAAAGATAACATCTACATCACTTATCAAATGTTTATCACGTCTATAATTACTACCTACATTGTCGCGATACCGTACTAATTTGTTGGAATGATCGCGACGAGTTTCAAGAAAGTAATATTATAGAATATTAAACATATAAACGTAGGTAAATTACGAAAAAATTAATATTACTGCTAATCCACAGCTGCGAAGATGTTCAATGATGAGAGAAGTGAGAACGTCGTTGGTTGCCAGAAAATAACTGATAACCGTTCGGTTCGGTTTGCCAATAGCACGTTTAACTCAACTAGTCAGCTAGGTAATGACTACTATTAGCCATAGTGTAAGTATAATTTAGTTATAAGATGATAATGACCAACGTCAATAAAAACAACACCCGGTTTCGTGCATAGTACAGAATCGCAAGAACCAGTTATTCCAATGACGTATCAAGTCTTTGTCATCAATTCATCATATTACATCTTTATACACTCTTACGCGTATATGCGAATACGTAGTTTCGTACCTTTACGAATACGACATCGAAATTTCTATCTGACATAGAAACCGCGGAATTACCTACCAATTTATTATCCTTCTTTCCTATACACTCGTTCAGTATTTTTAGACTCGATATTTTTTTTCTCTCTCTTATTAATCTATTATGTATTCTAATTTTTACTGTTCTAGCTCGTGCTATTTAACAGACGCTTTCTTATCACCATTTGCTAAAAAAACCTGTCCTCGGCTTGATTCGCCATCTCATCTCTGTCTGGTGCGGAAAAGAAAATGGGGCAAATATAAATATATGCATATGCGGACTATAATATAACGATGAATTCCATTTCCTATGTTGTGCGAAATATTACCTCTGCGGTTTTCAAATAACCTTGAAAACATCAAACGTATATTAATTCCCAAATACGTGAACGATACGTATTTTTTTATTTTATTTTTTTTCGATAGCATCGTATCGGGCAACGGGCAACGAGCAACGATTCATTATTATTATTATTCTACCGATTCGTTCGTCCAAGATAATTAATTTTTTTTTTTTTTTAGCTGGGGGTATTTACGATGCGATATTATTATGGCGTTCTCGTTTCGTAGAAATTATTTTCTTGGAAATCCAGCGATTGGTGTGAAAAAAAATTCAATCATGCAAGAAGTAGATAGAAGGGATAAATATGAAAGAAAGAAAAAAACCTAATCTCGAGATATTTTCCCAGGGTATTTTAATTAAATTTAAACTAAAGCGTAAATGACGTAGATTGCTCGAGAAAATCAATTCTTGACGAGAAAATTTTTCCAAACTCCAAAGTGATGTTCGATGAGGGGCAAAGTGTAGGTACCTAATATTTCGGCACCAACGACGTAAACAAAAAATCGATGTTTCAATAAGGGTTGGAAAAAAAATGCAAAAAGTCTGAAACTTTTCGGACGCAGGGTGCGAGGTGTTTTTTCGACGTTTCTTTTTCGTGCCAAATACATTCCCCGGGTTTTTTATTCGCGTGGAACGTGCGTTGTGTGAGAGAGATCTTAGAAAGCTTCCAATTTTTTTTTTTTTTCTGAAAGTTACGACGACGAAAAAAGAACGAGCTTTATCGCTAGGTTGGGGTTTTTTCGACCTGTGTTTTCAAAGAGATTTAGCTGCTAACTGTATTTTTTACGGATCAGTAATCTGGTCCGAGTGATAACACGGTTGATTATTTAATTTGACCTAGGTTGCAATATAAAATTGTGATAGTTGCTTTAATTATAAACTCTTTAAAAATTTTGTTCGAATATTTATATTTTTTAATAACCTTATTAATTATGTTTGGAAAACGTTATTTTTTCGAATTTAATTTGGAATAGTTTTTCAAAATTTTTGTCTAAAGAACAATTTTTTCTAATTTGTGTGTCACAGATTTTCAAACATTTCGTTTAAAAATGATATTCTTTAAATTTATTTAAATTCGGAGTTAAAAAAAAAATATTGGAAAAAAGTTACCTATCAAAAGCAGTAATTTTTCGAAAATTTTGTAAAAAAAATTCAAAATTTGTTTAAACACATATCTTTTGAAAATTTTGTCGAAAGCAATTTTTCAAAACTTTTGTGAAGTTTGTTCACGATTAGGTATTTGAATTTTTTCCAATTTTAAAAAATTTAATGAAGCATAATTTTTCTAATTTTTTTTAATACCTATCAGATTTTTTTAAAATTTTATTGAAGAGCAAACTTGAAAATTTTGTCGAAAGCAATCTTTCAAAAATTTTGTAAAAAAAAAAAAGTTGTTCTACTTGAATTTTTTTCAATTTTTGGTCAAACAGTTGTTCTGAGGAATAATTCTTCATTATTTCCAATTGTTTTTTGATAGTTTTGAATTTTTAGAAAAAATTTTGAGAAGAAAACTTTGAAATTTCGTGCAAGCAATTTTTCAAAAATTCTGTAAAAAAATTTCAATTTTGCTCTTTTTTCTAATTTCTATTTAATTTTGTATTTTTAAAAATTTTTGTCGAAGCATAACTTTTCCAATTTTTTTTAGTATACGATTTTTTGAAAATTTTATTTAAAACCAAACTTGAAAATTTCGGTTGTTTTTTGATAAACTCGAATTTTTTGAAAAAAATTTGAGAATTTAATTTGAAAATTTCGTTGAATGTAGGTAAATTTTCAAAATTTTGTGAAAAAAGTCCAATATGTTCACGGTTGACTTTTTTCAAATTTCTACAATTTTTGTCAAATGAAAATTTGATAAAATTTCAAATTCAAATTTTTGAAAATTTTATTGTGAAACAAAACTCAATTTTTTAAGATGCTGACCAAATTCAAATTTATTTTTAAAAAATATGGAAAAAGATCTTTAGGTATTGAATATTGTGGAAAATCCCATTTCAATTTTATTTAAGAGCGATTTCTCAAAAATAATGAGGATAGTTCAAACTTGAAATTAAAAAAAAAAAAAAAGAATTGAGAATAAATTTTGACTTTTTTTTTTTTAATTTTTGAAAATTTTATTAAAAAATAAACTTTAAAAAATTTCGTCGAAAGTAATTTTTTTTTAATTTGTGAAGAAAATCAAATTTGTTCATGTTTGAATTTCTTCAAAAACTTCTGTTTCAACTCAGATTCTTAAAATTTTTATAAAATTTTTATTGATAAAATTTGATAATTTTTCAAGATTTTGTCTAAACTATATTTTTTTAAAAGTGAAATTGTTGAAAATCAATTTTTTAAATTTTGCAAAAAATTATTTTTTAAAATTTATTCAACTTCTATTTTTGAAAATACGTATTTTTTAAAAACACCTTTAAAATTTTTATTAATTTTTTTGTTGAATCAAGTATTTTTTTCCAAAATGTTGAATTTGATTTTTTGAAATTTTGTTTAAAAACAATTTTTTCATATTTTTTGTTTGAACTAGCATTTTCAGGAAAAAAAATAATGAAGAAGGCAATTTTTAGAAGTTTTATAAACAAAATTGATTTCATTTGTTCAAATTAAAATTTATCTCAAATTTTTAAAAACAATGTTAAAATCAATTTTTCCTTTATCAGATCTATAAACTCAATTTTTTTAACCTTTTTTTTTTTTTGAATTGGTCAAATTTAGTTATGTTGAAATTTTTTCAGATCATTTTGTCCAAACTTCGAAGAATATTTTTTCAAATTTGTTCAAATTCGATTTTTTGAATGCTTTCTTCAAACGAATTGTTTAAATTTTTGTTGATCATTTTTTTTTTTGGAATAATTTCTTAAAAGTTGAATTCCACTTTTTTTTTTAATTTTGTTCAAAGACAGTTTTTTTTCCGTTTGTTCTAAATTTACACTTTCAAAAAATATCGTCAAAAGCAATTTTTCAGTTTTTTTTTTAATTTGGCTGAGAAATAATTTTTGAAAAAACCCGAAATTGTTCAGAATTGATTTTTTTAAAAATTTTATTGAAATTCTGAACTTTTTGATTTTCTATGAAATCAAAACCGAGATTTTAATACCTAAGTAATTTTCAAGAAAACACTGTTTTATTGATTTGGTTCGGATTCTCGATTCATTCAAATTTGTGCAAACTTGAATTTTTGAACATTTTCCCAATAAACATTTTTTTTAAATTTTTAAATTGCTTTTTTGATCGTTTTTTAAAATTTATTTTTAAAAAATTTTATTGATTATTTTTTGAAAACTTTGTTGAATTGAAAATAAAGTTTTTAATAATTTCGCTAAAACTTATATTGAAAAAATAAGTTACCTACCTACCTAGAAAACATTTTTTTTTTTTTACATTTTATTGGGAAATAAACCTTTCAAATCCATGGTTAAACTTAAAAGTTAGATTATTCAAAATAATGCTGATATAGTAACCACTTTTTCTTAATTTGGTTCAGACTCAATTTTTTTTTAGTTCGAATCCATTATTTATTTGAAATTTTTTTGAGAATCAATTTTTACAAATTTTGTTTAATTTCAAATTTTTAATTTTTTTTTTATTATTTGTTTATCCTGAAATTTTTATAAATTAAAAATTTTTCAGTTTTGAAAAGTCTTTAGCATATACCTATAATTTTTGAATTCATTTCTAAAGCTTACGTGAACGAATATCTACTTACCCGAAATGAAGGATAATCAATTTGAAAAAATACGGCAACAATATTACGTAAAAAAATTTTTATTTCTAAAAAAAATCGCAAACACGTATACACGAACGTTACTCGAAAAGCATATCAATTACGAACTAACCACTTCACTTCACACCGCCTTCATTTTATTAAATTCATCAGTCAGCCATTCGCGATTGGCCTCCAAAGAGCCATACACTCCAGGAATATCGGAACCACATTCGATACCCCACGATACGACACCAACCTGAATATATTTATTTGGGTTATCTCTCGAAGCGCAAACCAACGGTCCACCACCATCACCCTGAAATTGAAATCGGTATAATTGATTAGATATTTTACTCACTGTCAAAAATAAAGTAGGTACATACGAGCATAATATGACGGTCGTTGAATACGTACCTTACACGTATCCGAGTTCATCTCTCCTCCGGCGCATACGAAGCTAGAATGTAGTTTGAAATGTTTACCTAATACAGTCTTCCTCAATCTCTCCTGACACTTATCTCGTGGTACTAAAGGCAAGTCTACTTTTCGAAGAATTGGTTGGTACCTGCCATCTGTATAAAAATGAATAATTTTCACCAAGATTGAAATCAATACTCACAGTTGAATAAATTGATAACTCACCTAAAGCGTGTTTTTCCCATCCGGTGACAAAGCAGCTGGCTGGATTGTAAGAACTGGGATCAGCATAAAACGAATTTGTCAATGGAAGACAAATTGGAGAAACGGGAGGCGTGAAATCGAAATCTTCAGTGACTCGGATGAGAGCCAAATCGTTGTACAAGGATTCGTGGTTGAATTCATTATGCAACAAGATTCTGCTGACTGAGCGATCTTGATAATTCATTGGACCGGAAATTGAGGCTCCAAAGTTATGCTCACCTACTCGTACTTTCAGTAAGTTCTTATTTTGGTCACTACAAAAATATGAATAATCGTTTTTAGCTTTTTTACGATGAAATATCTTCAGTGGAGGGGAAAATAAAATTATTGGCGATGCGCACTCAACACAATGGGCAGCTGTCAAAACGACCGAAGTAGAAACAAGAGAAGCTCCACAGACGATCACATTTTCAATCCTTGAACCATCAGGCTTGATATTAGTGGTTAAAATTAACGTCATCCAAGGAAATTCATCGATCAGTGATTCAGGATTATCTGTAAAATGATAAATAGGCTCCAACTCACTGCAAGTCCATTTCACACCATTCCTTATTATAATTATTATAGGTACTTTCTGAAGCTGCAGTTTGATTTGCCACAGATCGATTTATGATGCCACATTCTTGCTGCTCTGTACTTTTCGTACCCATCTTCAATAAAAAACGCGGAATTACAGTTTGAGGCGGTTCTGTAATCGATAGCTCTGGAGTACGAATAGAAGTAGCGATCGACGATGGAGTTTCGATAAGACGTGGAATTTTTGATGATGGATTTACAGTTGAACTGGGAAGTACAGGAGAGTCTGGATTACCAATTTTGAAGTCGGACGTGGAATTGAATTTTGAAGCCAGCCATTCTCGGTTCGCATACAACGATGTATAAACTCCAGGCAGATTGGAGGCGCATCTTATACCCCAAGATACGATACCAACTTGAATATATCTGTTTGGGTTATCGACTGATGCACAAACCAATGGTCCACCGCCGTCGCCCTGTGATTGGAATAGAATGACACGAGTTAGGCTATTTCCATTCAATTGATGATCATTTACAATTAAGCCATGGCTGTTAAACAATTTACGTAATTAGAGTGTCTACCAAGCACAAACATCACATAAGGAAAAAAGCACGAAAATTTTAATAATTTGTAGTTTTAACGTAAGATTTTGAATTTGAAACCAAAAATTAAAATTTTTTTTTGAAAAGAATTCTCTTGAAGAAAATTCTCATTTTATTTTCAAAGTGATCTTCTCGCCCTAAAAAATAGTTTTGTCAAAAAATTGAAAAAAATTGTTCCAATAACTAAAAAAAATTCTTCAAAACAACTTATTACAAAAAATTTACCCATGTCCATTTTTTTTTGAAAAAATTTCTCTTGACTAAAATCTTTTTGCAATTTTTTTTGGCAAAAAACATTCGAAAAAATTCGTTTGGCAGATACTTATCTCTTGAAACAAATAAATCGGTCATTTGCCGAACTTACTACGTCCAATTTTGTTATTTTGAGATAAAAAAAAAATTCTTGGCAAAAAATTTTGGAAAAAAATTTGTACCCAACAATATAAATCTTTTACAAAAAATCTCCCTGAAAAAATAATTTAAAAAAAAAATTTCGAAAAAATTCTCTTGGTAAATATTTTTTTGAAACAAAATAAATTTTATTTTCAAAGAAATCTCCTCGCTCAAAAAAAAAAAAATACTTTTGTATAAAAATGAATAAAAAAATTTCCAATAAAAAAAGATCTCTCCAAAAAAAAGTTTTGAATAAAAAATGCAAAAAAAAGAATTGATACCTATTACCTATCAGAAAATCTGTTTGGAAAATAATTTTTTTGAAAACTGAAAAGAATTATCTCTTGATAAAAATCTTTTAGCCAAAATAATTTTTTTTTTTTTTGGTAAAAAATCTTGAAAAAATTCTCTTGACAAATACTTTTGTCAAGAAGTTTTGAGGAAAAATCGAATTGTCCCCAAAAATAACTTATAAAAAATGTTGTAACAATAAATTTTTTTAAATCTTGAAAAAATGTTTTTGTTATATTGACAAAAAATATAAGAACTAATAACTCCTTGGCAGAAAATTTTCCTAAAAAAATTTCTTGACGATTTGATGAATATTCCTTTTGGCAAAGTATCTATTGGAAAAAGGCTTGGAAATATTTTCTTGTCAAATAATCTTGGAAAAAAGTATGTTTGTCAAAACATTCTCTCGAGAAAGAATTGCCTAGCAAAAAATCTTTTTGAAAAAAAAATCATTCAACAAAAAAATCTTCCGGTAGTTCTAGTTAATAAAAAAATCTTTGAAAAATCATTTGATGGAAAATTTTTTTTTAAAAAGTTTCTACTCAAAAGTAACTTCCTGGGAAAAATTAACTCTTATCAACAAATCTTGAAATAAAATTTTTTGTCTGATAATATTTTCTTCATAAAAATCGGCTTGAAAAAAAATCTTCTGACAGAAAATGTTCTTTGAAATTGGAAAACAAAATAATGTTATTGGTAAAGAAAAGTTGTGATCAAATTTTCTTGGTTGAAAATTTTCTTTAAAAAAGTCTGCCCAAAAAACTTTTTGGAAAAAATTCCACTTGTCAAAAAATCTTCCTAATAAAACTGAAAACAGTTCTGGTGAAAAATTTTCTTTAAAATCATTCTTGACAAACTTTTAAAAATTCTCTGGACAAAAAATCTTTAAAAAGGCCATTTTGACGAAAATTTTCTTGAAACAAACTTTTTTGGAAAAAATCTCCCCGCTTGAGAAAGAAAGTTGTAAAAAAAACTTTTGTAAAAAATTAAAAAAATTGTCTTGTCCAAAAAATCTTCTCAAAAAACATTGTTCTGGATCAAAAAAAAAAATTTTTAAAAATAAAAAAGGGCTTTTGACTTTGACCATCTTTGAAAAAAATTTTTACCGAAAATCTGTTTTAGAAAGTTTTTGTTCGAAAGCAGGCCCGTAGTCAGAGTGACTTTGTAGAGGGGGCTGACTAAATATTGGGGGGCTTGAACTTTTTTTTGCGAATTTTTCCTACTAAAATCTGCTTTTTAACGAAATTTTGTAATTTGTTGGGGGGAGCTTAGCTCCCTAGCTCCCTCTGACTACGGGCCTGTGCGAAAGGAACCTTCAAGAGAATAAAATACTCCTAGAAAAATAGTTGTTTGCAAACAATTCTCTTGATAAATAATATATCTTTAAAAAACGCGTTTCGACAAAAAAATATTTCAACAGAAATATTATGTAATTTAAAAAAGTCTGTGGGCAAAGAAACATTTCTGGAAAAAATCTTTATAAAAGATCTGATGAAAAATCTTCTTTAAAAAATATTCGGTAGGCAAAAATATCTTGAAAAAAATCCTCTTAACAGAAAATTTCTTGAAGAAATTCTCGTGGCAAAAATTTCTTGGCAACAATATCTCCTCCAAAAATTTTTGAAAAAAATCTTCAAACAAGAAATCTTCTCAACAATATTTTTTCGAATAAAAATCTTGAAAAATTTTTCTGACAAAATTTTTCGTGAATCTATTATTTTGGAAACAATTTGGGGGGGGGGGGGGTTGCTCATACTCTTGGAAAAGTTTTCAAAACAGTACGAAAAAGTCTAAAATGCAAGAATTCCCATTTTTTTGGCAATGTGATTGTAGTAGACACCCTTTAAACGTCGTGTACCTGACAAGTATCGTAGCCAGGTTGTCCTCCGGCGCATATGAAGCTAGCATGCAGCTTAAATTTCGGACCTAATTTCGTCTCCCTCAAACGCTTTTCACATTCGTTTCGTTCTATCAAAGTCAAATCTACTCTTTTCAAAGTAGTCTGATAGTTGCCTTCATCTGAAGCATTAGTCATCAATTCATCATTCTTTAAAAACACTAGTGCATTATAAGTTAGCTTTAGATTAATTGATAAATGAGTCAAATACTCACCAAATGCATCCTTTCCCCATCCAGTGGCTAAGCAATCGGAAGGGTCGTAAGAGCTGGGATCAGCATAGGGCGAGAATGGACTAGGAACGCAAACTGGAGACACGTGATAAGCCAAAACAAAGTCTTCAGTTACTCTGATGAGAGCTATGTCGTTGTACAGTGCTCGGTGATTGAATTCATTATGCACAGAGATTTCAAGTACAGATCGATCTTGATGAAGCATCGGTTCGCTAACTCCTAGATGAGTATCGTATTCTCCTACTCTGATTATCAAACTATCCCTGCTCAGGTTGCTATAAATAGGTGTGGATAATTAGGTACCTATAGAACGATACTTTCGAAAAACATTACTCCTACATAGTGGAATATTTTTGAAAATACATACGCGACGCAATGGGCAGCAGTTAAAACGATCGAAGGAGATAATAAAGAAGCTCCGCAAACAAATACATTTTGAACGACAGTACCATCGGAGCCAGTTTCATTGGTCAAAATCAACGCCATCCAAGGAAATTCGCCAAAAGACGTGTGAGCCAAGTCTGCCAAACACGAGCTTCAATTTAGATCATACCGGCCCGAACCTAAGTCAGAATATTTGGAGGGGCAAAATCTCGAAATTTCCAACTCGTTTTCAAAAATTCTAACGTCTTTTCGTTTGATCTTTTTTTTTTAGCAAACGAATATTTTACCCAACATGGACAAAACTAAAATTTTCCAACTCAAACATAAAATTTCCAACTACAACCAATGGCGTATTTAAGGGAAGGGTTTTGGGGTCCAAACCCCTCCCACTTTCAAAAAAAAAATTTAAAAACCGCAAAAACCTTGCATAATAAAGATGCTCATTTTACATATTTTCAAAAAATGTCCAAAAATAATGAAAAGATCTCGAAATGCATCCTTAACATTTCTATAATTTTCAAAAATTAGATTTTTAAAATTTTTTAGTTACGGTAAATTTTTAAAAAATGAGTTTGATTAAATTTTCCAACCCAAATTTTTTCAATTTTTGGAATGATTTTTCATAAATTTTCAAAAATAAAAATTAGGTAGGTTGGTGGGTAGGTAATTTTCTTATTTTTATTTTTCTAATTTTTTATTGGTACATAGATAATAATTTTTCTTAAATTTCCAAAAATAAGATTTTTCAATTTTTTCAAGAATGTTTTTTTTTTCTATTTCAAATTTCAATACTTCAATGTTGAACTTTTTCTTTGTTTGGAATTTTTTTGATCTTCAAAAATTATATTCTAAAAATTTTGAAAAATGCATTTAAAAATTTTTTCAAGATTGAATTTTTTCCTAATTTTTAACGATGATTTTTCTTAATTTTCAATAACAAGATTTTCGCAATTTTTTAATTTTTTGTATGTTTTTCCACATAAAAGAATGGGTAATTATTATTTTATTTTTCAAGAATGAATTTTTCTAATATATTTTTTCATGAATTTTCAAAAAATGAGATTTTTAAATTTTTTTAAGAATTAATTTTCTTCAATTTTTAGAGATCGTTTTCTCTTCAATTTTCAAAAATGATAATTACTTTTTAAAAAAATTTCAAGATAAATTTTTTTCCAATTTTAGACGTGATTTTTTTCTACATTTTTTCAAGACTACTTTTTTTAAATTTTACTATTCCGAAATTTTATTTACTTACTCATTTTTTATAATACATTATACATTTTCATAAAAATTAGTTTAGTCAAATCCTTCAACATATCGAATTTTTTTCAATTTTTGGTAAGATTTTCCTTGAATTTTCACAAATAGAAACTGTGTAAATTTCTTTGACAATTTTTTTTCAGCTCTTCAAGTTTGAATTTTTTCCTATACCTACTTAGAGATCTTTTTGATTTTCAAAAATTGATTTCTAAAAATTTTGAAATATGTATTTTAAGCATTTTTTAAGATTGAATTTTTTTCCATTAATTTTTAAGGATGACTTTTCTCAATTTTGTTGTTATGAGTGAAAATTAAAAATTTTATTTCATAATGACTACTTTCGAAAACAAAAGTTGAACCCATCCCATGATTTCATCCTAGATACGCCACTGAGTACAACACGAAATTTTCAAATATTGGGGCAAACTGCCCCCTTGCTCCCTTTAAGAGCGGCCCTCAGACCATAATCCAATATCAAAATCTGACTAGCCTATCGTGCTTACGTTCTGGAGCTGAGATTCTATTGTCAATCGACGGATTTCTTACTCCACATTCTTTCTGGATCGTTGGTGGAATGGCTGTTGAAGACGAAGACATCGAGTTTGGATTGGGTTCGGTGACAGATGTCTCTATTGAAGCATGGCTGGCTTCTCCCTGAACTATGCTTTCCTGCGGGCAACAAATATCCGGCGATATGCAAGAGAATCTGAAAGATGGATTTTTTATTTCAAACATCCCCATTATTTTTTTCGCGAATTTAAATTGACCTCGTTTCGACAGTGCGATCGATCTGCCCTGCTCCGGCTGATGCCACCAATGGATCTGCGCATTGATTAGATTGAACACATATGCAGTCCGATTGAGAAGTATTGTCAACGTGAAGATCAGCGAGAGATAGTTGTGTTTGACATTCTGGTCCTCCATTTATTGCTAGCGATCCTTCAGAAATGTGAAATAGTTCTATTGGTTGCTGGTCTGTTGCTATAGATATTAATGGTGGTCGGCAACAGACATTTCTGCTGTCTGGGCACTGCTCTCTGGAAAGTAAAAACTGAGAATAACCACAAAACGTTGATCCCATCCCCCGTGGACGATGAAGAAGTTGATGCAATTTCACAATATATCTGAATAGAGTTTGGACACACGACACCAAAATTTCAAGCAAAATTTACTCACTTTTCTGTTGAACGATCTTCTGGCTTACACAGATGAGGCAGCACACATCGACATGGTTCTGGTACATCAGAACTCGCAGCGACAATTTTACCAACGATATTCCAGGTTTCATTTGACTTGGAATTTGTTGCAGTCAAAGAAATTCCAATTTCCAAACGATTCGACTTTTTATCCAAGCTGAAGATCGTTGATGCGATCATTAAAGGCACAATTTGCGAAACAACCGCGAAGTGTAAAATTCGATCGAAGTACATTTCAAATTACGTTAATAAATCTGCGATTCTCGCCGACGAACAGTCGATTGAGGAATGGGTAAAATGACCACTCTTACGGAGGTTGTTGAATGCCAGATCTTATAGAATGGAATTAGTTTTTAGAACCCAGGTGTTTCGCGTAAATAACCTCGTTAGTCAAAATATATATAATTTTTTAATGACGATTGGATAGAAGCATATTATGAGTAATCTGTTGTTTATGGTGGAAGGGGTAAACCGGTATTTATTTGCCCCTCGAGTATTATTAACCTTCACTGCTTGCATTCGATTTTTTTTTCACGTTTTACGGTAGTAAAGACTACGACCACACACGTGAAGATAATCATGTTCAACATAAATTTAAATTTAAAAACCAGCATTTTTTAAAAAAAGTTGTTTTAAAAAAAAATAAGATTTTTTTGTTGACACCTACCTGTTTTTTTTTTTGAAAAACTGTCTGAATTAAGAACTGATTTCTTCCAAACAAAAATCAAACTTGGAAAATTTATCAAAATTTTAAAACTTTTTCAATTTTAGAATTTTCAAAACGGAAAAAAAATTTAAACTAGAAAAATTAACTATTCATTTAAAAATTTAGTACAACTTTTTAAAATATCGTAAAAATTTAAAAATTCACTTTTTAAAATTTTTGGAAAATTTACCCAAATTTAGACAATTGGGCCGATTTCAAAAATTTATTAAAATTTTAAAAATTGTAAAAATTTAGTAAACTTTGTAAATTGTTCTTATAGGTACTTGATTTAAAAAATTTATTGAAATTTAAGAATTACCTACCTAATTTCAAATTTTATCATTATCAGTTATCACACTTCAAATTTTTTTCAAATGTTGAACTTTTACCTAGATACTTCCCGTGTAGCAATTGTCGACATCGACATTTATGTCGACAAAATTCAGACACATTTTTTCGACAATTATTGTCGATGGTCGAATAATGCATCGACTTCACTGTCGACAGTGTCGACCAGAGGAATTTTAAGTCGAGATAGTGTCGATGTGATTGTCGAGGGTCGAATAATGCATCGACTTAACTGTTGACAGTGTTGACCAGAGGAATTTTAAGTCGAGTTAATGTCGATCTAATTGTCGATGGTCGAATAATGCATCGACTTGACTGTCGACGTCTTGAGGGTGATTGTGATACTCGCAGATAAAGTGTGTTGTGAATTAGTACATAAGGTCTAAGAATCATCTCTATGTTAGTTGGACACTCGCATGTGTCCAGCTACAAATGTGGCCTCAATGCCGCATATTTGACAAAAAAATGTCGAAATGTTGGCTTGAACACTATTTTTGGTGTAATTTTAATATATACATATTGAATAATTGAACTTAGCATATTTTTCAAAATCTCATCATTGCAAATGTCGATGTGGATATCGATATAAATGTCGACACATCGGAATCGGTCACTTTTCGATCGTACATGTCGACACGATTGTGGATGGTTTGTCGAGCTTATTATCGACAAACATGTCGATAATAAGCTCGACAAACCATCCACAATCGTGTCGACATGTACGATCGAAAAGTGACCGATTCCGATGTGTCGACATTTATATCGAAATTAGCATCGACGTTGCTACACGGGTTGATTTTAAAGATTTACCAAATTTGAAAAATTCATCAAACTTTGAAATTCGACCCAACTTCAAAAATTTTTGAATGAAAAATTACCAAATTAAAATTACAAAAAAATCATACCCGATAAATATCAATCAAATCTTTTCTATTCAGAAAAATAAAAAAATTAAAATTATGTAATTTCAAACTCCAATTGTATTAAAATTCCAAAAAAAATTCAAGTTGAGTTGAGAATTTTCAATTTTAAAAATTCAGATTTTGATTTGCTGTAGGCTGTAGGTATTTGAAAAATTAAATATTATTTTTAAAATCGTGGAAATCGAACAACTTTTTTTTAAAAATTTTTCTAAAATGTTGAAAAATTAATTTGAATTTTTTACTCGAGAAACCCTCACAGTTGAAGGGTTGAAATAAACAAAAAAATTGCCAAATCCGCTAGAACTAAACAAAAATTGATTACATTTTTTTTTTCGACTCATAAATTCAAATTTTCACAAAATTGACGATTATTTTCCGAAATAATTACTCAAGAAACCCTACAGTTGTAGGGTTGAAAAAAACGAAAAAATTCCTAAATTCGCTGGAAATGGAAAAAAAAAATTGTAAACGTAGATGGAATTGAATAAAAATGGATTTGAAAAAATTATTTCGATTCATAAATTCATATTTTCACAAATTTGATAATTTTTTTCGAAAAAATCTCCCAAATTTCCGGAATAATTGAAAAAATTAAGAAAATTAGCTGGAATTGGATAAAAAAAATTTTCAATCAATATATATTGAATTCTACAAAATTTGGGCAATTTTTTTCAATTTCAGAATTTTGGGAAATTTTTTCGTTTTTTTCAATCCTACAACTGTAGGGTTTCTCGAGTAATTATTTCGAATAATATTATCAATTTTGTGAAAATTTGAATTCATTGGTCAAAATAAATGTTTTTCAATCAATTTTTATTCAATTCATCCGAATGTGGACAATTTTTTTCAATTTCAGAAATTTTTGCAATTTTACGTGAAAATTTGAATTTATTGGTCGAAATGAATTTTTTTTCAATCAATTTTTATTCAATTCAACCAAATTTGAGCAATTTTTTTCAATTCCAGAAGTTTTGGCAATTTTTACAATTTTTTCAGCCCTACAGATGTAGGCTTGAAAAAAACGTAAAAATTGCCAAAATTGTTGAAATTGAAAAAAATTGCCAAATCCTTCAGAATTAAACAGAAATTTAATGAAAAATTTTTTATTGACTTATAAATTCATATTTTCACAAAACTGATGATTTTTCCCGAAATAATTAGAAATAATTTTAAAAATTTGTTAAAATTTAAAAGATATCAAAATTTTAAAAACGGTAGAAATTTAATAAGGTTTTGTATAAATTTTTCCAATTTTGGGAACCAACAAGGGAATATCCATTTTTCTCTTTCTAAATCCATCCGGCGTATGAAAAGAAAAAAGTCTCATGTTGAGAAAGTGGATGTTGTAATTGCCTGGATGAAATAATTAGAGCGGGATAAAACATTGGGAAGTTAAAAAAAAAAAATTGATTTTGTGAGACCTTCTCGAGCTTGTAATAATAGTATTTTTTATACACTTTGGAAAAAAACAAAAAATAATACTGAAAAATGAGTATTATCATTTTAACGAAATTTTCAATTAGTTTGTCCTGAATACTATTTTTGGGAAAGGAATTCCACAAATGTCTCAAACAGGACGGGAACGGGACAGTAATTTTTTTAAGTCTCATAACTTTCCTAAAAGTACCTACCTGTTTCATTGAAAAAAAAAAAAAAAAAATGAAAAATGATTTTTTTTTATTGTGATAAATAAAATTAAGTATAAAACATTAAACACACGTAGACAAATCTAAACCAAACACGAATTACACGTTGAATAAAATCGCACCTTGCCCGAATTTACTTTAAAGGTCTGAACACAGACAAAACATTGTATTCCGTAGTCAGCCATTCTCGGTTCGCGTACAAAGATGCATAAACTCCATGCATATTGTAAGCACATCCTATACCCCACGATAGGATTCCAACTTGGACATACTTGTTTTTGTTTTCGCGTGAAGCACAAACCAGCGGGTCACCACCAACCCCCTATGATTGGAAAGCAAGGATACGAGTCTATTTCAGTAATTGATTGACAAAATATGAATATTTAACCAATAACCTTAACGATTGAATAAACTGATTCCAAGTACCTGGCATGTATCAAATCCAGGTTTTCCTTCGACGCAAATGAAGCTCGGATTTAGATTAAATTTCTGACCTAATCTCGTCTCTCTCAAACGATTTTCGCATTGCTTTTGCTCGATTAAAGCCAAGTCTACCCTTTTCAGAGTAGTCTGATTTGTGCCTTCATCTGTAAGTAAAAGAGTGATCTCTTGAAAAATCAATAACTTATACTTGTATAATAACATACAGCTCGACAGATGTAAGTGATTTGATGGAATATACTCACGGAACGGATTCTTTCCCCAACTAGTAGCTAGGCAGTTGTTAGGATCGTAAGACTCTGGGCCAGCAAACTGCGAGCTTATGGAAGGAAGGCAAATTGGAGCAATGTGAGGAGCCAAAATAAAATCTTCAGTTACTCCGATAAGAGCTACGTCGTTGTACAGTAAACTGTGATTGAATTCATTATGCACAGAGATTTTATGTACAGATCGATCTTGATAAAGCACTTCTCCAACTCGGATTATTAATCGATCCGGGCTCAAGTTGCTACAAATAATTATAATGGAATCACTGGTCAATGGTACCTATCGAAAAATTTATTGGTACCTATTCATTGCTGGAATATTTTTAATGATACATACGCGACGCAATGGGCTGCAGTTAACACGATTGAAGGAGATAGTAAAGTAGCACTGCAGACGAATACATTCTCAGTTACTGTGCCATTGGATGCAGTTTTGCTAGTAAGGATCATTGCCATCCAAGGAAATTCACCAGAAGATGTCTGAGCCAAAGCTGCAAATTTACACCATCTTCATTTCATACCACAAATGGTGACAAACCATCACCCAAAACATCCAAGAGTATGCTTACATTCCGGAGTTGAACTTCGATTATCAACCGAAATCTTTCTCATACCACATCCTTCCGGGGTTGTCTCAATTGGTCGATTCCAAGGTGTCGGACTTGGACTTGGGTCGACGATCGGTGGTTGTGTGTTACTTTCCCTTTGGCAACAGATATCCGGAAATTCGCAAAACCCGCAAGGGTGTCTAAAGCGGACATTTTTTACTTAAAATATGCGCATAAAGGCTCTGGTGGGATAAGGAGGCGAGCTTTGAAATTTGTTTCACAATTATGTCAGACATTTTGAAACTTGTAAATTTTTTTGAAATTTCAAGACTTTTAGACACTTTTTAGACATTTTGTCAGACATTCCGAAACTTGGAATTTTTTTTTAGAAAGATGACTTTCAGACATTTTGTCAGACATTCTGAAACTTGGAAATTTTTTTAGAAAGATGACTTTCAGATTTTTAAATTTTCATGTTTGAAATATTATCATTTTTAGACATTTTCTAGACATGTGATGCGTTTTGCGATTAGGGCCCTTGTGGTGAAATCGATTTTTTTAAAATTTTTTTTAATTGTCGATATCGACTCACATTTTCACGAGGAATCGAATGGCGCAAACAGATTTCACCTAACTTCATTAGTCTTTTCTCTACGTCTACCGAAAGTTCAGTAATAGCCAAAGTCATGTTTTGAGAAAAACGCAAAAAAAGATTCTTACAAAATAATGATGACACTCGCTCATTTATTAATTTTTAAAGTGATTTTCGAAAAATCTGTTCGACAACGTCTTTGCAGCGACGAGAACACAAAAATTCACTGGAGTACCTCAATTTCATATTCTAGCCTGGCTGTTGTACCCATTCACCACAAGGTCCCTTTTTTAAATCTTCGTCATCAATCTCACGAATAAACGGTTTTGGCCAAAACAATTTTTTCAGATGATGCAGAAGAGTTCGATCTACCAAAATATCGAAAAAAATGATTATCGATTATTTCGATTACAATTCGATGTTTTTGCTCTCCTGAAAACATCGAATTCGCACCACAAGGGCACTTATCGCAAAACGCATCACACATTTTGTTAGACATGTTTAAATAAATTTTATGACTTTCAGACATTTTGTCAGACATTTTGATAATTGGAAAAGAAATTAATTTTTTTTTGAAATTCCATGACTTTTAGACATTTTCTAGACATTCTGAAACTTGGAAATTTTTTCAGAAAGATGACTTTCAGACATTTTGTCAGACCTTCTGAAACTTGGAAATTTTTTTAGAAAGATGACTTTCAGACATTTTGTCAGACATTCTGAAACTTGGAATTTTTTTTAGAAAGATGACTTTCAGACATTTTGTCAGACATTCCGAAACTTGGAAATTTTTTTTAGAAAGATGACTTTCAGACATTTTGTCAGACATTCTGAAACTTGAAAATTTTTTTAGAAAGATGACTTTCAGACATTTTGTCAGACATTTCAAAACTTGAAAAAATTTTTAGAAAGTGGACTTTCAGACATTTTGTCAGACATTTTGAAACTTGGAATTTTTTTTTTATAAATTTAATGACTTTTTGATATTATTTTAGACGACTTTTAGACTTTTTAATTTTTTTAAAAGAAATTTTTAAAAACGTTTTATGATTTTTTGGACATTTTTTCAGAAATTCTGAAAATTGGATAAATTTTTAATTAAAAATTTTATGACTTTTTGGAGTTTTGTCTGACATTCTGAAATTTGGAATTTTTTTTATTTATTATACTTTTTAGATTTTTAAATTTCCATGGAAATTAATATTCGTGACTTTTAGACATTTTATCATGGAGTAAAATTTATTATACTTTTTAGATTTTTAAATTTCCATGGAAATTAATATTCGTGACTTTTAGACATTTTGTCATAGAGTAAAAGCATATACTATGTTATTTTTCGTCAATTTAGGTTTTTTCATTAATTTTATGTGATTAAAATTGAGTAATCACACGAAATGATCAAATGAAAAAACTAATCGCAGATTCGAGTTCGGCAGGTCAAACCATAGATAATATACTTTACATTACCCCGGTTTAGACCTTTGCAGCGATCATTTTGCCCAAAACTGAAAAAGTTTACATGTTGCACCAACGATAAAAATTTGAAAAAATTCTGGGTAGTGTAAGAGGGTGTGAAAAAGTGAGGAACATTTTTTCCGCCGAGCGCTGTATGAAACTGTACCCTACAGGGCGATTCGAAGTGTTAAAAGTCGTTTTCAAGGTCGTTAGAGGAGTCGAAAAAATCTGAAAAAATTTCACAACTTCCCCCTTGGGTACCTCTACCTACAATATCTACATGCCAAGTTTGGTGGAAATCGGTTCAAAACTCGTGGAGATGGAATTTTTAAGCTAAAAATAGCATTTTCGAGGCCCCAGCCCCCGAGGCGTGAGGTAAGTGATCGATGATTCGCTCTAAAAATGATCATACTTTACGGTATAAAATCGGAATCTGTGAAAAAAAAATTCGAAGTTCGTCCGGGGGCCGATTGACCCCCCTTATCACACCGGAGCCTTTTGTCGCAAATTTAAAGTTGACCTAGTTTCAAACCTGATTTCGAACAGTCCGACCTCTTCTACTACCAGTGGATGATTCTCACACAAGTAGAACGCCATGCAGTGGCTTATTTGCTCCTCCGGATTTCCATTTGTGGTGATAATTTCACCCTCAGTGTGATTGGCAGGCGAATTTCCACCTAATATCGTTTTCAAAGGGTCAGGCGTAGGTTTAGATAATTTACCAGGTGTGGTCGGTTTTCCAGCGGTGGTTGGGTTGCCGGAGGTTGGCCTAACTGTGGTGGTTGTTGCAGCGAAAGTTAAAGGAACCAGAATCAAAACAGTTACTAAAATTCGCAGGAGATACATCTCGAATTATTACGTTAATCAGTATTTTCTCGTATAAATGAACAACTATTCAAAATGGATAAATTTAAAAAATCGCGAAATGGAAACGATAATAAGAGAAACGTTGCCTATGTTTGTTCACAGCTACCTACACATTTTTATAGCAAAAACTTGTGCAGTTTGGAATCATAAAATAATTATACTGAATCGTGGTGAGATTACTAAGAGATGAACCATTTAATATACATGTTAATATAAGTATACCTGCCACTGCCAAAGCGTACTTACACATTTATATGTAAAAACGGGTTATTGTTGGAAATGGGAATTCCTATTCGGAGGCAAGAAGAAGGTACAATAATGACGTACCTAATACCTATATGTTTTCTGTATTATTCAAATTAGTACGTGTTTCGCGGAAACTGCTGCATTGGTCAAAGTTGAAATATCTGTTTATGAAGTGGAAAATCGCAGACTGCTTAATTTGAAACAGACTTGAGTCATTTCTGGGCATTATAATAAGAAAAAATAATTTTATTTGAACAATTTTTTCAAAGAAATTGAATTTAGCGAAAATTTGAAATTCACCGTGTAATAAGTACCACGGGTACTTATCACATTGGCAAAAATGAATTTTTTTCAAAAGTGGGAATAATTGAAAAATTGAAGAAAAAAAATTGTCAAAACCTCTTGTAATATACCCAAATAATGAGAAAAAATTTATTTGAGTAATTTTTTTAAAGAAATTGAATTTTGGGAAATAATGTGAAATTCACCATGGCAAAAATTAATTTCTTCAAAAATGGGAATATTTGAAAAATTCAAAAAATTTCTGTCAGATCCTCTCAGAATGGATCCAAATAATGTGAACAAATTTATTTGAGCTACTTTTCAAAGAAATCGAATTTAGGGAAAATTTTGAAGGTTTTGTATACCTAATCTAATTTTCAAAAATTAATTGTTTGAAGGATTTTCAAAGAAATTTAATTTCGAGACAAATTTCAAAAAATCGAATTTTTTATTCTATTCCACAATTTTAAACTTTTCGTAATTTTTTTTATTGCATTTAATCAATGGAAAAAGCTCCAATAACATAAAATTCAAAATCCTCCTCTGATGAAATTTTTGAAAACATTTTAAAATCATCAATTTTGTGAAGATTTTCAAAAAATGTAAATTTTTGAAAAATTGCTTTTAATCCATGAATAAGGCTTCGATAAAATCCAATAAAAAATCCTCCTCTAGTGAAATTTTTGAAAAAATTTAAAATTATTAATTCTGTGAAATTTTCCATTTCCAGTAACCCGAGCAGCACAATCGACAAATTATCGAAATAAAAAATCGACAGAATATCGAATTCGATAAAGTGTCGCGTTAGTTCCGCCTAAATCGTGAAATTATCTTTCGATATATAGATAGATTATCGACGAATTATAGTTAGCAAAATTTTCGAGATTATAGTAAGATATTTTATCGATAATATATCTATAATATCGAAAGATAATTTCACGATTTAGGCGGAACTAACGCGACACTTTATCGAATTCGATATTCTGTCGATTTTTTATCGATTTTTTATTTCGATTTTTCGTCTTTTACTAGCTTTTTTCTATAATTAAAAATCATTAATTAGCATAATTAATACATTAAACTATGCCTAAACGCATTATTCATGTTACGGTAAGAGGATCATTTCAGAAAAAGTCAAAAAAAATTATAAAAAATCTGCCACCCGTGGGGCTTGAACCATCTACCTCCTGCATGGTAATCCTCTTCCTTAACCACTATGCCATACCTTATCGTTGAGAAATTAGCAAAAAAACGCTTATAATAGGCAGTTTAGTACTTCCAGACGTGTTGGACTTAGAAAAATTTTCACCAATTTGGAAATAATTTTAAATATCGTCACAAAATCGTTGAAAAATCGTTCGACAAATTTCACATTATTTGTCGATAATGTAGTTTCAAATATCGCCACAAAATCGTTAAAAAATCGAATTCGAGAAATTTCATATTACGTGTCGATAATAAAGTTTTAAATATCTTCACAAAATCGTTAAAAAATCGAATTCGAAAAATTTCAGATAATTTGTCGATAATATAATTTCAAATATCGTCACAAAATCGTTGAAAAATCGTTCGACAAATTTCAGATTATTTGTCGATAATGTAGTTTCAAATATCGCCACAAAATCGTTGAAAAATCGAATTCGAGGAATTTCATATTACGTGTCGATAATATAGTTTCAAATATCGTCAAAAAATCGTTGAAAAATCGAATTCGAGAAATTTCAGATTACGTGTCGATAATAAAGTTTTAAATATCTTCACAAAATCGTTAAAAAATCGAATTCGAAAAATTTCAGATAATTTGTCGATAATATAGTTTCAAATATCGTCACAAAATCGTTAAAAAAACGAAATCGAGAAATTTCATATTACGTGTCGATAATATAGTTTCAAATATCTTCACGCAATCGTTAGAAAATCGAATTCGAGAAATTGCATATTATGTGTCGATAATATAGTTTCAAATATCTTTACAAAATCGGTAAAAAATCGGATTCGATAAATTTAATATAATCTGTCGATAATATAGTTTCAAATGTCGTCAAAAAATCGGTAAAATATCGAAGTCGAGAAATTTCATATAATCTGTCGATAATATAGTTTTAAATATCTTTACAAAATCGTTAAAAAATCGAATTCGATAAATTTAATATTCTTTGTCGATAAAGTTTCAAATATCTGCACAAAATCGGTGGAAAATCGGAATCGATAAATTTAATATTCTTTGTCGATAGTATCGTTGACGAATATTGTCATAAAATCTTAATAATTTCGAATTCGATAGTTTTTAGATTTTTTGCCTATGAAGTTGTACCGCTAAAATCTTTATAATATCGTGAGAATATCTATAGATTTTCAAACGATTTTTTATCGATACGTTACATCTTCCGATATTATCGATCGAGTGTGCCGCTCGGGAAGTAATATTAATTTAAAAAGAGAGCTTTTGCGAAATTGCGTTTAATTAATGAAAAAAGCTACCATAAAGTCCAATGAAAAATCCGCCTCTGATGGAATTTTTCAATAATTTTAAAATTATCAATTCTGTGAAAATCTTAATTTTCACTAATTTCCTAAAAATGAGTTTTCGCAGAGTTGCATTTAATCAACGAAAAAAGCTACGCTAAGATCCAATGGAAACTCCTCCCCTGGCTGAATTTGTAAAAATTTCAGCTCTTAGAAAATTTCAAAAAATAGGAGTTTTTGCATAATTGCATTTAACCTATGAAAAAAGCTACCCTAAGATCCAGTGCAAAATCCTCTTTTGGCTGAATTTAAAAAAAATTTATTTTTTAGTAATTTTCAAAAAATTAGAAATTGCATTTAATCAATGAAAAAAGCTACCCTAAGATCCAATGCAAAATCCTCCTCTAACTGAATTTGTGAAAAATTTTATTTTCAGAAAATTTCAGAAAATTGGAGTTCTTGCAATTAATTCAAAAAGTTGAAATTTTTAAAAATAAATCGAAGTTCAAGTGGATTTCAAAAAATTGAATTTTTAATCGAGTCTAAATTTTTAATATTTTGTGAAATTTTTAACTTTTTTATCCATTTTTAAAAATCAAATTTTAATCTATTCTAAAATTTTGAATATTTTGTGAAATTTTTTACTTTTTTTTCCATTTTAAAAAATCAAATTTATGAATCGATTCTAAAATTTTGAATATTTTGTGAGATTTTCAAAAATTAGATTTTTTTTGTTTATTAAGAAAATTCAAATATTTCGTAAGATTTTCAAAGAAATTGAAATTTAAGATAGATTTCAAAAAATTTAATTTTTAATCGATTCTGAAATTTAGAATATTTTGTGAAAAATTTTCAGAGATTGGAGTTTGTATCTATTTTTAAAAAATCAAATTTTAATCGATTTTCAAAAAATTTGATATTTTATCAATTCTAAAATTTTGAGCATTTAAAAAAAATTTTAAACCATCAAATTTGTAATCGAATTTCGAAAAATCGATTTTTTATTATTTAAGTACCTACTTAGGCATTCCAAAAGTTGAAATATTTTGTAAGATTTTCAAAGAAACTGAATTTTAAGACGAATGTCAAAAAATTGAGTTCAATATATAATATCACATGGCAAAATGATTTTTTTTCAAAAATGGGAACAATTGAAAAGTCTTGAATTTTTTTTTACCATAAGTACTCAGAATGGACCCGAATAATGAGAAAATATTTTTTTGACAGTTTTTCTATAATGAAATTAAATTTTGGGAAAATATGAATTCTCCATGCAAAAATTATGAATTTTTTCATCATAACCTCTCAGAATGGATCTAAATAATGAGAAAAAAATTTTTTGACAGTTTTTCCAATGAAATTGAATTTTGGAGAAATATGAATTCCAGAATTCCTCATGCAAAAATTAATTTTTTCAAAAATGGGAATAATTAAAAAATTTAAAAAATTTCTTTCAGATCCTCTCAGAATGGATCCAAATAATGAATAAAAATTTTATTTCAGCTATTTTTCAAAGAAATTTAATTTAGGGAAAATTTGAAATTCACCATGTGGCAAAAATAATTTTTTTCAAAAATAGGACTAATTGAAAAATTTAAAAAATTTCTGTTAGATCCTCTCAGAATGAATCCAAATAATGAAAAAATAAATTATTTGAGCTATTTTTTAAAGAAATTGAATTTAGCAAAAATTTGAAATTCACCATGCAAAAATGATTTTTTTTTTTTCAAAAATGGGAATAATTGTAAAATTGAAGATTTTTTTCACCAGAACCTTTCAGAATGGACCCCAATAATGAGAAAAAATGTTATCTGAACATTTTTTAAAAGAAATTGAATTTAAAGAAAATTTGAAATTCGCCTTGTAAGTAATAACATTGGCAAAAATGATTTTTTTTCAAAAATGGGAATAGAATGAACCCGAATAATGAGAAAAAAAATTATTTGAGCAATTTTTTCAAAGGAATCAAGTTCTTAAAAAATGTGTAATACCATGTACTTGAGGGGGGGGGGGGCTATAATTTTTTTTTTTTGTTGAATGCATAGAGTTGACAAGCGGAATTTTCTAAGACCTTTGCATGACGTCAATTTGATTTTTCATCTATGAAGTTTTGAAGAAAAATTGGAAACTAATTTCATCTCGCTTTTTTTTACAAAAAAAATAAATTTTTGATTTTTGAAAAATAAAATGCATGGAGTTTTCAAAAAAAAAAAGTATATTCATTTTGCATTTTAATGATGTCATTTTGTAGAAATTATTGATAAATTTTTTGGAAAATCAAAAATTTTAAGCGTCAAAATTGGAGAAAAACACGACTTTTTCTTAATGCCCCGTTTCCAGAAAAACTATGCAACCCACGAGGTTTTTCCTCAGAATGTTTTTTATTCAGTACAGTCTGGTCTGTAGTCTAACGAGAGGGTTTCGCGAAATTATAATTTGCCGACGACTTCTTTCGAGTTGAATGGAATACTAAGATGAAATTCATAAGAAAGTTAGATAAAATCAGGGGAAAAGTAGGAATTTCGCAAAACCCTCTCGTCAGACTACTGACCAGACTGTACTGAATATGGCGAAATTGAATTTTTCCCAAAAATACGAATATTTGAAAAATTCAAAAAATTTTCGTCAGAAACTCTCAGAATGGACCCAAATAACGAGAAAAAAATTTATTTGAACAATTTTTCCAAAGAAATTGGATTTAGGGAAAATTTGAAATTCGCAATATTGTAACATTTCACGACAAACTTTATCAAATGGTACAATGGTAGTTCTCTAGTTGAACTACATTTGAAAAAAAAATCAACAGATAAGACGGAAATATGTTTGAACAGAATTCAAAATATTCGTGATTTTGAACAAAATTGTTGTAACAAACATAAAAAAAATCATTTTTCTGTTTAACAAGATTTTTAAATTTGTCCTGAAATTTCTTTTTTGGGAAATGAATTCCATAAATGTCTCAAACAGGACAGTACTTTTTTTATGTCTCGCAATATACGGAAATTTGTTCATTAAAATAAGCCACGACCTTATTAAAAGTAGGCATTTCATTCGAAATCGAGTCCATAAAAACACACAAAACCTCAATCCCTACCGACTTACTCGACCAACTACATAAAATCTTGAATGAAGTACAAAGAAAATTGAAAAATGAAAAATTTTTATTGCAGAGAAGAAAATTATAAAATATTAAATGCACGTAGAGAAATCTAAACCAAACACGAATCACACGTCGAATAAAATCGCAACTAGCCGGAACTCATTCTGAACACAGACATAAAATTGTATTCCATACTCAGCCATCCCTGGTTCGCGTACAAGGATGCATAAACTCCAGGAATACTGGAGGCACATCCTATACCCCACGATACGATACCAACTTGGACATACTGATTTCTGTTAACGCGTGAAGCACAAACCAGCGGTCCACCTCCATCACCCTGTGATTGGAGTACAATGACACGAGTTAGTCACTTTCAAATAATTGGTCGACAAAATATTGAATAATAGGAATGGAATTAATCGGTATGTATTTACTTGACACGTATCAAAGCCAGGTTGTCCTCCAGCGCAAACGAAGCTCGAATCTAGAATAAATTGCTGGGCTAATACCGTCTCTCTCAAACGTTTTTGACATTCGCTTTGTTCAATTAAAGCCAAGTCCACCCTTTTGAGAGTAGTTTGATAGTTGCCTTCCACTGCAAAAATGATCACTCGTGTAAATCAACCAATATTGCTATAATAACACACAGCTTGATAGATGTGAATGATTTGGTGGAATACTCACAGAACGCATTCTTTCCCCAACCAGTAGCTAGGCAGTTGTTAGGATCGTAAGAACTGGGATCAGCAAACTGCGAGTTTGTGACAGAAATGCAGATTGGAGCAATGTGAGGAGCCAAAACAAAATCTTCGGCTACTTTGATTAGAGCTATATCGTTGAATAATACTTCGTTGTCGAATTTAGGATGCACGAGGATTCTGAAGACAGGTCGTTCTTGATGAGTCATCGTTTCACTGGCATCTTGACGAGTATTATATTCTCCAACTCGGATTCTCAATCTATCCGGACTCAAGTTGCTATAAACACGAGACAATAGTAATTGATTAAAGTTATGTACAGAGAAACTATAGGCAAGGCACCCAGTGGAACATCTTCGGTGATACTCACGCGACGCAATGAGCAGCAGTTAAAACGACCGAAGGAGATAATAAAGAAGCACCGCAGACGAATACATTGTCAATTACTGTACCATTGGATGTGATTTCCCTGGCCAAGATCATAGCCATCCAAGGAAATTCACCGAAAGATGTATGAGCCAAATCTGCAAATTCGCAAATTTCTCACAATCTTCAATTTATACTACGAACCATTGCCCAAAAACCCAACACAATTAAAACATGGGCTTACGTTCTGGAGCTATAATTCGATTATCAATCGAAGGCACTCTTATACCACATTCGTCTGAGCCTGTAACTGTCGGAGGGTTCCCATGTGTCGGAGTTGGAGTAGGAAAGGTGATCGGCGGTAGTGGGTTTGTATTGGGTTCGACAGATGGTGGTTGTACCGGTGCCGGTGCCGGTGTCGGTGTAGATCCGGGCACTCCCCCAATTATGCTTTCCGGTGGGCAACAAATATCCGGTGATGTGCAAGAGAATCTAAAGCGCGAATTTTCTACTTTAAAATATGCGCATAAATTTCGTCGCGAATTTAAAAAGGTAACGTAGTTCCAAACCTGGGGTTGATCAGTCCGGCTCCGGATATTACTTTCTTTGCAACTCCACACTGTGCAGATGGGACACAAATGCAGATCGGTTGAGAGTTACCGGGAGGTGGTTGGGTGTGGGGTGTCGGGACATAAGGTGGTTGCGGATCTGGATTAGGAATAGGTACCGTAGCCGGTGTCGGTCTATACCCGGTTACTCCCCCAGTTATACTCTCCGGTGGGCAACAAATATCCGGCGCTACGCAAGAGGGTGTAAATTCTCTAAAGCACGAATTTTCTACTTTAAAATATGCGCATAAATTTCGTCGCGAATTTAAAAAGGTAACGTAGTTCCAAACCTGGGGTTGATCAGTCCGGCTCCGGATATTACTTTCTTTGCATCACTACACTGTGCAGGTGGCACACAAGTGCAGTTCGATTGAGAGTTACTGGGAGGTTGTTGGGTCACTATTGTAACCGGATTTTCAGAAATTACCTGTGGTATTGCTGGCTCATCGGTTGTCAAAGAGTTAAGTGGAACTCGACAACAGACGTTGGTGCTGTCTTCGCATTGCTGTCTGTAAAGTAATACATGAGAATAGAAACAAAAATTTTTCTTTCGTTTTTGTTTGTTTAATTATAGCTACATACTTTCAACATTTCAAGTTTAGATAAATTCACAGTAGATAAATTTTTATTGAATTAACTTTCTCTCTAAAAGCAGTGGGAGAATTTCTTTGAAAATTTTCACCCAAAACTTCAAAGTGTAATGAGAAAATTATCAACGGAAAAAATCTTGAGAAAAATTCAAGAATAAAATCCCTCAATTTGTGCAAAAACTCTTTTTTTGGAAAATTCTATTTCTGCAACACTACATAATAAGTAAGTATTTGGTATTAAAGAAATTCCTCTGGCATTTCCAAAAGAATCTTATGTCAAAATTATTTCTCACAGAGGACCTCGCCAACTCGTCACCTCCGATTGAGCTGAAATTTGGCTCACTGAAAGTGAAAGAGCATGCCACCCAGACCTCACAACCAAATTTTTAGCTGCCGAAGTTGATTTTTCGATTTTTGGCGATTTTTTGAAAATGGCTCAAACCACCTCCAAAAAACCATTTTTTGAAGAAAAAAAAATTGTACGAGTAAATTTTAAGATAGAATCCGGAAAATCGGTTTGTACACTAAAGTCGACCTCCCGAGTCGATTGGCACCATTTTCGAAACGATCTGGAGCCTCCAGGATAAGTTGAATTTTCTCCAGCACACTGGAATCTCCCCAGACAGCAAACGTCAATATTTCATTTTCTGGAGGCTCCAGATTGCTTCGAAAATGGCACCAATCGACTCGGGGGGTCGACTTTAGGGAGTAAACGAAGTTTCGAATGATATGCTGGAGAAATTGATATTTTGAAAATTTTTCAAAAATGCAAAATTTTTAAGTTGTCAAAAAAACACGTGCGGAGTTGTCACCTCGAATTTTGGATTCAACTACGTCAATCGTTAGATGGCATCATACCAACGCTAGGATTAAATTTTCAGCTGCCGAAGTTAATTACAGCGCCGTCTGGAGCAATTTCAGTGCGCTGGAGAAAGGTCAATTTTTTTTGGAGGCTCCAGATCGCTTCGAAATTAGTGCCGATCGACTCGGGAGGTCAACTTTAGTGTTCAAACCAATTGAAATTTACAATTGTTTTTCAAAAAATGTTTTTTTTTTGGTGGCGGTTTCAGCCATTTTCAAAAATTCGCCAAAAAATCGAAAAATCAACTTCGGCAGCTAAAAATTTGGTTGTGAGATCTAGGTGGCATGCTCTTTCAGTGAACCAAATTTCAGCTCAATCGGAGGTGACGAGTTGGCGAGGTTCCCTTGTAAGAATTTTAATGGAAAATTTTCTGTAGGAAAATAATTTTGAAAAAAGAACAATTGAAAATGTCCAAAATATTTGAGAATTTTTCTCAAAATTAGAAAGGGAAATTTCCAACAGAAAAAATCCGAGAAAAATGGAATTGATTTTTTTTTTTTAAAGGGGACAAAAATTTTTCTAAAGATACAAAATCTCACAAATTGAATTTTCTGTATCTACCTACTTATTGATTTTTTTTTAGAAATTTTTTTAAAACGTTCCTTAGGATTCCTTGAAAAAATTTTACTAAAAATATTTTTCCTCTACATTTTTTTTTTTTTTTTTTTTGGAAAATAATTTCATCCCGCAAGATTTATTGGAGGGAGACTGGAGAGGGTTTGGAGACTTTTTTTAAAATAATTTTTTTCTAATAAATTTTTTAGCGAAATATTTTATGGAGAAAAAGAAAAATTTTCAGCAGAGAAAAACTGAGGCAAACTAAAATTTTTTAATTTTTCTAGCGCCCCCCTTCTTGAATATGATTTTATTCTACTACTCGTATAAGTTTTTTTGGGGGAAGCGAACCTATAATTATATAAATTTTTCAATTTATTATTCAAGAAATTTAAATAAAAAATTGAATGAATCTTTCCTAAATGAATTTTCCCAGTATTTTGATAAGTTTTCCAATAAATTTAAGGATTGAAATTTTCAAAGGAAACGTGTTCAAAGAAATTATTTTTACAAATAAACTGACTAGAATTCAGTATTTGAATTTCAATGAAGAATTGAATTCAAAATTGAGTCAGTTTTAATGCATTTTAATAGAAAACTGAACGGGAATTCAAATTTAAAATTGAATCGAGTTTTTCAATAAATTTCAATAGAAAAATGAATGGAAATCCAAATTCGAAACTGAATTCAGATTTTCATTGAGATTGAATTTCGAAGAAAAATTGAATTTAAACTAATTAGAATGAAAATAATATGAATGATAAATAACAGTTGCATTTTGAAATGTTCAATTTACCTAATTAATCGCTTATTTATCGGACAGCAATCGTTTTTAATGAATATGAAACTATCTGAATGGCCCTTCCACTGTTAATATACAATGTGCAAATTTTTTATCAACTTTGAAATGTAGATTAAACGTCAAGTTTAGTATTCTCCCATCTTCACACCAAATTAGTCTAATTATACATATTCAAATATCAGCATACTTGAAATAATACACGTAGATATAGAATGTATATTATCGAACGAAATCCCCGTTATCGATTCATGCCAAAAAATATTCTTAGAACCATGGTTATGATTTAAGAGGGGGGGGGGGGCATACATTTCTTTTTTGTTGAATGCATAGCGTTGAAAAACGAAATTTTCCAAGACCTATGTATGACGCTATTTTGATTTTCCATCTATGCAGTTTAGAAGAAAAATTGAAAACTAAATTCATCTTGATTTTTTTACAAAAAAAAAAAAAAATTGATTCCTGAAAAATAAAATGAATGGAGTTTGCAAAAAAAGAAAATCATTTTTATTTTGCATTTTGATGGTGTCATTTTGCAGAAAATACTGATAGATTTTTTGGAAAATGAAAAATTTCAAGTGTCAAAATTGAAGAAAAACACAATTTTTGCTTAATGCCCCGTTTCCAGAGAAACTATGCAACCCACAAAATTTTTCTAAGAATGTTTTTTATTCAGTAGAGTCTGGTCTGTAGTTTGACTAGAGGGTTTTGGAAAAAAAATTATGCCCCCCCCCCCCTTAAAGTAATAAAAATATGTACGGATATTATAAATTTGCAGAAAAACAATTACCCATTATTAATTGTAATTGTAACTACATCTGATTGAACACCCAAATTATACAAAGTGCACTGCCATTGCTCCTTCGGATTTCCATTTGAGCCCAAACGTAAGGTGATAATAATTTTACCTCGATTGTTATTTGCAGGCGAATTTTCGCCAAGTCTTAGAGAAATTCTATCCTTGGACGTACTTGCCTTCATCTTAGAAGGGTTGGCAATGGTTTGAGGTAATTTAACAGACGTGGTTGGGTTTCCAGCGGTGGTTGGTTTACCGGAGGTGGGCCTAATCGTGATTGTTGCGGCCAAAGTTAAAGGCACCAGAATCAAAACAGTCACTAAAATTCGCGTGAGATACATCTCGAATTACGTTACTTAATCAGTCTTTAAACAACTAAAAAATGGATAAATATAAAAAAAAATCGCGAAATGGAAACGATAAGAGTACACTTTTATCTGTAAATATGAGGAAAACGGTTGTTGGACTACCTATACGAAGGCGAGAAGAAGGTATAATAATGACGTCTGTATTCTGTATTATTCAAATACAACGACTTCATTGGTCAAAGTTGAAATTTCTGTTTGTGAATTGGAAAATGCCAGACAGATTAATTTGAAATGGTAGCGAATCTGGACCTGATTCTGAGTTTTTGTAAAAGCACTTTCAAAAGTATGGATGATGATGTTGGCACTTCCGGCGTTGTTAGAGAATGCGATTGGTGGTTGCAAGTTGCAACACACTTGAATAATTTCTAGGCATTGTTGTTTTCTGCAAGGAAAAATGCAGTTGGATTTGCAAACAAAAATGGTGCTCAATTCAATAATTTTTAATATTATTTTCTATAAGTAAAATTTCAGCGATAAACTTCAACTTTTTTATTCAAAATTTGATGATAAACTTGAGAGATGATGAAGTGTGATAAAATCGGGGGGAAAGTAGGAATTTTCCAAAACCCTCTAGTCAGACTACAGACCAGACTCTACCGAATAAAAAATATTCTTGGAAAAATCTTGTGGGTTGCATAGTTTCTCTGGAAACGGGGCATTAAGCGAAAATCGTGTTTTTCTTCAATTTTGACACTTGAAATTTTTCATTTTCCAAAAAATCTATCAATATTTTCTGCAAAAAAATGACACCATTAAAATGCAAAATGAAAATAATTTTCTTTTTTTGAAAACTTCATGCATTTTATTTTTCAAAAATCATTTTTTTTTTTTTTTTTGTAAAAAAAAGCAAGATTAATTTAGTTTCTAATTTTTCTTCAAAACTGTATAGATGAAAAATCAAAATGGCGTCATACATAAGTCTTGAAATATTTCGCTTGTCAACGCTATGCATTCAACAAAAAAAAAAACGCGTGCCCCCCCCCCTTAAAATAATAAAAATATGTACGGATATTATAAATTTGAAGAAAAAAAATTACCCATTAGTCATTGTAACTAAATCTGATTGCTCACACAAATAGAACAAAGTGCACTGACATTGCTCCTCCGGTTTTCCATTTGAGCCCAAACGTGTGGTGATAATTTTACCTCGATTGTTATTTGGAGGCGAATTTTCGCCAAGTCTTGGAGCGATTCCATCCTTGGACGTACTCGCCTTCGTCTTAGAAGGGTTGGCAGTGATTTGGGATAATTTACCAGGCGTGGTGGTTGTGGCGGCCAATGTTAAAGGCACCAGAATCGAAACAGTCACTAAAATTCGCGTGAGATACATCTCGAATTACGCTACTTAATCAGTCTTTAAACAACTAAAAAATGGATAAATATAGAACAATCGCGAAATGGAAACGATAAGACTTTTTGGTTGAAAACTCCGAGCAGTTTTGAATTGCAATCACAAAATATACTGCATCGTGGTGAGTTTACAAAAAAATGAACCATTTAATGTACATGATTGTGTATATAATACGCAATTAATTACTCATTACCATCCACTGGCAAAGCGTACACTTTTATCTGTAAATATGACTAGTATGAGAAAAACAGATTGTTGGACTACCTATACGAAGGCGAGAAGAAGGTATAATGACGCGACGTCTGTATTCTGTATTAGGGTAATCCTCAAAAAAACGGCATATTTCAGTCACCAGCACATAACTGGAAGACTGAGCATTGAATTGTTTTTTTTTTCGGAATAAATTTATTGTATATCACCTCCTTTGTCATTTTAAACAATAATATGCACGCCCCCTCCACTAACCTCCCCCTCAGATGGCCTAAAGGGAGGAAAAGTTCCTTCGTAGTGGCTGTAACTGCTTCATTTTTGCAATATTCATTTTCAGATACATTCATTATTAACAATTGTTTCTGAAAAACAAAATTGAAACATCACTGTGTGGTATGTGGGCAATAGTTGTTGTGATTCACGGTGACCAAAAGTCCATCCATATGACCTCCACAGAAGTCAGAAGTTCGTGAACTTACCTTATGTTCCATCGCCGTGGTCATTTTTTGATTGATTCTCCTGACTTCCCAATTTCATATTTTATGTGGCTAAGCGGCTACACTGTTTCAGTATCATGACGAGAACACAGTTCTCAGATAAAATTTTCAATACTTGTCTAGTTTAGGCAGTTTATGAGGTACAATTTGTATAATTTACCAGTTTTACATTTTTCTGTATCCATCGTAGTGGCTTATCATTTCACCGTGAAAATAGGAAGAACTTTTCCTGAAAATACGGGGAAAATATTCAATTGGCGAGTACTTCCCTTTCGGAAAACTACAAGTTGTCACAAGTAGAATTTATGATAAGTTGTAAATTCGAAGGTGTTATGACAACTTGTAACAACTTATTTTAGGTATGAGTTGTCTCAAGTATTCCTAATACAAGTAATCAGGACAACTACCAAAAACAAATCTTCGATTACTGTTGATACCTTCAAGTTGTTATAGTGTCAACTAACTTGTAACAACTAACTGAGGTATAACTATTCACTACATATACATGATATACATAACATGTTCACAACAATACATAATGGTATAACTATTCACAACTTATTACAGCAAGTATTCACAAAATGTGAGGTACAAAATGAGTATTTATAACATGCTTATTCACAACACACTATATCTGCGAGTATCAAAATGACCCTCAAAATTTCTGAATGGATAAAAATCTCACAACTCCATGCAAAATTGTGAAAATCGGCTTGTGGGGGTTTTCCGCAGCACTGAATCCATTTTTCATTTTATTTTGACTCTAGACCCAAAAGGGGCTTCAGGGGGGAGGAGCAAAACTCAAAATTACCAATAATGGCATGTGGGGTGTGTAAATCTAGATTTTCCTAGGTGCTGAATCCGTTTTTGATATAGATTTTGACAAATTCTCCAGGGGGGAGGAGCAAAATTCAAAATTAACAAAAATGACATGTGGGGTATAAAAATTAAGGTTTTCTTACTTCCTGAATTCGTTTTTGATATCGTTTTCAAAAAATTCTCAACTAGGTCTTCAAAGGGAGGGGCAAAACTCAAAATTCATCATAATTTTGAAGCATTTCTGGTACATTTTCGATGGAAAATTACTGATAAGTTTTCTATTTCTATTTCGAATTGAAATTTCATATTATTATATTTTTAAATCAAATTATTTGTACAGTCATGCTGGAAGCCTAGGACCACGACGATCGATGGGGCAGCAAAAAAACAACTGTTTATGAATTATCAAAATAAATTTGGCGTTATCCTTCATGAGAAGGGTACGATTTTCTTTAAAAAATGAGGTGGAAAACAATCCTAAAAAATGTTTAAATTTTCAACTTTTTAAAAGAATACTTTGGAGACCTGTATGTTTCATGAATCATGATTTACATAATCCAAGAGTGATGGACAGTTATGAAAAAAATCATTTTACAAAACGAGTTACTGAATTTTTTCAAGTTGTATGAAAATACGATATAGTGAGATTCAAAGTTGTAGAATACTTATCTACTGACAACAACTTCTGAAGAACAAGTTGTTTTCACATTGAAGAGTTGCTACAAGTAAATGAATACTAATCCATTTACAACTATTCTTGAAAAATAAGTTGTTTTGTAAAATACAACTTGTTAACAACTATGGATTACTTGTTGATGACTATTTACAACTTGTACTTTTCCGCAAGGGATAATACGGGGAAAATATTCAATTGGCGAGTACTTGAACATTAAACCACTGAAAATTGCTTTAAAATATTTCCAATAGCTGAATGACATGGATTAATTGAATTTTTTCTTTCGTCGTGGATGCCATTTTCATTTCCTTCGTAGTGGCAATTGCGATTATGTTGACCACCACAAAGAAAAAAATGTCCACGATGTAAAATTTTGAGGCTTTTGCAGGTCCATAGTATTCATGCATTAAAATTAAAACAAATTATTTCATGTTCGCTGTATGATTTGTGTCAACTTTGATCCATTCAATTCGATGTAATTTAGCAAATAACTAGAAATATTTGTAAACAGTTTTCACGCTTTGTTCAAGTACTTACCAAATAAATATTTTCTCCGTATTTTCAGGAAAAGTATTCTCTATTTTGACGAAGAATAATGATAAGCCTCGATGATAGACCCAAAAAAATGTTGTACTTACCGGTAAATTATACACTAATGTACGAAAGAAATTCCTACGTAGTGGACAATAAATGTTGATAACTGCTCTGCCCCCTCTCCCGGGAGAAATGAATTAAGGTCAATGTTATAAATGGAGACTAGGGCATGTATATTATTGATTTACCAAAAAAAAAATTGAAAAAAATAACTTTAAAAAAATATTTGCACCTTAAGGTTTTTATGCCGTTTTTTTGAGGATTACCCATTATTCAAATACGTGTTTCGCGGAAACTACTTCATTGGTCAAAGTTGAAAGGGTAAGATAGGTGAATCGGCCCACAAAGCGAATTTTAAAATCAACTAGTGAAAGTTGGTCCTTATGGTCTAAAACCCTTTTGACCAAATTTTTAGGTCTCTACCTCACCCCCGCCCCTCCTCGGACGAGAAATGTGATTTTTCGATTATAATTTTTGATTTTGACAGTTTTCAATCGAATTTTTTCAAACTCGGGTAAATGCTAGGTATCATCAAATGTCGTTCATGGAAATTTTTTCAAAAATTTTCGAACATATCTTCATCGTGAAATACGCGTTTTAAGTTTTCTAACGGCCATTTCGACAAGTTCCTTCAGAGGTGCAAAAATGGAAAAAATATATGTCGTACACCTAGTTTGAATGTACAACATAAATTTTTTCAGAATTTTTTAATATGGTGGAAGACCCTCAAAAATGCAAGAAACCAAATTTTGTAACCATTTTTTGCGCCTAAAACGGTCATTTTTGGTCTAAACTTTTTCTTCTGGTAATATACCACAAAATACACCCAAAATACACCATCAACCCGAATTTGGATGAAATTCGTTGATTTTTTCTAATTTTCATTCAAACTGACCAAGTGACGCCATTTTGGGAACCTCCCAGTGTGCTAAAAAAATGAAATTTCCTCAATTTCGCGGAAATTGATATTTATGACAAATATCGACTTGAAACATGTGCAAACATGAATTTTAAAAAATAAAATGAAAAAAAAAAATTTCAAATTTTTTTTAAACAAAAATTAGAAAAATTACCTATTGTTGTAAAATCACATTTCGAATTAGGTTTTGAAAATTTATCATAAAAAAATGTAGAAAATATTTTCCAATGAAATTCGCAAAAATGAATAATCAAAAAATTATTTCCGGATAAAATTGATTCATGGAAATTGTATCTCATATCTTTATCATACCACTATCTTAGGGCACTTACAATTTTTCAAATCAGACAAAAATGAGAAAAATTGGTTGAAATTTTTCACCTAACATCTCAAGTTGTTGCATTTCATTGGATCAAAAAATGATTCGCAATAAAGTTAATTTTTCGATTTTTGGCGAATTTTTGAAAATTACAAAAACCGCCTCCAAAAACCATTTTTTGAAAAAAATTGTAAATTTCAAGATAGAATCCTGAAAATTGGTTTGTTCACTAAAGTCGACCCCCCATGTCCGTTGGCACCATCTTCGAAGCGATCTGGAGCCTCCAGAAAGAGTTGACTTTTCGCCAGCACACTGGAATCTCTCCAGACAGCAAAAGTCAACTTTTTCTGGCGGCTCCAGATCGCTTCGAAGATGGTGCCAATCGACTCGGGAGGTCAACTTTAGGGGGTAGGCAAAGTTTCAGATGATATGTTAGAGAAATTGATTTTTTAGAAATTTTTTAAAAATGCAAAATTTCCAAGTTGTCAAAAAAAAACACGTGCGAACTCGTCACCTCGAATTTTGAATTCAACTAAGTCGATGGATGGCATCATACTAACGCTAGCATTAAATTTTCAGCTTCCGGAGTTGATTACAGCGCCGTCTGGAGCTATTCCAGTGCGCTGGAGAAAAGTCAATTTCTCCTGGAGACTCCAGATCGCTTCGAAAATTGTGCCCATCGACTCTAGAGGTCCACTTTAGTGTACAAACCAATTTTCAGGATTCTATCTTGAAATTTACAATTTTTTTTTCAAAAATGTTTTTTTGGAGGCGGTTTTAGCCATTTTCAAAAATTCAACAAAAATCGAAAAATCAATTTCGGCAGCTAACAATTTGGTTGTGAGGTCTGGGTGGCATGCTCTTTCAGTGAGCCAAATTTCACCCCAATCGGAGGTGACGAGTTGGCGAGGTTCCCTTGTTAATAAATTTGAAAAAAAAAAATCAACAGATAAGATGAAAATTTGTTTGAAGAATTCAAAAATATTCGTATTTTCGGCAAAATTGTCGTTGCAAACATGAAAAAAATTCTTTAAAAAATTGAATATTTTCATTTTGACAAGATTTTCAAGTTTGTCCTGAAAAACTTTTTTGGGAAAGGCGTTTCACAAATGTCATTTCATATACAGGACAGTAATTTTTTTATGTCTCACGAGAATTTGTTCATTAAAATTATCCTTGACGTATTTCATTCGAAATCGATCCCATGGAAATGTATTTTTAAATCACGCAAAACCTCAATCACTGCCGACTTACTCGATCAACTCTATAAAAAATCTTGAATGAAGTATACAAAGAAAATTGAAAAATGAAAATTTTTATTGTAGAGAAGAAAATTATAAAACATTAAATGCACGTAGAAAAATTTCTAAACCAAACGCGAATCACACGTCGAATAAAATCACAACTAGCCGGAACTTATTCTGAACACAGACATAGTATTGTATTCCAAAGTCAGCCATTCCCGGTTCGCATACAAGGATGCATAAACTCCGGGCACATTGGAGGCACATCCTATACCCCACGATATGATACCAACTTGGACATACCTATTTCTGTTATCGCGTGAAGCACAAACCAGTGGTCCGCCTCCATCACCCTATGATTGGAGTACAATGACACGAGTTAGTCACTTTCAAATAATTGGTTGACAAAATATTGAATAATAGGAATGGAATTAATCGGTATGTATTTACTTGACACGTATCAAAGCCAGATTGTCCTCCAGCGCAAATGAAGCTCGGATTTAGATTGAATTGCTGACCTAATCTTGTCTCTCTCAAACGATTTTCACATTCGCTTTGTTCAATTAAAGCCAAGTCTACCCTTTTGAGAGTAGTTTGATAGTTGCCTTCCACTGCAAAAATCATCACTCGTGTAAATCAAACAATATCCCATAATAACATACAGCTTGATAGATGTGAATGATTTGGTGGAATACTCACAGAACGCATTCTTTCCCCAACCAGTAGCTAGGCAGTTGCTAGGATCGTAGGAACTGGGATCAGCAAACTGCGAGTTTGTGAAAGGAAGGCAAATTGGAGCAATGTGAGGAGCGAAAACGAAATCTTCGGATACTCTGATAAGAGCTAAATCGTTGAATAATACTCTGTTGTTGAAGTCAGGATGCACGAGGATCCTGAAGACAGATCGGTCTTGATGAATCATCGGTTCGCTGGCTCCTTGATGAGTATTATATTCTCCAACTCGGATTCTCAATCGATCCGGACTCAAGTTGCTATAAACACGAGCAATAATTGGTTAAAGTAACAATTATGCATAGAGAAACCCGAGAAACTATATTAACAAGGGAACCTCGCCAACTCGTCACCTCCGATTGAGTTGAAATTTGGCTCACTGAAAGAGCATGCTACCCAGACCTCACAACCAAATTTTTAGCTGCCGAAGTTGATTTTTCGATTTTCGGCGAATTTTTGAAGTCTGGGTGGCATGCACTTTCAGTGAGCCAATTTTCAGCTCAATCGGAGGTGACGAGTTGGCGAGGTTCCTTGTAAGTAGGTAGCAGAGATGGGCAGATCCACTAATGAAAGGATCTAGATCTAGACCAGATCTTTTGTCCAGATGGATCTGCAAAAGATCCAGATAAGATCTCTTCTAAAATTAAGGGATCTGATCTAGATCAGAAAATTTTGGATCTTTAGATATTTAGATCCAATTTCCAAATTTTAGGATCCAAATCAAGCCGGACGGTCAGCAGTTTTTAGGGATTTTTGGCTTCATTTACGGTTTGCTTTTCATTCATTTCACAGATTAAATATTGAAAAATTGAAAACATGTAAAAAATAATCAATTCACTGAAAGAAATGTGATGAATGGTAGAAAATTTTTTTTCCTGAATCTGTTTTTTCGAAAATTTGAGGATCTAAAGATCCCAATCAAATCTTTTTAATTAGGATCCGGATCTGCCCAACTCGGTTAAGTAGGTATCAAATGGAATATCTTTGGTGATACTTACGCGACGCAATGGGCAGCAGTTAAAACGACCGAAGTAGATAGTAAAGAAGCACCGCAGACGAATACATTGTCAGTGACTGTGCCATTGGGTGCGATTTCGCTGGTCAAGATCAAAGCCATCCAAGGAAATTCACCGAAAGATGTTTGAGCCAAATCTGCAAATTCGCAAGTTTTTCACAATCTTCAATTTCTAGCGCAAACCATTACCCAAGACATGCAAAAGCAAAACTGTGCTTACGTTCTGGAGCTGAAATTCGATTATCAACCGAAGGCCTTCTTATACCACATTCGCCCGAGCTTGTATCTGTAGGTGGGTTCCAAGGTGTCGGAGTTGGAGTAGGATCGATGATCGGCGGTTGTGAATTTGAATTGGGGTCGACATAAGGTGGTTGTGGATCTGGATTAGGATTAGGAATAGTTGCCGGTGTCGGCGTATACCCGGTCACTCCCCCAGTTATACTCTCCGGTGGGCAACAAATATCCGGCGCTACGCAAGAGAATCTAAAGCGCGAATTTCCCACTTTAAAATATGCGCATAAATTTCGTCGCGAATTTAAAAGTTAACCTAGTTTATTCAAACCTGGGGTCGATCAGTCCGGCTCCGGCATTTACCACCAATGGATCCCCACATTGTGCAGCTTGGACACAAACGCAGTTTGATTGAGAGTTGCTGGGAGGTTGTTGGGTGTACGATGTCTGTGATGTATCTGGAACTGGATTTATTGGAACTGGATTTATTGGAACCGGATTTTCAGAAATTACTGGTGGTATTGCTGGCTCATCGGTTGTCAAAGAGGAAATAGGAACTCGACAACAGACGTTGCTGCTGTCCGGGCATTGCTCTCTGTAAAGTAATAAATGAGAATAGAAACAAAAATTTTCTTACGTTTCTGTTCATTTTCAATAGGTAGCTACTTTCAACATTTCACTTTTAGATAAATTCGCAGTAGATAAATTTTTATTAAATTGACTCTTGTGAACAATGAAGATAAAAAAGGAAGGTTTTTTCTTCTGAAGCGATGGGAGAATTTCTTTGAAAATTTTCCCCAAAACTTTAACGAGAAAATTATTAACGGAAAAAATCTAAAGAAAAATGTAAGATTTTTTAAAACATTCCCAAGAATAACATCCATCTCAATGTGTGCAAAATCAAATTTTTGGACAATTCGATAAATAGATAAGTATTAAATTCCTTACAACGCTTCATTTGCTTTTGAGGAAACTCCTGTAGGATTTTTCAAAAAAATCTTATTTGGAAATTATTTCTCAGAAATGAAATTTTCTAAAGAAATTTATCTATAAAAATTGGGATTTGTCTGGGAGAATTTTTTAATAGAAAAATATTAATTCTCACTAAAAAATTTTATGGCGAATTTTCTAGAGAAAACGTTTTCAAAATAATTTTTTCTGTTAAAATTTTAACAGAAATTTTAAAAATAATACCTAATTGGAAATGTCTGATAGTTGAGAATTGTTCACAAAACTTGTAAGGGAAATTTCCAACGGAAAAAATTCAAGGAAAAATGAAATTTAAACAAAAAAGAAGTACAAAAAAATTTCTTACAAAATCCCCTATTTTTAAAAACAATGAAACATTTTTTTTTTTTTTAACCTGTCAAAATTGTCCATTTTTACAAAGAAATGATTTCCAATTTTATATTTTACCCTCGCCGACTTTTTTTAGAAATTTTTTCTTCAAAATTTGAATCTAATGGCCAAAAAAATTTGTTCAGTCAATTTTTATTCAATTTCAGATAATTGTTTAATTTTTTTCTTTCAATTCCAGTGAATTTAGGAATTTTTTCGTTTTTTTCAACCCTACAACTGTAATTAGGGTTTCTCGAGTAATTATTTTGAAAACAATTCATCAATTTTGTGAAAATTTTTTCCAAACAATTTTTGTTTAAGTAATTCTAGCAAATTTGGGGACTTTTTTTCAATTCCAGCAAATTTTGGGATTTTTTCGTTTTTTTTTCAACCCTACAATTAGATACTGTAGGGTTTCTCAAGTAATTATTTCGAAAAAAATCATCAATTTTGTGAAAATTTGAATCGATGAGTCGAAAAAGTTCTTTTCAATCAATTTTTATTCAGTTCCAGCTAATTTAATAATGTTTTTTCAATTCCAGCAAATTTTGGAATTTTTTCGATTTTTTTTTCAACTTTACATCCGGAGGGTTTTTCTTCTCGAGTAATTATTATTGTAAAAATTTTAATTCATGAGTCAATTTTTTTTTTCAATCCCAGCAAATTTTAAAATATTTTCGTTTTTTCAACCCTGAGTAACTATTTCAAAAAAATTATCAATTTTGTAAAAATTTGAATTTATACTTAAGTCGAAAAATATTTTCCAAACAATTTTTGTTTAATTCTAGCAGATTTGGCGATTTTTTTCAATTCCAGGAAATTTTAGGTTTTTTCGTTTTTTTCAATCCTACAACTGTAGGGTTTCTCAAGTAATTATTTCGAGAAAAAAAAACATCGATTTTGCGAAAATTTGAATTAATGAGTCGAAAAAAAATTGTCAATCAATTTTTATTCAATTCCGGCGAATTTTGGAATTTTTTCGGTTTTTTTTTTAACCCTACATAAGAAGTTTTACAGATTTCCTTCAATTTTATATGAAAAAATGAATTCAAAACTGGTTGGTATTTGAATGTAAAATTAAATTTAGAATTTTATGGAAAATTGAACAACAAGAAGTTAAGCGTTTATATCTATTAAATTTCAATGGAGATTTTCTATCAAAATATTGATAGAAAATTGAAAAGTCCTAATTCAAAATTGAGTTCAGATTTCTAATAAATTTTATTTAAAAATTGAATGGAAAATTTATTGGAAAATTGGACGAAAAATTACGTACATTAAAAATTTAACGAAAAACTTGATAGAAATGATAAGTTTCAATTTTGGTAAAAATTAGAATTCGAAATTGGGTTTAATTTTTTGATTGGAAATTCAAATTTACATTCAGAATTAAGTTTCAGTTTTCCATTGAGAAATTTAAAAATGAAAAATTTAATTCAAAATTTAATTGAATAACCAAATTTATAATCTAATGAAAAACTAACTAAAAATTTGTACCTACTCCAAATTGAATGGAAAATTGGATTCAAACTTTAATAAAAATCTGAATTCAAAATGGAATTCAGATTTAATGCATGTTTGCAATAAAGGCTTTATGTATGTATGTATGTAATAGAAAACTGAATGGGAATTCAAATTCAAAACTAAATTCGAATTTCTATTAAATTTCAAAGAAAAATTGAATTCAAAATTTAATGAAAACCCAATAAGAATGGAAATATGCAGTATAGGTAACAGTTGCATATTCAAGTGTTCTATTTACCTAATTAATCGCTTATTTATCAGTTAATAGCAATCGTTTTTAAATTTTAATGAATATGAAACTATCTCGATGACCCTTGCACTGTTATAGTATACAATGTGCAAATTCTTTATCTACTTTGAAAAGTCGATTAAATATCAAGTGTGACCGCGCCTAGGGAAAGGGTATTAGTGTCCAAAACGTAAACTTTTCAGGAGAGCGAAAACAAACTTTGGAAATGAATATCTCTGGAACGAATAGACCGATTTTTCTAAAACTTTGGGGAATTGTTACTGGGTATAAGTGAAATATTTTTCAATATTAAAAAAATGATTATGAGCGAACATTTTTGTATAATGGCGCAAGGGAAATTTGACCAAACTCAGTGTTGCCAAAAAGGGAAAATTTTTTTGTGATAAGTAAATTTTTGAAGTTTACTGATAACAAATGTAACATTGATTTTAGGCTAAATTATGAAGATTTCGTGTCATAGGTGATCATAAGATGAAAAATACATCGAAAACCACAGTGATTACAGATTTACTAGGTCCCTTTTGTCATGCCGATTGAAAATATTGACTTTTTCGAAGTTTTTAGTGATTCAGGTGATGGACCTTGGTGAGTGGACCTCAGAACACCAAAAAAGTGAAAATCGATTTTTTGGACACTAATACCCTTTCCCTAGGCGCGGTCACAAGTATTCTCCAATCTCCACATTAAATTAATCTAATTATACCTATTCAAATATTAGTAAACTTTAAATAACACTTTTATCGGTGGAAATCCCCCTTATCGATTCAAACTCGTTCCAAACAAATATTCTTACAAGGGGACCTCGCCAACTCGTCACCTCCGATTGAGCTGAAATTTGGCTCACTGAAAGAGCATACCACCCAGACCTTAGAACCAAATTTTTAGCTGCCGAAGTTGATTTTTCGATTTTTGGCGAATTTTTGAAAATAGCTCAAACCGCCTCCAAAAAAACCATCTTTTGATAAAAATTTTGTAAATTTCAAGATAGAATCCTGAAAATTGGTTTGTACACTAAAGTCGATCTCTCGAGTCGATTGGCACCATTTTCAGAGCGATCTGGAGCCTCTAGGAAAAGTTGACTTTTCTCCAGCGCACTGGAATAGCTCCAGACGGCACTGTTATCAACTTCGGCAGCTGAAAATTCAATCCTAGCGTTAGTATGATGCCATCTATCGATTGACGTAGTTGAATCCAAAATCCGAGGTGACGAGTTCGCTTGTGTTTTTTTTTTTGACAACTTAGAAATTCTGCATTTTTTAAAAATTTCCAAAAAATCAATTTCTCCAGCATATCACTTGAAACTTCCTCTATCCCCTAAAGTGGACCCCTCGAGTCGATTGACACCATTTTCAAAGCGATCTGGAGTCTCCAGAAAATGTTGAATTTTGCCCCCTGGAGGGATTCCAGTGTGCTGGAGAAAAGTCAACTTTTTCTGGAGGCTCCAGATCGCTTCGAAAATGGTGCCAATCGGCTGGGGAGGTCGACTTTAGTGTACAAACCAATTTTCAGGATTCTATCTTGAAATTAACAATTTTTTTTTTCAAAAAATGTTTTTTTTGAGGCGGTTTTAGCCATTTTCAAAAATTCGCCAAAAATCGAAAAATCGACTTCAGCCGCTAAAAATTTGGTTGTGAGGTCTCGATGGCATGCTCTTTCAGTGAGCCAAATTTCAGCTCAATCGGAGTTTACGAGTTGACGAGGTTTCCTTGTTAGAACCATGGTTATGATTTTAAATAATTCTATTAAAAATACCGAAATTATAAATTTGAAAAAAATTACCCATTGGTAACTGTAACTACGTCTGATTGATCACACAAATAGAACAAAGTGCACTGGCATTGCTCCTCCGGATTTCCATTTGAGCCCAAACGAGTGGTGATAAGTTTACCTCGACTGTTATTTGCAGGCGAATTTTCGCCAAGTCTTAGAGCGATTCCATCTTTGGACGTACTGGCCTTCGTCTTGGAAGAGTTGGCAGTGGTTTTGGATACTTTACCAGGTGGGGTTGGTTTTCCAGCGGGGGTCGGTTTACCGGAGGTGGGCTTAATCGTGGTGGTTGCGGCCAAAGTTAAAGGCACCAGAATCAATACAGTCACTAAAATTCGCGTGAGATACATCTCGAATTACGTTAATCAGTCTTTAAACAAATAAGAAATGGATAAATATAGAAAAATCGCGAAATGGAAACGATAAGAGCAACGTTACCTAAGTTTGTTCAAAGCTACACATTTTTATAGCGAAAACTTGCGCAGTTTGGAATCACAAAATATACTGAATCGTGGTGAGTTTACAAAGAGATGAACCATTTAATATACATGTTTATATATACCCATTACCAGCCACTGGCGAAGCGTACGCTTTTATCTGTAAAATATGAGAAAAACTGGTTGTTGGACTACCTATACGAAGGCGAGAAGAAGGTATAATGACGTCTGTATTCTGTATTATTCAAATACGTGTTTCGCGGAAACGACTTCATTGGTCAAAGTTGAAATTTCTGTTTATGAATCGGAAAATAGCAGACTGCTTAATTCGAATGTCGCAGTGGAAGGGGAGTTGGTAAATCTTATAACCTTCGTAGAATCTTGAAAATTTTCGATTCGTTGCGAGCGTTTAGTATTTGCGCAGAATTCCCCAAGATTAACTCGCAGAGATATTCGTAAATTGATCGATACAATTTCGAATTGTTGAGAAAAATAGTAAATACCACGATTTCTTTACCATTTTAGAATCGGATGTTCTTTGACGAATGCTAAACGAATAAACGATTTTTAATGTACGAAGGTATTTGCCAAGGTAATCTGGTATCGATGTAGAATGAGTTGCCTATGTCGTCGAAAAGAAGGCATTGGGTTTATCATCATTTGATTAGATTTGAAAAAAATCAAAATCCAATTAAAAGAACTTGGCTGTGGAGTTGTTCAAAGCATTAAAATACTAAAAAAAAGTATAATCGAAAGATATTCGAAATAAATTAAGATACTCGTTAATTCAGATGCCGGTACCAGTATCATTAATCGACTACATCTAAAATTAGGTACTAAATGACGTTACTTAATACCCTTATCAGTGAAAAATTGATGTCAAAGTCATCCCAAAGTTCACTAAATTTCACTGATAGTACGTACGTGAATCGTTTAGAATTTATTGCACAGTCGTTTGGTTATTCCAGACACAATAAATAAAATTATGTAATAACTTTCAGCTTAGAAATTCGCAAACATGAATGGAGGTAATGACGCACGTAAATTGATGAATTTTAATCATCAACGTGAAGTCGCGAATACTGAATATTTCAAGAATCAGAATTAAAATTTTAAAATTGAGAAGGAAAACAATGAAAATTTTTTTTTATAAATTTTTCCCTTTAATTCTCTCTCTTGAGAAAAACAAAAAAATTGACGATGATACAATATTCAATATTTTTTAAATGTCCCCTTTATTAAGATCATTTTTTCAAATAAAAAAATATGTCTTTAAAAATGTTTTTATTTTATTTATTATTTTTATTTTCATTGCAAAAATTTAATTATTGAACAGAATTTTAAAAAATTGAAAAAATAAGATCGTTTTACAAAATTAAAAAAAAAAATCTGCCATGAATTTTCTTGTAAAAAAATTGGACTAAAAATGAAATTTTGAAAAATGTACCTATACTTGCGATGAACTTAAAAAAATGAACGTTTAAATTTAGTTGAAAAATTATAGCAATAAATATTTAGAATTTTGTTGAAATTTAATTTTTTATTAAAATCAAAAAAGTATTTAAACTGGGGTTTGAACAAAAATCTTTTGTACTCGTATTTTTTAGCGAATTTTTTAAAATCGATTTGATTAAATTAGGTAATTGTGAATAAGTAGTTGAAAAATTTTTTTTATAATAAAATTTTGTTTCAAATAAAACTTTAAAAATTCGATTTAAAAAAAAGTTCACGAGTTCACTGTATAAATTCTTTTTAAAAATCAATTTTCGAATAAAATTGACTTTAGTATTTTCAAAAAAAAAAAAAAAAAAAAAATGTAATTGTAACAATTTTTAATAAAATTGGAAAATTCGTTTTGGAAAAAAATAAACTTTTACAAAATCTTGAAAAACTTATAAAATTAAATAAATTATTTTTGGAAAATTGATAAAATTTTGAAAATTTAAAAAAATTGGGGTTTGAACATCTCTGAAGAAAGAATTATTTTAAATTTTCAATAAATTTTTTAAAATGATTGAAAAGTTGTTAGTAAATTTTTTTCAAATAACTTTTTAAACGAAGTTGAAAACCACAAAAAAATTACCAAAATAAAATTTATAAGTTATGTTTGGAAAAAAATTATTTTCGAGTAATTAATGATTTTTAGACTTGAGTTTTGAACAAAATTTTGAAAAAATTTTCACGAGAAATTTTTGAGAAATTTATTATTAATATTTAAAAATTAATTAGGCAATATTTTTGGGAAAAATTGATTTTATAATAGGTACAATAAAAATTGGATTTTGAGTCAAATAAAAAAAATTGGATTTAAAAATCATTAAAAAAAAAAAAAAAAAAAAAAAAATGATTTTGGAAAATTTGAAGAATTTCTTATTAAAACAATCTGAGAATTTTTTTTCAACAATAATTATTTTTGAATAAAATTAACAACAACAAAAAAAGTTAGAATAGGTAAATATTTATATATAGGTAAATATGATTTCTGAAAATGTTCTATATAGACTAAAATTCATTTTTTCCATTTTTTTTTTTTTTTTTTTTTTTTAATTCGTTCACAGTGCAAAAATTTTGTACCTAATAAAATTTAAAAAAACGAAATAGTTGAAAATTCAATTTTATTTTATTATTGTTTTTTTTTTTTTTGCTAACATTCAAAATAAGTTTCAAAAAATATACCTCCTAATTTTTATTTTCCAAATTCATAAATCGGTTATATTATAACTTTATTTTTTAAATTATTGGATAAATTGAATTTTTAAAAATTAGAAAAATTCAGTTTGAACAAAATTTTAGTTTGAAAAAAAAATCAGTTTTTTAATATCTAAAAATGAAAAGCTATTTTTGGAAAAAATTGGAACTAATTTTGAAAATTGTAGCAATTACTTATATTTTTGTTGAACAAAGTTTTAGAAGTGTTGTTAGGTAATTTTTTTTTATTCAAGTAGGTAGCTAGGTACCTATTGAAAAATTATTTTCGAAAAAATTGAATTTTTGCTCAATTCTAAAAAATCTACCTAGGAGTAAAATATGGTTATTTAGATAAAAAAAAAATTTCAAAATTAGAATAATTGAGCTTTGAACAAAATTTCAACTAAAAAAATAATTATCAATTTTTAAATAAAATTTAAATAACTTAAGTATCCACTATTTTTGAAAAAAAAAAATGTTTTCACCTTTTTAAAAAATTTTCATGGGAAAATGGACGAATTATTTTTGGAAAAAATTGATTAATTTTTAAAACTTATAAAAATTATTTAATTTGAATTTTTTTTTATAAAAATTTGTTACATTTTTTCCAATTTACACGCCACAGTTGAAAACATTTTCTGAAAAATTATTGAAATTTTTTTTTAATGATTGGAATTGACTTTTGAACAAAGTTCTTAGAAACTGCTCCGAATTGAATGTAAAAATTTTTTAAAAATCGTTTAGGGGAAAATTTTCAAAAATGATATGAATTAACATTTTGAAAATTTATGTGAAAATATTTCTATCTTGAAACTTGATTTTGAAACAAAATTAACTCTTGTAAAAAATTGGACTTGACAAAATTTAAAAAAATCAACGATCAAACCAAAATTTAATAAGTTTGAAAAATTTATTAAAAATTATGAAAACATCAATTTTGTAAAAGATTATATTTGATAAAAATTTCAAAAAAGTATCATTCTTTTTAATTCAGAATTTTAAAAAATTGAAAAATTATCCATCAAATGAACTTTTGAAAAAATTTTGTTTGTGGAAGAATTGCATTTTTTTCAGAGCTTTTTCTTCAATTTCATGAGGGAAAAACATAGACAATAAACAAAAATAAAAACGTTTCTCGCTAAAAAACATATTTTCTATCTTTCTTTCTTTCTTTTTTTTTTTTTTTTTTCTTCTTAATACAACATCTAACCCTGGAATAAGCTCGCAACAGAAATCAAATAATCATCAATTTATTGATAAAATTATAATTTATATAAACAATGTGCTTAAAAATTGCGACTTATGAATGTTGATGAAAGTAGGAAAAAAAAAATGAAAGATTGATGATAACAATGACGATGATAAAATAGTATAATTTGTTTCTTTACAGAGTGTTTTATAAATTGATAATGCAGACGTAAAAAAAAGAAAAAATGTATATATTTATGCTTACGTATTTAATAGTAATAAAATAGAAAAAAAAAGAAGAAAGAAATCTAAGTATATAATTACAACTAACGTACAAAATAAAAGAAATCTCACACTTCTAACACCTGATTTTTACTATTATAATGTAGTAGTTCTATATAAAAAAAAATTTTATACAATGTACACGCATGATCAACAAAATCCACACTAACAAACAAAGAAAGAAAAAAAAAGAGAAAAAAGGATTGTACGTATTAGGATAAAAGATTCTTTCAGTCCTTCTGTAAATTAATAAAAACAAGCGTTATCTAAAAAAGGAGACGAAATAAAAAACTACTCGGCATGTTTTCTTTCTTTTCTTCAGATCGTCGCAAACAATAGGTCACAATTTAGCTGACCTGTTACTTTTTTTCGAACTCTAATACCTTTCGTGTAATTTCAATTGTGTGTGAGTAAAAATATATTACAAAAAAAAAAAAATAGTTACATTCTACGACGAAGAAGACGATGACGACGACGATAGCCTTAATTCGATATTATTATATAAATAAATCTATATATGAAACCCTGTACGACAATTCATCCCTACCTAAAAAAAAAGAAGAAAATTTTACTAAATTATATAATATGTATGCAGGAATCTAAGCGAAATATGCATTATAAGTTTGAAAACAAACCGAAAAAAAATAATAGGTCATCGATAGCGTTAATTCGTACAAAAAAAAAAAAAAAAAAAAAAAAAAGACAAATTAAACTATAAAAACAAAAAATACGAGAATACACAAACGTAATTTAAAAATAGTCGAACATGATAAGTAATGAAAGTTGCATTGCATGCTTACTAAGGCTTTCGATATAATGACAACGTATAGAGAGGTTCATATATCCATTCTTTTATAATTAATTATTCTAATCGCATCGAGTCAGCAAAAATCATATTTTTACCTGGTTTCAAAATCGAAATGTATAAGTATTGGACCTAAAGTAAATAATGTCGACGTAGTACATTTACACGATACACAAATATTCACATTCACATCCACACATTCGTACTCGTCGAAAAAATTACAATATTCGAATCCATTATCAAAGGAATATAGCACCAGTTACACAGGGAACCGACGAAACAGGCATAATTATTTCGAAGAATTGCTCGCTCAATCGGGACTAGATATTTTTAAAATCATAAATTAGGTATTCAAATTATAAAACGAACACGTCGAATTTTTTCAAAGGAACCGGATTACTGCATCAGTCATTTTTCACCCATCATTTTTGTCATTTTTTTTTCATTCAAAACATATTTTGTCAATTCAGTTCATTTTTCAAAAAAAAAAAAATCGGTGATAGGGTTTGGATATTTTCATTTTGAATTCGTAGAATTTGTGAACTAAACTCGAAAATTTCATTCCAAACATATTTTATAAATTCGGTTCATTTTTCAAAAAAAAAAAAAAAAAATTGGTGATAGGGTTTTAGATATTTTCATTTCGAATTCGTAGAATTTGTGAACTAAACACAAACTTTTTTTTTTTTTTTGATCAATTTACCAGTTCAAAAAAATAATTTCGAACATAAAAACCGAAAAAATCATGGATAATCATTTTTCATCAATTAAATCATATTTAGATCAATCCAATGCCAAAAACCCCCAAAACCGCGAAAAAGTGCTCACTTTGCACTTTAGACAACTTCCTTCCTTCTATACCGCAAACTGAGCAACTTTTAAAAAACTTCGCGATTCTTCGTAAACCATAAAATAACCCCCCACTCTCGTGATTTTACTCTAATAATGCGAGGAAAACGAAACAAAAAGATCGAACTCGATCTAAACTCGTCCAGCACCAATCGACGCCTACATCTGCAACCTTGGACCGAAGGTACGATAACCTCGCGGTCAAAATAAATAAAAAGGAGAGTATTCGTGCGAGAGAGAACTACAGAGAAAAAAAATAGACGAATAAATTACTACACAAAAATATATCAAACGAGTTATACAAATATAAAAATAATATTCCAAAGAGAGAGATAGAGAGAAAATGATACGTAAAAAAATTCTACTTAAAAAAATAAAAATAAAATGCGTCGTGTATGAAACAAAATGGGAGGAAGAAAGCGGCTATACAAATCGTAATAATCGCGTACCATTCATACATGTCCTCAGTTAATTATCGTTTAGGCCCGCAGAAGAAGGGGGCCGGTTAAAAAAGAGAAGGCATATATGGTAACTTTCGTTGAAAATTAATAAGATATGTCGAATGATGACAAATAAGTTCGAAAAATTGTTCCACTAGTTGATGTGTTGCGAGGAGTGTTAGGTACACAGGTCTCTCTCAAAATACAATGAATACGTATATAAGTTGAAGCGCGAATATAGTACTACAAGAATGGCAGTGTAAGACCAAAATTAACCAGAATATTATAATAACGTTTCGAACACACAGAAAACGAAAAAAAAAAAAAAAAAAAAAAATACGCCGATAATTAGCGAGGGACACGCACTCAAAAAAAAAATGAAAATCACATGCACTCGTCAAAGTAAAAAAAAATCAAAAAAAAAAATCGGGGAAAATAATAAATTAAATTAAATTAATCGAACAAAGAAACAAAAAAGAGAAAAAAAATCAAAAACACACCATGCGTATAAATTAGCGCCTTTTCTTAAAACAATGGCGACACTAAACTAAAAATTTTTCGTAACAAAAATCTTCAATTTATCACAAAGTAATAATCTTATTATAGTCTTGCACTTCGACACGATAATAGCGATAATAAAACGAGTACATCGAACGTACTCTGGAAAAATTCCACTTAAAAAAATACATAATTTCTCTACATTATACAAGGCAACTGCTCTAAGCAGTGTATAAGTAAATAAAATTATAATTAAAACAAAATAAAAACAAAAAAATGATATCACTATTTCGTAATAAAAAAAACGATATATTACGTTGCCTAATTTTTTTTGTAAATTATGTGTTTTTTTGAGAATTAAAAAAGAAATTGTTGTTGCGAATATACGTACGCTGGGCAAAGTAGGAGAGGGGTAGGGGGAATCTTTCGATGGAATATTTTCAATGTTGACTTTTAATACTATTTCTCGACGAAAGTGTATTATTCGACACGTGTGTAAAAAAAATATCCAATAAACAAACATTCGAAAGGCTGCGGCAGAAAATTGTCGACGTCATAAAATCGTCCTCCCTTCGTCTGCTTGCCCCAGAACGTACGAAAACACAACCGCCATTTTTCTAATTATAAACACGCGCGTATTCGAGAGTTAATTCGCACGTGTTTTGGAAAAAAACGAAAAAAAAAAAAATAATAATAATAAAAATTTATAGAAGAGGAAAAAAAAATTGTAAAATTCGATCGAGTTGGAAATTTTTTTTTTCTCGAAAGGAAAAATTGATTTTTTATTTAAAATAGAGAAAATATGATAAAATTCGTTTAAAAGAGAATTTTTTTCAATAAGTAAGATTAATTACCGTTTAAATTGGTGAGATTTTCTTTTTTTACAATAGTGATATCGGGATTATTATGAATGGAAGAGTGCGTAGTCGATGAGGAATGAGTAGATACTTTATCTTCGTCTATGACCATATCCTCGTTATCGGATACGTCTTCGTTATCTGATGATCCTGTTCCGCCACCTTGTCTCAGCGTCGATAGATAATTAGCCAGCGTGGTCACCGTAACGTTTAGCATTTCTGCGGCTCGAAATAAAGTCAACTCTTTCCTTTGCAGTTTGGCTAATACTTCGGCAGGACCTTGCTCAGACCAGAAATCACGTACTCTGAGGAAGAAAAAAAATACTCGATAAGAAAATGGCAAATCAACCCGTACGAATTAATCAAATTCGAGAATCTTCGATTCAATTTTTCAAAGTACAAGTGCACCGATTCCAGAATAGGGCTGTTTAAAATTCCATACCCCTCGGCTCTTCCTCTCAACCACTAAAACGAATCGAAGTTCGCGTGCGCGAGAGTTGAAGAAAAAAATGACCTTTTTTGAGCCTCTTGAAACCAGCCTGACTTGGAAATTTATTGTTTTTGTTGCTTTATCGCGCGTCGTTCTCGTTGTTTATAATTTTCTGGAATTTTACGACGGATTTTTGCCATTCGAAAGAAGGATATTTTTTTTTGAAATTAAAAACACGTGATTATTACGAATTTTACGAATTTTGTAATTTATACGTACGACTTTGGCCAAGTTTACGATCTAAATAAATTTCCAGATTTTTCTCCTTGCAATTTTTTTTTCATTTTGTTGAATGGGAAATTTTGGTGTTTGGTTATTTTTTTACGACTTGGACAATCTTTTCAAATTTTTTACGACCAGTTTTTTTTTTAAATCGTGATTTCGAGTTGATTGCTTGTACATGTGATATTTTCTCAATTTTTTCAAATTATATAGGAGATAGTATTATGGGAACCACTAGAATTCGAAGAATTGGAAACATGGTTTTCGTACAAAATATTTTTCTACTCGTTGATTTTTTTTTTCAAAATTTTCAAAAGCACGAATGGCTCAGTAAAATATTGAAATAAAATTGCATTCTGGGTATTGAAAGATTTCTTTGTCAAATTCGTCGTTTCGGTGTCCTGATTTACCACCAAAACGATCTCAAACCTCACCCCCTCGGGAAGTTCTCCAAATGTGCACCTCAAGTAACCCCCTCGTTGTTTTTCGCTTATAACTTTTCAGATAAGCGTTTAAATAAAAAAATGATTAGAACTAAAATTAAAGTGCATCAAATTTGCAATAAAACAGGTTATGTTCATTTTTTTCGAAAAGTGAACGGGGGAGGGGGGGGGGGGGTCCAAAAACGAGCGTTGAAATGTACAGGGTGAAAAAAAATCTTTATTTTTTATGTTATGCATTTTTTGATGTTTTTTTTGCGCCACCCGTTCACTTTTCGAAAAAATGCATATCACCTTCATGTACTTTAACTTTAGTTATGACAATATTTTGATTTAAATGAATATTTGAAGAGTTATCAGCAAAAAATGAAGAGATGGAGACAATTTTCATTTTTTTTACATTGTATAATTCAACGCTCGTTTTTGCGCCATCCGTTCACTTATCGAAAAAAATGAATATACACTTTCGTGTTGCAAATTTAATACGCTTCAATTTTAGTTATGATGATGATTTCGTTTAAAGACATATTTGAAGAGTTATCGACAAAAAAGGGGGATTGGGGGACAATCTTATCATTTTTTTACTCTGCATATTTTTTGACGCTTGTTTTTGCACTACCCGTTCACTTTTCTAAAAAAATGCATAAAACCTTTCGTGTTGTAAATTTAATACCTACACTTAAATTTCAATTATTACGACTTTTTTATTTAAATTAATATTTGAAGAGTTATCAGCAAAAAACTTGAAAGTTTTGAAACAATTTTCTTATTTTTTTTCACTTTGAATATCTTGACGTTTCTTTAGGCACCACCTGTTCACTTTTCGAAAAAAAATGCCAAGAATTTTTTTTGTTGTAAATTTTACGTATTTTAGTCAAGTCCATTTTTTTGGTTTGAAATAATAATTGAAGACTTTATCAGCGAAAAACAACGAGTTTGGGGCAATTTTCTCACTTTTTTACTCTGTATGCTTCGACTCTTGTTTTTTCGCCACTCGTTCACTTTTCGAAAAAAATGAATATAACCTTTCGTGTAGCAAATTTTATTTACTTTAACTTCAATTATTACAATTTTTTTGTTTAAAATCATATTTAAAAAGTTATCAGCTAAAAACAAAGAGGTTGAGGGCAATTTTCATTTTTTTCACTATCTATATTTTGAGGCTTGTTTTTGCGCCACCCGTTCATTTTTCGAAAAAAAACTAATAGAACCTTTCGTGTTGCAAATTAAACGTACTTCAATTTTAGTTATGATGATTTTTTCGTTTTAAGGCATATTTTAAGAGTTATCAAGGAAAAATAACGAGGAGCAAAGAGTCCACATTTGGGGTACATAACGTGAAGCCGAGGTTTGGGGACTTTTTGATGGTTATTCAGGACACAAAAAGCAACATTTTGAAGTGAAAAAAAACCTCCATAGCTCAAAATGCGATTTGTTCCATTTTTAAGGTTTCATATTACTGGGCCAAGAATATTCGAAATCATCCCAATTTAAAATTTCTAAGAACTGTTTATTCAATTCCGCAAATTTTAATTCGTCAATTTTTATCAGAATTAAAACGTTTTTAAAATCTCGCATCGTAAATTTTTACAATTTCCACCAAATTACCATTTTAACAATTCGTGGAAGGAAAAAATTACGACCATTTTAAGAACCTTCAATTCCCAAGAAATTCACCGACCAATTTGAAATTCTTCGAAAGTTTCTACTCAACCGTGGAGAAAAATTCGGCACCCCTTCCGTCGCTATAAAATCGATTACGTCTCCGGTTCATTTTCAGGTAACCCCGTCGCGTATCAATAAATCGACCCGAGCGGGTGAAATTTTGTAAATTACCATTTTGGAGCCCACCGCGCGTCGAAAAAAGTAGAAACGCGGTCATCAACTCGACTAAAATTTTGCACAATTGGCAAACGCGACTTTCTCAAAAAATATTCTGAACAGTTTCCAAAAATATTTCTCGACTGAAGGCGATTTCCATTCGATTTGTAAACGAATGGCGAAACAGGGAGGGAGTAAATGAGCGTGAAAAAATTCACGACCGCAAAAAATTATCGGAGGTGGTTTAATTAAAGTGTAACAAAGTCTCGACGTGTATGGCTTTGCGTTCGATTATATTCTGACACCAATTCGTAGTATTCGAGCTACTTTCACTCGGTAGGAATAACGAAAAAATTAAATTAAAACCGCGAATTAATTCGAAAACCTTCACGGAGTATAATTTTTGCTGCTGCTGCCGCGGTGACGTTGGAGAATTGGTGTTTGTAGAGACAAAAATGTGTCCGTCGCCGAATCGATTCTATCGCGAATTTATTATCGAATAGAAAAATTAAAAGAGTATGGCGATGATTACCTATAGGGATGTTTTAGGCAACCGTATGCGTCTCTGTAGCGGCCATAAAGTGTACCGTAGGAGACACCCATTAGTTCAGCGGCCACTTTCATTTCAAGCTCTTTGTTTTTTATTGCTTCCATCAGTCTCTTAGTGAAGGGTTCTTCCCAGAATTGAGGCCGTCTGCCTCCGGACTCGAGATAATCGTTCATTTTCATTATATCAGGATATTGACTTAAATCTGCAAAACGAATATTGATTAGAATCGGACGAATAGAACTCGGCTGGAAATTTCGATTAAGAGAGACAGATGATTCGTCGAGGCTCGTACTGACCTACAGTAGCGGCTGTGGAAGCTGTCTCTGTCGAATAAGGAGTATTACCAGGAACTGCAGAAGCGGAAGTAACCGAGCATTTGTCATCGTCGGGCACAGCTCCGCCGATTGCGCAACCGGCAGCGGCCACCGCAGCAGCTGCTGATAATCCGGTCACCGAAGAACTAGTGACTACTTGAGGAGAGACGACCGTATTTTGCGCGTTGACCAGGTTCGGAGGCTGAGGTTGCATATTCGTATAATTCGTCTGTGAAAAGAAAATACAACGTTGGTAAATTTGATCAGCTAATTCGTGATGTTCGAAAACCACGCAAGGAAAATGAATTTTTTTTGTAAAATGTTCCTTTCGTGGCCCTGATTAACCAAAAAAAAAAAGTCCCCAACCTCACCCAAAATGTGGATCCGAAGTGACCTCATCGCCGTTTTTCGCTTATAACTCCTCAAATACGCGTTTAAATGAAAATTTTGTTATCACTAAAATTGAAGTAGGTATATAAAATTTGCAACAAAAAAGGTTATATTCATTTTTTTCAAAAAAATGAACGGGTGGCGCAAAAACGCGCGTCAAAAAAATACAAAGGGGAAAAATGAAGATTGCCCGCCTTCCCACGAATAACCCACAATTTCGCAAGGAGTCGAATATATTCTATTAAGTACACCCCATATACTGCAAAAAAGCTGCCACCCCTCCTCTCCCCCAACTTGTCTAAAATGTGGATACGTGGCAACCCCCATTTTCTTGAATCGCCAATAACTCTGCAGCCTTTTCCTAAATCGAAAATCGGCTCAAATAAACCTTGTAAAGCATAAAATTTCCTACAAGATCGCTTCATTACTTTTTTTGTACAAGTCAATGGTGAAATTGTTTCTTACTCGTGAAAAAGGGGAGAATAATAAAAAAATTTTAAACCCTGTGTATTTTTATGCTTATTTTTGCGCCACCCGTTCACTTTTCAAAAAAAAATAATATAACTTTTTTTTCTGCAAATTTCATGACCTTTAATTTTGATTATGATCATTTTTTGGTTTGGACACTTCGTAGCCGCACTTCACACCTCGCAATATTCGCAGATGTATAAAATATTTCATTTTTTGGGAAAATATGTCTGCGTTGATGGCTGTTTTTGCGCCACCCGTTAACCTTCGGGAAAAATGAATAAAGCGGTTTTGTAGGAAATTTTATGCTCTATTACGTTTATTTGAGCCGTTTTTCGATTTAGGGCAAGGCTGCAGAGTGATTGGCAATTTAAAAAACAGGGGTTGCCACGTATCCACATTTTAGACAAGTTGCGAGGAGAGGAGGGGTGGTAACATTTTTGGAGTCTATGGGGGTGTCCTAAATAGGATATATTCGACTCCATTCAAAATTGTGAAATATTCGAGGGAAGGGGGGCCAATCTTCATTTTTTCCCCTTTGTATTTTTTTGACGCGCGTTTTTGCGCCACCCGTTCACTTATTTGAAAAAATAAATATAACCTTTTTTGTTGCAAATTTTATATATTTTAATTTTAGTAATAACAATATTTCCATTTAAACGCGTATTTGAGGAGTTATAAACGAAAAATGGTGAGGGGTTACTTTGGATCCACATTTGGGGCGAAGCCGACTTTCAAGTTTCGATTGACATTTATTTTATTTAAAATTGGAGGGAAAGGAGAGGTCCAATCGAAATTTTTTATAATATCCAAAATTATTTCTAGATCTTCAAGCTATAACTTTTGTTTGAAGTTTTTTTTATTTGGACCCCCCGATCCCCCACTGATTTTGCAAAACACTCCGAAGTTAATAATTAAAAATTGGAGAAGTGAGCAAGGAAGGAACTGATTGAAAATTTTTCAAATAAAAGTTGTAGATTCAGACTCTAAAAATAATTTTGATCTATAAAAATTTCGATTGGACCTTTTTTGGGAAGCAGAGGGTAAAAAATTTCCTCGATTTTTTAGAGAAAAAATTGCCTAATTTGAAAAAAATTCTGAATTTTCTTGAAATCAAAAATCTCAATTTTTTGTTTGTAGTCCACATAAAAAATATATATATATGTCACCGAATTAACCGATGTCAATCGATAAACATACGAAAAACGTTTGAAAAATAAATGTATTTGATATTCGTCTTTACAACTTGAGAACTCGCCTTTTCAGGCTTCGAATGAGAACTGACGTACCTGACTTTTTCTTCGCTCACTATACCCTCGACCAAAACCATTATTTTTTTCTCGAAACTTCGAGAAGCACTTAAGCAAACGGTAAAAAATCGCATTATTTCGTCATTTAGAAAAATTCGTAGAATTATCCAAAAAAACGAAAGACACGACTTTTAGAACACAATACCACGAACGGGACATGAGTCGCTGATTTACAACACCCATGTCTCCGACCATCTATTGTGCTCTTGGTTTGTCTTCTTCTCGAAATTCCGAGAAGAAATGGAGCCTTTGCCGACGGTTCGCAAAACGAGAAAAAATCACGTACGCCGGCTCTTTTGGCTATTGACTAAAACTAACTTACATTAAAAAGAAAAGAAAAAAAAAACAGTTTTTACGGTATCATATATATATTTTTTTTTTGAATTGAGGAAAAAGTTTTGTTAAATTGGAAAATATTTCTTCAATTTATTCTTTAAAAAAAATTACCTACCAAATGTGTTTCAAGAAAATTTTCTCGATTTCTTTGAAATAAGCATAAAATTTACCATTTTTTTTCAAATTAATGACATAATTATTTTTGAATTTCATTTTTTTTTTTTTTGTTTGTTTTTGGAAGGAGGGAGAAATTTTTCCATCTTAATTTTTGCAAGAAAACTTCACCTTTTTTAGAAAGAAAAAAATCTGGAAGTTGTTAAGAAAGAATAAATTATTCAATTTTTTGAGAAACAAATTCACTTTTAAATTCTTGGAAAAAAAATTTCTCAGTTTTTCTTGAATTAAAAAACATCTCATAATTATTAGAAAAATGAGTGAAAAAATTTGGGTGTTATTTCCACCAGCCTGGGTGAGTAGTTCATAGAAATGAATCAACTGAATCTCTGGACTTGGGATATTTCTTTCAAGTTTCGATTGCCATTTATTTTATTCAAAATTGGAGGGGTTTTGTGCAAAATCAGTGGGGAGGGGGTCCAATTAAAAAACACTTCAAACAAAAGTTATAACTTGAAGACTTAGAAATAATTTTGGATATTACAAAAATTTCGATTGGACCCATCCCTCCCCTTCAATTTCGAATAAAACACAATGTTGATTGAAAGAAATATTTCAAGTCCAGAATTTGAACCGATGGAAGTAGGAAGTGTGAGCAATTTCGTTCATGTTTACAAGAAATACGATCAACTACTCACCCAGGCTGGTGGAAATAACAACACCCACTTTTTTTTGGGTAATCAGGACCACGAAAAGAACATTTTACAAAAAAAAATCTATGTAGCCCAAAATGCAATTTGCACCTTTTTTTTGGTCTTATTTTGTCATTTTACTGGCCTACAAAGCAGTCAAAGTCAGATACTCACCGAATGAATTCGATTCGTCGCTATCGAAGAATGAGACAAACCGCCAGGTACTTTGCTTAGGTCTATCGAGTCGTCGTAATGGGAATCGGATCGCGACGATCGGTCAGCATCCCAGATTCCGGTACTGCCTTCGTCGTTATCTGAACCATCGTCTCCGTCTTCGTCGATAGCATCGTCGTGCGATTCCTAAAACACGTCAAGTGTAAAGTCGATTAGTACGTATTTCGATAGAACGATGCTTGTGCGAGCTGCGTGGGTGGACGAAGCTTACGTTATAATCGTCTCTCGACGATAACGAAGTGATCGTATTTTGACCGGATTTCGGACTATATGGTTCAGATTTAAGTCTTTTCGGTTGCGGCTGATCCAGATCTTCGTCGCCCGACTCGGGAGCTTCCATTTCACGATCTGATCGCCATGATACTTCGGCTAAGCCTTTAATTCGTAATTCTTCGGCCGTTTTTAGCAACGACGTTAGTTCGGACTGCGAAACAAAAAACACGCAAATGTATCTAAGGTCTCTCGAGCAGGTCACTCCACTCGAATCACTACAGCTAAAGTTGTATGATAATGAGACTCACATTATCTACATTAATTTCTCCTTTGTACATGAACTGAACAAGAGCTTTGATATCGGAAAATTTGACGTCTTTTAATATAACAATCGGATTACTTTCTTCATACTGCGAGAATATAGAATCGAAATATGTACTACACGCCGAAAGCATAACCTGCAAAACAGAAAGAAAAAAATATATATATAAAACGCCTTTCTAAAAACGGAAACAGTTTTAATCAATTCAAAAATAACAGGTCATTTCCGACATCTTCGCTCGTTTGCCACGGAAAAGTACCACCACATCGCGCACATATCGAAACATTTAGCATAAATTACACGTTACTTTAATAATTACAACGCTTCTTCGGGCACCACAATGGTTATGAGAAAAATAAACAAAGCCGAATAAATAAAAAAAAAAAATGGAAAAAAATGGAGGAAAAAACTCGTTACTTTTCTCGAGCTCGACTCTCGTTCCTCTCTCTCTTTTCTTTTCCAGAATTGGAAAAAAGAAACGGACGGTCGTTGCGATTGCGAAGAAAAAGTTGAACGGTTTTGAAATATTATGTTCGTACTTCGTACTTACGCATCGACTGGTAATTAAACTTTATATGGTCGATTATTCTCGTTATGCGAATAATTTTTCATTTTTTCATATTTTATCGAAATAAAAAATAAATAAAAACGGTCACGAATAACGACCTTTTTTCCTTTCTGGTCTGAGTAAATTTATGAGAGAAGTTAACACGCGACGTAAATACAGTTAGGTATAAAAAGTTGGATAATTTGAAAAAATAAAAATAAAAAATTTGACAGCTTTGGTTGGTATAATAATCGTATTACTTTGTTAATTATTCATTTTTATCAAGCACAAGAGTGAATGTTGAAAGTGTCGGACAAATACGCTCATGAAGCATGTAGATCTAGATCAGATCCAAACTAAAGGATCAGATCTAAAGGGCCATAATAAGGTGCAGTGTGCATTTTAGGGATTTTTGTAAGAGAATTCAGAAACTCAGATTTTCCAGCTTCACAGAACATGAAAAATGGGACGTTTTGTAAAAAAATTTCAAACAAGTTGTAGATTAAGATTTTTGGAATAATTTTGGTTATTAAAATTTTTTTGATCGGACCCCTACCTCCCCTTCAAATGTTGCCTTATATTACGTACAAACTTTATATTCAAAATCAAAGGGGGGGGGGGGGGGTTCGATAAAAAAAATTCAAACGAAAGTTGTAGATGGAGATTATTGGAACAATTTTGGTTATTACAAAAATATTGATTGGATCCCTCCTTCCCCTCCAAATTTTGCCTAATGTTACATAGATACTTCATATTTAAAATTCGAGTGGAGGGAGGGGTCTAATCGAAGTTTTTGTAATAAACAAAATTATTCCTAAGACTTCAAGCTACAACTTTTGTTTGAAAAGTTTTTCAGTTGGACCCCTCCCTCCCCACAGATTTCGCATCACACTCCGAAAATGATAAAATTGGAGAAGTGAGGGAGGAGGGCGCCAATTGAAAAAATTTTCAAATAAAATTTGTAGATTAAGATCTTGAAAATAATTTTGGTTATTATAAAAATTTTGATTGGATCTCTCCCTCTTCTTCAACTTTACAAAACATTAGGTAGATACTTTTTCAAAATTGGGGGAGTGGTCCAATTGAAAATATTTTCAAACAAAAGTTGTAGCTCGAAGTCTCAGAAATAATTGTTGCTATTATAAAATTTTCGATTGGACCACTCCCTCCCATCCAATTTTGAATATCAAGTGTCTACGTAGTATTGGACTTGGTAAATTTTCGATGGTGCCAAAAAGGCAGTAGTGCAGCGATCCACTCGTAATGAGATCTCAGGAGATATAATTTTAGTTGTTATAAAAAATTGGATTTTATCCCTCCCTCCTCTAAAATGTTGAATAATAATACGTAGACACTTTATATTCAAAATTGAAGAATGAAGGGTCCAGTAGATTTTTTTTCAACAAAAAAAAGTTGTAAATTGAGATCTTTTGATAATAATTTTGGTTATCACAGAAAATTTCGATTGGACTCCTCCCTCCCTCCTTTCCTTCCTTCCAAATTTGCCTAAATAATAAGTACCTAGATTAAATACTTGGAGGGGAAGGCGGACTGAAAAATATTCAAAATAAAAGTTATGAGTATATTGAAATCCTAGAAATAATTTTAGTGATTCTCATTACAAGTTTTTCAATTGGGCCCTTCCTTCATTTTTAATTTTGAAAAATTGATCCATATCTATTTTAGTGTTATGCAAAATTGGAGGGAATGAGTGGTCTTATCAAAATGTTTGTAATTAGCGAAATTGTTCTGGAGACTTTAATAGAAAACTTTTGTTTGAAAAAATTTTCAATTGAGGGCTCAGGAACACAGATAGAATGATTTTTGGAGAGGGGATGAGCCCTATTTTTCAAAAAATCTTTCTATACCTGTACCTAAGGTCCCAATTGAAAATTTTTTCAACAAAAGTTGTACATCAAAGTCTATAAAACAATTTTGGTAATTACAAAAATTTTGATTGACCCACTCATTCCCCTTCAATTTTGCAAAATTGGAGCGGGAGGAGGGGTGAAATTGAAATTTTTGTAATAACCAAAATTATTCCTAGTATTTCAAGCTACAACTTTTGCTTGAAAATTTTTTCAATTAGACCCCTCCTTCCTCACCGATTTTGTACAACACTTCAAAGTTGATAATTAAAAATTAGAGGATTAAAAGAGGAAGGAGCAAATTGAAAAAAATTTCAAATAGAAGTTGTAGATGAAAACTCTAAAAATAATTTTGGTTATTATAAAAATTTTGATTTACCCACAATTTTGCAAAATTAGAGCGGAAGGAGGGGTGAAATTGAAATTTTTGTAATAATCAAAATTATTCCTAGGACTGTAAGTTACAATTTTTGTTTGAAAGATTTTTTAATTAGACCTCTTCCTCCTCACCGATTTTGTATGACACTTCTAAGATGATAATTAAAAATTAGAGGATTGAGGAAAGAAGGAGCCAATTTAAAAAAATTTCAAATAAAAGTTGTAGATGAAAACCCTAAAAATAAAAATTTCGATTGAATCCCTCCCTCTCCTCCAATTTTTCATAATATGACTTAGATACTTATATTATGTAAAACTGAGGGAAGTAGGGGTCCAATTGAAAAAAATTTCAAACAAAAGTTGTAGCTTGAAGTCTTGGGAATGATTTTTGTTATAACAAAAATTTCGATTAGACCCCTCCCTCCCCTCCAATTTTTAATATCAAGTTTCTACCTGGTATTGGACTGAAGGTGATAGTTATAAGAACGTAATTTTGTTCGATTAGAAATTTCAAATTTAGTAAAGTCGTCAAAATTGACCTTTTGAATTTTTTTTTGGCCACGATCTGTGTTATTTAAATGCACAAATTCTTCATTAACCACCAGGATCAGACTCCCAGTCCCAAATACCAATTCTGAAAGATCAACGCAGAAATAAAACTAAAAAAGAAAAATTCAAAAATGTTCAAAACGTCAAATTTTACTTTTTTGGAGCTTCATTGGGATAATTTTGTTCCATATTTCGTTTTACATTATTATAACATGATAAAAAATGAAATAAAAAAAAATGAAAAAATGATAATGATTCGTCGCCCTATTTCTTAGAACAAAAAGTGCCTAACTCCATCTTTTTAATGGCGATTTCGGAAAGTTAGAAGTGTTTTTTCTCTTCACAACTTCTTCAAAAATCAAAATGATAATTCGACGATGGAATATTATGAAAAAAAATGAACGATAATGCAGTCAAATGATATTTCTATTGGGGCAATTTGCCAGTGAACCTGACAAAACCCATTTTGGAGTTGGCACTTTTGGTAACAGGGCGACGAATGATCGTTTTTGAACCTTTCTCGAAAGTCGAAAGTACATACCTAAAAGAGATTACAGAGATGATCTCCAAATTAGACAAGATACAAATCATAGATCCGAATCTACGGATCTGCGAAGCGATTTATCGTATTATAGTACAAGGTACGTTACCTTATGAGCCTTTAATGTTTTTCCTTCACACGCCAATGTCACATCGCAAAAACATTCTCTTTCTAGTAGCTGCGAAAACATGGCTTGCAAGTTGGAATGATGGTACTTCCATCGCAAACAGTACTGCTGTGGGGCATCCATTTTTCCGGCGGCAGGCTGCGAGCACATGCCGCGCTCCTCCGCACACCGGAATTTTCCCTCAACGTGCTGATCGGCGGTACCAATTTTAGCAACTTTGTTGCCAAATGTACGACTATGCCGATTACCGTTTATGTCGATGCGGTGAGTTTTCTTCGCCAATTTGCCGCTGATTCGCTTCGGATTCGTCTGGAATACAGACAAACAAAAAAACGTATCGTTTAATTAGACTGAAAAGACACCATAGATAGATGGTAGAAAAATGTACGTATATAGAAATGGCAGCGGATAATATCGACTTTTCTTCGATTTACAATATGATAATAAATCGTCGTCGTATGGAAACCGGCGGCGGCGGCGCGGCGCGGCGTATTATTCAGCGCAGCACAATGAACGCTGCTGTCATTATAAACGCATCTTACTATGCATAACACGTTCACAATGTAACACAATCGACGCACCGTACGTATCTACAACGAATAAACCCCTCTCCGTGAATAAACTATCGCATAAAATAATGGAAAATTCCAGGCCGCTTTGCTTCCATCAAAAATAATTAAAACCGGTACGCTGTTGCGCGCGAATCGCGAATACCTTTCAACCGATCGACGATCGACATCGAATCGACTACACTGCCACATAATAGCAAGCTTATACAAAAAAAGCAACAAAGATTTTATTTATACCTGTGTCAGTGTAAAAACCAAATAACCAGATAAAAAAATATACCGTGAAATTTGCGAATTTATTTTCACACTTGACGTTCTGTTCGTCGAGTCGAGCTCGAGGTTCGAGCTAGAGGCAGCGGAATCGCTAACTATGTGATATTTTCAACGACCAGCAAATCTACAACGTAGCCCGGCTAATAAAAGAGAGGCGTGCATTTGAAACCATCGACCTTGCTTCTTTCTACATATTTTTTTCCTTTCAATTTTTCACCAACTTGCAAAAAATACGAATAATCCGACGACGATGGCACGTTGATAAAGTACACTACACGTGTAATTAAAAACCGAAAGCAATATTTCAAAATGTTATTGCCCTTTCGGTATCAACGTAACAGAGCAGAAAAACAATCTCGTCGAGACCAAAAATTCAGATACCATTTCGTATACTGGTGTCCGGTCTCTCTCTGGGTTCATCTTCGAAAACAACTAACGAATAGTATTCGATAAAGAAGCATTTATACCCGGTATTATTTTCTTCTTAATAAGGCCAACAAAGGACTACGTACGGTACGATTGCGGAAAACAGCACACGATGAAGAACGAAAATAAGAAAAAAATATACATAACGACCGCGCTACCACTTACCAGATAACAATTTATCAGTTCATAAATAACCAACGTAGAAATGAACAAATTTAATTATCTATGAAAATTGTTTATCCGGTTTCCATACATGTACATTTTCTCTGATGCGATATATCCAATGTGTATCGTATCTATACACACGTTTTTTCATTCATTTGAATAATATCACTACAGAAAAGAGAAAAAAATTAATATAAAGACAATAATATAAACGACATTTTATGATCTACGAACTTATTATTTTGTTGATGATGGAACTTTCACTCTTATACCAGTTCGTTGATCAACCCAATATAGACTCCGACGAAGAATTTGTTTCTTTTGAAGCACCATTAAAAAAATCTACATACTTTCACTACAATTTTTTTTTGCTATCGCGAAAACGATCAACCTTCGGACTTAATTTTGGATGAAATTTTTAATGAAAATAAAGGCAAAATTCGCGAATTATTCAATTTTTTACGCCGCGTGCACACGTTATCTTCGTTAAAAGTCGTTGTTAAATTTTTATCATCGATATTTTTTTCAAATTTAACCCACAAGGGCTAAAATTATCCAGCCATGAATAAACGATAAACAATGCATTTTTTGTGTTTGTACCCAGATTTGAGAATCCATTTTGGTATTTAACTTCTCGTAATAAAACGAATTTATTCAACAACTTGTTGCTAATCGTATCAATAAAAATATCAGTGTGAATGTACTTTCGATTATGATAAATTATTTACACGCGTAATTTGCCAGTCAGTTATTGAATTCTGAATAAATTAAAAAGTTGCAATCATTTTTCAATGGACGAAAATTTTTTTTTTTTTTAAAATTACAATAACCATTAGCGCCCCATGTGAGTTATTTTTGAACTAAAAAAATGCTAGGGTGAACCACTGGAACCTTGAAAGGGTGGGGTGTCAATGGGTTGCTGAACTGTAAATCCTCGCTTCTGATTGGTTAATCAGGTGTAACATGATGACGTCACGACATGTGGCATTAAGGTCGCGTGGAAATGGTGGTAGTGGGCAACGGTCAACAAAAACAATGATGGAGTCGCGAAAAAACGTGATTTTTTAGATAAAAAAGTGTTATTAAGGTGTTATTATTAATTATAATCGATTAAATTATCGTTTTTCCAGAGTTCTGCGCCATTCCACGTACCAGTATCGGTTTTCTTCTCGCGATAGTGTTACCAGAATTTGGCACAAGCTCCAAAACCAGCCGGAGTAATCGTAAATTTTCCATCGAAAACATCGAATCAACCACCGTTTTGAGTATTTCAACGGTGGTGTAATCGGTAAGAATTATTACAAATTATCTTAATTTCGAGTTAATCATTCTTTGGAATATTACTCACACGACGTGCAAAGTAAAATGTTTATGGTAGTTTACCAAATTTTCTAGTCATGCGGTTGAAACAGATCGTCGTGTGACCGCGAATACACAAACACACACATATGTTTGACCAAGCCGCCGGACCGTTTCGAGGAGAGAATTCGAGACGAACGACGAAGAAAATACCATCAATTAAATGCCAGTGTATCGAAGACGAAGAGTAATTCGGGGCTAAAAAAATAAGCCATCGAAAACATTACAGAATCGTGATTCAGTTCGTTTAATGAATCAAAACCCAGAGCCAGCGAACCAATAAAACACGAGCGACGATGAAAAAGAAGTTTGTTCTAGAATTATAGCCAATCTAGGAGAGTAAGTAAACTGAGCACCGAATAATGATCCAGACATTACCCCGACCACTTTCTAAGCTGAATTCGAACGTAGCTGGAAATTAATCGAGCGACGTTGGAATATTACCTAATTACATCATCATCATCGGCAACCGTATCGCAGTTCGAAGAAGTCGAAAATCAAATTACAAAATTTCCAGCGTATTTTTACCAATTGCGAAATAACAATGAACGAAATAACGCTGGCAATTAGAGACGATGAATAATACAATGATGATTTGATGATTCACGAAACGATGTGAATGTGTCTCGCGTATCTCGATATTTTTTGACGGATACAAAGTACAACACGATATCGTTTTGGGTTCTTTTTTTTTGGTCGAGAACAATAATATCGACTCGATGGAATAGAAATTCTCATATTGCTGGCGTATTTATCGAATATCGAGGATAACATTTACGTGTGTGTGAGTGAACTCGCTACAGGAATGTTTTGAAAGATCAGTTGGACGTATGGTAGCTGTCTGGTGCCTGCCTGGGTGAATGCGAATCCCAAAACGAGTATTTTTATTTGCTCGAAAATATATAACGCGACTGATAATACAATAATGGAACTCGATTGTTATGGCCACGTTTCACTCGCCACACGAAACGTACATTCGCAGTCAATAGTCATCTATAAACATGAAAATATGTTGGCAGTCGTACTACAATGCAGCGTGTTATTCTAATTCCAAAGACCAGCACCGTATTCTTATCAGCAGAAATTATCAAAATAAAAATCGACACGCTAAGTAGACGTCGAACGAATGGGAAAATCAAAATGAGAACTTTTCCATAACTGTCGAAGCTGAATAAAAAAAAATATCAAGAACAAAGTGAGCTCCTATCAAGCTTATATTTTTTGTACGGTTAACCTTTCTAAAAATAATTCGCTCGATAACAGAAAATATCCGAGCGAATTTCCAAAAGTTCGATCAAACCGAAACGAAAACAACCGAAATTGATTAAAATTACAAAATGAAAAACAACTCACCGTTCGCAAGATGCTATTCAATTTGGCAAAAATGATAATACGATTCGATACGAAACTAACGTTCACTTCTAATTAACACGATCGTGGAAAGAAAAAATTAATTAAGTACATCGAAAAAAAAAAATCTAACGCGAAAATAATAATTTTTTTTCTTTTTTTTTTCTAGCAACGACGACGACGACCGAAACAAACACGCAATATGGGAAAAAATTTCACGTACGGCCGATACACAATGAGTACGAAAAAATTGGAAAAAAGAAACGAGTTGTTTGCTTACTTTCACAACGTCGATAATCGGAGCACAAATATCATTACCACTTGGACGAAACGAGGAAAAAAACCGACGAAAAGTAACTCGACATTCGAATAAAATTCCGAGACTGAAAAAGAGAGAAAAAAAAACACGAAAAAATAATCTAAAAAAAATTGCAGCGCGCGTTCTATTTACGATTTTTATATAAAACGTGAACGAGTTAGACCGAACACGGAGTAATGGAAAGAATATAATATTTTAGTGGCGTTCTTTCTTTCTAATCGCAGAGGTCGTTGTACCGTTTCACTGTTAACAACAACGAAATAATAATATTAACTTACCTACAGAAACTGACTGACTGACTCGAGTTGAACAACCAACACTAACACTGCAGCGAATCGAAAATGAAAAAAAACACGAAAGAAGAGACCTAAATAATGCGGGAAAAAAAAATAGGTACTAAAGCGATGGAAGATGAAGACGAATTTTCTCTTATATTTTTTTGTTTTTTGTCCTAGGTACCGCTGCTTTTTTTTATTTGCGTTGCAACGAAGCGGAGTATTTTTCCAAGAAATGATATTCAGCTGGTAGAGAAAAAGCCGATTCAAAACTACCAGATCACGTAACACCGCAAGACAAAGTCGAAAACACCACCACTACCGCGGATTTTTTTCAACGTTGGCCGCCAATTTGAAATATTACGAACGTCGCTGGCGTCGCACGACACAACCAAGTCGAAAATTTTGCGAATATTTTTCGGCGAGAAGAGAAAATTTCTCCTGGCGAAAAGTTATCGCGCAGCACCAGCGGCGTAGCGTCACACACTCGCACACAAACACACACAGTGATAAAGAAGTAAAATGAAAAAGGAGGAAAAAAACGTTATGCTTACAATATTATTCTTCCAATGGATGTGCGGTGATGGAAAAATCCCGCGTTATACCGCGCACAAATTTATAGCACACAAAAGAAATTATTTAAACTGAACACCGAACTGTCGAACGAAGAAATAGGTTTTCAAAAAAAGGTGTAAATCAAAAACCGAGCAAATACGAATTGAAAATAAAAAGAAGAGCTAAAAATGGTGAAAATTTTTAGATAAAAACGCGAACTAACGTACCTCCACAATGTTGTACACTCGTTTCCGTTCGTCGGTAGACTATGCTGTGTTTTTCGAAATGATGAAAATGGCCGACGCGGTATTGCAGAAATTTTTCAAATTCCTCTTGTTCTAAGACAGTATGTCTTTTGCCTTTTTGGTGGGCTTTCACATCATGCAGACCGCCGTGACTAACCGGAAACAATTTCTCGCACAGTACGCAATACACTTTATGCGGATCGCCGTTCACGCAAGCCAGCCATGGAGAGAATTCCTCCCGCGTACACCATTCTGCGATGAACTTGCAACGAGAACGACGCCGTTTCTCAGTGACTGCCACTGCGACCGTCGCCGCCCGCCCCTGCCCCTGGCCGCTCCGTCAACACCTGACCCGCAGTGTTGGGATCTCCTCTGGCTCTTCGGCCCGCTCTGCCTTCGTTCCGGCGTGGCATCGTCATCGTAATTTCTGAGTTTAAGACGATATCTGGCGGACAAAAATCCAACCAGAGGTTTTTCGTTCGTTCAACCACGCTCCGGCTCCCGTCAACTGTACCGGCCCTCTTCGTTCCACTTTGGCCCCCTCGACGTCCGCTCTACTCTGCTCTACTCGGGTTCCGCTGTTTATTACAAAAAAAAATGTATATATATGTAGGCAGCGTGATGAACGCTACGTAAGCGGCGCACGCTACGTCGACGGCCACGGCGTCCGTTCAAGTCAAATCGTTCGCTAAGCCGCAGGCCGCAGTACTGAGTACTCGTACTGCGACTGACGCACTGGTTGGTAGCTTTGAGAAAATTCTCTCCTTTGATCGTCGGTCGTAAAATTCACCCATCGCGTCGTCCGGCGTCATCGACTCGTCGTTGTCCAGTATACCCGATGGACGGACACGGAGTGACGGAGAAGAGCCTCGTGTCCTTTCGTACCACTCGTACGATCATTTTGTAGGCTTCACCGGCACCGGAGGCGACGCTGACGCTGGTGATTCCTCGTTGAAAGCTCGAAAGTCTAAAGTAAATCGCGAAGAAGCTGCGATAGATTTCGATTCGTAATTTCTATGTAATTGAGCTTTGAAATTAATTCTTATGCTTTGTTTCAGAAATTCCAGCATCGAAACGTTACTGGAAACTGTTCATCATATCGTGGTATGACCGGAAATTCATCTGAGCAGTAGTTCGAGTGCTCATTTGCTCAATCTTCACTCAAAATTTCTAAAATGAAATAAGGTACCTACACCTTAGCTGCCTACTACATTCTAAAGAAAAACCACTAGAAAACAAAATTAAAGCGCATACCACCTTTTAGAATCCCTTTTTTTGAGAGAAAAATATCTCAATTTTTTCTCATAGAATTATATCAATTTTTTGAAAAATAATTTTTTAATCCTTAATTTATTTGAAGTTTTTTTTTTTTTTTAAATTGAGAATATTTCTATTTTTCGAAGTTAACGTCAAAAAAAAATAAAATTCTTAAATTTTTCTGAAAAAATAATTAATTTTAGAGAGAACAATCTCAATTTTTTGACTCATTTTTTTGGGAGAAAAATATCTTCAAATTCCATTTGGAAAAAAAAACATGTTTTCTATAATGAAAATATTACTGTGTCACGAATTTTAAATTTTAAAATTCTTCGCAAAAATTAAGAAACTCTAATGTGGGAAAATCTCAATTTTTTGGGAAATGGAATCCCTTTTCATTTAAAAAAAAAATTAATCTTTCATTTTTTTTTCAAGTGGTGGAGGAGAATATTGGTTTCCTTGGAAAAATATTATTTCATCATTGCTTTTCAAAAAAAAAAAAAAAAATTGTTTTTTTGAAAGTAGTATTTTTTTTTTAATACTTGAAAATCTTATTTCTTCGATGAAAAAAAATCAATTTTTGGAAGAAAATAATTATCGAGTTTTTAAAATAATTTTCAATTTTTTTTGAAATAAAATGGATTTTTAAATTTTTTGGAAAATAAATCTCAATTTTTTGCTGATTATTTTTTCAAATTTTGGCAGAAATTTTCAATTTTTTATTCTCTAATTTTTTAAGGAATAAAAAATTTCTCATTTTTTTCCGAGGTTAGTAATCTGCTCTTTTTTGCCGAATTTTTTTTCCATTTTTATAAGAATAAAATACAGAAAAGAAATTTCAATTTTTTGGAAGAAGATATTTTAAAATTTTTTGGATGACCTTGAAAAATTCTCAGTTTTTTTGAATGAAATGGTTTTTTAATTTTTTGGGAGTTGGAAACCTTAATTTTTTGGGAAGAATTTTTTTTTCATTTTCCATAATTATTGTGATGAGAAATTTTCATAATTATTTTTCAAAGAATAGAATCTTTTAATTATTTTGAAATTTAAAATTTTTTTAGCGTTTGGGGAAAAAATTTATTTTCATTTTATTGAGATCGCTGAATTTTTTGAAATTAAAATTTTCTTCATTTTTATAGAATAAAACTCAAATTTCTTTTGGAGAAATCTCTTTAATTTTTTTTTTCAAATAATGATTGCCAATATTTTCGAAGTTAAAATATTTTGAATTTTTTTGAAATGAACTTGAGTACCTTGAGTAAAAAATATGTACATACTTTTCTGAATTTTTTTGAGTAACTTTTTTTTTGGTAGTAAAAATATCTTCAACGCTGAAATTTTGAATTTTTATGCGATTTTTTGTAGTAAAAAATTTTCTAATTTTTTCTGAAGAAACTGATCTCTTTGTGTTGCAAAAAATTCTCTCAGTTCGTTGAAATAAAAAATTTTCATTTGTTAATTTTAACCTTTTTTTGGAAGAAAAAAATTTTGGCAATTTTTAACAGTAAAAAAAAATTATTAATTTTTGGAGAAGAGAAGCTTTCAATGCTTTTAGGAGTAACATAATTTCAATCTTTTAAATTATGGAATTGTTTTTCAATTTCTTAGATTCCAGAAAAAAATGGAGAATTTTCAACTTCCAAAAAATTTTAAAATTCCAATGACAAAATTTTCTATTTCATTTTTTTTTTTTTTTTTTTGATTTGAATTTTAAAAACTTTCTACGCTGACTCCAAAAAATGAAGTTGTATTTTTTTTTTTGATTTTTTTTTTAAATGAGGAAATTATTGTACTCCATTAAAATAACAAAACTTGATTCATTTCAACTTTTTCACTACAAAAGATTAAAGACTTGTTTTTTCTGTTAAATTGAAAAACTTTCCTACGCTAAATCCAAAAAATCGAGATAAATTATTTTTATATAAAAAAAGTACTAATAAAAAATCGAGAAAATTTTATATTTTTCAAAAAACCAAAAAATTGAGAAATTTTTGTATTCCAAAAAAATGAAAAAATTTTCACTCTTGAAAAATTTAGGTAAATAATTTTCCACTCGGAATAAATCTTTTAATTTTTTTGCGAGTTCTCAAATTTTTCGAACTGAAAAGCTTTTCTTTTCTTTTTTCAATTTTGTGGAAGTTGGTTCATTAAAAAAAAATTGAAATAATTTTTTTTTCAAATTTTTGGGGGTATAAAATTTTATTATTTATTTTGTATTAAAATAATTTTTTATTTTCTTCTAGAGTACAAAATTTTTAATTTTCTTGAAGTACATTTTCTATTTAAAAAAAAAATTGAATGAAAAATTTATAAAAAATGTTTCAAAGTCAAAAAATCCACATTTTGGAGAAATTGTTCAGGGGGAAAAAATTTCAATTTTTTCAAAATAAATTTTTTCCTGATTTTTCGGATTAAATCATTTCAATTTTTTTTTACATTTTTTCAAATTTTTCGAAAGCATCCCTACTTGAAAAAAAAATCATTTTATGAATTTAAAAAAAAGTTCATCTTTTTGTACCTGTTCAAGTGTCTCAATTTTTTTGAAGTAAAACATAGCCATTTTTAGAAAAAAAAATTAGGGGTAAAAATTTCTAATTTTTTTAAAAATTGTATAGGTTATTGCAATTTTTTGGTTTTTAAAGTACAATTTTTTCAATTTTTTTGAAATTAAAAAATTAAAAAAAAAAAAAATTATGCACTTTTTGGAGAATTTTTTCGTCAAAATTTTTTTAAAAATAATATTGTTTTCTCTTTTTTTTTGGAACCAGTAAAAAATAATTTAACAGGTTTTTGGAAATTGAAAATTTCATCAGTTTTCTCGACCTACTTGGAAAAGAAGCATTACATTTTTTATGATTTCTTCTCTATTTTTTGGGGGTAATTTTTTTTTTTTAATTTTGGAATACATGTTTATCAATTTTACTTTTTAAAAAAATCATTTTTACATTCAATATTGGAGAATTTTCAATCTGACGACCCAGTTAAAACCCTGCGATAAATTTACAGTCATAATTTGTAATTACTCTATAAAGTTAACCCTTTCACTTTGTTTCAGTTTCAGAAATTCAATTTCAATCATCACAAGACGAAGACGACTACGTACGAGTATGATCGTTATGGGTTCATGGCATCGCCGAGCAGTTCTCAAGTCCCACCTGCTATCCCTACTTTTGTTACAGGTTGATATACGGTGACCGTATAATAAACGTACTATTTTGATCGAGAAAATTCGCCTAATTAGAAATTTCGTCTTCTAGGTATGTTGTAGATTGTAGATTCGCTGCATTCAACGCTGGTACGTCGTACACAGGTACACGATATTTTCCATTTCGTATTGGAAAATGGAATTGGTAAAAAGAAAAAAAAGACTACTCTGTGTGATAATCGAACAATGTGAAGATCTATGATCGAAATATGGAGTCGCGTACCCGAGCAAATACCCGGAACTAAATTTTACGCTCTCATCTAAAATGGGAAATAAAAACGAGTCACGCCTGCCTCTCTCTTTCCGCGTAATATCGTTCCACTAGGGCCATTACTGTACTTCGTCGCCCGTCCATAACTTATTTATCGGATAATTTGGTCGGATCCGCTCCCTCCCCCCGCGTTCCTAGTTCACTTGTGCGTTTCAAATTATTACCTTTCGTACATCCACCGATCCATTTGGTGTTCTTTCATTCTAAAAATCTCGAATACCTCCCCACCGTCTCCGTCGTTCGCCCTCCTCGCTGCTACGTTGCTTTGAAAAAAATATTTCCACAAAACTCGAAACCACCGCCGCTTTGCTTCCCACACCTCACCGGCTCACCGGCGGCCAGAAGCCGAAGACAAAATGCCAGACGGCGGAATATGAGCAACTGAGCAAGGCGACGGTGCTGGTGGATAATTCGTCGGTCGGTCGAGAATTTAGCGCAGGAGACGAGTACGAGCGAAGTGGAATTTGCCGGAACGTTGTGAAAATGGGCAAGCTAGATCAAATTCGTAAACAACCTGTTTTCGTACCAATGAGAATATTATTACGTCGTATCGCCGAGTGTTTTACTTACAAATTCACCAAAAATACATATAAACCGTGACGCGTGTGATTTTTCCCCAGTTTAATATTTTTTCGACTAATTTATGCGCGTCATCGTCTTCGCATCGAACGAAGAGAGTTTCAAATTTAATAGTTTATTATTTTTTTCTCTCGCCTCCCATTTTTTTTTTTTTTTTCAATGCGAAAAAAAATAACCAGGAAGGTCTAGAGAGAAAAAATTCACTCCGCAAATAAAACTATTTCCGGTGGCATTCTAAGAAATGAAAAAAAAGAAACGGTAATTTTATCACATCGAAAAATGGTGCCACAAAATGGCGTATTTTTTTAAGTCGTGGCGACGAAGACGACGAGCGACGTTATCGTGGTTCATTTTTTAGAAATGAAGTAAAAAATGGATTTTTTTGGTACCTACGTTGAAGGGCTGCAACCGAGAAGGTTATTGGGGTTATAAAGAAGGTGAGGCATCGATACAAACAACTCTCGTTCGAATATCCTGTAATAAAAAAAAAAGACTACAAGGTTATGAATCAGTCGACCCTTTTTTTAACAAAAGAAAGATGAATCGGGCTTCGAAAAATTCTTCGTTTTCTTTTCCCTACCAGATTCTTTCGCCTCGGTTTTTATTCTTGGAAATTATGTTCTTTGTTCGAGCACGAGGTGCTAGGACGGAAAAAAATTAGAAATTACTTCGAAGAAACTTTTTTTTCCAATTTTAAGAGAGAAAAACACCGACGAATACGTGTTTTTATTGCTCGTGATAGAAAATACAACAAAGAGAGGTCGAAATGGAAGGCGACCAGGTTGATAGTTTTGTTTTTCGAATTTCTATTCGTATTTTCTGCCTGCGTTTTGTACGAGACCAGGTAGCTCGTCGATGAAGTATTTTTGAAATCGAATGATAAACGATTCTGAAAAAATATATTGTGTAAATTCAGCCTGAATAACAGCCTGTTTTCTAAACTGTCTTTATTTTTTATTCAGGTGCTAAGAAACGGACGAACGAAGCCGTACGAATAAATACCTACTAAAAAGTTGTTACCCCCAAAAAAACCATGTTATTTGAAATTAGTAATGAACATTAAAATGGACGATCGGCTATTTTTACGGAGAGCCCTTGCTGATTCATTTGCTCACCCTGAATTTTTTATCAAGTCCAGTGCTACATAAATACTTTATATTCAAAATTGGAAGGGAGGAAGGGGTCCAATCGAAATTTTTGTGATAACTATAAGTATTTGTAAAACTTCAAACTACAACTTTTGTTTGAAAATTTTTTTAATTGGGCCCCTTACCTCCCCATAGTTCTTAATAATGTATTTTGAATGAGTATGAATAAGTTATATTACTCAAAATTGGTGGGGAAGGAGGGGTCCGATTGAAATTTTTGTTATAACCAAAACTATTCCTAGTACTTTAAGCTACAACTTTTGTTTGAAAATGTTTTCAATCGGGCCCCTTACCTCCCGCCTGTTTTTAATAATGTATTTGAATGAGTTGGATTATGCATATTTGTAGGAGAGGGAGGGGTCCAATCGCAATTTTTGTCATAACCAAAAGTATTAGTGAAACTTCAAGCTACAACTTTTGTTTGAAAACTTTTTCAATTGAGTCCCTCTCTCTTTACTATTTTGCATAACACTCCCAAAATACTAATTAAAAATTGAAGAAGGAGGGGGAAAGGGTCCAATTGAAAAATTTGTGCAACAAAGTTGTAGCTCAAAATTTCAGGAATAATTTTGGCCATGACAAAAATTTCAATTGAAGCCCTCCCTCTCCTCCAATTTTGGATAATCCAACTCATTCAAATACATTATTAAAAACAGGGGGGAGGTAAGGGGTCCGATTGAAAAAATTTTCAAACAAAAGTTGTAGCTTGAAGTACTAGGAATAATTTTGGTTATAATAAAAATTTCAATCGGACCCCTCCTTCCCCACCAATTTTGAGTAATATAACTTATTCAGACTTATTCAAAATACATTATTAAAAACTGTGGGGAGGTAAAGGGCCCAATTGAAAAATTTTTCAAACAAAAGTTGTAGCTTGAAGTTTTACAAATACTTTTAGTTATTACAAAAATTTCGATTAGACCCCTTCCTCCCTTCCAATTTTGAATATAAAGTATTTATGTAGCACTGGACTTGGTAAAAAATTCAAGGTGAGCAAATGAATCAGCAAGGGCTCTCCGTAAAAATAGCCGATCGTTTAAAATGGGATTCCTTACAGGTTGATCGAATCAATAGGCCGAGAGAGAGAGAGAAAAGAAGGAAAAATATACCGAGTAATAATAATAGAGCTAATTTTGGAAAAAGGAAAAACACGAGAACCTTTGATTAAGGCGTTAATGAGGCTTACTCGCGTCGAATTGAATGGCCACGTTTGCGAGAAAATTTCATCAACATCGATTTTCAATTTTTCCACTCATTTTTCTGTCATAAGCTCGCCCGAATTTAGCCCGCATTTTTTTCGTTTTTTTTTTAGCACACTGCGAAGGTAATTTTTATTGTAAATAAACGTAATCGAATTATTATTTTTTATTCATTGTTCGATATTTGTATTCATTAATTATGGATACGGTCCGGCGTAAAAGATAATTCGAATTGTTATTCACTCGTCGAATAATGTATTTTTATATATTGAGTAACTTCGTCAATTTCTTATCTCGGTTCGTTATAAGGATTCAAAAAATTCAAATAACATTTAACAAGCGTTATAAAAACTGAAAAGATTTTGATTATTTGATTAGCTTATAAAAAAAATTTAAAAAACGTTCGAACGTATGCTATGCGTAGAGATTTATTTTTACGACGACATATTTTATAACGATTCGAAAATTCATTCGCGTTGGGTGGGGTGTTCTCCTTTTTTTTTATTTTATTTGGAAAACGTGAAAAAAATCAACGTTTCTATTTTGTTTTCATTATAATAATTCATTATCATTTTAGAGGCACCTTGAGGGATACTGAATCGTATCTTAACATATTTTTCGTGTATTAATTAGCTTTATTCAACGCCTCGATAATCGAAAAAATTGAATAAATTTTGAAAATCGTAATGACGTAAAGAATTCTCACATACGTGGGCACGTGGAATGATATTTTATGGGAGAAAATATTTCATTAATATTTTAAAATTTCGTTTTATTCGACGAATAATATTTTGAACTGTAGATAACTCGATAATAATTATTGTATTGTTGAATTACAATCAACTAGATACACCTATTATGGCGTTGCCTACGTCAATTTTTGAGAAACGTTAGCAAATTGTCAGTGGAATTTACCTACCTATTTGTTTGAATAACAGGCAGCAGATAGATGTGTACGAAAAATGCTACCATAAACAAAAACGTGTAATGGAAACTAAAAATTCTCGGTATTGGAAGTGATAAAAAAACATTTGACATTCCATTTTAATTAGAAATCAAGGAACCGCTATAAGCGTTTAATCGTTGGACCGTTGACAATTTTTTATTTGTGAAAGTTTGTCTAGCGTTTCGAAAAAAATTTACGAAAATTAACAACCGCTGTGTTGGTGTTACGATCGTCATTAATCAAAATGTTGGTTTAATTCATTCCCCTCGCCGGTTTTAATTAACACTTGGTAATAGATTCCAAACACGAAGAGTGTCAATTCGTTGAAAATACCTACTCGATGTCTATTCGAATGATATTTCGAACAGTACCTAAATTTTGGCATCGTTGGTCAGAATTATTATGGATTCTAGGTGGGGATATCCGGTGTGAAATAATTCAATTGATTCTAGTTCCATAAAATACTAGAATACGATCGTCATTCATTGTGAGAAAAGAAAAAAATCTTATATTTTCTTTCCACAATCCACGTTTTACAGTCATAAAAACAGCCTTAAACAGCTGATTTTCTATTTTGAATTTTTTTTGGCTTTCGGCTCGGCGGCGTCGTGAGCCAATTAATCGAAATACTCGAACGTGATTGGTCAATTAACCGTGACGTCTCCAGTTTGTTATCGGTTACCCGGTGTTTACGTTTTTCGTGGTGAAAAAGTGAAAATCTGATAGCATGGAGTGTATTTTAATTAAATCGCGTTAATTAATTAATTATTCAGTATTATTGATGTATAAACTTCCATCGAAAACCCTGAAACTATTATGACATCCATTATCAAAGTTCACGCGCTTTCCGGCGCTCTAGACGAATCTCCACCTTGCTACATTCTACAGTTGGATGAGTTTCGTTTCCTACTCGATTGCGGATGGAACGAAACATTCGACGAGAATTTCATGAAAGAATTGAAAAAGTAAGTACTGGTTACTCGTACGAAGTACGTTACAGATGAAATATTGATTTCGTTCGATTCTAGACATATACCTCAAATCGATGCTGTGCTATTGTCGTATCCTGATGTGCTCCACTTGGGTGCTCTTCCTTATATCGTCGGTAAATGTGGCCTAAGTTGTCCCATTTACGCTACTATACCTGTTTACAAAATGGGACAGATGTTTATGTACGATTTATACCAGGTAAATGAAATTTTCTAATTAAAAAAGACTCATTTTAAATGAAGTGTTTATAAGAGTTTCTTTTCCAGTCGAGACACAATATGGAAGATTTCGACTTATTCACCTTGGACGACGTTGACGCTGCTTTCGATAAAATAATTCAATTGAAATATCATCAAAGTGTACCTCTGAAAGGTAATTCGATCGATACTATTCGTATAATTATCAATCAAATTAACTTAATTTTTGATTCAGGTAAAGGATACGGTATAACGATAACTCCTCTCCCTGCCGGACACATAATCGGTGGAAGTATTTGGAAAATAGTCAAGGTCGGCGAAGAAGACATAATTTACGCTGTAGATTATAACCATAAAAAAGAACGCCATTTGAACGGATGCGAATTAGAGAAAATCTCTAGACCGTCGTTACTCATCACTGATACCTTCAATGCTGTTTACCAACAAGCTCGTAGACGTATTCGAGATGAAAAATTAATGAGTAAGTTCATCTTTCTTATCATGCCCGGTGTGCTTTTTCATATTTTTGACATTCTCTTCTGCTTTTTTAGCTAATATTCTTCAGACATTGAGAGGAGGTGGTAATGTTCTAATTACTGTCGATACGGCCGGTCGAGTTTTGGAATTGATTCATATGTTGGATCAATTATGGCGTAATAAGGATTCCGGACTCATTGCGTACTCGTTAGCTTTGTTAAATAATGTCAGCTATAATGTTGTCGAATTCGCCAAATCGCAGGTTCGTTTACTATTTTGAAGTGAAACTTTTACTTCTGAAATTCTGATCCTCTATTTCAAAGTTTTTTTTTTTTTTTTTAGATCGAATGGATGAGTGATAAGTTAATGAAATCGTTCGAAGGAGCTAGAAATAACCCTTTCCAATTCAAACACGTTCAACTATGTCACAGCTTAGCAGAATTGAATAAAGTTCCTTCACCTAAGGTCAGTTTGATTTTTCTTTCTAATTTAGAATCATGTTTTACAATTCGTTGTTTCGATTGCAGGTAGTATTAGCCAGTACGCCAGACATGGAATGTGGATTTTCTCGCGAATTATTTCTACAGTGGGCTCCAAAAGCTGTCAATAGTATTATTATTACTAATAGGTATTTTTTTTAATTTTAATTTTATTTTTTTTTTTTTTTGAAAGAAGAAATGTAAACACTTAGTATTTTTTAATTTCGCCAGATCTCCTCCTGGGACATTGGCAAGACAACTGCTAGAAATGAACGAGACAAATAAGACTATGCAATTACACGTGAAGAGAAGAGTTCGCTTAGAAGGCGAAGAACTACAAGAATTCCATAAAAGAGAAAAAATAGAAAATTTCAATAAGATGAAAAGTAGTAACGAGTAAGTGCTCTCCAAAGTATTTTCTGTCTGTGTCTAGTACAAATTTTTCTACCATAAAATATATTTTATTCTTTAGTTTCATCGAATTGAGCTCCGATTCGGAAGACGACGATGTGAGTAACGTAGTCAAAGGTAAACACGACCTGATGATCAAATCATCGACCCAAAAACAGCAAGTAGGATTTTTCAAATCTAATAAAAAACGTTACCCCATGTTCCCATTTTACGAAGATAAAATCAAATACGACGACTACGGTGAAATCATCAAGTAATAATTACGGGTTTAAAATAATTATCTTAATTTCGATACGTCCAATTTACTTTCGTATTTTTTCGTAGAATCGAAGATTTCAAATCGATGGATTTCGGACACGATTTGAACGACAAAAATTTGACCGACGACGACGACATGATGATAAGTAAGTTAGAAAATTACCAATTCCCTTCGCCAATCTATTCCACATCTCATTACTTTTATTTCTGAGTAGTCGACATCAACGAAGTACCAACCAAATGCACATCGTCGACGCGGACCATCACCGTAGAAGCTCAAGTTCAATTTATCGACTTCGAAGGCAGATCAGATGGCGAATCGATTCAGAAAATTATCACCAACATGAAACCCAGAAGGTTGATATTAGTCCGAGGTTCCGAAGAAAGCACTCAGGCGATATTTTCGCATTGTAAACAATACACAGATGCCAAAATTTATGCTCCTAAATGCGGCGACGTAATCGACGTCACGATGGAGACTCATATTTATCAAGTTTGTACATTTTTTATTCGTTGACTCCGGTTTCGAGTCGGAAAAATAATCGTCGATTTGTTCAGGTTCGTCTGACCGATGCTCTGTTGTCGTCTTTGGATTTCAAAATGGGCAAAGACTCCGAAGTAACTTGGTTAAACGGTAGGATTTCCACCAAAGGTAAAAAACGTCGAGCTAAGATAGAAGATAAGAACTTAAACAATACTACCGAAGATCAAGGTGAGTTGGGCCAATTCGCAAATACACACACACGTATATTTTTATTCGATTTTTTTTATTTTATTTTTATTTTTAATTCGATCGAATTTTAGACGAAGATGAAGAAATGCTCCCAGACGATGTTTTCAATCTGGAACCAATCCCTGTGAATGAAGTAAGTTTCATTTTTCACATTCATTTCATTATAATCGCGTGTTTCTCAACTGGTTATAATTCCTTTTGTGTAATTATACAGATAACAGGTCACCAGCCCGTATTCATCAATGAGTTGAAATTATCTGATTTCAAGCAAGTTCTAACCAAACACCAGATTCCTACCGATGTCTTGGGCGGGGTATTGTATTGTTGTAACGGAACCGTGGCTGTGCGTAGAGTAAGTGAGATTTTTCCAACGATAAATTTTGACAATTTTCTATCGGGTGTTGTTATTTACACCAGCCTGGGTAAGTAGTTGCTTGGATTTGTAGTGAACATGAACGAAATTGCTCACACTTCCTACTTCCATCAGTTTAATTTCTGGACTTTGTAAATTTCTTTCAATTAACATGTAATTTATTCGAAATTGAAGGGGAGGGATGGCTCCAATCGAAATTTTTGTAATAACTAAAATTATTTCCAAGACTTCAAGCTACAACTTTTGTTTGAAAATTTTTTCAATTGGACCTCTACTTTCACAATTTTTTAATAATATGTGTCCAAGCCATTATGCAAAATTGGAGGGGAGGGAAGGGTCTAATCGAAAATTTTATAATAACAAAAATTATTTCTTGAACCTCAATCTACAACTTTTGTTTGAAAATTTTTTCAATTGGACCCCCTCGCCAAATTTAAAAAAAGTATCTACCTGATATTATGTGAAATTTAAGGAAAGGGAGAGATCCAATCGAAATTTTTATAATGATCAAAATTATTTTTAGGATCTTGCTCTACAACTTTTATTTGAAATTATTTTTAATCGGTTTTTTCCTCGCTCATTCATCTGGAATTTCTAATTAATATCTTCGAAGTTTTGTGCAAAATCAGTGGGGAGAGGGGGGTCCAATTAAAAAAAACTTCAAACAAAAGTTATAGCTTGAAGACCTAGGAATAATTTTGAATATTACAAAAATTTTGATTGGACCCCTCCTTCCCCTCCAATTTTGAATAAAATAAATGGCAATCTAAACTTGAAAGAAATATTCCAAGTCCAGAGATTTAGTTGATTCATTTCTATGAACTTTTTCTAACGACTTTTTTTATTAAAACGTAGGCCTAAATTATTATTTCGTTATTTTTCATTGGTTCGTGTTAGAGATGGCATTTTAAAATAATTTAATCGCCAAATAAAACCAAACCCGATTTTTTTTTTGCAGATCGAAACTGGAAAAGTCATTTTGGAAGGTTGTCTCAGCGAAAATTATTACAAAATAAGGAAACTACTGTACGAACAATACGCTATCATATGAAGAATTCGAAAAAAAAAAGAGATAATATTTCGTGTGATAATTATTTTATCTGTAGAAGTCATTTTTTAATTTATTTTCCATTGTAGATTTTGTATAAATGAAATCGTTTTTCTGTAATAAAATAATTTGTAATGAAAATTTTCCATTTACTATCGTTTAAGAAATGATGATATTTTTCGAAAATATATTATTACGATCGAGCAAAAAATATCGTATTTTTATCGTCATTTAGGTCGAATAAAAATCATCCTGATTTATCTATTATAATTATTCTAGATAAAGCTGATGAAATAAACAATTTGAACCGCGAATATTAACTCTAATGAGTCTTTGTTTTAGGCCTTGAATAAGTGAAACTTTCAATTTTTCGTTTTCTCCGGCGTTTCAATCTTACGAAAAGTGATAAGCTGTCAAATTCCTAAAGACTTGTTGTTTCTTGGCAGAAAATCATTTAAAAATATTCGAAAAGCAATTTTTTTGAAAAAATTTCCAATTTTGACGAGATCAAAATGCAAAATTATTCAAAAATGAAATTTCCTTTCATGAATCGACATAGAACGAAATAAGAAACAGATGAGACACAAAGAATGTGAAACTAAACCACAATATGACATTTCGGTTCATTGACGTATTCAAAAAACTCGTTCTAAATACAATAATATTCGTTTTGAAAGTAATTTAAACATTGTATCGATTAATTAGACGTATTAATTACAAATTAATTCACTTGAAACGATCAAATCGGTTGAATTATGCGAAAAAAAAACACATTTTGAAAATGATAGGTACAAAAACAAAATGGCCGAATTGCGATTATGGATAAGAAATATCTACGATTTTTGGCATTCTATGCATTTTGTATAGTATTGAAAATATTTCTGTGACGTCATAGGTAATTATTTTTGTTGTCAATACACATACACATACAAAATACATGAAAATAAGATTGCAGCAGTGTGTACTTTTGAAAAGGATGAAGTCGAAAAATTTTGAGTCATTGTGCTTAGTTGAAAATTTGGTGATTAAGAACGCGTGCAATGGATAAATGTGGATAATTTTCGATTAATTCGAACGTGCATAATGTTTTTCGAAGAATCGCAAGGTAAAATTTTTAATCGAAATTTTTCATCAAGTATGTACTAGTGTGGAAGTTTTTTATCCGATCCTTACCTATATTATAATATTTAATTGACGAAATGCGAGAAATTTTGACGAAATCGCGTTTAACTTAATCAACATTCGAATCAGAATGGTAAAATTTGGTGATAGTTCGCGATGTTGGACTCGTAATACTTATTAATAACAATCAAAATGGAACATGATTATAAGTTAATTGGTGCCCCTTGCACGGTGCGAGGGCCGTATACATTTTATAAAGCGTTCAAGTACACAAAGAACGGTGTCACCAATATTTTAACAATTAACGAATTTTTCTTCGTCAAATTATGGAACGATTCGGATTTCATTAGCATCGGTGAATTGAGATTATTGTGGGAGGACCAAAGTTGTGATAAAGCTTTGGCCAGCTTGAGATTATACATTTTACCAGAAAATACACCCGACGGCAGAGTAGGCGATGTTCACGGAGAGGTAAGGTTTCTATTATTAAATTTAATTAGCTCTTTACTCTTCGCATTTAGTTGTATTATTATAGTTTACCACTCAAAATTCTATTCTTCACGATCGAGCACACTTCGATTCAATTCCCAGTGTGTTTTTCTAGTGTTATTTTAGCTGATAAATTTAGAAAGTTCAATTTTTTATTGTAACCTCGATGATCATATCGCCGCTCGTCGATTTTATACTTTTCGGTGTAATTTTTATCTCTGTTTCTCGATGGGTTTCAAAACCACGCCTCGTACAGGTCCCAGTCCCAATCTGGAGTAGGTTTTTCGTTTTCAAACACGAAAGAAACACACAGATTTGAAATTTGTACCGAGCTGAAGAGATAATTTGGGAAAATGAGGTAAAAATGAATGTAATGGAAGGTGTCTGAGTGTGAGTGAAATTACAATACTTCTGCGTGTGTGCGAACTGCAGTTTGAAAACTCGTTCGTCTGTTTTTATACCTACAATGTTATTCTGTCGTCGGTTCGACGAGAGTACGGTCGAGTTATTAATTTTTTGTTTATTATTCTCGCTTTTTTTTATACTCAAACGTCTTGTCTTCCTCTCCATATTCCCTTCGAAGAAATTTTATACCCAAAGATGGGCCCAGCGGTAGGGGGAAGTTTTTTATGTGGAAATTGACTTCATGGCTTACGAAACACTCGTTGGAAATTTTACTTGAGATATTTTTCCAACGTATGGACTATTCCTGGGTCTTTCGTGTAATTTCAATATTCAATTACTCGCCTGCCTAGTGCCTAGCTGCCTACCTACCTCCCCCTCCCCCGCCTACTCAGTCACTCGCCTGGATGTCTTTGTAAAATGGCGGAAATCGATTATGGAAATAATTGAAAATTTTTTTCCAAATGTATCAAGGTTAATTATTTGAAAACTTTCTATAGATTTTTGAGATTTTTATTCGATTTTTTTTTTTTTTTTTTTTTTTTTAATTAATAGAGGCGATTTTTTTTTTTTACAAAATTCTGTCCCATGACGACTCGTTTTTACTCTGGTATTTTTATTTTATTAAAATAACGATCGCGTATTTTATAAATGATAACGACTCCAAAACGAAACGAATGCAAATGAAGGTCGAATCGCCTCGAAAAATTGTCTTTTCTATCGTTTCTCTCTCTCACGTAGTAGCTCGTTAATTGAATTTTTTTGGCTTTGTGAGAGGAGAATATTTTTGAAAAATTTTTATCAAATTTAATCGATTGCTTTTTTTTTCTTTCAACTTTTTCGTTTTTCAACGCTACGGTTAAAATGACGTCCTTGACTTGTGCGGATTTTAAGTTTTTTCTTTCGCGAATCAGCCATGTTGGAATTTTTTATTTTTTTTTTGAAAATTAATTTCGAAATAAATACCTAGTTCGAGTTACGAATTCTAATTTAAAAAATTATTCTTTTACGTGAGAATTTTTTTTTTCTTTCTAAATCTTTGAAATTATTTTTTCGACGAATTTTAATTTTTATTAATGGAAAATTCCTCGAGTAGGAATATGTGTGGCATCGTTTCGATGCCCTATTAAACGTGCAATATCTACCCATATATCCGTATTATGCCATTATTTAGAACTTAAAATCATAAGTACAATTGCGCATGCGTATTGAGTCGTTCGTACATGATGTTTTTTTTCTTTTCCATATTTTTATGCAAACGCGTTATCGAAATGAATTTTTTTTTACCCATTTCTTTCGATCAACTTATTTGAACTCTCAGAGAGAACGAATGAGAATAAAAATAACCCTTATATTTGAATTTTATTCTACTTATATATCCGGGGTTCGATTCAATTAGAATCCCTTCGACGTTGCCAGATTTATTAGCTCATAGAAAACGAGAATTTCGAAGATTCGAACCGAAGAATATATATTTTGACTTTGTGAAACTTGGAAACTAGTTTGGTTGTATATGAAGGCGATCGCTTGCATTTCTACATTCGACTGTGCTGACAAGATAGACGAGTCCCTTCTGAAACGATGGAAACAATTAGGTTTGGTATGTAAGTGTCGAGAGTCAGGAGCAGAGTGGAGTGGAGTTGGAGTTTATAGTATACGTCCCTGGCAGGAGGGCAGCAGTTCGCAATGCTCGAATGTGTTTGTTCCTTCAAATTGACGAAGAGAAAATTTATCGATTTTTCCCCTCTTCTATGTACTATATAAGGCCGAATATTTGTTGAGGTAATTTTATACACGAGATGAAATCTGAAACAGGCTCGGGTTGGGTTCGTTAATGAGGTTTTTTTGGCCTTATTTCCTGGGTTATTTTAGTTTTTATAGAGGAATGAATGGCAATTTTTAGATTTTCGTTGAGTTTTGTTTGTTTGGCTATTCGATCGGAGAGGTGGATTAAAGAGGGTTGCTTCGAGAGGGTGGTGTTTTTCGTCGAAGGCTGAAGTTCTGGGTTTTTAGTCGAAGAAGGTGGTTTTGAAATGTGTTTTAGAATGGAAAATGCCGAAAATTGTTTGATTAAAAGTTGACATTTTTATTGGGGGAAAATACTCGTAACTACAGCAAGGAAATAAATTGCAAAGTGTTGAAAAAAATTTTACTTCGAGTTTTAAACTTTTTGGATGTTGAAAAGAAAAGAGGAAAAACATTTTAGATAGTACAGTTGATAATTTAAAAATTGAAAATGTGCAAATGTTGGAAACAAAATTTTTGGGAATTTTTCAAATAATTCCAAGTTCCTTTAAATCTTTGAAAAGTCCTACATTCATCTCAAAACTTTTGTCATTTTCGTGTTTTTTTTTCTGAAGTTTTCAGTTTTGAAAAAATAATTTCCATTATTTTCAGCAAAAAACAGCCCTTCAATTTTTAGTGAATTTTATTTCAATTTCAACGTTTTTAAAATTCTTTAGTTCTTTTCAATCTTTTGAATAATTTCAAATTTTAAATTTTATCCAATTTTCAGTCATCTTCGATTTTATTCAAAATTTTTCAAGCATTTATAAATTAAAATTTTTTCCTAAATTATGTATTTTTCTATATTACTATTATTTTTGCACTCAGTTTTTACCAATTTTTCTAATATTTCTGATTTTCAAAAACTATTTATTCATTTTTTGTAGTCTTCAATTTTTAGCCAGTGTTCTCAAATTTTTTTGGATTTTGACTTTTTTTTTTTTTGGTATTTTTGAATTGCAAGTTTTTCCTGATCTTTTAAGCTATTTTCAATTTTTGAAGGTTTTCTTTTTTTTCTCTTGTTCTTAATTTCAGCCATCTTCAACAATTTCATTCAATTATTCTTCAGATATTTTTAATTTTCAGTTTTTCCTAATTTATGCAATTTTAAAATCTATGCATTCAATTTTTCCCAAAATTTTTGGATTTTAATTCCTTTTCAGTTTTTCTGATAGGTTGTATTCCAATTCTATTTTTCTCCATTTTTCCACTTATTTTCAATTTTAGTATAGTAAATGCTTTTACGGAGACCAAAATGGAAAAAACGACCCCAAAATCCGAGACCAAATTGGGTTAGGTTAGGTTTGGATGACATAAAAAAACTTAGAATTTTTTTTAATAAATTCGATTTTTTAGACATTATGTCAGACATTTTGAAACTTGTAAATTTTTTTGAAATTTTATGACTTTTAGACATTTTCTAGACATTTTGTCAGACATTCTAAAACTTGGAATTTTTTTAGAAAGATTGCTTTCAGACATTTTAAAACTTGAATTTTTTTTTTGAAATTTTATGACTTTCAGACATTTTCTAGACATTTCATTAGACATTCTGAAACTTGGTAATTTTTTTAGAAAGATGTCTTTCAGACATTTTAAAATTTAGAAATTTTTTTTTAGACTTTTTAGACATTATGTCACACATTTTGAAACTTGTAAATTTTTTTGAAATTTTATGACTTAGACATTTCCTAGACATTTTGTCAGACATTCTGAAACTTGAAATTTTTTTAAGAAAGATGATTTTCAGACATTTTGAAAGACATTTTGATACTTGGAATTTTTTTTATAAATAAAAAAATGACTTTCACACATTTTGTCAGGCAACATTTTTAATTGATTCGATTTTTTAGACATTATGTCAGACATTTTGAAACTTATAATTTTTTTAATTTTTAAAAAATGACTTTCAGACATTTTGAAACTTAGGAATTTTTTTAGAAAGATTACATAGACATTTACTAGACATTATATCTGACATTCTGTTTGAAATCTTTTAAAAAATTTATGACTTTTAGGCTTTTTGTCAAACATTTTTTAAATTAAATTTTTTTATTTCCATCAGATTTTTCTAATTTTTAAATTTCCATGGAAATTAATATTCGTGACTTTTAGACATTTTGTTATTTAATTTTTTTCTAAAGAAATTTTTAAAATAAATTTTATGACTTTTTGACATTTTGAAACTTGAAATTTTTTTAAAACATTTTATGACTTTAACGATTTTTGTCAGATATTCTGAAATTTTTGTTTTTTTATTATTTTCATTATGCTTTTTTTTATTACCTATACTTTTTTAGAATTTTAAATTTCCATGGAAATTAATATTCGTGACTTTTAGACATTTTTTTAAAAAATTTTCAAAAATTATAGGATTTATTTTTTTATAGTTTTTTTTCAAATTCCAAATTTCTTTGGTTTTGAACCTTTTTTATTTGTTTTTTTTTGTTTTAATTTTTTTTCAAATAATAGTTTCTTTGGTTTTCAATTCTATTTATTTTTTTTATGCCTAAATTCAAGAAATTTAAATTCAGGAAAACTAGAGCTACAATATGGACTATAAAAAATTATTAAATTATTTTAAAATATTAAAAAATATAGAAAATATTTGAAAAACTGAAAAAAAAACTAGAACAAAAATCTGGAATTTAAAAAAAGAATGTGGATAGCTAAACGAATATAATATAGGAGACAACACAAATCTTCATTTATTTCCAATTTTTCATGATTCGTTTTATTTTTATTAATTTTAATTTCTTCAGAAGATATTTTGTAATTATTCGAATTTTATCTTGTTTTCAATTTCTTCCAATTTTTAATGTTGTCTCTTATATTATATTCTTTTAGCTATCCCCATTCTTTTTTTAAATTCCAGATTTTTGTTCTAGTTTTTTTTTTCGGGTTTTCAAATTTTTTCTAATTTCAGTTTTTTTTGCTACTTTCAATCTCTTGTGTAATTGAAATTTTTCTCAACTTTTTAAAATTTGGAATAAGTAATTTTTAATTTCATTTTTTTTTGTTGTTAATTTTCAATATTTTTGATTTTTTTTCCTGATTTTTTTATCACAATTTTGTGTTTTTTTGTTAAATCCAATTTTTTTGTTATTTCAGTTGTTTCAGTTTTCTTCAATCCATAGAATATTTTCAAATTTCAATTTTTCTTAGTACATAAATTTTGCCCATTTTTGAATTTCTGTATTTTAATGAAATTTTATTTTCATGTTTTGGCTTTCATTTTTTTGATTTTTTCAATTTTTGCAATATTTTTGAATTCATTTTTTTAAAAATTTTGAGTCTTTTTTCAATTTTTCTCAAATATAAAAAATTTTTTTTTTTTAGATTTTTCGAATTTTGATGCACCATAGATCCTTCATTTTCAAAGTTAGACAAATTTTTCACATAACCGTTTTTGTTTCTGCCAAAGAATTACATCTATAGCATGCATTGTCATAATGGAATTGTTTCGATTTTTATGTCCTACTAGTTCCACTTCCCCTTGATAATTCTTAGTAAGGCAATACCTTTGACGTGGATTTCTTCTTGCAATAACTTCTTCAATTTCAAGGGTAGAGATCCTAATGTGGTCAAAACTTTTTTTCTTTTTTAGAGTAGTATTCCTTGACGGTGTCAGAAATTTTTTCGAATGCAGTGTTGCCAATCGATTTTACTTAGAAAGCTTTTTAGTGCCTTAATTTTCAAAGATAGGCAAAAAATCTAAAAAGTAAAAAATGTTTACTTTTACAAGTTACACTTACACACGTATGCCCAATAAAAAAATATATATTTTCAGTTTTACGAGTATTTTGCTTTGCACCTTCAATTTCTGAGATAGGCTAATTTTGTATGTAACATTTTTTGTTAGTGGTACCCGGTTGTATCCAAATCTGAAGTTTCGAAAATTGCTTCTCGGACACCCTGTGTAATCAAGTCTCGCTTTAGGTTCAAGACTAGTGTCTAGTTTACTAAATTTGTCTATATGGATGTGGATTTTTGTTGTTGTTGAATTTTACCAAGTCCATTATTACGTAGATACTTGATATTAAAATTTGGAGCGGAGGGAGGGGCCTAATCGAAATTTTTGTTATAACCAAAACTATTCCTAGGACTTCAAGCTACAAATTTTGTTTGAAATTTTTTTCAGTTCGACCACTCCCTCCCCACCGATTTTGCATTACACTCTGAGGATATTGAAAATTAGAGAAGTGAGGAAGGAAGGGGCCAATTGAAAAATTTTTCAAACAAAAGTTGTAGATTGAAATCCTAGGAATAATTTTTGTTATTATGAATTTTTAGATTGGATCCCTGGACCTCTCCTTCGATTTCACATAACATCAGGTAGATACTTTTTTAAAATTGGGGGGAGGGGTTCAATTGAACAATTTTTCAAACAAAAGTTGTAGATTGACCTCTTGGGAATAATTTTTATTATTATAAAATTTTCGATTAGACCCTCCCCTCCCCTCCCCCACCCTCCCTCCAATTTCACATAGTATGACTTAGATACTTCTATATTTTTACATAAGAACTGGTGGAGGTAAGGGTCCAATTGAAAAAAATTTCAAACAAAAGTTGTAGCTTGAAGTCTTGAAAACAATTTTGGTTATTACAAAAATTTCGATTGGACCCCTCCCTCCCCTTCAATTTTGAATATCAAGTATCTGTCTATGTAGTATTGGATTTGGTAAAATTCAACAACAATGATCCACATCTCTGGACGCTAGTTTGGTTCAAGTCGAAGTCTACTACGAAATTAATCGTTGCAAAACCACATTTGATCGTTGGCATAGACGAGCACCGGGGCACCACGATTGACTGGACCAACGATGGTCTAATTTTCACCACTCTCGCGACGAGGGTCTCTGCGTCTCGATGTCTGGGTGTCGACGTCGGACGTCGACGCTAACAGCATATTAAGCTGTCCGACGTACGCCTCGTGTACACTGTGCAGCGTACACTCGTGTAGTATGTTCTGACTTTAGTATGTTCGCAAGACACGAACGAACGTGAGATAACACTTATCACCAGTATCACTGACCGACAGAAGCGTTGAAATGAGAAGGACAGCGATAGTGAAAAAGAGAGAGAGTGAAAGACAGACGATGCGAACCACGCGCTGGTGTTGGCGTTCCGTCATCGTCGTGCATGTGTACAAATGTGTACAGCTATACAGTGTAACGATGACCGTGAACGTGAACGTGAACATGTACCAAGCCAGCCTGGGCTGGACTAGGCCGGGTACCGCCAGCCAGCGCCATCGCCATGTGTGTCTTCTGCGAGATGTGCTACATATGCTGGTGTTTTTTTTTTGTCAGAAAAAAAAAATGTAAATATATGGCCATGGTAAGGCCAACGTCGAACGTGTAGAGCTAGGGCACGTGCGACGGCGATTGACTCCAGTATTGTAGAATGTAGCTACATGGTAGCAATTATGTGTTTGGCGACACCTTTCCTAATGGCATTGTTTCATTGCGGTTTTGTTTGCATTTTAAACAGGATGAAGTACTGGCGATTACTGAAAAGGTGATAATTAGATTAGAAGACTTGCTGACTTGGATCACAGATGCTTCCGACTGGCATTGGGGACTGTCGTCGGTCTGGACCAGGCAAACCAACGGCACGACTACATCCGCAGTCAAAAGCGAACAGCCCAACGTCGTCCACGATGCCTCGTCAACGACCCCAGCTCTGCAATCCGAGCGTAGCAAAATTAACGGATCTATCAACGAAATCGAATGCCATCGAAACGATTGCTCGGTGTTGAATAAATCCAACACGTTGGAAGATTGCTCGGCCATCGATTACTCGGACGTGCTAAAAGATAAAGCCCAACTTGGTTAGTACTCTCATAGTATTTCGGAGGTAGGCCTTTTTTATACGTAACATAATATGCCAGATGTAAGAGACGTAGTATACCCCTACGTAGTACGTACTCGGATTTCGTAAATGTACGAAAATACTCGCACGATTCGCACCGCAGCGTAGCGTTGGCCGTGGTCGTCCTGCAACCCTCTCGATGCCAGGGTCGTTGACCGGTAAGACGAAAGAGGGGTGTGAAAGCTGCGCAGTGCAATTACCCTTTCGTTTCGTAGATGGTGCGAACGACGCGACGCCGCTGCGCTGGCGGCTGAAAGCTTCCTTATTCAGGGTGTTTCTGCAATCGAATCGTAAGGCAGAAGGCAAAGTCAGCCTTTTGTCACTCTCACTGTTGTGTGCTGTTTTCAATCCGCATACGAGGACGTGAAAATGTGAAAGTCGACCGGTATAATGCACGTTGCATACTTGTCCCTGTCCGGCGTTTTGTTCGAAGGATGGAGGCACTTATGAATGAGATTTTGTACAGTTTCTCGCTGTTGCCCCTTTTCCCATTCAATTTAGTCAATAATAATGGAGGGTGTCTGAGTGTCCTGAGAATAACTGTAGAAGTTGTGCAGAGGTTCTGATTATAGGTCGAAACTTTTTATTTCATTTTTGAAAAGTCTTGAAAAAATCGAGCTTTTTGATCGAACTTTTTTTTAAAGACATGACGCCTATTTCAAACTTTTAATTTTTTTCTGACATTTTTTAAAATTTTAATAAATTTTTATTTATTTACAACTTTTTTAATTTTTAATTTTTCTACTTCCAATTTTTCCTCATTTTTATTTTTTACTCAAACTTTTTTCAAATTTTCATTAATTTTGAATTAATCCAAAATTTTCTCCATTATGTATAATCAATATATAATTAGATATTTCCAATTTTTAATTTTTCAGAAGTTTTTGATGACATTAAAATTTTTATTTCACTATAGTAGCTGTATAGACTGAATTTTTCTCGATCAAGTAGATTTCTTCAGTTTTCAATTTCGTAATTTTTTTGATTTTTTTGGTTTAATTTTTTTTGATTTTTATTCATTTTAAGTTCAATTTCAATTTTTGTCATTTTTTCTCATTTCTAATTTCATTTTATCCTTTTTACAAATAAGTCTCAGGATTTTGTTAGTATTTTCCAGTTTGAAAAAAAAATTGAATAAGTATAACTAGCATTATTTTTTCTCAATTTAAAAAAAAAAATTAGCCCAATTTTTGAATCTTTTCAGTTTTTAGTAATTTTTATTGGTTCAATTTTAATTTTTAATTTTTATTCAATTTAGGGGGTTTCCTTAATTTTTAGTCATTTTATAATACATATTTTTCAATTTTTCCCAATTTTTTGAATTTATAATTCAAATGGAAATAAAAATATTAATTGAAAGAATTGAAAAAAAAGAATTCAATTTGTAATGAATTAAACTGAAATAAAATGAAAATAAAAGATTCTAAAATTGAAAAAAAATTTGAATCTTCAATTTTTATTTAATTACCGTTTTATTTATTTTAAATTCGACAAATTTTTTTTTTTTTTTGAATTTTTAAATTTTAGTGTTTTTTAAAATTTTAGGCATTTTTGATGTTTTCCAGTTGTAAAAAAAAATCAACATAATAATTTCATTTTTCTCAGTTTCTCATTTTCTGGTTCAATTTTGACTTACCTGGTGTAAATCTAATTTTGATTTTTTTTTTCAATTTTCAATTGTTTCTAATTTTTCCAGTTTTGAACCATTTTTTTAAACTTTTAGATTTTTCCTTTTTTTTTTTTTTTTTTTTTTTTTTTTTTGATAACCTATTTTAGCTACCTATCCAATAGTTTCATTTCAAATTTTTCGAAAAAATTTTAAAATTTCATTTTTCCAATTTTTTTGAATTATTCATTTCTATTTTATTTTCAATTTTAGACAGTTTTAAATTAAATTATGGATAGTTGTTTCCAATTTTCTTGGATTTTTCATTTTACTTATTTTTTACAAAAATATCTTCAATTTCTGTCTGGTCTTTAATTATTTTGTTTTTAATTTCTATTGTTTTGTGCAATGCTCAGTTATTTTTTTCAATTTATCTGAGTTATTGTTGATTTTTTTACAATTTTTTGAATTTTGTTCCCATTTTCAATGTTTAATTTTTTCAAAAGTTTTATCTAAATTCAGACTTTTTCAGAATTACTGATCAAGTGATCAGTCATTTTCAACTAATTAAAATTTTTAATATCTTTCTAATTTTCAGTTTCATTTTATTCCAGTTTTAGTCAATTTAAATTCAACTTGAGTTGTTTCCAATTTTAAATGATTTTTTTCTCAATTTTTAAAGAGATTTGATTTTTTTTTAAATTTCAGTTTTTGTTTGGTTTAATTTTTTTAATGTTTAGATATTTTTGATTTTTTTCAATCATTTTTTTAAAAAATTTTTGTTCAATTTTCAATTATTCTTATTTTTGTTAGTTTCCCTTAATTTCTATTTTTGGGAGGGGGGGGGGGGGGTAATTTTCTCGTTGCTTTTAAATCTGGTTCAATTATCCCAATTTTTTTTGCGTTTTCAAAATTTGGAATTTTTCCTGTTTTCGTTTATATAATTTCTCACTTCTCAAATTTTTCCAAATTTTTTGATTTTACGAATGTTCATTTTTTTTCTTCATGTTTCAGGCATTTTTGACTTTAATCGAATAAAGCAAATTTTTCCCCATTTTTCAAAGTTATATATTTTTATTTTTTTTTCATTTTAAATTTTTCTCAACTTTCATAATTTTCATTTCACAGATTCAAAAAATTCTTCAACTTTTTCGAATTTGTATTTATTTTAATTTGGGGTTTTTCAATTATCACTCATCAGTCAACTGTATTCCATTTTACTAATTTTAAATTTAATCTTGATTCTTTGAAACAATTTTTCACAATAATATTTTTTTTTATTCGCGTTTATTAATTTGAAAATTGATATAAATTTTTTGGAAAATTTTCCCAATTGCTTATTTTCATGATGAATTTTCTGACGTTTTAAATCAGATTTTAATTATTCCCAATTTCGGGTAATTTTCCGAATTTTTGAATTTTGATTTTTTTTTTCATGTCTATCCGTTTTTAAATTTTTTTCTCAATTAGGTACGAATTTTTTTATTCAATCTTTTCAATTTTCTGGCGTTTTAATTTCGTTAATTTTTTTTTTGAATTTTTAGTTTTGTGCAATAATTTTAATTGTTTCGAAAAATTTGCTTTCTGAAGTGTCAATTTTTTCAATAAATTTTTTTCTATTTTTTGGCCTAATAAATTTTAAAACTATCACCAATTGATTTTTTTTATAATTGCATGATATATTTTGGTTTCTGTACTTTTATTTTTATTTAAAATGGTGGAGGGGAGGGGGTAAAGATGAAATATTTTTTGAAAAATATCTGTTACCTTATCTTGTGTAAAGCCCTAATTACTGACAAATTGGTTTAAAATACTGCAAATAGGTGAAATAATCCTACACAACGAGGAAAAAAATTCAAATCAGTTTGTAATATTAATTTTACCTTTTTTTTTTTCTGATTTGTCGTTGTGTTTATGTTACAGATTTTAAAAACTGGGATTGTCGAACTGGTGTTTTAGTTTTAAGCTATTCGAGGTATTGTCGTTACCGTGCCTTATTGAGACGTCTCGAAGGCGTACACAACGATTGGTTGAGAGATGATCTGATTGCTGCACTAGGAGGCTTCGCCACCATCTATCGTACTACTAAGATATTATTCTGCCGGGATACGTTCGATTATCCGGAGCTGGAAGGACATGAATTGTTATGTAATCATTTAGGTATGTACATTTATTTATGTAAAAAAAAAAAATCACAAATATTAGCTTATGTGTGTAGTAACGATGGTATTTATTTTGGTCTCTTTGCAGCTCCCAAGTTAAGGAGTCGTATTCCAAAAAAGAAGAAGACTTTGTATCCTTCTCCGGATGTTTCAGACACAGACTCGTCCGAGTACGGTACAGAAGATGACGAGAGATCGTCGTCAGCCTCATCGTGTTCATCGTCCAATAATTCGAATAATAGCCTCGCTGCTAGATTCGCTTCCAATTTAGAAGTACGAACGGATCGTGAAGCTTTTCAAAGCTTTTATCTCCTTTTTTCCCTCTGTAATATACAGATTTTCATGGTGTTGTATTTTTTTGCAGCAGCAGACTGGTATCAAACGACCTGAATCTAAGAAATTGCCCAATAATCAAGTGTCAGTGGCTCAACTAGCATTTACCCAGAATTTATACGCTTTTATGAAAGCTCGTCTCACTCCCATCGGTAAACTGCCTCTGGTCGGCAACAAAGAAAGTACGAGAAATGAATCTCGATCAATTTTCACTCGGATGTGTGGTGCAACGTGTGTAATTTTTTTTTTTTTTTTTTTTTTTCGTTGCAGTAAATTTATACGAATTCTATAACAAAGTGAAGTTACTGGGAAGTTACGCCTCGGTGACAAATAATAAATTATGGAAGTACGTTTTCGAAGAATTAGGAGGCGATCGTGGCGATCCTTCGATGGCAACGTTGATGCGGAAATATTACGAAAAGTTCGTATGAAATTCGTAGTAGAACCTCGACTTGGTGGTACGATGAAAATAACACCCTTTTGTGTCTGATTTCGGCCTACGTTTAGATTTCTACTACCATACGAGCAACACATGGTGCAGCAGTTGAAGCATTCTACGGCCAATCAATCGACCAGCAGTGGCAGTGGTGGCGTTATCAAAACTGTGAGTAAGATCTATGTGAGTAGGCTTAATACCGAGCATTACTTCTCCATTTTGGGCATCCGTCTATTTTTTTTTCCACCTCTAAAACTAAGCCTGATTTATTTACAACTGGTGTTCGGTGCCCTGATCGATGATTTTTCTCTCAATTCTCCAAAATGGTTGTAAGGTCGATCTGCGACCTTGTTTTTCTCACTGTCCCCTTTCGAAGAGACCTTCATCAGTTGTAAATATCGCATTTTTTCGCGTCTAACTAACCCACCTTTGTTTCGCGAAACGTAGGGCGCGTTAACCTTTTTTTTTCCTAATACCTAATACGGATTTACATACCTATTTTTACCTCGATTGAGGCGAATAATACACCTCTGTGTGCTCGTTTCATGATTTAACAGAAATCGGTTAAAAGAAAAAAAACTTTCAACGAATGCCGATCGAATCGATGACGGTTAGTCGACGTCGTCGACGTCGACGTCGTCTTCGTTGTTGGGAGTTGGGGCCAAGTCGAGGTTCTTCAGTTGGTGCCATGGTTGAGTTGTTATGACTGTGTGATCCGTGTTCTCTTTACGATGTTACCACGTTTTCTGCGACGAAAACGGAACGATTTTTTAACTTTTTTCCTGTTACGATGTACTACGTTTTTAAAAAAATAAAAAAACGATCACGATACACGATTTGTTTTCAATTGGCTGCGTGACGAAGAGGCGAATTGAAATGGTCATCGGGCGTACGTAGGTAGCGGTTTGGTAATCACTAATCAGGCTCTCGTAGGGTAGATTCTCTAGTCTTTTTACTCGTTCCCTATATTCGTGCACCGACGATTTGAGATGTAGACGAATGAACCAACGAGGAAACCTTTCGATCAGACGAAAGGAATGAGTGGAAATTTGACTCAGATTTTAGATTACTGCTTACTGATGAATTTATGAAGCGTGCCCCTGCCCCCTGCCCGTCCAGCTTGATCGTATGAATAGGAAATAAATCGTGATTTTTTTTTTTTCGGTGACTTTTCAAAAAATGAAAGTAATTTTGTAAAATTAGATATTTTATCGTCGTAGAACGTAATTTGGTATTTTTTACTTCTTTTTTGAAACGAGAAGGTAATGAAAAAATCATGTTCAGTGGTTCGTAACTTGTTTAAATTTTTTATTAATTTTCGTAAAAATTGGTACCAACTTTTTTTTAGAACCTATGAAAATAAAAATTTGGGATCGTTGATATTTTCATGAATTTATTTTTAGCCTAGTGAAATTAATTGGGTCATAAAAATTGAGCAAATTTCTCATCAGGTGAGCAAAAATTTGCTTGGGTTCAAAATGTTCCTTTCTGTATTCCGACTAACTACTAAAAAGCTCCCAAGCCTCACCCTTCAGCATTTCCCCTAAATGTGCTCCAAAATGAGACCCATGCTTAGTTTTTCGCTCGTAACTTCTCAAGTATTGGTTTAAATGAAAAAAAAGGTCATAACTAAAATTGAAATACGTGAAATTTGCCACAAAAAAGCATCTATTCATTTTTTTGTAAAAGTGAACGGGTGGCGCAAAATCATGCGTCAAAATATACAGAGTGGAAAAAAAATCATCTTTAAAACTACTTTTTCGCGGGTAACTTTTCAAATATGAGTTTAAACTTTAAACAAAAAAAAGGTTATTACCAAAATTGAAGTAAATGAAATTTGAAACAAAAAAGGTTATATGCATTTTTTTCGAAAAATGAACGGGTGGCGCAAAAACACGCCTCAAATCATACTGAGTGAAAAAAAAGAAAAGTACCCCCAAAAACGCCTCGTTTTTGTCTTATAACACTCGAAATATGCATTTAAATGAAAAAATCATCTTAACTAAAATTGAAGTGCATTAAATTTGCTACACGAAAGGTTCTATTCATTTCTTTCGATAAGTGAACGGGTGGCGCAAAAACAAGCGTCAAAATATACAGGGTAAAAAAAAATAGGAAAATTACCCCAAACTGCTTATATTTTGCTAAATAACTCATTAAATATGCGTTTAAACGAAATCATCAGCATAACCCAAATTGAAGTGTATTAAATTTGCAACACGAAAGGTCATATGCAAATTTTTTTATAAGTGAACGGGTGGCTCGAAAAAACACTTCGAAAGAAACAGAATGAGAAAAAATTATCATTTTCCCAAAATGCCTTGTTTTTGTCTTGTAACTCTTCAAAAATGTATTTAAACGAGAAAATTATCATAACTAAAATTAAAGTACATAAAATTTGCAACAAAACTGCATCTATTCATTTTTTTGAAAAGTCAACGGTTAGGACAAAAAAAAAGAAAAAATTAATATACAGGGTGAAAAAAAAATGAAGATTTCCTAAAATCGCCCATGATAAGATATATTATTTTATGAGGATTGCATTTAAGCGAGGTATGATACGTCATGGAATCCGTCAAGTTTCCTACCCCCCTCTCTGAAAAGTCTCATATTCATATCTAAACATCGACACGTGTGAACTCGCTCAATAAAAAATATCGAAGTTCTTGAAATTTCCTGCAAAATCTCTTCACTCAGTCTCAGTTTCTCTGAAATTGAATCCTACTCAAATTTCAAGGAAGTGCAGGGCAATAGTATCTGGTTTTATCAATTTATGTTCATGGACTTGGTTCTTGTTGTTGAATTTTACCAAGTCCAATACTACATCTAGATACTTGATATTCAAAATTAGAGGGGAGGGAGGAGTCCGATCAAAATTTTTGTAATAACCGAAATTATTCCCAAGACTTCAAGCTACTACTTTTATTCGAAATTTTTTTCAATTTGCCTCTTCCTTCTTCACTCCTCTAATTTTTTAGTATTTTCCAAGACGTGTTATGCGAAATCGATGAAGAGAGAGGGGTCGAATTGAAAAAATTTTCAAACAAAAGTTGTAGCCTGAATTCCTAGGAATAATTTTGGTTATTACAAAAATTTCGATTGGACCCCTCCCTCCCCTCCAATTTTGAATATCAAGTATCTATGTTGTATTAGACTATGTAAAATTCAACAAAAACGAAATTAAAAAAAAAAAATTTTAGGCTACAACTTTTATTTAAAAAATTTTTCAATTTGCCTCTTCCTCTTTCACTCCTTCAATTTTTAATTAGTATGTTTTTAGTGTTATGCAAAATCGGTGGGGAGGGAGAGGTCCGATTGAAAAAATTTTTAAACAAAAGTTGTTGCCTGAATTCTTGGGAATAATTTTGGTTATTACAAAAATTTTGATTGGACCCCTCCCTCCCCTTCTATTTTGAATATCAAGTATCTATGTTGTATTGGACTTGGTAAAATTCAAAAAAAAACGAAATTTTTTGAAAAAATTGTTGAGAGCTTTTTTGTAGCGAATATAATTTACTTCCATTTTAGTTATCATGATTATTTTGTTTAAACCTATATTTAAAGAGTTCTAAGTAAAAAGTAACGAGGAGGCCTGTTTTGGATCCACATTTTGGAGTCTTGCTGAGGAATGAGGTTCGGTTATTTCTATGGTGGTTAATCAGGACAAAAAAAAAAAAAAAAATTTAAAACCAAAAAATCTTTGCTCACCTAAAATGCAATTTCTATTTCCTATTTCTTGATTTTACTGAACTAAGTAATGAAATCACTGAGAGAAATTGAAAATTTTCTTCTTCTAAAATAGGTAAATGTAAATTTAGTCTACCTAGACGAGTATATTTTTATGGATCTCGTAACCAGAAAACTATTACCTACAATTTGAGCCAGATTCTACTCAATTCCTATTCTATCCGAACGAAAGTAAATCGATTCTGCGAACCACTACGCCTCTGCGTCGTTAGATTATTGTCCTGGTACTCTTTACAATAGTGATTCAACTCGTTCGAAGAGTAAAATCGAACCGATTATAATTTTCGTACAATTCAACGTAGTAGTGAGTCCGCCTTTTGGAAGTAATGCACCTAAAATGCTTTAGAAAATTAGAAAATATCCGTACGTAGCACCGAACAGTGTCTTGACGTAGTTGGCAAACCTTCTAAAGATGAATTTATTTCAGCCATGCTTACCACCGTCGTTGAACGCGGACTACCGATACCAGGCGGATAGAAGAAAAGTCGTAACAACGATCAGACCGGTTCCGGGCAGCGTTAGATTAATGGATAGTAAATCAGGACCAGGCGTCGCGACCTCGCCAGCCCAACACCAGCTGATGAAACCACCCTCGTTGCAATCGACGACCGGCGGCAAAGAGAACATTCCTATATCGAGGAAGCTATCACCGGGCACGAATAACTCGGCGGCCGCCGAAGTAGTAATTGATCTCTGCGCCGAAGAGGAAAGCTCGTCCAGGGCGACAGCTTCTCGCAAATGTAGCTCGACTGAACCAGTAGTGATAGATTTATGCGAAGAGTCGCCGATAAAACGATCCGTTCCGTCGATAGCGGCCACCTTACTACCTAGAAAACGTAAACTAGATATTTTAAGAGAAGGAGGCCTCGAGGTGACTCCAGTCGGTACCGGCGGCGGCGGCTCCGGCCCTGCCACGGTACGCAGACTGCCTCCGGCCTCGGTGGCCATATCGGCCATCAAGAGCGGCGAAACGTCGCTCGAGATCGTCGACGCTGCGACCCAGAAAGCCAAACTGAACCGGGCATCGAACCAGGTACTCGATTTGAGGACGATGAGGAATAGCTCGGATGACGAAGACTCGGTCGTGAAAAAATTCAGCCCAAGCTTAGGCCCTAATATCGAAATATCGCTGGTAGCCAATAACGACACACCGGCCACCAGCAACGGAGGCGCCAATGCCACCGCTGCCAGTGCCAGTTGTAGAAAAGACGATAAAAAACGCAAATCTGTCTCGCTTCCTGTTCCAGCACTTCGTAAAATATCAACCGGAGAACTATCGGTTAAAAATTTTGCCAATAGCGACGATACCTCGTTTAAACCTAAAGTAATCGCGGGTAGAAAAATGTCTTCAGATGTGACCCTAACGAAAGCTCCGAGTAAACCTACCACAGCCACCATCGCCACCACCGGTGCCCCCCACATGAAGGATAAACAAGCGGTAGCTTCATTGATACAGCACGTCAATCCATCCGTATACTTGGCCGCATTTTACAATTCCATGTCCATGTTCTCCGAATCGGACGCAGAAACCTTCATAGCTGCCCAAGAAAGCGCCAATTCTAATAATCCATATCAAATTCAACTCAGCCAGCAGCAGATGAATTACGTTAAAGACTCGTTTATGCAACAGTCCGGCCCCGATGTTGACGTAGAAGCTGCGACAGACGCGTTTGCTCAAAAATTTACCAATATGTTGAAAAATGGCACCGTATCCATCGTCGAAAATTACGAGAAAATTTTACCCGATTGAAACCTCTTCCCAAAATTCCCAAATTGCCCAACACTCTATTTGTTTTACGTATTTTTTTAGTTTTTCAACGAGAGAGAGTACTATTCTGTTTATTTATTAATGTCGATTTAAAAAAAAATTTGCATGTTTTTATTTTGTTTTGTTTTCAACGCAATTACGATACTATAATGGAGACGAATCGTAAAAATTATTGCGTTTTTTTTTTTTTTTTTCTAATATTGTACGATACCTTACGTGTGTGAATATTTTTTTCATTATGCTTGTACATGTATTTGTAATAAATTCTAAGCAATATTATTTTGTTTAACGTGATCTTATAAATTTGTGCTTTTTTGGTCATTTTTATAATACCTACGTACGTAGTGTTGTATTTTATCGTTGTACTTGTACAATATTTATTCGAAGGGAAAATTTGAGCCTTTTTTGTAAATGTCTCCGAAGTAAATATTTATTTTAATTTTTCTTTCTCGAATTGTCTTTTTTTTGTCTTATCGAACGGATACCTAATCGAGTTGAATGACTGACGTAAGTTGTAAATTTATTCGCAGATATTGTTCATTATTTTATTCGATTGGAAAATTTTTACTTTTAAGATAAGTTTTACTTTTTTTTGTCTATTTAATTTTAAATCGGTAGTAACTCGTAGTAGTACAGAAAGTTTAACATTTTTTGTTAGTAAATCTGGTTTGTAATTTACCTTAGTTTATGAACCAGAGCAAATTTTGGTAAGTTTTATAGTTTTTTGATAGCAGATTTATCATTTTTTTTTCTTTAGTACGTGAGTAAAAAAGATGCAAGGGTATGTAGTTTTTATTAAGGGGAGGGGGTGTTATTTCCACCAGTCTGGGTGAGTAGTTCGTTGAAATGAATCAATTGAATTTAAGTACTATTTATTTTTATCTGGACTTGTAATATTTCTTTCAAGTTTCAATTAACATTTATTTTATTCAAAATTGGTGAAGAGGGAGGGGTCCAATCGAATTTTTTGTAGTATTCAAAATTATTGCCAGTTCTTCAAGCTATAACTTTCGTTTGAAATTTTTTTCAATTGGACCCCTCCCTCTCCACCAATTTTGCAATAACACTCCAAATAATAGTGTTATTAAAATTTTATATTTTGTAAAGAGAGAATCTAAATCTTTTCGAAGTTGTGATCTCAATTTTTTGGGGAAAATCAATCGGTTAATTTTTTGGTGAGAATCTTTTTTTCCAAATTATTGAGAAAAATGCTTTAGATAATTTTTTGCATCTTTCACTTTTTTGCGAGTAGAAAAAATTCTCAATTTTTTTATATGTAATCTACTAAACAATTTCTCAACAAAATTTCTCACATTTTGTGGAAGAGAAAAACGCTTTAGTTTTTTTTAATCCTTCATTTTTTTTGAGAGTAAAAAAAATTCATATACCCATTACCCACAACTAAAAAATTTCTTTGAAAAAATGTTCACATTTTTAGAATAAAAAAATTTCTATTTTGTAAAGAGAAAATCTTATGGTCAAAGTCAGTATACTTAATAGAATAATATAAATGAATAAATATATTTTTTCGAAGTTGTGGTCTCAATTTCTCGGTAAGAATCTTTCAATTTTCAAAAAAAAAAAAAAATCTCAATTTTTTTATTGATTTTTTTTTTCATTTTTCCAAATTATAGAGAAAAATTATTTAATTTTTTTTCATCTTTCACTTTTTTTGCAAGTAGAAAAAGTTACCAATTTTTGATATCTATATCTGCAACAAAATTTTCTCACATTTTTTGGAAGAGAAAAATCTTTTAATTAAGTAGGTATATTTTGCAAAATAAAATTTCTAAATTCTTTTTAATCAGAAATATTTTTCAAAATAACAGCGATAAGGCCTCTAAATTTCTTAAATTTTTCGCTTTTTTGCGAGTTGAAAAAATATTTAATTTTTTTTAGACCCCAAAAAATTTTCTTTTGAAAAAATCTTGAATTTTTTGGGAAAAAAATCTTAAAAAGTATCTCACTTGTTTTTGGAATAAAAAAATTTCAAATTTCAGAGGTAAAATGTATGTTTTTCGGAGATGTGGTCTCAGTTTTTCGGGCAAACAACATTTGGGTAATTTTTTGGAAAAAAAATTGTTTCAATTTTTCTGGAGAATTTTTTTTAATTTTTGGGAAAGAAAGAAAGAAAGAAAATTACAAAAAAATTTTAAAAGACACATTTTTCCAAATTATGGAGAAAAAGTCTTCAATTTGTTTGAATCTTTTACTTTTTTTTTATAATTATTCATTAAGAATTATAAAAGTGAGGGAGAAAGGAACCGATTAAAAAAATTTTCAAACAAAAGTTGTAGATCGAGGCAGAGCCGGTGCGAGGGGGGGTGTGGGGGGGTGGAACACCCCCCCCGGTGATTCCATTCGGCAAATTTTCGAAAAATTTTCGACAAATTCGGCAAACTTCCGACAAATTAAATTAGGTATGTTTACAAAATTTGGTAAAGTTTTGAATTTCAAATATGTAAATTTTTTAGAAATTCTAAATCACAAATTCGGCAAATTTTTGAGAAATTCCGAATCATAAATTCGATAAATTTGAGAGAAATTCCAACTCACAAATTCGGTAAATTTATGAAAAAAAATTTCGCCCTCGCTTCGCTCGCGCAATGTACTTCTACTACTTCATCTTTCTCTCAGAATCAGAATAGGAATCAAAAATCAGCGCATTTCAATTGTTATAACTTATAACGTTAAAAAATGAACATGATCTTTTTGAAAATATTAAAAATTATGGTTAAAGTGCATTATTTTTAATTTAAAATTCCAATTTTTTCAAAATTTTCGCCCTCGCTTCGATCGGGCAACATATCACTTTTTCATCTTTTAAAAAACCAGAAATTATTGTACGTTTTCAAAATTTCTGCAAAAAAAACCCATCTTTTCTTTTAGAAGTGCAATTTTTTCAAAAATTTTCGTCCTCGCTTCGCTCGGGCAGCAACAGTCGTTTTGATTCAAATCATAATGCTACCATAAGTTCTTCAAAATTTTTCTATGAGGATAGTGAGAAGTTCTTTCGAAAACTCACTTTTTTCAAAAAATTCAGCGCAGGGGTTTACTTCCCACTGTTGTACCTATTAATTATCATTCGGCATTTTGAAAATTTTCATTCGGCATTTTCGATCTACACCCCCCCCAAAAAATTTTTCTCAAACCGTCTCTGGATCGAGGTCTTAGAAATAATTTTTGTTATTATAAAATTTTCGATTAGACCCTCCTCTCCCCTCCAATTTTGCATAGTACTACTTAAATACTTATATAATTGAAAACCGGTGAAGTTAAGGGGTTCAATTGAAAAAATTTTCAAACAAAAGTTGTAGCTCTAGGTCTTGGAAAGAATTTTGGTTATTACAAAAATTTCGATTGGACCCCTCCTTCCTCTTCAATTTTGAATAAAATGAATGATATTTGATGAAATATTCTATATTATTATTAAAAACTGATGGAGGTAGGGTTTCTATTGAAAAATGTTTCAAACAAAAGTTGTAGCTTGAAGTCTTGGAAATAATTTTGGTTATTACAAAAATTTCGATTGGACCACTCCTTCCTGTTCAATTTTGAATAAAGTAAATGGTATTTGAAGAAATATTCTATATTATTATTAAAAACTGATGGAGAATTCGTTTTTTTTTAAATTTTACCAAGTTCAATACTACATAGATACTTGATATTCAACATTTGAAGGGTGAGAGGGGTCCAATCGAAATTTTTGTAATAACCAAAATTATTCCTAACAATTCAGACTACAACTTTTGTTTGAACATTTTTTCAATTGGATCCCTCCCTCCACATCAATTTCGCATAACACTCCAAAAATACTTAAAAAAATTAGAAGAGTGAAGGAGGAAGAGGTGAATTGAAAAATGTTTCAAACAAAAGTTGTAGCTTGAGCTTGAAGTCTTGGAAATAATTTTGGTTATTACAAAATATAATTTCGATTGGACCACTCCTTCCTGTGTTCAATTTTGAATTAAATAAACGTTAATTGAAAGAAATATTTCAAGTCCAGAATCTGAACTGATGGAAAGTAGCTGTGTGAGCAATATTATTTCGTTCATGTTCACCACAAATCCGAGCAACTACTCACCCAGGCTGGTGGAAAATAAATAACAAAACCCTTTTATTAGAGCCCTAATTTAATCACTTTCATCAAAAATTGAAATTGAGAAATCAGAAATCAACTGTACTGATAAGGGTAAATCGTTCCTTTGGAATGACGTCTCATGAGTCATGACTAATTGTTTACTTTCTTAATTCTCAATTTTTTTCCTACTTAATTCATTACAATATTATTTATTTAAATTGAATTCGAGCGAATAATTATTTAATTAATTATTCGAAATAAAAAATAGATTTATTTGCAAAAAATAATTACGATGACGTCATATCGCACAGATTTGCATCTCCACCAATCAAATTAATCGATTTCGATGTTTATCTTAATTTTGAAAAAATTCGTTTGTTTATGTTTATGTTTGCCTTGCAAACGATGAACCTGATTTTCGCGAATTTTTAGTCACACGTGCACAGGTGATAATCGTTAACGGTTAGTTAATTAATGAATTTCTCGCGAAATATTTCCATTAAAGTAACAAGTTTAGTAATATTATTGTGCATTTGTGGTAAGTGTTGAAGTGCAAGTACATTCGAGTCCTTTTGGAGTCAACGGAGGATGATTTCAGATGATCACAAGAGGAGTGATATCAGTCTACGATGCTGAGGTTTGTACGACGAAAAAAACAGGTACTTGTTGATAATATTTTTACGTTAATTGTATCGTTTATACGTGGCCATAAGTGTAACTCGAATCAGTGATTGTTTTCAAGAATCTCGTAACGATTTCGTCGTTGATCGAAGAGCTTAGAGCACGCCGCCGGTATCGTTAGGACTTAAGACTTTCACCAGCTCGCCGGACTCGCGGACTGAACGTAGTAATCGCGTCCTTGAGTAAAAATAAACCCGAAGTAATCAATGACGTGGGAGTACAGAGAACAGTAGACTAGACAGGCAATTCGTTAATGTTTCGCGAGAATGAAGACAGATAAAAATGAAATTTACGATGTAAATTTGGCGCGATTTCACTGCAGTGCAATATTGATGAAGCGTGTAGCGTCGAGTACTGTGCGACTAGTTCGGCGACTGGCGAAAATATTTGTGTTGTGAAGACGTTGAAATGATCGTACTGTCATTATTAAAGCCGTTGAAGCCGGTTTCAAGGTATTCTCCGGCGAAGTGGGTGATAATGATTTGGATGGGTACCGGTGGCGGTGGTGGAGGTACCATGAACGACGCGAGCATATCTGACAACGCTGCCCTGTGACAATATATCGCCGGTGTATTCGTATTGCATTGCGTTTACTTTAGCTTTAGCTTCATTGTTGGTTTGTTGGTGTGCGATTTGCCTTGCCTTGCTGGCTGATATCGGTAGAGGGAAGGTTAATAGGCTCGAGAGGTTAGATAATGTAAGCTTATCTGTCCGAAAATAGGCGAAGGCGGGAGTGAGTGAAAGAGCCAGAGGACGACGGCGTTAAACAACCTGTATAAGCCCTTCGCACCGCGCACCGCAGCATCCCCTTGGCCCCCGAACCACCAACTCGTAACGGTTACGTAACAAAAAAGCAGCAGCTTTAGTACGCACGCGACTCCGAATAACCCTCTCTGCCCTGCCGCCGGAGTATTTGCCTGCGTTATTATTTAAAAAATTGGTTGTAGTTCAAGTTGGCAGTGTTACCAGGAGTTTGCCACGTCTCTCGATGGTGCCTCTGCCTGTGTCTTTGTACTCTACCTCTCTACTCTGCCTCTGTCCCACCATCTGCGAACGACGAACGTTCTTCTTCGTCTCTTTGGTGCGAATTTTCCAACTGGTGACAAACGTACTATAAGCGTTCCTCCAGTTCCAGCGCTGAAGCTGATGCTGAGTAAGAGTACCGAATGAATGGTAATATCAAGTGGAACTATTACTAATCAATTATTCCTCTTGTACTGTACTCTGGCCTGGCTCTGTACCGTATCGTAAGACTTATGGAATTACCAGAGGCCGTGAAGAACTACAAGTTGACTGATCTCTTATCACTCCTCCATGATTGAGGGTTATTTGAAGCAATCTTCCTTCTTCGGCGAATCTCGTTCGCGTTATGCATGTGTGAATTTGCTTCTTGATGTAAGATTCATCTCAGTGTGACCTTGATGAACTGCTAGTTCTACCCTTCTCACTCTAACCACTTGAGATTTTCAAACGAGCGATGATCTAGTTGTAGCTATCAGCTGAGATCGGCTGTTGATGTTGAATGGTTGAAATGAAACTTACAGTAGTTACAGTGATCGAGGGTTGAAATTTTGTAACATTTTTTACTCAAAGGTCTATTTTTTTACGTGAAACAATGAATTGAATGTTGTAGGTCGTAAGAATAGCTTAAAATTTTGGTTAATTTACCTAATTCAAAAATGTTGAAAAAAATCAAATGGAATATTTCAATATATTTTTTATTAGTTTGATAATGGTTTCCAGTAAGATTTTGATTTTTTGAGCATTCGAATGGCTTTAGGAGATAGTTATTAATCATTTTCGTACAATTGCACCTACCTGATAATAACCGACAGTTTAGTTGTAGCTTGAGGGCTTGAGCTGCACTCCAAATTTCAATAGTGAAATTAACTACATACGAGAAAACTCTGAAAATGAACTAAAAATCCAAGTTTTCTTTAAAAATGAATTTTCATTCATTTTTGTTTATTTCCATTTTTTATTTTTATGTCAATTTCTTGGAGAAGAAGATCTCAATTTTTTTTTAAGGAAAAATCTCAATTTTTTAGAGTCAGCAATGTCAGCATGAAATAAAAATGTCAAATTCGTGGAACATTAAAACATTTTAATATGTACAGGAAAAAATCTTTTTTTTATACTTATTATTTACCTAAAAATAATTGCTTACTTTCTTTGTAGAAAAATCCTTGTATTTTTTTTTTGAAAGATTTTTTAATTTTCTTGGTAAGTATTGAAACAAGTTCTCAATTTCTTGTTGAAAAATATTTTTAGTTTCTTCTCATTTAATTTTTGAGAAAAAAAACAATTATTTTTGGTAAAAAAGTTACATTTTTTTTTTTTGGAATCGGCGTATTTTTAAAAAAAATTGAGTAAAATTTATTAATTTTTTTTATTTATTAGGTATTATTTTTAACTGACCGGGAGCGGTGGCGTGCTCCTGTAAACCAAGGCTAAGGGGGTCTGGTCGGCAATTTCTTGGGGGGGGGGGTTTCAACAATATTTTCCAATGTTTGAAGAAGAAATTTTTTAAGTTTTCGTAAGAAAATATTTTTGTATTTTCTGAGGATAAATTTCTAAAATTTCATCGTTTTGGGTGCAAAAATCTTCCAATTTCTTCAGAGTCAAGATATTTCTCGATTCATTTTTAAAGTGATTTTTCTTTTTAGTTTTTTCTCATTTAGTTTTTGAGAAAAAAAAATTTTTTGGTAAAAAAATTGCATTTCTTTTTTTTTTGAAATCGACGTATTTTTTTCTTAAATTGAGTAAAAAATTTTTCAACTTTCTTAGGGGGGTCTCAAGTTTTTGAAAGAAAATATTTTTGTATTTTCTGGGGATAAAAAATTTCTAAAATTTCATCGTTTTTGGGTGCAAAAATCTTCCTATTTCTTCAGAGTCAAGATATTTCTCGATTCATTTTTAGAGTGATTTTTTTTTTAGTTTCTTCTCATTTAATTTTTGAGAAAATAAAACAATTATTTTTGGTAAAAAAGTTGGATTTTTTTTTGGAACCGACGTATTTTTTTTCTTATATTGAGTAAAAATATTTTTAGTTTTCTTGGAGGGGGGGGGGGGGGGGTATCTCAATTTTTCAACAATATTTTCCAATGTTTGAAGAAAAAAATTTTCAAGTTTTCGAAAGAAAATATTTTTGTATTTTCTGGGGATAAAAAATTTCTAAAATTTTATCGTTTTGGGTGCAAAAATCTTCCAATTATATTTCTTCAGAGTCAAGATATTTTTCAATTCATTTTTGGAGTGAAAATTTTTTTCAATTTTTTCGAAGTGAAAAATTTCTTGATTTTATTTTGGGAAGAAATCATTCGATTCTTCGGAATAAAAACTTTTCAGATTCCCAAAATTGATCTCAGTATTTATGAAAAAAATTATTTCAATTTATTTATTTTATTTTATTTCTTGTAAGGAGAAAATTTTTGACTTTTGTTGAATAAAATAACTTTTACATTCTTTTGTTTGAGGGTGGGAGGGGGTGAAGGTGAAAATTTTCCTAATTTATTGGAGAAGAAATATTTGCCAGTTTTTCGCAAAATTTTTAATTTTCAATTTTTTTTGGAATACAATTTTTATTTTTGTGAGAGAAAAAAATGTCTGAATATTCTAGAGAAAAAAAAATTTTAATTTTTTAAGATTAGCAAATTTTTTCATTTTTTTTTAATTTTCCAAAGTAAAATGTTTTTTAAATTTTTGGAAAAAATCCTTCAGTTTTTCGAGGTAAAAAAATTTAAATTTCTTCTTATTGAAAATTTCCCAATTTTTTGAGAAAAATTCTCAAATTTTTTTTATAGCTAATAAAACTTTTTTTAATACCAATTTTTGATCTCAAATTTTTACGAAAAATCTTTCAAGTTATTTTTAAAATTATATATTTTTTTTGAAATGAGAAGTCTATGAATTTTACTGGAAAAATGATTTTTAATTTTTTTTTGCAGACAAAAATTCTCGATTTATTAAGAGATGAAAAATTTCTCAATATTTTTTGGAGAAGAAATCTGTCAGTTTTTCGCAAAATTTTTAATTTTTATCTTTTTTTGGAACACAATTTTTATTTTTGTGAGAGAAGAAATAATGTCTGGATTTCTTCTGAAATAAAAATATTTAAATAAGATTAGAAAATTTTTTAATTTTTTTTTATTTTCCAAATTAAATTTTTTTTTTAATTTTTGGGAAAAATCCTTCAGTTTTTCATCTTTCTTATGAAATTTTTTAATACCAATTTTTGATTTCAAATTTTTACGAAAAAATCTTTCAAGTTATTTTTAAACTTATTATACCTATTATATTTTTATAATTATTTTTTTTCAAATGAGAAAACCTATGAATTTTACTGGAAAAATAATTTTCTGATTTTTTTTTTTTTGGCAGAAAAAAATTCTCGATTTATTAAGAGATGAAAATTTCTCAAGTTTTTGGAAAAGAAAACTTCAAGTTTTTCAGGCTTAAAAAATTTTCTAATAATTATTTTTTTGTAATGAAGAATTTCTTCATTTTTCAGAATAAAAACTTTTCTTTTTTTTGTTGAAATAATGATAATTTCTGAACTTTACTGAAATACTTGGTGTGGTTTTTTTTTAATGAAGAATTCTCAATTTTTTAGCTCGTTTTTTGAGTCTATAATATTTTTTGAGAGTGACACAATTTTTTTTTCGTTTTTGAAATGGAAAAATATCTTAATTTCATTGAAATACAATCATAATGTTATCATAATTTTTTTAGAATGTAAATTTTTTTCAATATTCTCATTTGGGTGAACAATTTCCCAATTTTTTTTAAAGAAAGCATCTTTCTGTTTTTTGAACCAAACATTTTTTGGGGGGAGAGGAATAAAAAATGTCTTTGCATATCTTATAAAAATTAGAAAATGTTCGAATTTTTTCGAGATACTTACTTGCTATTTTTTCAATTTTTTTTTAATGAGAAAATCTTTGAATTTTAATTTTCTGATTTTTTTTTGGAATACAAAAATTTCTTAATTTTTTTTAAAGCAAATAACTTCCTTTTTTTTTGGGGGGGGGGGGGGCTAAAAATATTTGATCCGCCTTCAGGTAGAAATCAATCTACTCTACTCCCTAGAAAATTTCACGTTGCCAGCCCTTTGTACATGTGAATGAAACTTGTTGGAACCTATGTTCTTTTTCAAGTTTTTAGTTTTCATTATTCGTTGCTGTTGTTGTTGTAATTTCTGATTTTAAGATTCGAGTTGAAAAAACATTTCAAGGTCATTTCGAATATTAACGACGGAATAGGTAACATATCTGTACGATAAACGCCTATTTTTTCATCTCGTGACTAAGACAATGATAAGATACTACAGCTGAGATTTTTCTCCAGCTCGAGTCTATTAAAAGTTCATAGAACCATGCACGATTTTTGTCCAACATTAACCCTTTTTTTTCGAAACTATTTATTTCTTATCCATATAAATTCGCATGAAAAAAAATAATTATGATGAAACAATTTAATACATATTTTACGATGCTAAAGTGTCTAATGTCAATATAGTCGTTCTTATGATGATTTTTTTTATACACGTATTGGCAAGATGCATTGATCGTAAATTTGTGCATCCGAAACAGGTTTCTTTTAGAGAAGTCGGTTTTAAACGACGCCGGAGGTTAGAATAATATTTCAAAGTGGGAGGACATGTTTTTAAATAATTATTTAACTAAATAACGACCGATTCTTTTGTTTTCATTCTAGCATTACGTAAAAAAAATGAATAAATTTGCCAATTTTTTTCACTTACCTATTCGCAATGAAAAAAAAATTACCTTGGGTAATTTTGTTACGCGAATCGAATAATAACGTTACGACGAGTTGCCCTTATCCTTTTTTTTTCTTTTTTTTTTAATTTCTCGAAAAATTACGAATGAAAAGTAGTCACCTACCTACGTTGTGATGACATTTTTTAAACCAAATTTGAAAATTTGCTCGAAGAGATGAGTATGGTTTTTGCGAATGGTAGCACTGGTTGGTGATAGCTTGAGCGCAGGTTGCTCGATTATGCGACGGTGCCAATTTTACTTTTTTTCGTATTTTTCCAAAAACTGTTGGAATATTTGTAACGATGGTTTACTTTCTCCTCCCTTCTGCCATAATTTTTTTTTTTTCAAGAAGATATTCATGAAGAGGGAAGAGGGTTATCTGTGCCTACCTATGGGCTAAATGTGAGAGGTTTATGACGATCAGACGATAACGACCAGTGCTCATCATCAGTCATCTCACAAGAGACTCAGAAGAGGTGAAGTTGTTACGTTGGGAAGATGCTGGGGCATCGAACAGATGAGATGAACTTTTATGTGACATAGGCCTAGATGTGTAAATCTAAATCTGTCCTATTGTTGCGTATCAAGTATTGCAATATTGAATGGTATGCCTCTCCATGATCCCCACCTGGCGTTCGGTCGATGTGCCTACTCTTCAGAAAACTACACGCCAGTCGTAGACTCGCTGACTCGCAGTAGCTAATTACCATACGCGAATGTTGTAGTAGTAGTTGTAAAACTACCAGTTGATCGTGGTATAATTAATGCTGGCTAAATTGGCGGCGAAATTTTTGGTAGATATGTGAATGAAAGAATGATGATAGGCGGTCGTACCTACCTACGTCTTGTTTGATAAGAAAAATACCACACACAAGTAGAAAAAAGAAAAGAGGAAAATGAAGAAAATTCGCCAGGAGTGAGAGTGGAAAAGGGGTTGAAACTACATAACGGGTGGAAGACAGGAGGGAAAAAGCAGCCGGTGAGCCGACTACTGCTGGCAGTAGTGTGACAAAAGAACAAGGAACGAACGAGGGTGAGAATTTTTATTGATCTGAAACAAGCGAGTCAGTGTCAACTATATTGATTCTGTTGTCCCGCGCGTAATCATTGCCCGGCCCTGGCTGGAGGAATAAAAGAAGTAAACTACAAAGTGTACGTCGTGTGCTTTGCTTTGGAATCGAACTCGCGCTTTTCTTTTTTTTCACTCTCAGCGAGCTCAGAAATTTTTCGCGAATCGCGTCACCGGTGCCGATTGATTTCCTTAGATCGACGAATTCGAATTTTCTACTAACCCTGTGGACGTGTAGTTTTTTTTTTTTAGTTTTTTGGAAATTTACTCCATTCTGCGAGTACCTACAAGACATCCAGACAAGACAAGACAACAGACAACAGACATGTATCGCAACCGGTCGGCCAGCGGCGTTTTGATATAGCCACAGAGCGCGGAGACGACGTGACGGAAACGGGACGACAGTAGCGGTGGTAGCAACGTTCACCTTGCGGAACGGAAGGCTAGAAGGACGATTTGAAAAAATGACGACCGCGTACTGGCGATAGCGTCAACGAAGCGGCACAATACGCGATACCGTACTCGACTCCAACGTAACTTGGCCATCGCTAATAAGCATAATAGTTGTAATATTTTCATTTCACGTCCTTTTTTCACATTTTCACTCTTTACTTGAGGTTGAGATCGACTTCGGCGGTGCATTTTGCAGGTACACGATTCGTCTCGACGCGACATAAATGCCTCTTCTTCTGGATACGTACAGTACCGTAGCCCTGATCCGCAGGTACCCGGCTAGGTTAAATATCCACAGTTCTCTCGGTGACTGCTCTCGGCATCCGTTTTCGCCAGCTATTTTATAATACCGATCGTTTTCTGACGTGTTTCGTTTGTCGCCAGGCCGGTTCTAACGCGACTGCTCCACCTAAATTAAGCTGTTATCGGCGTCCAGTGATATGCCAGTGTGCCGCTTTCAAATATGTATTATTTATGTTCTTACTATGTGATGTGCGGTATTCCTATTCGCGATAAGGCTATTAAATGGCCACATTTGTTATCGGTTTAAAGAAATCCAACGGTTTCGCCATCGTGTCGATGGCCATTCCGGTAATCAACTTCGCCAAAAACCATTTCCTCCGTTGTGCCGGTTCGAAAAGAAAATTCAATTCGTGTCCAGAGTACGAGTATCATCGGTGCTGAGAAAATTACCAGTCTGCTTGGTCCAGCCACCGAAACCTGCACCGTATTTCAATTCATCACCAATATTAGGCTGAAGCCTTCTCCTTTAGGTCTTCTGTATTTGTTACCACGGCCCTGGCACGAGGTAAAAAAGGTGCGATTTTATTTATTCGTAAATTAATTACCCCGTTCTATGTAAAAGCCGAAATCAATAGCCCATCTTCTCTTATCGTCCTAGTGTTTATATTTTCATCTTTTAGTGATGGTGTGGGCGTTACATCAACATATTGATATCGAAGTTACGCTGTGGATAAGCTCTAATGATTCGCATTCTCTTTCAAATTTACATCGAGTCATCTACTACAGTTTATTTAATTAATTCGTCGTTTTATTTCCCTATTTTATTCGCTGATTCTTTTAATTTTTCAGTTTTCACTTTTTCTTATTATCGTCAGATTGCAAAATCGAACCGATCAAAGTTACGTTTTTCGTAAATGAAACACTGTTTTTTTGATTTCACATACCTATCTATTCGTTACCTAATTGTACAATCGTTAAAACAATGATTATCTCCATAATAGAACCGAATCAACGTTCGAGTAATATAATTACATGAATTTTAGCTCACACAAAGCGAATTATTACTCGAAATAATTCATTTAGTTTTGTTAAATTCGAAAAAAAAACTGTTATGAATGAAAATTCACATCGCGCAGTGTTACCCCAACATGTAAACAAAACACAAGTAACTTCAGTTTGGTTGTAATTCCGTTATCTCGTTAAATTGACTTTGATTTTCGATTAATTCGTACTATTTCCTTTAATAAAAAATGAAAAATTTATTACTGACGACATTTTCAATCCGAATGAATATCAAAATTAATAATAAAGTTTCCACGATTAAAAAAGATGAAAAACGTAAATCTCGTGAAATTAAAACTAACTACTTTTTGGAAAACGTTGGCAACAGTGCTACAACTTTTTTAGCATGCGGAGTTTTTCGCGTCGCTCGTTCACAGAAAATATTTATGCCGATCGAATAAACAACACTGCTTTAGTATTCGGACGCGTGCTTCGCATTTTTAGAATCGCGATCGTTAACCTGAAATTTTTAATTATTTTAGAAAAATTAACGTAATTAAATAAATAAAATTTGCAAAATACGATGTGATTTTAGTTAAATAATGTGCCGGTTTAGGTTTAAAGTGAAATGATAGTTGAAGTGTTCGGTGTTCGCGAGCGAATTGACTTGCGTAGTGCGTTTGTACAGCTTTCTCTTTCTTTTAATTTGCTTTCTCACTCGGGTTAGCGCGCGCTGAAAATTTTCTTCGCTTTTGAATTCGGAAAAAGTACGGTTAGCGGCGACTATATGTCATAATAAACGCATATTAAATCCTTTGCCGTACGATGAAGGCAATAAATTTACCTGCTGTCGTATTTTCACGTAGTTACAGTAATGATAATTGTGGTAGAAATTACACTAGCGAAAAAATATCGCCTGTTTTGTATGACGAAGATTCGCGTATTTGTTTGATAATTTATAATAATAATATGCTGTACAATCAGTGTTTTTGCGGTTTCAAAAGTGTTCATTCTAAAGCACTAAGTCGAAATAACTTTAAAAGTATTTCGATTTGCGACTCATTATGAGACAGACACGCGGAGGTTCAAGAAGTAAAAAATGTAATAACCATTATTAATTCTTATATACCTGATGTATTTTTAGTTAGATTTTAGAAATACCTACTACCATATCGCATACAGCTTTGTCGTGTGGATCGAGTTGCAGCCCGAAAAGTGTTCACCATGGTCTCGCTATTTCGAAAATTTACCCAACCGCCGGAGCTCATTTCCGAACGAATTTTACACCAGTGAAATAATCCTCGTAGAGCGATCTTTATTCGCCAAATTTCCCATTTCTTTCACGTTCGAATTGTCCCACTGATAACATTCCATTGTTTACTATCGAAATGGTGAAAATTATTGTTTGTTTACATTTCGTTTTGCAACTCGAACCGTTGTCGAAATAGGCGTAATTGAAAACATTACATTTTTAATCGTCTGCTCGGCTTCGAAACCCCTGTAAATTGTTCACTTTTCTAAATCACCAGTCAACATTTCACACACATTGCTACGTCGAATATTGGGTAGTTAAAGCTGTTGTAAATTTATGTCTGTAGGTAGCTTACCTATATAATATTCAATTTCTACGTGTATTTGTGTCGTCGCATATCTACCATATCGTATTTTTTTTATTGCTTATTGTTGCAATCAGTTCGAACGTCGCTCTTGTATAATAACTCAATTCGGCTGAAAAAATAATTGCCCATATCCATCCTACTAAACGAAGTCCTATGTTGTTCGAAACACCACGACTGACTGGCTTATCTATGTAGAAAATGAGAAAAAAATAATTTCGCATGTACCTTTTTCGGGATTTATTATTACTCGGTAAATGGTTTGAGGTTTTTTTGGTTTGTAATCTTGTACGCGATAACGTGATTTTATTATCATTTGTAAATTTTATTTTTATTTCTGATAACAAAATCAATACAGTCGTTTGGTTTAGCAAAGTAGTTGTTTCGTGTCGACGACGACTGTTGAATAATTTCAAAATATGTCGAATTAGTAATTTTTCAATTATCGACGAAAATGTTTAGTAAGTTTTTTATTTCGTTTTTTCCCCACTTCGATCGATGATGGAATTTGTTTTGAGTTTCTACACGTGTTTTTTTTTTGGCTCGATTGTTTGGGTACTGATAATGAACGATTTTAGGCTAGTACTTGAACGATCGGCTATTTTTACGGAGAGCCGTTGCTGTTTCATTTGCTCATTTTGATTTTTTAAATTTTTACCAAGTCCAGTGCTACATAAATACTTTATATTCAAAATTGGGAGGGAGGGAGGGGTCCAATCGAAATTTTTGTGATAACTAAAAGTATTTGTAAAACTTCAAGCTACAACTTTTGTTTGAAATTTTTTTCAATTGAGCCTTTTACCTCCCCACAGCTTTTAATAATGTATTTTGAATAAGTATGAATAAGTTTCAAAATTGGTGAGGAAGGAGGGGACCGATTGAAATTTTTGTTATAACCAAAATTATTCCTAGTACTTCAAGCTACAACTTTTGTTTGAAAATTTTTTCAATCGGGCCCCTTAACTCGCCCCTGTTTTTAATAATGTATTTGAATGAGTTGGACTATCCAAAATTAGAGGGGAGAGAGGGGTCCAATCGCAATTTTTGTCATAATCAAAAGTATTAGTGAAACTTCAAGCTACAACTTTTGTTTGAAAACTTTTTCAATTTAGCCCCTCTCTCTCCACTTATTTTGCATCACACTCCAAAAAAATACTAATTGAAAATTGAAGGTGGAAGGGTCCAATTGAAAAATTTGTGCAACAAAGTTGTAGCTCAAAATTTTGGGAAAAATTTTGGCCATGACAAAAATTTCGATTGGATCCCTCCCTCCCCTCCAATTTTGGATAATCCAACTCATTCAAATACATTATTAAAAACAGGGGGAGGTAGGGGGTCCGATTGAAAAAAATTTCAATCAAAAGTTGCAGCTTGAAGTACTAGGAATAATTTTGGTTATAACAAAAATTTCAATCGGACCTCTCCCTCCCCACCAATTTTAGATAATACAACTTTATTAAAAATAGAAGAGAGGTAAGAGGTCCAATTGAAAAAATTTTCAAACAAAAGTTGTAGCTTGAAGTTTCAGGAATAATTTTGATTATAACAAAACTTTTGATTGGACCCCTCCCTCCCTTCCTTCCAATTTTGAATATAAAGTATTTATGTAGCACTGGACTTGGTAAAAAATTCAAGGTGAGCAAATGAATCAGCAAGGGCTCTCTGTAAAAATAGCCGATCTTGTACTCGATGCTCAGTTTTCGATACTTTGAATTTTCTAGTAAAAATTGAAGACTAGGTTGAGAATCTTTTGTACCTACCAATTTTGTGTAAAAAATTGAGTATTTTTAGTTTTCGAAATTCATTCTTCGATATCAAAAGTTGAATCAACACGTTTCTGATTGATCTCCCCCCCTTCCTCTCCTCCCTCCTTTTCATTCACAGTCTTCTGAATCGAACCGTTTATTGCTGGTGATAAAATTTACGCGGCTTGTGACGAATATTTTTTCTTTTTACAATTTACGACGCGAAGCTAAACTCTTAGGCATAATAGTGAAGCTAAAGTGTACGTGTATAGAGTAATAGTAATGATATGCGGATTAATACGTGTATGAGCTCATAGATTTACGTATTATTTGAATATAGGACGTTAAGGTGTGCCGGTCTGACGTTACCATGGTCTGGCACCGAATTTAAAAAAAGAAAAAAAAATAGTACCCACGTAGACGAGACTAATTTTAGCATATTTAGTAAGATTTTCAGTCCAGCGAACGAATGAATGAAAAATACCTTCGTCGAAACAAATTGGGTTAAGAGCAGAGCTGACTAGAGTCGTTGGTGAATGGTCATTTACGTCGAAAGTTGCGTAGAAAATTGTACAATGGGAGGAAGGGAGAGGAGGGAAATTTAGGAAAAAATTGAATTGGGTGTTGTTATTTCCACCAGCCTGGGTGAGTTCATAGAAATGAATCAACTGAATCTCTGGACTTGTAATATTTCTTTTAACTTTCGATTGCCATTTATTTTATTCAAAATTGGAGGGGAAGGAGGGGTCCAATCAAAATTTTTGTAATATCCAAAATTATTCCTAGGTTTTCAAACTATAACTTTTGTTTGAAGTTTTTTTTAATTGGACCCCCCCTCCCCATTGATTTTGCACAAAACTTCGATGATATTAATTGAAAATTCCAGTTGAATGAGCGAGGAAAGAACCGATTGAAAAAATTTTCAAATAAAAGTTGTAGAGCAAGATCCTAAAAATAATTTTGGTCATTACAAAAATTTCGATTGGATCTCTCTTTCCTCAAATTTTACATGATACCTATCAGGTAGATACTTTTTCAAAATTTGACGAAGGGATCCAATTGAAAATCTTTTCAAACAAAAGTTGTAGATTGAAGTCCAAGAAATAATTTTTGTTATTATAAAATTTTTGATTAGACCCTTCCCTTCCTCCAATTTTGCACAATGGCTTGGACACTTATATTATTGAAAAATTGTGAAGGTAGAGGTCCAACTGAAAAAATTTTCAAGTAAAACTTGTAGCTTGAAGTCTTGGAAATAATTTTAGTTATTACAAAAATTTCGATTAGAGCCATCCCTCCCCTTCAATTTCGAATAAATTACGTGTTAATTGAAAGAAATTTACCAAGTCCAGAATTTGAACTGATGGAAGTAGGAAGTGTGAGCAATTTCGTTCATGTTCACTACAAATCCGAGCAACTACTCTCCCAGGCTGGTGGAAATAACAGCACCCTAGGGGGAAGGAGAGAGGGAATTTAGGAAAAAATTGAGACGGTTTTTTTCATCTTCTGTCAAAATATGAAAAAATAATAGAATCATTTTATGGTTCGTGTCTGAAGACATTTAATTTAATGAACTTTTGATCAGTAGACCATTACTCAAAATTGCTCGCCTAATTTGTTTCATTGGATATTCATTCGTTTACTTGGTAATTTTACAAAAAAAAAAATTAGGATAATATTATAGAAAAATTAGCATTTACGACGAAAAATAAAAAACACCTCGATGACGATCATCTAATCAATTTTTTCTCTCTTCGCAGGTTGTAATCGACGTGTAGCTGCTGCACCCAACACGCTGCCAGGCACACTGGAGGACTCTGCCCCGCCATCATGGAAGGGGCCAGGTCCAGATCAAGGTTTTGCTGCGAATTCAGGGCAAAATTACGCTGGACCTCCGGCCGGTTACCAAGGACAGTCGCCATTTCAAGGAGGTCCGCCCGTGGGAGCCGGATCGCCAGCCGGAGGCCCGTACTCCGGGCCGCCGACCGGCTCGTCGACTCCGCAGTATACCGCCTCGCCCGCACCATCTGGGTCCTCCACACCTGGGCCGGGTCCGCAGCCCGGCTTTCCACCAACGTCGAACTCAGCCGGACCAACCACGTTCAATGGACCTAGTCCATTCGGCTCGCCTTCCAGTAGCGGGCCTCAATTCGTCGGACGGCCGAACTCGTCGGGGCCGCCGTTCGTAGGCGGTAATCCGCATTTCTCATCTTCCGGACAACCCTTCAGCAGTCACCAGTTCGGTATGCCGCCGGGGTCGCCGTTCGGCCACGGTCCGCCCATTCCTGGACCTTTACCATCGCATAGTATGCTGCCTTCAGCTCCTAATTCAATCGATAGGATAGAACCTCCGGGGTAAGTGTTTGCAATTGATGAATTAGCTAAACCGATAAAAATCGATCGCCGAATATATCGAATTTGTAATGCAACTTCGTCGTTGGAACTGGGCAGAGCGAATCGGTCTCTCGATTAGAGCCGAGTACGAAGTTCATCTCTGTCGATATTGGAATGATGTATCTATAGTGGTCGAGAAGACTCGTTGCTAGAGTTGACCTTCTCAGATAAGGTTCGTGACGAGGTTATCTCTTATCTGGCATCTGATTGTGGAGCTCGTTATTATCGTCGAAGATCATCTCGGAGAGAATTGTCCTGATTTTAGAGCTTGTCATCGAATCGTCGATATATTCCTTCGTGTTTCTTTTGGTTGTCTTTGCCTATTTTCGTGATATTTCTGAAACGTGAATTTTTGACGAACTGAAAATATCCTAAAAAATTAGTGTCTCTGTCTTCAAGCAACAAGGTATTTTAGTAGGACTAGGAAATCAACTCAGATATTCTGAGATTTCGTGAAAATTCTCTCAAGTTTTCAGAGAAATTCTTTGAAAACACTTTTTAGCAATAAATTCGAAAACTCACCTTTACGACAAAAAATTTTTTATACAGGCTGTCTAACAAAATCTCAAAACGAAAAAAGAGTTGCAAGACCTTTGGACAGAACTTTTTTTAAATGAAAAATGTACCCCCCCCCCTCCCCCCAAAAACACCTCAGATATTTTCACGAAATCACAAAAAAATATAAAAATACGAAAGAATCCAAAAAAATGAAGAGGAAATGAAAGGATGAAAGGAGTGGATGGTTACGTAGAATGCAAACTCCAACATTTGAGAAATTTTCTGATTTTTCACCCTAAACATGGAAAGCTAGTATCTAATTTACTCAATTTGTTTACATGGTTGTGGATTCTTTGTTGAAATTTACCAAGTCCAATACTACATAGATACTTGATATTCAAAATTGGGGGAGAGGGAGGGGTCTAATCGAAATTTTTATAATAACGAAAATTATTACTAGGACTTCAAGCTACAACTTTTGTTTGAAAAGTTTTTCATTTGAACCCCTCCTTCCCCACCGATTTCGCATAACACTCTGAAGATTCTAATTAAAACCTAATGAGGGAGGGAGGGGCCAATTGAAACTTTTTTCAAATTTGAGCTGTTTTCACATAATATCAGGAAGATACTTTTTCAAAATTGAGGAAGGGATCCAATTGAAAAAAATTTCAAACGAAAGTTGTAGATTGAGGTTCTAGAAATAATTTTTGTTATCATCAAATTTTCGATTGGACTTCTTTCTCTCCTCCAATTTTGCATAATATGACTTACCGTTAAATAAATTATTAAAAACTGGTGAACGTAGGGGTCCAATTGAAAAAAAATTTAAACAAAAGTTGTAGCTTGAAGTCTAAGAAATAATTTTGGTTATTATCAAAATTTGAATTGGACCCTTCTCTCCCCTCCAATTTTGCAGAATATGACTTACCGTTAGATTAATTATTAAAAGCTGGTGGACGTAGGGATCCAATTGAAAAATTTTTCAAACAACGTAAAAATTCGTTTACAATTAACTTTTTTTTTAAAATAAATTTTAAAGTGTTTTGAACTGGGGAGATCATTTAGGTATTTCGTTGTGTAAGGATTTCTTTTTTCTTCAAAATTTAGACATTTTTACAAAAACTGGCGTTTTGAGAGGGAGGAGGGGTGTGTAGACCCTAAAATCTCTTAATTTGAAGATCTTTCAAAATTCTAAAAAAAAGTGCTACAAAAAAACGTTGAAAAATGCTGATTTTTACTGGCAGAGTGAAGCAAAGATGAAAATTTTGAAAATGTTTGAAAGAAGTAAGCGCAAAGCAAAGATGTAATGGTTTGCTTTCGAATGTGAAAAATGCTTGAAATTTAACCGAATTTGACCACAAGCGGGAAATTTGCAGGATTCGCACTAGGAGTGCTAGGCAGTCAGAGTTGGAAAACTGAAATGGAAAAAAAAATCCAAACTGAAATTAATTTTTGAGACTGAAACTGAAACTGAAAACTGCAAAAAGACAAAAACTAAAACCAAAATTGCAAAAAATTCATTTTCAGTATTCAGTTGTTTTACAGTTTTTATTTAAAAAAATTTTTTTTTTCTTCTTTTTCGTTGTTGAAATAAATTGATCTTATTTATTCTCGTAGATATTTTTATCAAAAAATTGAAACTGAAACTGAAAAATCAAAAACTGAAACTAAAATCTGAAAAAAGACAAAAACATGGACTGAAATTGAAACCAAAGTTGAAAACTGAAACTAATTTTTTTTTTTTAGTTTTCAATCTTTGTAGACAGTCTGGTAAATTTTTTTCGTTGGAAAACCTCTGTACTTCTGCAGTACTTGCAAAATCAATAATACCAGCAGGACCATTAGAGACTCTAGAAGTTCTCATCTCTGAAAAATCACTGAAAATTTTTGAGATTTCGTAAAAAGGTTCAGAAATTTTATACTTCTCGTTCTTGAAAAAACTCACCTTTATGAACATGTTTGTAAATTTCATCCTTGGAAAAATGAAAAATTTTCTCAAAATATTCGCAGTCACAAATTTCAACTTTTCTCCAATTTTGACTCATTTTCAATTAGGTTTGCAATTAATTTCGGCCAAATTCGCGCCAACTTATGGCCGGAGGGGGGGGGGGGGGTAAAGACCGAGGTAGAAAAATGAATAATTCTCAATCGAGTATCTTATGTCATGTTTTTATTGGCTCGTACCTAATTGCGTTACGTTCGTACGTATGGAATTCCAAATAAATGTACACGACTGAATGGTACTGCCAGTGCCCCTCGCCAATGTCTCGACCTCTCATTGTATACTCCGATACTCTCGTACCTTGTGCTGTGGCTGTGGTTATGGCATCTCTATCTACACTCTCTTAGGATCGTATTTATAGTACGTTTAGCGTTTTCTCGATATTCTAAAATAATATACTACGTGTACGAGTATATCGCACCACGCAGCGGATTACGTATATCATAGGTTTCGTGTGTCCGTGTCAGTCTCCGTGCTTTTATCTTATCTCGTAAAATGAAAAAAAAAAACGAACAAGTTATCAGATTGAAAATTTACGTATCTTTTTTTTTTTTTTTACTTTTACAAACGATGTTGCCACATCGCGTGTTCGAAATCAAATTATCGTGTGTGATTTATGGGCAAGTGAGGTGAGGTGTAAGTATGGAACTATTGCAATAGACATTAAAAAAAAAGTACAAGTTGGTGCTTTTGGAATGATAGCAAAGGTGGAAAAAAGGTGGACGAGGGCTCTGGGACGAGTCCTTCTGTGTGAGCGACCAATGATATGGAGAAAGCAGGACCGAGAACGATGACAGTGGCGAATTGAACGAAACCGAGAGAAAGAAAAGAAATAACACGAGTGCGATGTTGGTCGTTGGTATCGATTCCGAGCGCAAGAGATGCGATATGTACACTGTCGTCGCGACGAGTCGTCGACGACGACGACGAGTTCAGAGCTGCAAAAAATTTAAACCAGCAACGCCGGCCCTTAAATTTTTTCGTATTTTTCCTTCAAGGTGAACGAGTTGGAGTTAATATTTTTAGTCTATTTGACGATTGGGTCTTACAGTACAAAGAAACAGCGGCGCGAGGAGGGCGATGTGATTTTTTTTTTTCTTCTTTCGTAGGTATCTATACTCGAGTTTGGTGGCGGTGGCGTCTCGTTCGCGAGTTCCAGAGACCGAGACGATGGCTGTAGGATTATTTTTTCTACAAGCGTCTATGGATCGAACCAATGTGTCACATTTACTCTTTTGAATTTTTCCAAGTCCAGTACTGCGTAGATACTTGATAGTCAAAGTTGGAGGGGAGGGAGGGGTCCAATCAAAATTTTTGTTATAATCAAAATTATTCCTGAAACTTCAAGCTACAACTTTTGTTTGAAAATTTTTTCAATTGGACCTCTTACCTCTCTTCTATTTTTAATAAAGTTGTATTATCTAAAATTGGTGGGGAGGGAGAGGTCCAATCGAAATTTTTGTTATAACCAAAATTATTCATAGAACTTCAAGCTACAGCTTTTATTTGAAAAATTTTTCAATTGGACCTCTTACCTTCCTCCTATTTTTAATAAAGTTGTATTATCTAAAATTGGTTGGAAGGGAGGGATCCAATCGAAATTTTTCTTATAACCAAAATTATTCCTGAAACTTCAAGCTACAACTTTTGTTCGAAAATTTTTTCAATTGGACCTCTTACCTCTCTTCTATTTTTAATAAAGTTGCATTATCTGAAATTGGTGGGGAGGGAGGCGTCCAATCAAAATTTTTGTTGTAACCAAAATTATTCATAAAACGTTAAGCTACAACTTTTGTGTTGAAATTTTTTCAATTGCACTTCTTAATCCTCCTATTTTTAATAAAGTTGTATTATTCAAAATTGGTGGGGAGGGAGGGGTCCAATCGAAATTTTTCTTATAACCAAAATTATTCATAGAACTTCAAGCTACAACTTTTATTTGAAAATTTTTTCAATTGGACCTCTTACCTCCCTCCTATTTTTAATAAAGTTGTATTACCTAAAATTGGTGGGGAGGGAGGGGTCCAATCAAAATTTTTCTTATACCTAACCAAAATTATTCTTGAAACTTCAAGTTGAAACTTTTGTTTGAGAATTTTTTCGATTCGACCCTTCCCTCTCCACCAATTTTAGATAATACAACTTACTTAAGACATATTATATTATTAATGATGAGGGAAAGTTGAGGGGTTCAATTGAAAAAATTGTCAAACAAAAGTTGTAGCTTGAAGTTCTCTGAATAATTTTGGTCCTAACAAAAAATTTGATTGGACCCCTCCCTCCCCTCCAATTTTGAATATGAAGTATCTACAATAGTAGTGGACGTGGTAAAATTCAAGAGAGTAAAATGTGACACATTGGTTGGATCCATAGACGCTTGTCTTTTTTCTGGCTATTTTTTGGGGTTTTCAGCGGGGAAATTTGTACGGTTCGCCGATATCTCTGTTTGTCGCCGAGTTTTCGTCGTCGACGTCGTCGCCGGGTCATACTAGATATTTCGCCACAACAACACAACCGCGATAAGTAAACAACCATGCAAAATGGCGGCCCATTTTAGTATTTAAAACGGGTCACGAAACGATTTTTATCTGCGAATATGTGCGTAGTGTGTAGTACCGACGTCGTATCGTCGTTAAGGATTGGAAATACGAGGCAATAAGTAATACATATCTGGTGCCCTGCTTTCCTCGCCTACGCAATAAGTTCAATTGTAACTATTTTACCTTCTCCTGTGGAGTAATTTACTGGCAAAGGTGTTTCCAGAGGTCTTTGATCTTTCATCTTTCTCGTATCCATTGATACAATTGCCCAGTTGCTCGATTCGGTTCTTATAACTTTCCCTTCAACCAATCCTGGCCAGAGGCAATTGGAGGAAATTCTCAACCTCTGGCAAAATAGAGCCCCATCCAAATCAAATCTCCAGGCAGTCGCCAACCCAGCAAATACCAGCACCTTCGCCAAGTCTGGTCCTAGCACCAGCCCCAGCGTACTTCCCTAGGCTCGTCCCTTCATTTGCGGAAAATGCCAACTTCCAACATCTGCCACTAGGCTACCACTACTGTCGACTAGTGCCTACCAAAAATTGAAAAAGCCCATACTGGTATAGCATGCCCTGTACCAAATATACAACACCATGGATCGATACATCGACGTAGCGGAAATTCTAGCGAGCGGCTCATAAAGAGGCACAGCAAAAATTCCTTTTTGCGAGAGAGATGAGAGCAGCCAGCAATCGAGTACCGTACACATTTCGTATATATATATATCTAAACAAAAAGCCCGTCGTACTATGCTATGCTGGGTTTTATACGGAGACGAAAAGGTAGCAAGCGGCGTAGCGGGGGCGTTGCTTTCGTAAATGAAAAGCTCTCTGTCTGTCTGTCTGCCTGCCTCTTTCCAACACAGCTCCGGACTGTCTCTCTCTCTCTTTTGGCTTTACTGTATCAACGCTCTGTAGGTAGATACACCTTTTCGTGTACCTTTTGTAAAATAATATACAAGTCGAGTGATATTTTAAAATAATTCTGATCATCCTTCAACCCCCCCCCCCCCCTCCCAAATCCAATAACTGAGTTATTCTACAGAAGAAAAAAATTCAAATTTGAAATTTTCTTCTAGCTGATTTTTTATTTTGTAAAAATCAGCAATTAAAACTTACCTCATGGTAAAAATTGAAAATGGGATTATATTTCTTGAGGTTACATGTCAAAAAGGACATTAGATGGGAATTTTTTGGTTTTTGGCATTTAATGTTGATTGATTAAACGACTTGGAATTTCCATCAGGGGTTAGTGTGCTGTTCAGAAGAAGAGTCTATTAATTTTGAGTAAAATCGAGGAACTGATTTTGGAGATATCTACGATGAAAGTATTTAAACACGTATACAAGGTGTCTGAAAAGATCTTCCGATTTACAAAGTGGTGCTGTAAATTGAAAATTTGCTGATAAAAGTGCTATAATTTTTGCTCAGAGGTCCTCCTTTTTTCGTTCAAGTCACTATCTAATAATTCGTTTTTTCTCAATTTTTTGTTACAATTATTCTGAGTTTGAAATTCATTTTTTCTCAAAGTTACGTTTTTTCAGACATTTTTTTGGGGTAATTTTGAAGTGATGTTACTTTTTTCAGAGAATGTTACTTTTGGTTACATTTAGTTCCAAAAAGTTACTTTTTTGAAGAAAAAAAAAATCACTAAAAAAATGAAAAATGAAAAAAAAATTGAAAAAATTGAAAATTATTTCATCTCTTTGGAGACATAAAGTCAAAATTTTCTCAATTTTTGAAATAAAAAAATGTCAATTTTTTTCGAAGAAGTACCTAATCATTTCAAAGGGATCCATATTATTGATGACATCATTCATCTTTTCGTATTTTCAGAGGGATTTGAAAAATTTATCATATTTTCATGATTCTTTCGAAAATTGAATTTTACAAAGTGTTCCATATTTGAAAAATTCATTATAGGTTTTCCTGGCATTTGAAAATTTTTCTGTAACCAGTAAATTTATATCCCAATTTTTTTTAGGGTAGTGAAAAAATTAGTGATGTGGTGTGGGGGGGGGGGGGTCGTGCAAACACAAAGTCATTTCATGAGCATTCGAAATTTTTTCTCTAAAAGAATCGAGAAAATTCTTTTAAAATTACCTAAAACTATTTTCACTTGAAAAATTTAGTTTTTTTTTTAGTGTAAATAATTCAGGATTTTTCTTCAAAATAACCTGTGAATTTTTTTAACCAAAAAAATTTTGAAAAATTGATTTTTTTTTTTTGTCTGAAAGTAAGCAATGCATTTTTTTGAAAAAACTAGAGCTTTTTTCTGCGTTGAAGTTTTTTTTTTTTTTTTTTTTTTTGAAATGTTGTCTCCAAAAAATTGAAAGAAAATTTAATTTAAATACAGATCCTAATTTTTTTAGAGGTCCAGAATTTTCTGTATTTTTTTTTTGGGGGGGGGGAGGGCTGAAAATTTTGTGGATGATGGTAAGAATTGTAGTAAAAAGGGATGATTTTTGAAAAACGAAAAATCTTTCATACACTGTGTATCGGATTTTTTTCTATTATTAATTTTTTTCACGTTTAGTGGCAATTTAAAAATTGAAAAAAATTCCAAAATTCGATAAAAAATTGCAATTTTTGCGGTTTTAAAATATGATATATTTTCAAAATTAGCTCCAAGTATTTTTAAAGTTTGATAAATTTTAAAAATTTGATAAATAAAATTATTGAAATTTTCAAATTTTTACGATAAATTTAAAATATTAAAAATTTATCAAGCCTTCGAAATTTGAGATAGGGATCTTTCATTTTGATATTTGGGACATTGAAAAAGTATATGCTATAATTTAGATATCGCAAGTTGAACACATAGAAGGAGGTTGTTAGGGAGATAAGAATGGGTCAGAAGACACTGTGTACGTGCTCGAGTGAGGAGATATACATAGAAGCAATTTCTTGGAAGTATATCGTTTTTGATATTTTCAAGTTCATTTGAAGAAGGAATTTGATTGTTGAAAATTGGATTGACATTTAGTTCTGAAAAAGGTTTTAGGATTGGACAGCGGAATAGGCTAAAATTCGATTGATGTCAGAATTTTTTTCGATTTTTTTGAAATTTAGTAGTTACCTAAATCTTTCATATTTGAAGGAAATATTCGAATCTTACCTGAAGTGGGTTTAAAAATTTAGCAAAATTGTAATTTCGACCTTATTTTAAAGTTTGATAAATGAGACCAATTTTAAATGCTAAATAATTTTTTTCTATTTTTTTAAAAATCATTAAAATTTGAAATTTAAAAAAAAAAAAATGGAAAAACTAAAATTTGGAAAACATTAAAGAATTAATAGAACTGAAATGTTTGTAGTTAATTTTTATCATTTGAAAAATTGGAGCAATTTCCAAAATTAGTAAACTTTAAAAATTCAGAAAATTTTCAATCTTTGATGAAAATTTAAAATTTAAAATGGTATAAACATTTTTGTCATTATTGAATTATAATGCATAAGTATTTCTTGAATGAAGTTTGATATGTAGTCTGAAATTTGGTACATTTTTACAATATTTTAACTTTGACTAAAAATTCGGGAATTTTTTTGGAAGATAATATAAACGTAATTTGGTAATTTTTAAATTTTATTCCAATTTTCAAAACGAGATGAATTCTAATTATTTGATAATTTTTTTTCAAAATTGTAAAATATTATAAAAATTACGAACATTTTACAAATCTATCAGAGTTGAAAATTCGATGCAACTGGAAATTTAGCAATTTACATTTTTTAAAGAATTTCTAAAACTGGACCAATTTTTAAAATTAAGTAAAAATTCACAAATTTGGAAAATTTTCAAACATCATTGATAAAAATTTGAAATTTCGGTGATTCGCAAAATTTCAATTTAAAATTTGGAAAAGTTGATAAATCTTCAAAAAAAATCTAATCGAAGGTCTTGCAAAAGTCCTGCTTTTTTGTTTTGATATCTTGTTGTCCGATGATATGAAGCTAGAAGAAAACAATTTTACAAAATGACCTTTGAGAAGCAGAAATTTTCCCACGATGACTAACAAAATTTCCCATCTTCGGTGAAATTATTTTTTATATTTTTTATTTTTTCGTTTAATCGTCACAGTGGCAGAAAGCAAACCGATCTCGCGCCTTTTTTTTCTCTCTGTTTCGAGGGAGAAGAATATTGAGCTTCGGGCGGCCTTTCGCGGGTTCGTTGACGGCGCGGCGCGTCTTGAATGAGGAAACCGGTTCTAACCGGCTTCGGGATAAGTTTCGGTTTCGTTTCCGGCAGCGTTGGCTCGTCGTATATACTCGATGGTGTTATATCGTCTTGAATATTTTATTTTTTGTTTTTGTCAATTTTTTTACGTTAATTTAAAGTTTTAATTCGCTCGGAAACAGCTCGGCTGGCTCGCTGCGTTGCGATGTATTCGGATGATACGAGGAAGGAGTTGCTAGGCGAGGCGTGAGGCGGAGTAATATTCATTGTATGACCAAATGTACGTAGACGTATTCGTATATGTACGTTATCGGACCAGAGAGATTTCGTAGTTCAAATATTATCATACCATACGTGAAAGGTTATCTCGCTGCGTTGTACGAGTTCTGCCTGCGTTTACCGAGGAGCAGAGCGAGATGAAAAATCGACCTTTTTTCCCCTCTCTTCTCGTAATCTAAACTCGATTTGAAGAAGTGCAACTGGTTCGGTGAGGAGGTGGGAGGATACGTGTGCTAAGTTGTACGATATGTAATGAATTATACTACTTAAATCTACATATTATATATATACTCGTAGCTCGTACCATTCGAGAGTGACCACTGAACAGTACAATGAAATTAAAACAGAATCGAAAGTACCTAGACCTATGTTCGAGTTTCTCTATTTTTGTTGCCTTTGGAAGAGAAGTGGTGCATATTTTTTCTATTTTTTCCCCCATATCTTATCGACTGCTGGAATTGTCTACGTTGTGCGGCGATGTTTTATTGTAAAACCAAAACCAACACAAACGTCGAGTGTGTAGTGTACGAGTATAGGTACATTACGCACACACATACTAAGTATATATATACTATATATACGTCGTGTAATGTGTATACGTAAAACACATTCGTATGTTACGTACCTTGAACGCTGGAAACCTGTTTTTAAAACGGTGCAAGTGCACCGCACCTTACCTGTTGCACTTGTACATATCCTCCTCGTCCTCGTCTCGCTTCTCCGCGTGTCTCGCGTCTCGCGTGGCTTAACAGCGGCGGCCACGGCCGGCGTGGCGGCGACCATAGCCTATGTGATGTTTAGTACCATTGCAGATGTAAAATATGCGCGCCGCCGTCGTCGTAAAATACTTTTAGCTCGGCTTCGGCTTCGGCTTCCACTTGGGTTGTGGTCTTCTTGTGGTGTACCAGACTTCAGAGTGCAGACTGCCCTCGACACTCGTCGCGAAGAAGGTGCTGGTAACGAGCTGGTATTGTCTGCGCAGCCATGGTCTACGTTGTCTTGTGTGAGGCTATGATGGATGAAGATTTCCATTTTTGCATGAGAGTGCATCGTGAAGGTAGAATGAAGATGCGAGGGATATGGATCAAAAAATTTGCGATGAAATGGTTACCTCGGGAGGTTGAGCAATTCTAGTTGTTAGAATTTCGAATGGGAGATGGGCAGAAGGTCGTTGGATATCGCAAAACTACTTGGAACTTTTCCAGTCAATTCGAATTGCTTAGGAATCTTTGAATTATAATCTTTTACAATGAAATTTGGTTCTCAATAAGGTATTAACCCTTTTTCGCAACAAATGACATACTATTAGCTCACTAACGTAAGGTAATTAAATGAAAATTGTGGTGCAGTAATTCTTTATTTTGGAATTTGGTGACCTACTCAAAAATTCTCAAAGTATTTTTTTCAATTACCAAAATGAAAATATACTAAAACAAGGTGTCTACTAGGGTGGAATGATTTTGACTTTTTTTCGAAAATCGAAACAGCCTACGGCACAAAAGTTGTGTTTTGGTGTCAAAATAACACGGTAAAAATTTGAGCCCCCTCGGTCAATATTAACCCATGCTTCAGGGGGTCCAAAGTTTTCAAATTTCAGTAAAATTTCTCATATAATAAATTTTTTTTTTTTAAATTAACAATTTTTCAGAGGTCTAGTCGATGGTAGGGGTCCTCTTGGTGACCCAGAACCCGGTCATCCATCAAAAAATTGCATAAAAGTATAAACAGGGGTTTCCAAAATATCCACATTTTTGCATAATTACACCAAAATCAAGAAATGCGCGAATATTTTTATTTTTTGAGATATGTTGCATATTTTCAGGTTTACATATTTGAAAATATCTTCAAAATGAAAGGGAAGTCCCATCACCACCACCCCTCCATAGAAAATGGGACATTTTTCTATGAAAACTTTGTCCTGTGTTTTTTAATGAAATAACTCATTTTACCTACTTTGTATTAGGGCAAAGTGAAAAAATTATCACTCTAATTACTATATGCATGAGAGCGGTTCATTTTGTGTTGAAAACATTCCATCAGAATATTAGACTCCTTCCTCAAAGGCGCAGGGCGTTAGGGATCCTCAAAGTGGGGTCAGTTTTGGAAAAACAAAGTTTTCATGGCAAAATGTCTCATGTTCTATGGAGGGGTGGTGGTGATGGGACTTCCCTTTCATTTTGAAGATATTTTCAAATATGTAAACCTAAAAATGTGGATATTTTGGAAACCCCTGTTTATACTTTTATGCAATTTTTTGATGGATGACCGGGTTCTGGGTCACCAAGAGGACCCCTACCATCAACTAGACCTCTGAAAAATTGTTAATTTTTTTTTATTATATGAGAAATTTTACTGAAATTTGAAAACTTTGGACCCCCTGAAGCATGGGTTAATATTGACTGAGGGGGCTCAAATTTTTACCACGTCATTTTGACACCAAAACACAACTTTTGTGCCGTAGGCTGTTAAAGTCAAAATCATTCCACCCTAGTGTCTACCGTCGCAAAAAGTCGAAAAAGTCGCGAAATTCGCCAAAAAAAAATCATTGAAGTCGCGAATTTTTTCCTAATTTCTCCAAAACTTCATCCTTTTGAAAATCTTCAAATTTATGCTAAAAATGCATTATTTCTTTATTTCAAAGTTCCAATTCTTTCAAAATTTTCGCCCTTTCTTCGCTCGGGCAACTTGCTACTTTTCTATTTTTTTTATAATTATTCAAAAATTATCATGTTTTCAAAATTTTTGCGAAAAAATTCCTGTTTTATTCTTTTAAAAATTGCGATTTTATGAAAAAATTTCGCCCTCGCTTCGCTCGGGCAGCACGTCTCGTTCTTATTATGATCCTAATGATTTCATGAATTAAAACAATTATTTCATTCATGAGAACAGTATTTTTTCGAAAATTTTTGCTCTCGCATCGCTCGGGTAACGTGAGTGGGTATTCTTCTCGTTTTCAATCTAAACAAAAATCTTTTTTTTTTATTTTAAATTTGTGAAGGAATTGAACAATTTTAGTTTCCATTGAAAATTACATTTTCCCCAAAATTTCAATGTTGGGGGATTTGAAATCGGTCTATTCTAAACTTAATGTTAGCTTTAAAAAACTGCTGTCAATTTGTCACACATTAAATTAAAAAAATTTGGAAGAAAAATGGGAAAATTGGAGTCTCACACCTCATCCTATTAAAAATAGCTTCGTTACCTCTCTGTTTTTTAAATATAGAAAATGAACTATCCTTAGGAATTTCATAGTGAAACAAAACTTCATAATTCTAAACGTTTTTAATGTTGGTGTAAAAAATAAGTCACCAGGAAATATTTTTTCAAGACCCCCCCCCCCTCCCCTCCCATCCGAAGCACAATTTTTATTTTGTTGAAGACCCTAACCCCTAATACTCAGGCTGCGTTTATACACGTCCGTAATTCTTACAGAAAAAAAATAAATAAAAATAAAAACTTGAAAATACAATGGCGTAGTTCATACTGTCCGTTACAGACGAGAAATAGAAATTTGATTTTTCTGCAATTAATCCTACATTTTTACTTCTAAGTACCACTAATCATTTGTTTATAATCAGCGGTACAACTTAAATTAAAAATCTTTAATTTTTACATAAAAATAAAAAAATTTCTATTTTTCTGTAAAAATTACGGATTAGTTACAGACTTGTATAAACGCAGCTTCATGAAGAATTGTATTAAAGAGGTTAATTTGGAATTCGTGGATTCAAATTACATTACAAGAGAAAAATATCACGAAAAAAGTCGCGAAAAAATTCCGAAAGAGGTCGCGAAAAGTCGCTGAAAGTCGCGAATTTCAGTATTGAAAATTTGGTAGACACCTTGTAAAAGTACAAAAAAAAAACGCATGAAATTTCTGTGTGGTCAAAATGTTAAATAAGAAACCAACCACGTGAAAATTTTTTGTACATCTCTCGCCAAAAAACTTTTTGACTCTGAAATTTTTTCTTTCTTTTTTTTGAGAAAAAAAAATTGTACTCAATTATCGTGATAGTTCCATTTTTTTGATAACCTTGACCATAAATGTCCAATTCAAAAACTTTTCAATATTTAGTATAGAACTGGAAGTTGAATGAAAATTTTTTGACCTAGCAGCCTTTTCTTTCAATTTTTTAATTTTGAATTTCTAATTTTATAAATCGTCTACATATTTTATTTTAGAGTTTGAAAAGTTTTCAAAATTGAGTGAAAATTTGAAATTTTCTCGTTTCTATTCTTGAATAGTTCTCAGGCTTTACACGTGAATTGTAAAAATTTTGAAAATTTGAAATTTTTTTGAATTTTGATAAATTTTGAAAATTTTGAAAATTTGGTGTAAGTTTAAAGTGTGGAAAAATTTTACAAATTGATAAAAACTGCCGGTTTTCAGATTTATTTCAAAAGTAAATTGGATGAGTATGTCTGATGTTTAAATTTTGGAATTTAAAAAAAATCCGTCTGTCAAATCTTTGAAATTTCAAAAATTTTGTGAAAATTCAGAAAATTAAATTAAAAAATTCTCAAAATTTGATATAAATTTGAGTTTTGTTTGGATTTTGTATAAATTTTCGAAATTCGATCAATTTTTAAAGGTTGGCAAATTTTTACCAAATATTTTTCAAATGTAGTAAAATCTAAAATTAGGTAAAAATTGAAAATTAGGAAAATTATAAAACTCAATAGAATTGAAATTTTTGTAATTTTCAATTATGCCTGATTTTTGAATGCTAATTAATTTTTGAAATTCAATCAGTGTTCAAATTTTGATAAATTTTTACATATTTTGAAAAAAAATTATTTCTCTAAATTTTTGAAATGAGAGTAATAAGGTAAAATTCATTCAAATTTTCAAAAACAAAGAATTGTAGTCAATTCGCAATGATTCTTAAAATTTCTGGATGTCCACATAGTGAATGTAGTAATTTTGGCGCAAAAGTAGTGAAAAGGTCAAAAGTGAAAATCGAAGAATCAATTTCGTCTGTAAACAAAATAGCTAATTTTTTTTTGTGTTGTGTTGCTAACATTGTGATTTTTCTTGCTATTTAAAAATTTCTGTAGTAAATTTGGATCCTAATTCTTTTAAGACGGTTCATTTTTTTGAGAGACGCGGTTTTCAATTTTTTGGTTTGGGGGGTGCTAGTGAAGAAGTGAAGAAGTAGTGAAAAGGTGATTGAAATTTTTGGTAAATTTTTAAGATTTAGTAATTTTTAAAATCTTAGGTATAAATTTTCAAAATTTAATCCGCTTAGAAAGTTTGAAGAATTTTAAAGATTTTAAAAATTTGAGTTTTTAAAAGTTTTAGTAAATTTTTGTATTTTCATTTTCCAAGAACCAGATATTTTCTGATTTTTTCATTTCATTTATTTTTTTGTTTTTTGTTGAAAGGAAGCTGAAAATTTTTATATTCAATTTTTTTACCTAAAATCTCTCAAAAACTGGATAATTCTGTGAAAAATTTCTCTATTGAAGTTTTACGTAATTTTTTGTAAAAGTGTGCGTTCTGAAAATGAAAAAAAAATTTCATTTTTTTTTTACCTAAAACATCGTTACTTTATAAAAATAAGTTACATCCTTACGTCGTACATAAAATTTTCAGAAAATAGCAAAAAAAAAAAAATGAAGCAAACTCAAAGCATTTTCCTGCTGAACTTACCGTATATGTGCGAGTTTACTTGAAACACACGATACAAGTACACGCACACACTTACACTATGGCGCGTACATGAAATCAATTTAAAATCTCCCCGCTTTCCTCCCCATCCAAAGTCACCAGCCCTGCGTATCTTTCTCTTCCTACTGCTGCTGTTGCCATCGCCATCGCTGCATACCGATTTACTTGCAGCAAAAAGACCTAACGGAGGTTCGCAAAAAATTACAGTTAATCGGAATAATTAAAAAAAAATTAATGAGGAGAGAGAAGAGCATCGTACGTTCCAATTTTTTTACCCAAAAGATTCGTGTGATAGTCTGTGTTCAATTTGAAATTTTGACGAGAGTTGGAATTTTGATTTTCTTTTCGGTATTAGATGATCGTGTGGAGAATTCAACGAATTGAGGGATTTCCTATTTTTCTAGGCTTTTGTCTCGATTTTTCATTTCTAAAAATTACGAATCACTTTTGAAAAATACTCGTTTCAAGAAAAATTTCCAATCGACACCGGTGTCTCTTATATTCCTGATGAATAAAAATATCTTCTGAGTTGTTTCTAAGTAATTTAGAAATTTTTTATTTTTATTCATTTTTGAAAAAAAATCCTTTGAAATTTTTATTTTTGAAAAAAATGTATTTATTGGGGTTCGAATTTTTTAGCAGAAGAACTTTTTTCATGTCATCAAACATAAAAGTTGAAAGTTCATTTTCTCTTTCACTTTTCTCAATTTACAAATTGTAAAAATTGAACTACATATTTACGAGATGTGCAAAAAATTCGAAATGATTCAGTCTCGTGTGATTTTAGCGAAGAAAATATTTTCTATTCGATAACAGAGAAGCCAAAAAACTCTCGCCTCGTTTTCCTCTCGTATCTTTTCATTCGAATGCAGACTCTGGTGTGTATTATGCAAGGTGAAGCTGAAGTATGTTTCTCTGTTGTATATATCTCGTCGTATTCAAATTCGAGCGAGTCTTTGGTGAATGGAAGTATCGAGCAGGTTTTGCTGCCGAACAAAAAAAAGAAAAGAAAGAGAGAAAAGGCTGCAGCTTGGTACAAAAAAAAAGGGAGAACATGAAAACGTTCTTATGACACAATTGATTCACCATTCACCTGCAGCATGTTTGAACACGTGCTTCGGTATGTTACATCATCGACAGTGTGGTGAACCGTCGTGTACTTGTCAGTTGTCATATTCGAATAATCTTCATAATAAGTCGAATGATTTTTATGAGGGAGAAAAATTACCCTCAGGATATGGGAATTTTTTTTTTCGAAACTTTCGATTTTGATTACGAGGATGGGGTGGAGTACCTTAACCTCTAAGCTCTACTTAATGGGAGGTTTGGATGAGGCAGTTGGTCCCGTTGGCCAAAATTGTAGATAAATGAAGCGAATTTTGGGGTTTAATTGCTGAACGAGTAAAAAAAAAGAGGAAATGAAAATTGGTTGTCACTTTGGCCCAGAATTTAATGAGTGATGCAGTAGAATTTTATTATACCTAGCTCGACTCTAAACAAATTGCTATACAGAAGGTGTTTTTAGATCAGTTTGTGGAAGAGGATCTAGTTTATCATATACTGAAAACCTTGCGCAATCTGGCACCCCTAAATAACTTTGTTGAAGCGCCAGTATCCTAAAAATGAGTTTTTTGCATTTATTTCTTCAGGGTTCAATTTTTCGGGGGAAAACATCTGAAAGTAAATTATTCTACAATAAATTCCCTACAACTTTGTCTCTATAACTTTTTCTGTACGATCCACAGGAGTGGATTTTTGATTTCAATTTTTTAACTTTTCACCAAATTCAGATGAAAAGTTTCCGCTTTATTGGGAACACGCAGAATTTTTCAAGTTTTCAAATGATTTTTCACAGAGTTAGAGTAATTTGAAAATTGTGTGTATTCAAGGGGTTGGCCCTCTGAAAATGATTCTTCCAAAAAAAAAATTTAGTGGTGGTGCAGAGCCCCTTTTATTAAAAATAATTGAAAAAATTTCAAAAAACTGGTATTGAATTTTTTTCAAAATTATTTAACAAAATGATCACTACATAGGTACTTTTACTCAACAGGACCATTTTTGATGATTTTTCATCTTTACCCCTGTTTTTGGAAGGACATAAAAAATATGCAGTTTTTTCCATTTTTTGAAAAAAAAATTGAAAATTAGCTAGATTGAATTTTTTTTGGATTGACGTACATATCAAACATTTATGGCGATTTTTTGGGTAATAACACATCCAATTTTTTTTTCACTCTACCTAATTTTCAATTTTTTTTTCTTCAAAAAACGTAACAAAATGGATTTTTTTATGTCCTCTTAAAAAAAAAAATTGAAAAAAATTTTGGATCACTAGCTCAATTATTTTTGGAGGGGAGGTGGAGCCCCTGAGCGTGTATTTTGGTTTCAATTTTTTATTTTTTCACCAAATTCAGATGAAAAGTTTCTGCTTTACTGATAGATTCTATGATCTATCTGATAAGAGGAACACGCAGAATTTTTTTCAATTTTTTCAAATGATTTTTCAGAATTACAGTAATTTGAAAATTATGTGCATTCAAGGATTGGTCCTCTGAAAATGATTCTTCAAAAAAAAAAAAAAATCGAGTGGTGGCGGAGAGCCCCTTCTTTCAAAAAATTGGTATGCATTTTTAAAAAAAAAATTTTTAACAAAATGGTCACTACATAGGTACTTTTACTTAATAGGACCATTTTCGGTGATTTTTCATCATTACCCCTGTTTTAAGGGGACATAAAAAATACTTTTTTTTACGTTTTTTGAAAAAAAAATTGAAAATCAACTAGAATTTTTTTTTGGATTGACATACCTAGGTACATATTTTTACCCCCTTCCCGCCAAAAAAAATTCATGACGATTTTTTGGGTGAAAACACATTATGTTGAGACAGTCTGATCCAATTTTTTTCATTCCAGCTGATTTTTAAATTTTTTTTCAAAAAACGTAACAAAAATGGATTTTTAATGTCCTCTCAAAAACAGAAGTAAAGATGAACAATGGCCAAAAATTGTCCTGTTGAGTAAAAGTACCCATGTTAGTGACCATTTCGTTTAAAAGTTTTGAAAAAAAATTAATTGCAATTTTTTGAAAATTTTTTTCGTTTTTTCAAAAAAAGAGGCTCTGCGGAAACACTAAAAATAATTTATTCGAAGAATCATTTTTTGAGGACGAACCCTTGATATTTCGAAAAAACGAAATTAGGAACCGTCTTCAGCACTCCCCAGCTCCACTCCTATGGTTCGCACAGAAAAATGCATGGGAACAAAGTTGTAGGGAATTTAATAAAGAAAAATTTACTTTCAGATGTTTGCCCCAAAAAAGTTGAACCCCGTCGAAATAAATGCGAAAAACTGATTTTGAGGAGGCTTGAGTCTCGAAAAAAGTGACTTCGGGGTGGCGAATCGGGGAGTTCTCTCGGTATGTGATGGAGTATAGACCTTCTCCTACAGAATGAACCAAAAAAAATTTTGTAGCAATTTTTAGGGGTATTAGCAATTTTTTCGCCAATTTATACAGGGCCTGGGAGTACTCGAGTGAAGACATGGTAACTAGAATGTGAAGTCACTGAAACAGAGAAAGAGAAATTATATACGTACGTAAAAAAAAGAAGATCTGAGCTCGTAATAGAAAGAAAAAAAAAGAGGACTCGAGGTGTTCGGAGGAACCGAGCCCGTAGCCGGAGGTGAAGGCGGGAGGCAAAGGATTTTTATTAAAATATTCCTCGGGAAAATCGTAGTCGATAGAGTACACACACACAGCGTGTATAGTACGTATATACGTGTATAATACGAGTATAGTATATCTATATATTGGTACGAAGATGGGCCCGAAGAGCGAAAGAGAGGCTCGTACCTCGGCTGCGGAGGCGAGTAGCAGGGATGGCGCTCGCTCGCGAGGGTTCAGCGAAGGATAGAGAAAGAGAGCTGGAAACCTGACGAAAATAAACCCGCCCCAATTGCCGAGTGTACTACGACTACGACGACGTGGACGACGACGATGACGATACCGTCGGCGGCGGCATCGGGAGGTCTGGGCGGCGCGGCGCAGCGCGGCGTGCAATGGCCGGGCACGGTAACGGGGGCAACCTCGCGTACACACTCACACACGCGCACGCAGATAGAAAGTACTTTTGGTGAAGACTGTACTCCGAAGTCATTGTGATAAAGTACACTCTTTACCAACAACATACAACATTCCCAGATGAGATGGTTCGAAAAGAGCCCCACTAAGTTCTGCACGCATCCTCGGCGTGTACACCTCATCTACATTCTGTACGTAACGGCACCCGGTTACCATGGTTACCCGGCCTCCTAATTATGAGGGATGGTAGCGCACCAGAGCAGCAAAAACGAACACCAGTAGTCGATGAGAGAAGAGAGAGACAGAGAGTGAGACGATGAAAAAAAAAAATAAAGGGAAATTTTTTTTTCTTCCTTCCGAAGTATTTTCGCCTTCTCTCTCTCTCTTTCTCGCTCTTTGCCGCGGAGAAATCGGCCAAAAAAAAAGAAGAGAAAAAAATGCCACGACGAATGTACGTACCACCGGCGTATATCCGGCAAAAGGGAAACCCCAGTCACCTTTGCGTTTCGCCCGGGTACTTTTGATGGTGAGGGGCGAGGAAGGGGTGTACGTATGTACGTCGTGTGTTACGTTGCTGTACCACCGAAGTTCAAAGCGTGGGTAAATTTTGTGTGTCGAGTGAGTAGGTAGCATCTCTGGGCCCTTGGAAAATTTTCGAAAGTCGCCACCCTACGAATGGATTCAACAACAGTATAGAAATTTTCGTGCAAATTTTACTAGGAACTCGTTGAACTGTCAGTTAAAGTCCAGGGATGATTTGAGGAGTCTGTGCAATTTTTTTTGAGAGAAGCTTTATCTATCAGCTTCAGCTCCGATGATTGATATTTTTCGAGGATTTACTGTTTATTTTCGAATTGATAAAATATTTGATTTTTTCATGAGTTTTGCCCATTTATATTTAAATTATTTAAATTCGATTCAATTTTTTAAGTGAAAGTTCGTACTTAAAATTTTAATAATTTTTAAAATAACGTGAAATGAACGAAAAACCAGCTTTGTTTATTATTTGAAATTTTTTCAAAATATCGTAAACATTATTCAAGATATACTACGATCGTAAAAGTCGTTCAAATACTATAAAAATTGTGAAAATATTATGAAATTTTTTTGAAAAGTTGATAAAAAATTGTTATGTAATGATTAAAATCGATAAAAATGTTGTAAAAGTTGTAAAAAAAAATATTGAAATTTATTCTAAAAAATTACCTATCTATCTGAAAAAAATTCTTTAGAATGAGCAAAACAATCAAAAATATATTAAAGTCATTTTCTCGATGTTTAAATAACTTTTTGTGGTTTTAGTTGTTTTTTCATTTTGAAAAAAATCAGCCAGTTTGGAATTAAACAATCAAAATGAAAGCTCAATAATTTTGAGCAAAATCATCAATCGATGAACCGGTTCTGGAGATATTCTCGATGAAAATTTTCAAAATGTTTCTAAAATATCTTATCTATCTTGAATAAGTATAGCGAATACGAATACGTAAAATTTGTGGACAAACTTTTTTATAAAATTCGAAAAGACCTAAAAGAAAGGTTTTATGCTAGTTGGTGAACTGGTTTCGCAGATATCTGCTCTAGAAATCTTCATAATCCTTCAACACTTCAAATACAGCTGATATATAATATATTTTGTGAATGAATTTTTTTATGGCAGTTGAAAAGACCCACTTAAAAAATTATGTACCTATCAATTTTATCTCAGTGAACCGGTTCTCAAGATGTTTTATTTTTTTTTATTTTATTTTTTTTTATTCATTCAGTTTCTTGTCATTTCCTGATTTTGACTTTTTTGTCAATGATGTCCCTTTTTCGATACCTATCAACTTTTGGAAATTTTTCAAATTTAAAGGATTGGCTAAAATGTTAAATTTCAGAATCGTAAAAATTCAGTATAATGTACTTCAAAAATTTATCCAATTTCAAAAATTTTAAATGAAATTGAAAAAATTGGCAGATACTAATATCTGTTTTCTGACCCATTCTAAAAATTTACAAAATTGTTTAAAAATTAATTTTTAAACTTTTTTTGTTGAAAATTTTCTGATTTTGAAAGGTTTTCCGATTTAAAAAAATATCAATATTTAAATTTTCCAAATTTTGAAAATATTATACTTGCATTAAAGAAATTTAGTAAAAATTGATTAAACTTTATTTATCCAAATTAGACACTTACTAAAACTTATTTCCATCGAACTTTCAAATTTTCAGCAACCCTCTCCCCCAAATTTGATAGATTTTTTAAATTTTGTAATTTTTTCACAATTTCAAAATTGTGAGTCTTTAATAAAAGTTGAGGAATTTACAAATTTATCAAATTCGAAACATGAAATTTAAAAATTATTGATTCAAATTCGAATATTTATTAAAATTATTAAAAATTTGAGCAAACTTTTAAAATAAACCTATCAAAATTCAAAATTTATTCAAATTTTAGAATTACTCAATTCTATCGAATTTTTGAGTAAAAAATCTCTACATTTTTTAATGAAAAAGATTTCTCAATTTTTCTGCAGTAGAAATATTATTCGAATTTTTAAAAAGAAATACTGATGTCTTAATTTTTTTAAACATTTTCTTGAAAGAAAATTCTTATTTCTGGAACAATTTTTTTTTCATTTTTCGTCTTCCAGTGTTGAAAAAAAAAAAAAAAACTTGAAAAAACTATTTTTTGGAGCAATTTATTTTTACCCCATTTTTAAAATTTTTTAAAAATGATGATATTTTTACTTAAGTTTGGAAAATTCACCAAAAAATGTTGAAATAGGTAATCTTGCTATCTTTCCATGTGTTTGTAGATTGGAATGTTTGAAAAGGATTGAAATTATGTTGAAATTTATTAGAGTTCAATTTTGAAGATTTTTATGAAAAACGAATTTCCTATTTTTTTAATTCAAAAATTTGCTACATTTTTCAGTTTTTGATCTTTTATTTTTTTTTATCAAAATTTTTGATTTTATTCTCAAATAATAGTTTTTTTTCAAATGTTATTCATGTTTTATTAAATTTTACAAATCTCATTTTTTTTAAAATTGTCATCAATTTTTAGATTTTTCATTTACTGAATTTTATTCATGCCTATTTAATTTTTTTCATTATTAATTTTTTTTGATTTTCCTCAGTCTCTTGAATTTTGACTTTTCCACTCGAGTATTCATTTTTTATTTTAAAATTTTTTTTTTTTACAATTTTTCAGTTGTATCCATTTTCACTTTAATTTCTTTTCTTTTTTTCTTAGCTATATGTACCTAATGATCTTAATCTGCGAAGTGTACTCTTTGGATCTAAGCTCATCTCCTTCCCTTTCAAAAAAGTTGTCATTTTTTATCCAACTTTATTTTTTTCAACTTTGAATAAAAAAAAATTATGAATTGAACATTTTAAAAATTATTCATTAAATCTGGTTTTGAAACATTTTTTGTCGAATTTTCCAAAAAATAATGTTGAATAATATTTTAGCAATTTTAACTCTATTTTTCGTCAGTTTTCACGATATTTTTTGCAATTTTTTAATGAGTATTTGCCTCATTTACCTACATTATCAAGAGTACTTTTTCAAGGTGTCTAACAGGTCATGGAAGTCGGGGAAAAGTTGTGAATGTTGCAAAAAAAAATAACTAGGGATTTTACTTTTCGAAATCATGAATTTTTGACTTTTTTATTGGTTTTGTTTTTCATTTAAAATCTCAACTTTGAAAAAAATATTTTGCCCTCCCTTTGCTAGGGCAGTAGTTGATTTTCTATTTGACAAAGGAGTTGACAATTTTCCGTTGTTGAATTTGACATTTTTTACCCCCCCCCCCCCCCCCCCCCCCCCCCCCCACTTCACCTCTACCTGAAAAAGCTGCTTTACTGTTTATTTTTATATTTTGTACCAAATACTTACAAACTATTCATAATTATCTCGGTATATACCTATATTTTTTCCTTTGAATAGCAAAATTATTCATTTTTTTTATGGACCTACGTGGGTACTATTTTTTTTTTTCTCCAATTTTGAGGAAGAACCGTGCACGATTTCTTATTTTTATGTATTTTCACAAATTGTTTTCGAATTGTATGTTTTTTTGTTTCTGATGAGGATGTTACTCTGAGTCAAAAAAAAATAAATGGGGTAGGTCACTCAACATTTAGACAAATTTTATAGAAAAGTGGTCATGAAAAGTCATGGACTTCGAAAAAGAAATCCAGTCAAACACCTTGTTTTCAACAATATTTTTACTCTATTTTACAATAAAGGGATAAATTATGATTTTCTTCCAATTCAAAATTTCTGCTCAGTCAGTCCTTTGATGACATTTTCGTGAGGAAAAAAACATCAAGTGAAAAAAAATTGAACTGTCACTCTATGTGTGAATTTTAGGAGCAAAAAGACGACACATCCGGAAAAACGAATAAATTTAGGTGAAAAACTGCTGTAAAGTGCTGATGAGTCTTTAGGGGTATTCTACAAAGAATAAAATAATGATTTTTTTTTTTTTTAAAGAGAAAAAACCCATGGAAATTCGAGCAATCCCTTGCAAAATTTCACTCGCGAATTCTGGAATAAATGATCGGACGCCCATCTCTGTAGCCGATGACAGGCGCCATGCGGTGCGCCGAGGCGCCGAACCAACACCGTTAGCCGGAAAATCGGCCACATCTGTGGCATGGCGCGTCCAACTTATACGAGCGAATCTGGAAATTAGAACACCAAGGCGAGTAACCAACCGAATGCCGTGCCATAATGCACCTATGATTCTGGAACAAGTGCCTCTGCCTACTTCTGCTCTTTCTCTCTGGACAGTTTTTTTTTGTGCTTCTGCCTGTGTCCTCGACGAAGAAGAAGAGCAGCAATCAATGGATACGCGCGTGGCGTGCTATTTCCGCGAACAAATCTTCAATTAGCGTTTTTCTAATTAACGTTTAACTCCAGCCGCCGGTCGTACAGTATAACGAGCGAGCGAGCGTGTATTTTAATAATATAATAATAATAATAATCGGCGAGGAAACATGAGGAGGAAGAGGTATCGGGAGGAAACCCCAAGTACCGGTGTATTCCCTCCGCTTACTTCGTCGGTTGGTTCGTCCATCGGTCGTCGGCCAGGCAACTCACGCACGTAAAATTACCATTAAAAATGATCAATTTGTTAGGTCGCTGCAGCGACGACGATGGCAGCGCCGGTATAGCTCGTACAGTTCACCCCTTACATGTGATCGCGTGTCCCTTTACACAGATAGGTAACTCTTTGGCCCAGTGACGAGTAAAATAGGGCAAAAGAGCCGGCGCGTTATTGGAAAATCGCGATGAACTAGATTCAAACTCGACAATACGAATTGGGGAAAACGAAGTGAAAAGTTCGTGCTGAAGGACGATGCTACATATGACGACGTTTTTAAGCTCATTCTCTTTCTTTCCATGTATACATGACGTACAAAGACAACAACGCCAACGGTCACGACGGACAAGTGCAACCAGACTTTTCCCCTTCGCGTCTCTGTGTCCTTTTTCCGGCGCTCTCTGCCTCCCTCTCTCTGGGCTCGATGTGTTTTCCAACATTTTACACGACAGCAAGACAAGATTCGATCAGTATATATTCGAGCACCCCTTTTCAACCGAGTGAGCGCCCTCTTTTGTTGTTGGATGAGCCGACGAACGAAAAAGGGAGGTGGTGACGGCGTTAATAGCGCATATTACGCGAATATAGTTCAACGAACTTGCGTGTTATCTGTATCGGCAGCACTAAGGCGTTCTTTTTCCACTTCTCCTGTTGGCATAATCGAGAGTTATTCGCGATCAACTGTTGAGCGTAGTGAGTTAGAGAAACCGAGGTAGGCCTATTGGGTTTCCAGCTTGTGTGATCTTGATGCGAGCGAAGGTATTACAAGGGTGGGAACTTGGGAAGCGATGTTTACAGTGTGCAGAAGAAAGATCACCTGTTTGGCAGGTGCAAAAATCCAGGTAGTTGGCGACAAGGTGTATTTGTGAGTGGTGTATTCTTTGGTCGAAAAGGTAGGTGATTTCTTTGCATCGATGGGAGGTTGTGTATCTGTATTGTGTCGATCTGCGAGTGAGGATTCCAAACCATTGATGCAGTAAGGAGATTGTGAAGCAGTGAAGAATGCAAAAAATGAAGCTAATGGGTGGTGGTTTTGTTCGAGGAGGCGGTGGTTGGAATTTTGGAAATCCTTTTAATAATTGAGGTACACTATGCCATTTTCTCTACAGCAGGCATGAAATTTGCTGTTAGTATAGTAATGAAAAATTCTGTGAATTTTCAAGAAGAAAATTTTCTACCATCATAATGTAGGCAATTCTGAAATTCTTTCAACTTAAGAAGTAATTTTGTGATTTTTTTTTCTTTAAAAATTTTATCAACACTTCAGTTTTTTTTTTTTTTTTTTTTTTTAAATCAAATTTACTGAAGCTTTGTAAATAGTCCTCCGGAGGTTTTATGGAAAAGTTGTTATTTTGTAAAAAAAAAATAATAATAATAATAAATTCAAAATTTCTGGATAGTACTCTTAAAGTTTCGTGAAAGGTTCTTGGACAGTTTTGTTATTTTTGTTGAAATTTGCTGTTGTTGTGGGAAAATTTAGTGCTTGCCTGCCCAAGTTACCTATGCACTGAAAGAAATTTTTTTTTTTTAGGTATAACAGTTTTCCAACATTGTAGGATCATTACTCTATGTAGCAGTAAAATTTATTTTTACCCAACCTAGAGTAATGATTTATAAAAATTGAATATTAATTCATCAAGTTTTGAGCAATAATTACACAACGCTTGGTTTTAGTTCGAGTCAATAACCAATATACAAAAATTTACAAGTGTTCAAATACGTTGTGGAATCATTCCTCACCCCTTAAATGAATTATTATTAAACTTTGAAATGGAATCATTATAACACGCTGTTTGGTAATCATTCCTAAACCTTTATGTAAACGTTATCAACGTTCACACAAAACAATGATTTTTCCATAATTTTCTTTCTTCAGTAAATATGAAAAAATTTGATTCCTTTTACAAATGTTTCAAAAATTTGATTCAAATTTGAAAGTGAAATTCATATTTGAAATATCAAAACAGATTCTTTTAAATTTTAGTGAAAAAAAAAAATGTTTTTATTAGTAATTTGCATTTAAAAAAATTCAATTTGAATCATAATTATGTTGAAAAAAATTTTCTGTGTGAATGGGAGATACATATTATTACAAAAAGAAAATTTTCAATCTATTGAAGAAAAACATTTTTGGGAAGAAATGAGAAGTAATGATTTTTTTTTTCATGCTTTTTTTTTTGACATACGTATTTAACGTTTAAACTGAGTATTTTAATAAAAATGCATTCATTTCACAACCTTATATTATTTTAAACATGCTAAATATGGTAGAGCCCCGGTGGTCTAGTGGTTAAGTTAGGGTAGTTAGGAACGTAGGGTCATAGGTTCGAATCCCAGTTAGGTATAGGAATTTTCGTAGGTCAATTTGAAAAAGAGTGATATAATCAAATTCCTCATGAAAATGTGAGGCCAGTGATGGTAGAATTTCAAAAGTCACCCAGTTTCTCAATTTTTAAAAATTCTGTTTTGCATGTCACTGAAAGAAAAAATGCAGTAACTGTTCTATTATACAATTTAGCAGGAATCGTTCCTCAATATATTGAATAACGTCGGGATATTGGGAAAATTGAGGAACGACTTCTAAAAAAAATGGAATTATTCCATACGTTGAGTAATTAATACCCCTAAATTTTTGTAATCGTTCTTCAAATATTTAGGAGTGATTTCTCAACGTTAGTGAACTGTTCTTAAATGTTGTATATTCATTACACAACTTGAAAGTGGAACAATTGAATTTTTTTGAGAAGCCATTACTCAAGTCCCCAATGTCTTCACGTCACTCAACATTGAAGAATGATTCCTACTAAATTTTAAAACAGTTACTGCATTTTTTCTTTCAGTGTGAGGAGATAGGTCAGCCCTTCTCAAGATTTATGGTCCATAGTGGTGTGTTGAAAAATTTTTCACCAATTGTTCCAATTTTTACAATAGTTAAATTCTCTGAATTATGTAATTTTTTAAAAATTTTGTGATAATTCTCTGAAGCTGGAAGAAATTTGTTTTTTGAAGTCTTTTAGTTTTTTTCAGTGCTCCAAAACAAAATTTAATAGATTTTTATAAGTTTGAAAGAAATCTGTGGTTTTATAAAGTTTTTTTTTTGTAACTTTTTGAAATTTTATAAAATATTATTTTGAAAATTTTTGAAAATTTTGTGACGAATTTTTTCAATTTTTTAAACCAAATTTTTTCAACTTCTATTCCTAAAATTTTGATCATTGCATTTTTGAAAGAATCAAACTCATTATATACTTCTTATAAAATTGTGAAAATGAAAAAATTCAAGCTCGAGAAAAAAAACTGAAAAGTGTTAAGCAACACCCTCTACAAAAAAAAGAAGAAAAAAGAAAGAAAAAGAAAATATGTATAAAACTGGAATGACAGGAAGAATTTGTCGACAATGTATGTACCTACTACCTACACGTGTTCCCAAAATCATAGCTAAAAGTAACATTTTCCTCCCATCTTATTCCTCTCCCCTTTAAAAAGAAATTCTCTTCATTTTTTTTTTTTGAAAATGCAAACAGAAAAAAAAACTTCAACGAATGAGAGACGGTAAAAATAATAACAATCAAACCGATGTACGAAAAATACGACGACACGACGCTTCAACTTTCATCTTATTTCGCCTGTCGCAGCACCCTCCTCCCCCTTCCCCATAACACCCTTATCACGTTGAAATTTTACTCGCGCCGCTTCGCCCTAGTTTTGGCAACTCTTCGACGCGAGCTTTTTATCCGCCATCGCCGCAGCAGCAGCAGCGTAGCGTACAGTTCGTGTATACGATGTCACGTGGATTTTTTTGGGGGAAAAACGAAATGAAAGTCATATTATTTTATCAGAGTTTTCGTATATTTTCGACATCGCGATGCCGATATATGGTATCAGCCCTGGAATGTACTGTACATGTGTGTACGTATAAGTAATAGGTCTCACTGTCTCACTTATTGCTTAAAATTTTGGATTTTTTTAGGATTCGATTGCAAATTTCCAAGTACATAATATACTCTTGTGTGTTTTAGACTGAAATTATTATTCCTCGAAAAAAACATTTTTATTTCTAAAAATGTTTCCATTATTATAATTTTTATATACGTAGGCTTTTTAATTTCAATCGTATTTTGTTGTTGATTTTTTTTTAATTTTGTTCTTTTCGAAATCTTTGGTCAAATTGATTTTTTTTTAGTTGTAGATTTTTTGAAATTATTTTTTCTTGGGAAGATTTTAAAAAATCCAGCTTTTATTTTGTCATTTCGTTTTTTTCCCTTCAATTTTTAAATTCGTAATCGAATGAAAAATTTTCCAGCTTTTGATTTATTATAGTCATTATTTAATTTCAATTTTAATTTTTTTTAATTTTTTGAAATTTAAAAAATTAATTTACCTACCTACTTTTATTTAATTGCGAGTTTTTAAACTTTTTAATCGAGGTCTATTTTCAGTTTTTTTTTCTCAAATTTCGATTTAGTTTTAATTTTTCTTATTGTCAATTTTTTTAAATTTTAATTCAGGTGTAACATTTTTCTATTGTCGATTTTTTCACCTAATTCAATTTTATTGTTTTTACATTTTTAATTTTGCCATTTCAATTCTCTGAACAAAAAAAATGATATTGGAGGGGGGGGGGTGGGTCACTCAACATTTGAACAAATTGTAAAAAACTGGTCATGGAAAAAACTATGGGAAGGTCTTGGATTTCCCCAAAAAAAATTCTTGTATACACCTCGTTTGACCAAAATTGATATGAGTCACATTTCTATTGAAAATCCAACTCACGTCAGGAAAATGAAAAACTTAATTTAAAAATAATAATAAAACGTGTGAAAATGTGAATTTTTCAATTTTGGACAAAATGGTCGCTGAAAAAGTCTAAATTGGCATACTACTCGAATCCGCGATTAGCCCCCCCCCCCCCATAATTTCAAATGAGCAGTGTAACCACTGTAATTTAAATCACGTTCAACTAATGACAAAAACCCACTTCGTAAAAAATGGATGAATTGACTGAGGTGAAATTCGTGCAAGAGGAATATAGATGAGTATTTGAGGACGTACCTCGCGGAAAAAATTTTATGATCGAAAATGAACGTTCAATGGTGGAAGAGTATATCGATTTTCTTAACTTCTAGACGTGACACCCTCTTCACCCCCTCCCCCCATTCCGACAAAAATCCGAAAAAATTTTGAGTATAGTTTGGAAACCGATGAAAAAATTTTTTCCAGCTTGTCAGCTCCAAAACTATGTCTCCTGGTGGGGGGGGGGGATTAAAGTAATTTGTATATAGGTGTTTTAATAGATTTTTGAAATTTAAAATTTAGTGAAAATTGGGGGGGGGGGGGGTGGTGTTCATTGTTCTAAAGTTGAAAAAAATCGAAAATTTGATGAAAAATTTGAAGATTGGTAAATTTTTACAATTTTTAAAATTTAGTTACGTTTAAAATTCCACAAAACTTCCAAAAAAAATTCAAAGTAATTTTTATAGGTAAATTGTAGTTTAATAGATTTTAAAAATTTTGAGAAAATTTTTAAAAAATTGATAAAAAATAAATAGAAAACTTGAGAAATTTTCAATATTTGATAAGAATTCAAAGTTTACTAATTTTTCAATTTATGAAATATCCAAAAATTAATTGACTTTTGGTAAATCTTCAAAATTTGGTAAAATTTGAAAATTTGAAAATTGAATGCATTTTTGAAATTTGGAATTTTTTCTGCTTTGTTTGGTTTGAGATTGTGTTGAACATTCCGTCCTCACAACCCTTACAGTTTTAAAAAATTTCAGATCATTATTGAGCACTGACAGATATTTCTATGAGACACCCTTAACCTATACGAATCTCTATTTTTTCCCCCTTGAATTTCGTCTCATCAATTCATCATCATTTCACTGCTGGTACGCTTACGTCGCTCGTATAAATAATGTATTAGTATTTGTTCGCGAAGTCGCGAATTCAAGTCCGACGACTGCTGATGGCGAGATTATGGCCAAGAAAAGCGTCGAGGGGGAAAGATAATAAGTGAAAAAAAAAAACGAAGAAGAGACGTCGTCGTCGAGGAAGACGTCGACCATCTACGTAATAAGGGGATTTCGGTTAGCGGGCGATCTCTGTATAAAAAATGGATGTTGTCACGTCGAGACGCACGTTGAAAGTCGTCGGTAGAGTAGAGAAAGACGCGACGTACATTACGTATATCTATATTATGTATATATATACACGAGAGATAGGTGCAATATATGTACGAATACGTGCGTACGAATCTACCTAGACTGGTATTGGGCTGATTTCAGCGAGTTTGTGCGGCTTGTTCGTCGACGTAGGTACGAGTACGTACTACGTACAGTACAGTACAGTACAGTACACGTCTGGCTGACGAAGGTACTCGGTACAGTACGGTACAGGAGGCGTACAGCACAGCACAGTGTACTGTTTGATATGCTACTGCGGGTACTGGTGGCAAAACGATGGCCGTGTATGTGCGGTGCGCGTGTTGGTAAACGTTAAGTAAAGGTGTACCTACGTGTACGTACGTGAAGTACGAGTACGTATTACGTACAGTACGGAGAAGCGCGCGTGTAAAACGGTCCAACGGCGTCGCGGTCGCGGCGGCGTGGCGCTTGGACGAGGACGACGACGACGACGTCGACGTCGACGTCGACCGATGCGCGGTGCGCCGCCACACAGAGCCCGAGCCAGGCCACCGAAAGCTCGACTCTGTTTCTGTGTGATACTCGATATAGGTCTTTCTCCGCGTCTATGGTACGTTCGTGTGCGCTGCGTCGGTCCGCACCGGGTCCCGCAGCCCAACGCCACACGTACGTACGTCGAAGGAAAATTAATAAAAGAGGTGCCGGCGGCGATAGCTGCGAACCGGGAGGCCGGCGCTCCCTGCCTGCCCCCCGGGTACCCGGCGAACACCCTAGGTACGCGCTTGCGTTCACCGACACGATAATTGTCCGACCGTAGTACGGTAATAGAGCGTGTTAATGTGTGCCTGTGTTGGTGCACCGGTGTACGTGTAGTGGTATATGTCGTCATCATCATCATCATCATCATCAACATCATCACTGTCGTGTCGTAGTCGTCGTAAAAACAGTATACGAACGTATACGTACTTACTCCGATGGTCAGTTTGAATTTTTACATGAACCGTAGTCGCGTGTGGGAGGATAAAGGTACAGGTGCGGGAGGATGAACTCGGCGTAAGACAGGGCCAGCCTGTCGAATTGCACAGCATCATCATCATCGTGCAACACTTCGATCTGTCGATTCATTTGTGTACGCCGAAATCAACATCCACATCAGCCTCGTTGTTAATTTTCTCGACTTCTTGGGGTACTCGCGAACACCAGTTTTTAATAATATGAGTATTCTGAGTCATATTGTGCAAAATTGAAGCGGAGGAAAGGGTCCAATCGAAAATTTTATGATAACAAAAATTATTCCTACGACTTCCAGCTACAACTTTTGTTTGAAAATTTTTTCAATCATTGGACCCCTTCCCCAATTATGTGAAATTGGAGGAGAGGGAGGGATTCAATCGAAATATTTATAATAGACAAAAGTATTTTTAGGATCATTATCTACAACTTATATTTGAAATTTTTTTCAATTGGCCCCCTCCTTCCTCACTCCTCTAATTTTTAATCAGTATCCTCGGATGTTATGCAAAATCAGAGGGGAGAGAAGGGTCCTATTGATAAAATGTTCGAACAAAAGTTGTAGCTTGAAGTCCTGGTAATAATTTTGGTTATTACAAAAATTTTGATTGGACTCCTCCCTCCCCTACAATTTTGAATATCAAGTATCTACGCTGCATTGGACACTAGCTCCCAGTTTGCACTGCCAAGATGGAATTTCGCAGAATTTTTTCAAGCACAAAACTACATGGAAGCCTAATATACGAAATTAGAGGCGAAGGAAGGGTCTAAACGAAATTCTTATAATAACCAAAATTATTTCTAGAATCTGAATCTACATCTTTTGTTTGAGAATTTTTTCAATTCAAACCTTACAAATTTGCTTATAAGTGAAATTTTTTCAAATTGTTGTATTTTCTTTTTTTTTTTTAATGAATAATAAAAAAAATGTGCATAAAATATTGTGATTTCTCTGAAGAAAAAAATTAATTTTCTTGAAGATTTTTTTTTCGAGGGGGAAGGGAATCTCAATTTTTTTTTGGAACCCCCCCCCCCCCCCCTTTCTTGGAATGAAAAAAAAATGAATTTTTTGGTACAAAAATTTTAAAAATTGGTTACTGTTCATTGTACAGTGTACACGCCCTACAGGGCGTTGAAAAAAAAAATCTAAATTTTTTTGAATTTTATTATAAATTTTTTTCAAACTTTCGTGAAAAAATTCTCATTCAAAAAAATTAATTTATCGTTTTGGAATTGAATAGTTTTGAAGTAAAAATACTTTTTAAACTCTAGAATTATATATATTTTTTTGATTTTTTTTTTCAATTTTCTGACAAATAAAAATGTTTTAATTTTTTTGGAGAAAAATTCTCATTTTTGGAATAAAAAAAAAAATTAAAACGAATTTTTTGGTTCAAAAGTTTAAAAAAAAATTATTTTGGAGTTGAAAAAAATCTCAATTTTTTTTTGAAATGAAGAAATCTCAAATTTTCTGGAGTAGAATTTTTTCGGAAGAAGAAATTTCAGGATTTCTTGGAATAAAAAATATCCAAAATCTTTTTTTGAGGGAGGGAGGGGGGGAATGTTATAAAATTTTCTTTTTTATAATTTCTGTGGATAGGTAATTTTTTTATTTTTTATTTTTAAAGAAGAAAATTCGTTTCATTTTCGAAAAAATTAGGATTTTTTTTCAAACAATTTTAAAAATTTTTCTGAAATAAAAAATATCAATTTTTTGGGGATCTATTTTTTTTTTCTTTGACAGTAAAATGGATAAATTAAATATTTTTACTTTGAGGCGAATAAAAAAACATAGAAAAGATGTTTTTCTGTAGAAAAAGTTGTTAAAAATTATTTTAGGAGAATTTTTCACGTGAAAATTTTTTGTTTCATTTCCAGGGAAAAAATCGTACTCACATTACAACATAAAAACAATTTCAAGCATACGCCTTTTAGGGAAGAAATCGAATTACACCATTGAAAATTCTAAGTATTACTTTTTTGGGTTACAAAAAAAGAGATTTCGGAGGGCATAGACATAATTTAGGATGTTCAAGGGGCATTTGCCCCCTCCCTCAATAATTTTTTCAATAGCTATTTACCACAAAACGTAAGTGAGGGAAATTTTTTTGCCCTCCTCTCATATTTCTTCCAAGTTACGGTTTGCCGGGGGGGGGGGGGGGGGTGCTAGAAATGTAAAAATATTGTTCATGAAAAAGGTCATGGAAAAGTCATGAATTTTCAACAAAAAAAATCCAGATACACCCCTAAATCGAAATTTTTAGAATAGACAAATCAAAATTATTTTTAGAATCATAATCTACAACTTATATTCGCAAAATTTGTCAATTCGCCCCTCCTCCCTCCTACCACTAATTTTGAATTAGTATCTTGAGACTTTATGCAAAATAAATGGGAAAAGGGGGGTCTAACTGAAAAAATTTTCAAACAAAAGTTGTGGTTCGAAGTCCTAAGAATAATTTTGGTCATCACAAAAATTTCGATTAGACCTCTCCCTCTCTCCCAATTTTGAATATTGAGTATATGCAGCATTGGACAGTAGGACAATAGCTCCTAGTTTGCACTGCCAAGTTTGAGATTTCGCTTAATTTTTTCAAGTACTTGAATAATTGTATGTTGACGAAATAATGCCAAACCTTTTTTTGAGGGGTGTGAGGCATAAAAAAATTACTTGAAGGGGACGGAATGGAGCGGATTTTTTTTTGTATGTGATAGAGTTCGCACTCTCCTAAAAAATAAACCCTCCCCCCAAAAAAAAAATCTGTAACAATTACTTCGAGATAGGGAAATTTGTTTGCCTATTTCTACTGTATTAATGGAGATGTCAAAGTTTCCACCAGAGATGAGCGGCATTTCTTCCTCTTGTTCGATTCGAGCGAGGAGCAGAACAGCAGATACACCGAAGCACTCCTACACGACCATCGTACCATGTTAAATTGAAGATTAGAAAATACTTTGAAGAAGAAAAAAAAATCATATAATTGGCAACTTGTTGCTGTTTTACCGGTGTCTTTGAGAGAGACGACGATGTATTCGCAAAAGTGATAGATGGGTTATCGAAATACCCCCTTTTCACTCCACCGCCCTGCCCGCTGTTTCCCTTTCGCTGGGATTTTTATTCCGCGTATATCGTCGACGCGCTTGAGATAACGACGACGACGTGCTCCATCGCTCGCTCCAAACGAAACAGAAAGACGCTGTCGTGTGGAGCCTTTGGTGACAGGCAGTCGGAGGGGCGGGCTTGATACGAATTTTCAGTTGCTCTTTTTTTATTTCTTTTGAAATAACTCGATAATAATTCGAGGTTAATTGATTCCAGCGAGGTGAATTATTGTGTGGGTTTTGAGTCTTCGTCTTCATCTTCGTCGTCGTTGGTTTTTTTCACGCTTGTTTTGAGCTGTAATTGAAGAGGTGGAGAGGTGCGCTGAATGGACGTTTTTAATGGATTCGTTTGGTTATTTTCCATGGTCTGAGAGTTTATGGTGATTCGCGACCGATGCTCGGTGATCGAGTGTGAACGAATTGCGGTGAATGACTCGGGGTGTGTGATGGGTTATTTTTTGACCAATTTTTATCAAAATGAAAAAACGTTTAGAAAAATTTCTTTTTTCAATCGAAAAACATTTGGGAAAAATATGAAATACCAACGAATGAAAAAAGGGTTTGAGGAATTTTTCATCAAGATGAAAACAATCCAAATTTCATTACCTATCTATCCAACATTTTTTTTAAATTTCAGAATAATTGAAAACATGAAAAAATTATCTAGTTTTGTATCAAAATAAATGAAAAAATTCCTCTATTATTTTTCTTTCATGAAAGACTAATTTTTATCAAAAATACTGAAAAATTGATAATTTTCTTTTTTCCAAAAAAAAAAAAAAAAAAAAAAGATAAATAAATTGATGAAAAATATTTATGATTTATTTTTTATCGCAATGGAAAAAAAAAGATGTTCCAATTATTTCTCATGAAATAAAAAATTGAAAATATCAACAAAAATAAATAAATAAATATAAAAATGAAACAGCAGCAATAAGTATTTTGATTAAGTTTTTTTTCAACATTTCAAGTAAAAAAAAAAAGGATTTTTTTTTTTTCTAAATAAACGAAAAATCGAATGAAATTAAAAAATCAACAAATGAAAAATTGAAAAAAGTATCTACGTATTCACTCATATTTTTTCAAACTTGAAAAAATATAACAATGCTTTTTCGATTTTTAACCTAAAAAAATGTTTTCGAATCATTATTTTTGGTAGAAATTTTCCGAGCAAAAATTACTCGTTTCTTTCAAACCAGAAGTCGCATTCGTGCCTATTTTAAAACTCGACAATTGAAACGAAAAATAATATTTTTCGGAAGGAAACACGTGGTATGAAATTTATCGCTCAAACTATTCTCACGAAGTTGCATTACGAATACGAACCATTCGGTGAAATTTTTATTCGCTTTTATTTTTTACAGAGGGACTTGTACATATTTTAATTTTAATTATTGTACTAATGTCGTAGGTGTTTCCCTGTTCACAGGAGACATACGCCATATTTTGGTCAACCGGATGTTCGAATATACGAGCTTAATAAGAGACTACAACAAAGAACTGAGGTAAGATTTTCACCTCCCTCTGCCCCCTCCCATGCACGGTTTTATTTTTTTAGGACACTTAGCTAAATTTTGCAATCGCCCATCCCACCCAATTGCACCCTTAATTTTTTGTAAACGAGTTTCTCGAAGTGGGAGTGTCGCTCGTTGACGTAATAATTATGATTTTTATTTTTTTTATTAATTTTAGGAAAGCGATAATCTATGGTGGGATGCGTTCGCTACGGAATTTTTCGAAGATGATGCTTCCTTAACGCTTACTTTCTCGTTAGAAGATGGAGCTAAGAGATACAGTAAGTTTGACCAGACGTTTAAAAAAGTTATTGTGTTATACAGGGTGTCCTAGCTGAATTTATTGGATCAAAGAAATGTCCGAATTTGTGATAAATTTTCTTCAGACGTTTTGGGTTCTGATTGGAGAAAATTAAAATTAGCACCATTTTAAAATTGAGTCCACTCTCCCAAACGAACTGTATGGGACACCTCGTATGTACGAATACGTATATTGTGTCCTGGTGACAATATGCCCGAGTTATGGTTTAATTTCCCATCCGTTTATTGTTATTATTCGATTACATACGAAAGATATTTAATTTACTGAAGTATTTTTCTATACCTGTACTTATTCATTTGTTGAAATTTTTGTTACAGCGATTGGAAGAACGCTTATACCGCGCTATTTTAGAAGTATATTCGACGGCGGAGTAAACGAACTATATTACAATTTAAAGCATCCCAAAGAATCATTTCATAATACTAGTATTACTTTAGACTGTGATCAGTGCACCATGGTGACGCATCATGGAAAACCTATTTTTACCAAGGTGAGTGTAATTCAAATCTTGGATGATTTTTTGGAAATAATGTGTCCAATGCCGAAAGATTGTTAAGAGCAAGAAGGGAGGGTGTGTTTTCAATCATTCTAAAAAATGTTTAATTGTCAACATCTGGAAGGACCATTTTTTGGATTTTTCTAATTATCAATTTTCTCTTGAATTTTTTTTTTCTTATTTCATGTTTTTATATGATTTTTTTCAATTTCTCTTCAATTTTTAATTTAAACTTTTTATTGTTTTTTCAAAGTTTTAGATTTTTAATATTTTCTCGATTTTTTTTTTAGTTTTGGAATAATTTTTTCAACTTTTCTTTTTTTCTCGAATTTGATTTTTAAATTTTTTCTTCATTTCTCATTTTTTTTTTATTTTTTTTATTTTTTTTCCGAAATTTTAGATTTTTAATTGGTATTTTCTTGAGATTTTTGAATTTTTTAAATCCATTTTTAACTGTCGATTTTTCCCAAATTTTTAAAGTGATTGAATTTTCTATTTATTTTCTGATTGTTAATTTTTTTTGTTTTCAATTTCTCCTAATTCTTAGCTTTCAATTTTTTTTTCTGAATTTTAATTATATCGATCATTTTCGCTTTTCAGTTACCTACTCTTTGTTGAGTTTTATTTTTTCCAAATTTTGAGATTTTCACTTATTTTTCTCGAATTCGAATGTTAATTTTTTTTTTCTCAATCCCTTTATTTTACCTATCCAATTTTTCCACAATTTTTAATTTGAACATTAATCTTGAGTTTTTTTTTTGTTTTAGATTTTTAATTTTTTTTTCTGAATTTTTGATTTTTTCTTTCAGTTTTGATTTTTTTTTTAATTGCAATTTTTTTCAAAATTTTAGATTTTTTCAGGATTTCAAATTTTATTTAATCTCTTTTCATGGTTCATTTTTCTCAAATTTTCAAAGTATTGATCCCATTTTTTTCTGATGTGACATTTTTGGAAATTTTCTCTGACTTTCATTTTTTTCAATTTCTTCAAAAAAAATTATTTTTATTTTTTTCCTCATTTCTATTTTTTTTATTTTCATTTTTTCCAAAATTTTAGATTTTCAATATGCATAGGTATTTTCTTGAGATTTTTGAATTTTTTAAATCCCTTTTTAATTGTCGATTTTTCCCAAATTTTTAAATTAAATTTTCTATTTTTTTCTGATTGTAACATTTTTGAAATTTTTCTTTGACTTTCATTTTCATTTTTTTCAATTTCTCCTATTTTTAGATTTTTTTTTCTGAATTTTTAATTATATTATTATTTTCCATTTTCAGTTTTTTCTTAATATCTTATTTTACTTATCCAATTTTTCCACATTATTTTTAATTTGAACATTAATCTTAAGTTTTTCCTGAGTTTGAGATTTTTAATATTTTTTCTGAAAATTGTCATTTTTTTCATGAATTTGAAGTTTCAATGTTTTCCAAAATTTTATATTTTCAATATTTTTTCAGGATTTAAAATTTTTTCTAAATTTTAAATTTTATTGGATCACTTTTAATTGGACATTTTTCTCAAATTTTCAAAGATTTGATATTTTATATTTTTTTCTGATAGTCAGTTTTGGAATTTTTCTCTGACTTTCATTTTTTTTTTCAATTTCTCCAAATTTTTTAGATTTTTAATTTTTTTTTTATTTTCTATTTTTAGTTCTCCTTTTTCGAATTTTAATTTTTAAAGATAGTTTTTTTTCTTAATTTGATTTCGTCCAAGTATCGTTTTCCCTAAATTTTCAATAGTTGGAATTTTTTTTTCAGTGTTGACATTTTTCAATTTTCAACTCTACTTCAAATTTTCCAAAATTTATAATTTTCAATTTTTCCCAGAAATTTAAAATTTTATTTGATTTCCTCAAGTGTCGATTATTTGTAAATTTTCAAAGTTTGATGTTTTCTATTTTTATATGATTGTACTTTTTTTTCAATCTTCCCTCTCCAATATTTTTAAAATTTTATTTATTTTTTTGGATTTATTTTTTTTTTAAATTTTTTTTACAAATTTTCTTGTTTTTCCAATTATTGAAAAAAAATTCTTCCCGAATTTTTGATTAAATTTCATCTAATTACTTTTAATGGTCGATTTCTTTCCAAATTTTCAAGGTTTTGATGTATTTCATTGCTCTCTGATCTCGGTTTCTTTTCAGTTTTCCCCTATTTTGAATTCCAATATATTTTTTTTATTGGGGGGGGGGGCGGTTTCATTTAATTTTCATTGAAATAGTTTTCGAAATGATTTTCTGTTCAAATATTCGTGGTAAAATTACGTTAGTCACCCTGTAATTGTGAAATAATGGTTTGAACTTCACGTAAACTTTTCGTATCGCGTCTTCGCGTCATCGTCGTCGCGTCGTAACACATTACGTAGCTTTTTTTCTCGGAAATAGTTAAACAAATCGACGATTGACGGGGACGATGTCGTCGATTGGTCGGATTAATCGTTTAGTTGGAAATATGTATTACCACAAAGCCTTGAATATGTTAACGACACACAGTGGGCCACAGACCCCCCTAAAACGCCTGAAATTCGAAAAAATGAATGTCCTTTGATGGATTCAACGAAAGTGGGATATGATAGTATATACTTTAACAAGTTCAGATCCTGTAAAACTTGGTCGCCGGGCCTGCTAGAACGGCCGCACGGGCGCGAAAAAATTGGCGACGCACTAGTGTGCAAAATCCATAATGGATAATCACTACTTTCAAATAGGTGTAGTTCAGGTTTAAATTGTTGTATTCAAACTTTCAAAAAATGAATTCGTTACCTAAAAATGAGCTCTTTCACATGGCTTGATTAGTTTTTTTAAATTTCGATTATTTTTTTGATGATTAATTTTTGAAATGAAATTGGTTTTCGTACAAAGTGTACAGATATTTTATTAGAAAAGTAACGAGCTCAGCAACGCTCAGCTTAGTTTTTAGGCTAGAAAGCTACATTTGGAAGTAGTACATAATGATCTGATAGAATTTTTTGCGCCAACTTGCGCCCGCCCCTCCAGGCTCATTTTTTCCACCGAGTGAGGGTCATAAACAGGGTTCGGATTTTCATGCTCGAGCATGTTTTTTTGTTTAATACTAGATCGAGAATTTTCAAGTTATCTTTACGTTTCAGAAAATTCTAAGTAAAATTGACCCAACTTGTTTTTGCATGTTTGAGCATATTTCACCTTTCAGCGCATATAAACGCATATTTTGGGTATTTTTAGGGAATATTTTAGGTTTTTCGAGAATATTTCACAATTTTCGAGTTTTTTCGAGCATATTTTGACAAATTTGCAATTTCTCACCTAAAAATTTAGCAAAACTGATACCGCTATTTTTTTTTCACCCGAATGTGCAACACTGGTGGTACTTTTTTGCATATGCCGGCTTGGCGAGTCGATTTAATTTTCAAACTTACCTACTTATTTTGATAAAATACAATTTCGTTATTTTCTCTGATTTAATTAGAATCAGTAGAATTACCAAATTAGAATTAGAATTAGAATGTTTTTTGCTTTTGAGTAAAAATAAAATTCATTTTTCGTTCTTTTTTGTGTAATTTCTCAATATGTGTTCTAAATACGTCCAATTATGAATCAAAATTATGTAGCTGGCGTTTTCCTCTTTAAATTGACACCCATATCGTTCGAGAATATTTTTAGGTTTTTCGCGCATATTTCGTGTTTTTTAAGGGAATTTTTATGCGCATATTTCCCGTTTTTTCGAGAAAGAATGTCCGAACCCTGGTCATAAATTTTGAAAACTGAAAAATAACATGGAATTATTTATTTAGTATAAAGTGTTTTTCTGGCTAAACTATGACTCCTACGAAAAAAAGGGTAAGAACCAAAAGTGTAGAGCATAAAATTTCCTATCTGCTTAAAGCGATTAGTTTTTTTCTAGGAGGCTTAGTTTTCGTGATTTTTGCAGTCAAAGTTCAAAATTAATTATGATTTATTCATTTTACAAACTTTCACTGCAAAAATCACGAAAACTAAGCCTCCTAGAAAAAAACTAATCGCTTTAAGCAGATAGGAAATTTTATGCTCTACACTTTTGGTTCTTACCATTTTTTTTGTAGGACTCTTAGTTTAGCCAGAAAAACACTTTATACTAAATAAAAAATTGCCTGTTTTTTTTCAATTTTCAAAATTATCAACCATGATATATTACCACCTTGTATAATGCATCAGTATAAGCATAGTTTTATTTTTTTCCCCTTCTAAGCTCACTACCCCTATTCTTCCAAGAAAAAATAAGACAAATTCGTGTTCTATGATCTCAAAAACATGCCTATACTGATATTTTCACATATCGATACGAGCCAAATTTCATTTTCTCCCCCCTCAGCCACACCCCCTTCATCCTACCAAAAAAACAATGTCAAATTCGTGTTCTACGACCTCGAAAACAGGCATATAGATGTTTTACACATCAATTTAGGCAAACTTTTGATTTTTCGCCCCTATAGCCTCACCCCCTAGCTGCTATCAAAAAAATAATGTTAGATTTGTGTTCTACGACCCCGAAAATATAAGGGTACATCAATTTTAAAAATGTGATGTCAATTTATGGCAAAATATTGAATTTCAGGCGTTTTAGGGGGGGTCTGTGGCCCACTGTGCGACAGCACCGGACGATTGAAAAACATTTTATTATTACGATTACGAGTTCATATTGTAAAGGTTCATCTTTTCCAATAATTATTAATTAGGTATTTTAATATCGATCGCGTGTAATTTTCGTTCAAATAAGAGAAGGAAAATTAACGTTTTGTTGTATTTGTTTCTCTGTTATAGGTATGTACGGAAGGTAGATTAATATTGGAATTTACATTCGACGACCTGATGAGGATCAAATCGTGGCATTTTGCCGTGAGAACGTATAGAGAATTGGTTCCTCGGTCAGTGGTCGGTATGCATTCGTCACAACAAGATCCGAATTTAATCGAACAACTTAGTAAAAACATAACTAGGCAAGGTATCACGTCTCCTACACTTAATTATTTAAGGGTAAGTACTGAAAAAAAAAAAAAAATCGATCGAAGATCGCCCAATTTGAGCCTAACAAGACGAATTTTAATCGATTTTTTTCACTTGTTCGCAGCTGTGCGTAATTTTAGAGCCAATGCAAGAATTAATGTCGAGGCATAAGGCGTACAATCTAACTCCTAGAGACTGTCTGAAGACGACACTTTTTCAAAAATGGCAAAGAATGGTCGCACCGCCAGGTAAATATACGAACGATTCGTTCAATCAGCTTCTATCGTATTTCAAAGTTTCAAACTCACACGAGAATTTTTTAACTTTCACGCAGAATCTCAAAGACCTGCGAATAAAAGAAGAAAGCGAAAAGGATCGCAGTCGAGCGCAGCAACGAATAACACGTCGGCAGCTCCTACCAAAAAACGATCTCCGGGACCAAATTTTTCACTCGCCTCACAGGTACGTGAAAACACTCTCCGGCTGAGACTGTCCGACCTCGACCCTCGGCTACCTACGTAATTTTCTTCCAAAATTTCGAAATGTAGAGAAGTTTACAAGAGAGATAGAGGCAAAAAGTGATTATAAAACGACGAAATTGTATTTTGCGACGAAAAAAGCGAATAAAAAACGCGAACGAAGAGCCAGAAAAATGGCAGTTCTTTGGAAATTTTCACTCGCTGGAGAGACGAAAAAGCTCGTTAATGTTTTTACTCGTATTTTTCTAATTCGCCGACGCGTAAATATACAGATCTGCCGGCGTTGCTGAATTTTTTACGACGTCGACGCTGCTCCGAACCTGACCCATTCGGCGTTTCTTTTTGTTGTATTTTGTACCTTGAGCGAAACGAAGGATTTCGTCTTTTGCGAGAGGCATTTTGTATGAAAAGCAGCTCTTTTGAGAAATTCTCTTATTCTTTAAGAATCGAGCATCTGTAAAATAAGATGGTCTTTTTTCTTACGTATAATTCTTCTAGGCTTTTCGAGTACGATTACGGTGTGCTCGTCGTAGGTGGAGGCTTTTGTGTGGAAAGGATAGCTAGCCTGGGTTTTATTTAAGACGTTGAAATTGTAATTTTTGCACGTTTCGAATTGAAGTGAGAAAGGAGGATGAGATTGTAAGAGAAAGGAGCAGCAGCTTGAGAGGGACGAATTTTTGGCGAACGTGTCGAGTGGCTTTTTGAATGAAGATGTCGAGTAGAATTAAATATTATTTTTTATTTGAAAGGTCCTGAAAAAGTATTGCTTTTTGCTTGATTGATTTGTTTTCAAGTTTTGCATTGACTTTGAAGATTCTTTTTTTTTTCAAATTTGAAATCACCGCCATTCGAACGATAACCTAACAATGAATTTTTTTTTGAATTATAAATACCTATATTTTCAAAATTTTGTTTCAAAGCATGGAAAGTGTTCAAAATATTTTACAATTTCAGAGACTTCGATTTATTTTTTTTTAATTTATGGAATCCTCGAAATTTTTCCATTTTAAAATCTTTATAAAGTTTTGAAGTGAGATCAATATTTAAAAATTTTTCAATTTCAACAAATCATTAAAATTTGAAGAAAATTCAAAATTCAATGAAAACTCAGAATTTTTGTAATTTTTTAAAAATTAATGAATTTTTACAATACCTAAAAATGTGGGAATTTTTCATTTTTACTAAATTTTGGAATTTTTGAAATTTAGTAAAAATCTTCAAGATGTAAAAAATTATCAAATTGTTCAAAATTCAGGAATATTTTTTTTAAAATTTGATAGGTATAAAATTGAATTTGGTCATTTTAAAATCCTAATAGCCATAGCCTAATTTTTTTCAAAATTATTTTCAAAATTTTTACAATTTTCACAATTTTGATAGGTTTTTAGATTCGTATTAGCTTCGAATTTTTAGAAAATTTAAAGTTGCATAATTTCAGGCATATTTGCGAGTAGTTTTTAATGGCATTGCCACTATTTTCACTCTTGAAGCCACTAAATAAAAGTCATGTTTTTTTCTCATTAGATACAAAACAGATGTAAAAGTAATCTCTTGTTCTACAAAATCAGGAACCTAACCAATTTAAAAAAAAAAAAAAAATTGAAAAATCCGTCTATAAACAATAATTGTTTTAAAAGGAAAATTTTCAAAAATTTTCTGAAAACATTCAAAACCTAATCCAAATTTTTGTAAAACAACTTTCGAAAAAAATCCTTTCATTTTTTTACGAAAAACCGTAGTTGTTTTAAAATTTCAAAACATGATTATTTTTTTTTTAAGTTACAAAAAATTGTCTAGAAAATATTTTTTGAGAAGAGTTTTTTCAAATTTTTTCTGGAAAAAAAATCAAAAATTTTTTATCAAAAGTTCAACCCCAATTGTTTCAAAACAGTTTTAGGTATTTACAAAAATTCAATTTAACAATTTTTTACAGAAAATTTTTTGATAATTTAAAAAAAAAAGTTTTAGAGTATTTTTATGTGAAATAAAATTTCTTTGATAGGATTTCAAATTTTTTCCAGAAAATTTTTGGAATATTTCCTTTCAAAAACATAAAAAATTAACGATTATTAGTAAAATTGAAAAAAAAATTGATAGAATTTTTGATGTTTTTCTCAGAAAAATTTCGAAATTTATCCACTCAAGAATATTTCAATTAATTTTTTGTGAATTGGATTTCAAAATTTTATTGAAAAAAATTGAAAATTGCATCAATTTTTTTCCAATTCACAAAAAATTGAATGAAATATTTTTGAGTGGATAAATTTCGAAATTTTCCTGAGAAAAAAAAATCAAAAATTTTATCAATTTATTTTTTTAAATTTACTAATAATCGTTTATTTTTTATTTTTTGGGAAGGAAATATTCCAAAATTTTTCTGGGAAAAATTTGAAATCTTATTAAAGAAATTTTCAATTGGTAATTTCACATAAAAATATTCTAAAACTTTTTTTTTTTTTTTTTAATTTAAAAAATTTTCTGTAAAAATTCGAGAGTCCTATTAAAATACCTAAGTACTTATATTTTTCAAAATTTCACAAGAAATTATCTTAGATTTTTTTTACAGAGTTTTATAATGAAATTTAAAAAAAATTTCTTACAAAATTTTGAAACAATTCCTTTGAAATAAATTTGAAACATCTGTTATTAATTTTTCTATAACCGTAACATGGGGTTACTTTGGCCCACTTTTTGAGATTTTTTTTTTTGAAAATTCATCCGGGTTCTTTCAAAATTGAAGTAGGGGGCTCGGTTTTCACTCTAAATAGTGTCGGACACTTGTGGAAAGCTCTGTAAATTTTTTCAAATTTTTCGTCAAACCCCCTTCATTTTCCGTGGTGAGTCAAAGTCATGGGCCAAAGTTACCCGGCGGTGGGGTTACTTTGGCCCACTTATTTTTTTTCGCAAAAAATCGATTTCTATGCATAATAATAACTCGCCAAAGGCATGAAACTTCAAAAAACAATTTTTTCAGTTTCAACCGTATGATCATTTGATCAAACATCGGTATTTTAGAGATTTCCTGATGATGTTTATGCTTGAGCCAAAATAATTCCAAAAACAACGAAAAACGGTCCTCTGACGGGTAACTTCAATTTATCTGAAAACCAGTTCACCAAACCGCGATTTTCATGATAGATTCTGACTCTACGTTAAATTTTCGATTGATTTTCATAAGGAAAAATTTTTTTTCTCGTTTTTTTATAATATTTATTCGTGGGCCAAAGTAACACCAAAAACGACAAAAACGGTCCTCCGTGTAGTAATTTCAATTTATCTCACAACCGCTTCACAAAATCGATTTTTCTATACGAGATTCTGAATCTACATAAAATTTTCGATCTGTTTCCATAAGAAAAAGTTTTTTTGGACCATTCGTTATACTTCGTCTGAATAAAAGTTTTGGAGGTAAAAAAACTACATGAATAATGTAATAATTAACAAAAAATCAGGTTTACCAAGCTTGCGGCACAAAAATTGTAACAATTGCATAGAAGTGAAGTATGAAGGCCCCTCTATCGTTTACACCTATTACAAACTCCCTCCACTTCATACCGTTGTGACTGGACAGGGAAATATCTTTTTTTCGAAAGTGGACCAAAGTTACCCCCCAGGGCCAAAGTAACCCCATGTTACGGAATATTAATAGACCTTGGCATTTTTGAAATTTTTCAAGAAAATTTATGAATATTTTTCCTCTCAAAAATTGAAGTTTTTTTTATGTTAAGGAGGAGGAGGATGATGAGGGGCGTACCAACTTGCAATTTTGGTCAATAAGCTCATTTTTCTTGAAAATTTGAGTCATTATTTCCATAAAAAATTCATCATGATTGCTAATAAAAATGAACACTAAAATATCATGCTTCTAATTTTAAAACTTTTATAAATTTTCAAGTTGAAATTGTTTTAGATGCTGTAACTTCAAAATTTTTAGGAAATTCAAAATTTGAGAATTTCAAAGCTTTATTAAATTTTTGAAAATTGAATGGATTTTATAAAAATAATATGTTGAAAATTCAATAAACTATCAAAATTTGAGAAAAAAAAGTCAATTTTTAATTTTGTAAGGATTCAAAATTTGGTAATAGACTTCTCTTATTGTGATTTTTATACAAAAATGAATTTTCAAAATTTGATGATTTTTTACAATTTTCTTTCAATTTACCAGTTTCGTTAGAAACTCAAAATTTTGTAGAAATAGGAATTTTGGCGATTTTTTCAATTTTAATAAATTAAAAAAATTTGATCAGTTCTCATAGTTTGTTTCATTTTTAAAGCTGAAATTTTTTTTTGGTTAATATGTCTTGAAAAATTTGCTGAAAATTCCAAATTTGGTATTTTCGAAAATTTTATAAACTTTTAATGTTGTACTTTTCAATTTATAAAATTTTTATTATTTGATACATTTTACGATTTTGAAAATTCGGCAATTTTTTCAGAAAATACCTAGGCAAATCATTGAAATTTGGGCTATTTTTCAATTTTGAAAATTCTTTCGAAATCCTGTAAAATTCCTGCTTTTTGGTTTCAATATTTTTGTTATCTAGCTAAGTACTCGTTTTTCAACTTTTTTACTGAACGATTTTTTTTTCTTTTTTTTTTTTGCCGGAACAGGACGTGATGGTAGTCGGCGAACCATCTCTAATGGGTGGAGAATTCGGAGACGAAGACGAAAGATTGATTACGCGGCTAGAAAACACGCAATACGACGCGTCAGCCAATTCGTTAGATCACGATACTGGACACGGCTTCTCAGATTCACCTCTAACCGGACCCGGACCTGGGCCGCCACCGCCCGGCTCAAACGCCGGGCCTAATTCGTGGGTAACAGCACCATCGTCCGCGCCGCCACCCTCCGGCCCGGATAACGATAAGAAATCTCCAGCTGTGAGCCAGTGATACTCCGTTTTTTCTTCTTTTTTTTTGCCCTAGGTTAAATCTATAATTTGTAGAAATATTATTGTTGTGTTGTATGTGCGTCGTTGTCTGTGTGTGTGTGTGTGTGTGTGTGTGTGTGTGTGTGTCCTCCCTCGTCCAATCTTGTATAAATGTACATAGAAGAAGTATCGCTATTTCCGCAACATTGTACCCGGAATTGGGCCCTGGGTTTGTTGGTAGTACGTATAAGGAAGATTTTATTTCTCATTTCAGTTGCCCCCGCCCCCTTCCCACCTCCCGGCTACCGAAAGAACTCCTAACGCGGGTGGTTGCTTGATTATGTTACCCCTGGGACTCGCGAATGTACTGTGACCCGGTTCAGATGACGTGTGATACTCGATCATCTTCTAGTAGCCTACATTTACATTTAAAAATCGTAATTTTCAGCTTTAAAATTATTCACCGGGCTTCCCAACGATTTATAGCCCATCTCTGATTTAATCGAGTCCTAGATGATCGAGCAACGATCTTTAAAAATTCGCGACGAGGTTTCAAATCGTGAACTGATACCTCCCCCGCCCCCTAGAAACGCGCTAATATTATATAGATTAATATAGACACGAAAAGCCTTTTTTCCCCCTCTCTTTTCTCCTTCTTTCTGTCTCTTTCGTTCGTTCGAATCCATTAAAATTAACTTTCACGCGACAGTTGTCTCGATAATGGAATAGATTTTTTTTTTCGATTTGAAAAAATTATACGAATTTGTGCGAAGGTTTGCACAATTGGAAAACTTTCGAAGATGTGGAGGAAAAAGTCGAGCCAACGAAGGTATTTTTCAAACCTTCTCGCGGTTTTGCTCAAATTTGAATTTTTTAATTTATTTATTCGTTATTAAAAAATACCTACGCAAAGAAGGAAGGCTCTAGTTACCGTTGTATTTGCTACCGTCGGAGATCTCCCCTTTGTGCGAATTGAAATTCGCAGTCACATTTGAAATAACGTAACGTGTATCGAACGTTGAAAAAATATTATGGTTTTCGAGCAATGACTCCCATTTTGAATGATTCTCATATATATATTTTTTCAATAATGAATTTTATTTATTTTTGTAATTGGCTCGTCGTATCTCCAAATTTAAACATTTGCTCATAAAGTCGGTCGCAGTTTCATGGTGTGAGATGATGAATTTCCTCTCCTGAGGTTTTTTTTTTTTTTTTTTTTTTTTACTATGGTGCTAATTTCTTTTACGTGTTTTTGTTTTTAATTTTATTATTGTTGATTTTGTTTTCGACGAGGTGAGATTTTTCTATCGGAATTTTCATTTTTTTCGATTTCTGTGGTCTCACGCACGTCACTCTAGTACGTCTTGTAAACTGTAAAGATTCGAACCGAGCTATATATTTTTTATGGATTGGTCGAATTTGAATATCGTGGATTTTTTATATCGAAGTGATCGATTCACTCCTCGTTAGGATCGGTACCGAGTTTCAATTTTAATTTTAATGCTGTATTTTGCGATGCTGGCGTCGCGAATAACTTTCTTATTTTTTTTAAAGAATTTTATTTTCATTTTACATTTTTTTAATAACGTTTTACATCGGTTTTATTTTCTTTTTTTTAATCAATTTTTAAAGATTTTTTTAATTTTAATTTTAACGTTGAGTTGAAAACGACTCTGTCTTTTTAGTAGGGATTAAGTAGTACGATGAGGTTGAGCTGGTTGAACGTGGAACTGCGACTAATGTGACAGATTTATTCGACTTTTACGAAATAATTTCGATTGTGTGTTATAACGAACTGATGATGAATTATGAAATTTCATCCGAATGGGGCTTGATAATCGAAACAATGACGTGCTTCGTGAATGTGGCTCATTTTGCAATTTAGAAGAGCCAAAGCCTGATTTTGAAGACTCGGTGATTATTCTAAGGCAGGTTTTGAAGTTGCCCAAACCAAAGTATTCGGTGATTTAAAAAAAAAAAAAAAGGATAATTATATTTTCGAGAAAAAAAATCACTAAAAAATATATCGAGAGGTGTGATTTTTTCGAAATTGACCGAATTTATTAATTTCTTGGTGTGATAATTTTTCACAAAAAATGTGGAAAATGCTTGGACGAGTTATTTTTCAAAACTGATCAATTTCGGTTATTTTCACTTCTCAGGAAATGATTTCTACTTTTCAGAGTGTACCAAAAAGTTTTATTTTTTAAAATTAATCAATTTCAATTATTTTCAAATGTATTCAATTTTGAAAAAAAAAATTAAAATTGTTTTTTGAAAATTTTCAACATGTCAGAATGTAGACAGAAAGTTGTTTGTCAAATTTGACAAATTTCAGCGAAATTTTCAACAAAAAAAAAAATAATAATCAGACCTACATAGTACATACTTAGGTAGTTTTTTGTTCATGTAATTATTTTGAGAGAAATTTTCTTCAAAAATCATTTGAAATTTTTTTTGATGGGATTAAAATTTTTCCTTTGAAAAATGTTCCAAAAAAATGTGTTGAAAAATGCTTACGAAATTTTTTTCAAAATCCAACATTTTTTTTTTTTTTTTTTTTTTGAAAATTTCCCGTAGAAATCTTGGAAAAATTCTCAAATATCTTAAAAAGCTTCCAATTAATTTTTTTTCCTCATAAAATTCTTCATAAAAATTTCTGATGAGAATTGAAATTTTTTTTCATTGAAAAATTCTCCTAGAGAAATCTCTAGCAGAATAAAAAAATCTAAATTTGATTTTTGAAAATTTTCAACAAGTCAGAATGTAGACAGAGAGTTGTTTTTCAAATTTGACAAATTTTAGCCAAATTTTAAAAAAAATAATAAAAAAATAAATAATTATAATCATCAGACCTACATAGTTTTTGTTCATAAAATTATTTTGAGAGAAATTTTCTACAAAAATCATTAATTTTTTTTGATGGGAATTAAAATTTTTTATTTGAAAAATGTTCTCAGAAAAATGTGTTGAAAAATGCTTAAGAAACTTTCTTCAAAATCTAACATTTTTCTTCATATTTTTTTTTTTTTTTTTTTTTTTTTTTTTTTTTTTGGAAATTTCCCATAGAACTCTTTAAAAAATTCTCAAATATGTTGAAAAGCTTCCAATTAATTTTTTATCTCATAAAATTCTTCATAAAAATTTCTTATGAGAATTGAAATTTTTTTCATCGAAAAATTCTCCTAGAGAAATCTCTTGCAGGATAAAATTATTATGTTGGAAAAAATATTCTCAAAAGAAGTTTTTATGGAAAATTTTTGCTTAAAATTTTTTCAAAAAAAAATATAAAATAAAAAACCAAAAACACTTGAAAAGAATATCATCTTATTTGAAATGTTTTTTGTTTTTTATAATGTCTCGTGTATTATTCTATCTCTCATATTTTCTTGGATTTTCAGTTGAAAATTTTCTCTTTTTGAAATTTTTGGAAAATATAGGCACATGTCAAAAAAAATTAGAAAAATTTATTTTGAATTTGTTTCTTCAAATAGTTTGATTGAACATTTAAAAAAATTCTCCAAAAAATTCTTCATAACAAATCTTGATGAGAATCAAAATTTTCTCAATAAAAATTTTCCAGGCCAAATTTCATTCATAAGAGAAATTCTCCTGATTAAAAAAAAAAAAAAAAAAAAAAAAGAACCCTAAAAATGTTTTTTCAAAAATCATTTTCATTTTTGAAAGAATGAATAAGAATTTCTCGAAACAAAATAAAATTTTGTAGAAAATTTATTTATTTTCTTGAAATTTTATTTTTGCAAAAATTCTTCGATTATATTTTACTGAAAAAAGCTTGCATTTTTTGCTGAAAATATTCTTGATTTTTTTTTATCTGGAAATTTTAAATCTTAAAATGAATGATAAGTTTTCAAATTTTTAGCTAAAACAATTTTTAGATTGCTTTTCTGAAAAAAAACAATGACAAAATTTTTTTAAAACTCACCTTTCTATCTTCGGATTTTTTTGATTATTTTTTTTTTTTAATCCTTGGAAAAATTCTCAAAAAAGAAATAATAATTTTTTTACCTTTCCCAAAAGTATTTTTAATCAAAAGGGGGAGAGGGAGTACTTTCCTTAGAATAATCACTGATTTTGAAATTTCATCGAAATTGGAGGGGGTCGTAATTAATACGTAGAGTCTAGAAGTCAACATTTTTCACCAAAAATAACTCATTTTTGGATGTAGAATGAACCTGGCTTCGAAGTTGAGTTATTTTTATGTCAAAATTGCAAGAAATTGTCACGAATTCGTGAGAAAAAATTCAGTAATTTTCTTCGATATTACGACTCTAGTTCTCTGAGACCACTTTTTCTCAAAATTTAATCGACAATCGAAAAGTGGAAAACACTTCTACTAAAAAAAAAAACAATTTTCGTATTTAAAAAAAAAAAACACCCCGAGTCATGCTCGAAAAATAATAAAATCGCGTAATTCGAAACGAAGTGAAAAAATCTGCAATCTCGCAACTATAAGGCCTAAAATTGGCATTATTTCGTAGAAATTTTCCTTCGACACTGGAATACTACATAGAATGTATAGTGTGTTTAAAAAAAAATTGTTAGTTTTATATTACGTATTCGTTTGGCCACGATACGTAATAATTTGTGTAAATTTGTGTATTTGTATATTTTTTATTTATAATTATTTGCGTTTAATTTCGTGTTAGTTTAAATGAAAAAATTTACTGACAATTTGGGTTTATGTATTTAAAAATATTTACGTGTATTTAAACGAATTTCAATTTCAGAAATTCACTTCTACATATTTTTTTTTCCTCCGATGAAATTTATTAAATATCCGTTCTGGCAGCGTGTCTTGGACACGTATTGTAAAAAAAAATGGCAGAAGATTTTGAAACGCAACAATTAATTAAAAGCTGTTAAGCACGTGTCGAATTGTTGTTACCATTTGTTTTTTTCCTAATTTATTTATTTTTTGTCTTGTCTCGTCTTTGTTTTTTTTTTTTGTAAGATTAAACGAACGGATATTTAGGTAAATTTAATGTTGTAAATGACTGTTACGTTATTTCTTTCTTTTCCTTTTTTTTTTTTTTTGAACCATTGTTTTCAGGATTCCGTACACGTACTGTCATTGTGTGCTTTTTCCGTCCCTTATTTTCCAGGCGAAATGGTAGGTAATTCAAGCGGAGGTTTCGCCGGTCTACATTCGCGATCGTAGTTTGTTGTTTGTTGCTCGATACGTACCAAAGGTGTTGGAACACATGTCGATAATTTTTAATGTTTTCAGGAATTATACATATTACATATATGGTGAAGCGACATGTGATTTCAATGTGTGTGTCTGTGTACGAGGTTTGAAATCTATAATTCTAATTGCTGGCCCTAAAAGTACGAATGACAGTCGAATATCTTCGTTAGGATAATTTTATTTTATTGTTCCTTCTCTCCATAAATGAAACTGTACAAAATTTTTTTTATCCATTTAGGTTAAGTAGAAAATTGATTTTTTTTTCTGATTGAAATTAAAGTATATATTTGTATTTGATAAATTGTGCAATGGTTTTGAAATATTTTGTACAAATATATGAATTTTTATTAACTCGGTTGTTTCATTTTGTCGTGTGGGTGATTGGGGAAAATTTTGTGGAGAATAATTTTCTCGATTTCATTTAAACAAGATTCTTGTTAATTTTTTTGGAAGAGGTATTTTCAAAAAAAAAAATTCTAGAATTGTGTTTGAATGAAATCGAAAAAAATTATTTTCCAATAAAATTTTGAATAAGTATAGTTTTGAAATATTTTGTACAAATATATGAATTTTTCTTATGTCGGTTGTTTCATTTTGTCGTCTGATTGATTGGAGAAAATTTTGTTGAAAAATAATTTTCTCGATTTCATTCGAACGAGATTCTTGAGATTTTTTTTGAAAGAGTTATTTTCAAAAAAATGATTTTAGAATATTGTGTGTGAATGAAATCGAAAAAACCAATGAGATTTTGAATATTTCGAGTTCAAACCAACTTTTGAAAAATTTTGGTTTAGCTGAAAAAAATGATTTTCTCAATTTAGTAAAAATTGTGACTTTGTTTTAAAATATTTTGTACAAATATACGAATTTTTATTACGTCTGTTGTTTAATAGAAAATTTTGTTGAAAAAATAATTTTCTCGATCTCATTCAAACGAGATTCTTGTGATTTTTTTTTGAAATTTTCAAAAAAAAATTCTAGAAATTTATTTGAATGACATCGAAAAATAAATTATTTTCCAATTAAATTTTGAAAATAGTTTTGAATTATTTTGTAAAAATATATGAATTTTTATTACGCCGGTCGTTTCATTTTGTCGTCTGATTGATTGGAGAAAATTTTGTTGAAAAAATAATTTTCTCGATCTCATTCAAACGAGATTCTTGTGATTTTTTTTTTGAAATTTCCAAAAAAATCTAGAAATTTATTTGAATGAAATCGAAAAAAAAAAAAATATTTTCCAATAAAATTTTGAAAATAGTTTTGAAGTATTTTGTAAAAATATATTAGTTTTTATTACCTCGGTTGTTTTATTTTGTCGTCTAGGTGATGGGATAATTATTTTTGAAAAATAATTTTTTCGATCTCATTTAAACGAGATTCTTGTAAATTTTTTTTGAAAGGGTCATTTTTCAACAAAAAATCTAGAATCTTGTTTCAATGAAATCAAAAAAAAAAAAATTCTGCTCCTACCATTTTGAGTATTTCCGAGTTCAAACCATTTTTTTAAAAATTTTGGTTGAGCTGGAAAATTTTATTGAGAAATGATTTCTTTGATTTAATGAAAATTATAAATTTTGATTTTGAAATATTTTGTAAAATACGAGTATGTGAATTTTTATTACCGCAGTGGTTTTATTTTGTTCTTTATTATTTTTCCAAAATAAATAAAGAAAATTTTGCGGAAAAGTAATTCTCTAAATTTTATCTATCTAAACTAGATTCTTGAAGACTTTAAAACTTCTATATTTTGAAAAGAAAATTAAGAATTGAATTTAAATATAGTTGAGATTGAGAGAAACTATTTTTATTAATAATGTTCTGTGTTTGAACCAACTTTTTATTGAAAATATTCTATTTTTTTTTCATTCTTGAATGAAATGGAAGAACCGTTTACAAGTTGGGATCAAAGTAACTCTAACTTGGTCATTTCCCATAAAAACCTATCATTCTTTTACCATAATTAGATGGCCCTAAAAATTGTTTCTTCTCTGATGAGTAAATGTAGTTTTTCAGAAAATTTGAAATTAATTTTAAAAATTTCCCCAAAAACAGAGTTTTTTGACTCATAAATATTTACCAATAATCACGATTGATTTCTCAAAAAAACGACTATTTTTTTTCTTGGAGCATAAGAGAGTTTATTCCAAACGAAAGTCCCCTATGAGATTTTTTTCTGCAAAAAACTGTACCTATCACTTTTTTTAAAGAATTTTTTTTATAATTTTTTTCTCCAAAAAAATTAAAATATTTTTATGTAGAAATTTTGAAAAACATCAAGTATTGTATAGTAGGTACAGAAAAACTGAGAAATTTTCTTCTTCAAAAAAATATTGCGTTTTTTCAAAAATATAAAGGTTTTTTTCTTCAAAATTGATGGGATTTTTTGTCAAGAAATTTTTTTTTGAAGATTTTTTGTCAAATAATATTTCTTTGTCGAAAAATTGTTTTTGAACATTTTTTCATCAATTTTTTTTTAATTTCTTGTCAAAAAAATTTTTTGACGATTTTTTTTATCAGAAATTTTTTTGTTCAATTTCTTGTCACTTTCTTCTTAAAAAATTTTTTGACGGTTTTTCGTCGAAAAAATATCTTCTGGAGATTTTTTTGTCAACGAAATATTTTTTGAATATTTTTTATCAGAAATTTTTTGGTCAATTTCTTGTCAATTGCTGATTTTTTGGAGATTTTCTTGTCAAAAATTTTTTTACTAATTTTTTGGTGATTTTTTGTTTTAAAAAAATATTTTTCGAGATATTTTGAAGATTTTTTTCATCAGAAATTTTTTTGGTCATTTTTTAAAAAATTTCTTACCAAAAAATGTTTGACGGTTTTTTGTTGAAAAAATATTTTCTGGAGATTTTTTGGTCAATTTCTTGTCACTTTCTTATTAAAATTTTTTTGACAATTTTTCTAGAAAAAATATTTTTTGGAGATTTTTTTGTCAGCAAAATATGTTTTGAATATTTTTTTATCAGAAATTTTTTGTTCAATTTCTTGTCAATTGCTAATTTTTTGGAGATTTTCTTGTCAAAAAATGTTTTGCCTATTTTTTGGTGATTTTTTGTTTAAAAAATATTTTTCAAGATATTTCAAAGATTTTTTGAAGATTTTTTATCAGAAATTTTTTTGGTCATTTTTTTCAATTTCTTACCAAAAAATTTTTTTGACGGTTTTACGTTGAAAAAATATTTTTTGGATATTTTTTTGGTCACCAAAATATTTTTTGAATATTTTTTTCATCAGAAATTTTTTTGGTCAGTTTCTTGTCACTTTCATATTAAATTTTTTTTAAACAATTTTTCTTTAAAAAAATTTTTTTGGGAAATTTTTAAAAAATTTGTTATCAAAAATTTTTTTGACGTCTTTTCGTCAAAAAATCATCTTTTACGATTTTTTGAAGATTTTTTTTGGTCATAAAAAATTTATACCAGTCTACAGGCTACAAGACCTTGTCGAAAAAAAATTGGAGATGTTTTGTTTGAAAAATATTTTTTGAAGATGTTTTTGTCAAAAATCAATTTTCATCTGCACAAAGTAATTTCAAACTGCACACCTTTTGTTTTGAAGTTCCACAAAAAGGGTGGAACTGCACGTTAGAATAGGCCCTGTAAGAAAAACAAACAAAATGAATACCTATAATTGTTTCTGTTAGTATATTGTTGGGCAATCATGGAAAAATGAAGGGAGATGAAACTATTTTAGTGTCTATAGATGAAACTAATTCATAACAATTGCTCCTAGTATTGAACTAACATAACGGTAATCGTTCACTATTTCAGGTTCTGATGCCAAGCTGTTAATGTATTCATGATAGTGTGTTGAATAAGGCGTACATCGGGAATCGATCAGTTGTGGTAGTACGTGCACATCAGTCCTGCTAATCCGATCATATAAGGACCCAAAACTGCTGCCAAAATTGAAAACTTTGGTAGAAAAGTCTGCTTTCGGCCATTTATCTTCCATCTGTTTTATAATTTGATCGATATAATATGGCAATCCGAAATAAAACACCTTGGTACAACCCTCGAATTTCTGGTAATTAATGATTGAAAAAGTACCCAGATAGAAATAATCTTCAATAAATGAGCGTTCTTGCTTACTCAACCAGATGTTGGTTTCTTTACAGAAACGATCTACTAAACTCATCTTGTCTTCGAGTGTTAATTTTGTACTGAGATTAATTATTTCTAAATTTTCCTCTAAGCTGCCCACATTGGCAATAGACTAATGTCCACTGTTACACTGTTCTTCAAATAATTGGAACGCGTCGCTTTCATTTTTAGCATCTTGAAATTCTAACAGAAGTTTACTGAGATCATCAGCTTCATTTGGCTGGTCCAGGTAGATGCGCTTCTCGCCATGGAACACATTGTACACCCCATATACTTTTTTACGCCGCAAAACATCGTCCACATAATTATGTTAGATATTGCTGACAATATTCATTCAACGCATTGGCGACATACTTGAGTTTGGTGGTTCTTGTTTTCAGGAAATTTCTAATTTTTTGAAGGGCATCTTGCAGACCAGGGTGTTGCTCAGCTATATCGTCAGGATGTGCATAGAAATCTGTACCAAACGTATCCATCCTATGTTTAAGGTCCTTTCCGCATGTCAACGTGATGATGGAATTAGCATAAAGATCCTGAAAACAATCGAGATAAGGTTCACAAAAATAATAAATGCCATTTTGAATGATTTCATAGTCTAAAAATTTGATACATAAATCAACTAATGAGTTCTAATAAATTATTCTAATCTCAACTAAGCACCGATTTTTCAATGATTTTTTGTCAAAAAAATATTTTTCAAAGATTTTTCTATCAGAAATTTTTTTGGTCAATTTTTTTTTCAGTTTCTATCAAAAAAAAAAAAAACGCGTAGCAGTCAAGATGCTCCGCGACAGCCGAATTTTTTTTTTCAAGTTAGTGTACCACTTTGAAAACGTTTTCATCCATGGTATTTCAGTTTCAATATCAGTTTTAACTTCAAATTCAGTTTAAAAATGTCAGGTTTTTGTCTTCAGTTTTAGTTCCTCTCTGCATTGAAGATTTCAACTTCAGATGGGGGCTCCGCCCCCATACCCCTGTTGAGGCTCCTACCCAACCTCCTCATCACTTTCAGACGAGGTGGTTGGAGGCTTCGCCCCCAACCACCTCGTCACTTCCAGCTCTTCAAATCCCCATGTCCCAGGGGCATGGCAGGATTTGCCCCAACCCCTTCCTTACTTTCGGCTTTGCAGACGGGGGCCAACACACCAGAAAAAGGGGTTGAAACGTAAAAATTTCTGATTTTTGACTCTGTAGGAGGGTCAAATGAGGCTCTAAAGCCCGGTCCACACCTTCAAATAATTTGATCAAATCACGTTTGATCAAATATATTTGAAGGTGTCGACAATAGGATAACAATAGGTGGTGTTGAATTAACGCGTCCACACCTTCAAATATATTTGATCAAACGTGATTTGATCAAATTATTTGAAGGTGTGGACCGGGCTTAAACTCGAAAATCCCCAAAAGGCACACCAGTGACCCCAACCAACGCTAATTACCCCATTAAGGCCTTCAAAATCATTTAGTTTGAACAAAACCCTATTCAATGCACTATAAAAAAAATAATAAAAAATTCGGCTAAAAAGCAAATTGAAACCTGTCCAATGTGCAAATATCAAGCTGATTTCCACTTTTTGGGATCTACAAAGGGGCGGGGATGACCTGGGAAGCTGAAATTTGTATATGTTGTAGGTGATGTTGGTGTGCTTTGTTGGAGCTAATTCCGAGAAATTTCCTCATTTAGAGGCCCCCTCACAACTCGTCCCAAAAAAGTGATAATCTCAAAATTTAGGCTTCAGAAGTCAATAACCCCAAAAGGCACATCTGTGGCCTATACCGACTCCGCATAAAAATTTTTAACCTTCTAGGTCGTTTGGTTTGGGCTATAGGCTGATCAACACACCTAAAAAAGAGGTTAAAATGTGAAAATTTCTGATTTTTGACCCTGTACGGGGGTCAAATGGTGCTCAAAAGTCGAAACCACCAAAAGGCACATCAGTGACCTCTACTGACCCTACATCCCAAATTTCGATTGTTTAGGTCTTTTAGTTTGGGCTGTAGGCTGTTCAACGCGTCAGAAAAGACAGGTTAAAACTTGAAAAATATTGATTTTTGACCCTGTATCGAGGTCAAAAGGGGTTTAAAGGTCAAAACCTACAAAAGGCACATCAGGGGCACAAACTTGATCCATGATGAAAATTTTGGCCCCCCCAGTCCCATTTGGGGGGTCTGTAGCCTGATCAACGTGAAAAAAATGACCCCAAAATCCACTTTTTGGGCCGTAAAATGGGGTGGGGATGACTTAGGGGGCTGAAATTTGACTATGGTGTAGGCAATTAGGGTTCTCATCCCTGGGGCAAGTTTCAAAAAATTTCATGATATTGGGGCTCCCCTGCACCCCCCTCAAAAAGGAGTCATTATCCCCAATTTTGAGTCAGGGCCCCAAAAATTTTTTTGCATCATTCCTACACCGAGGGGACCCTACATATCAAGTTTGACCTCATTTGACCTGTTAGGCTCGGCCCCAGAGTTCCAAAAGTAGCGGTAAAATTATATATATATATATATATATATATATATATATATATATATATATATATATATATATATATATGTGACATGTAACAGATCGTCATCTTTTGGTCCCAAACGTCAACAAATGGGGATATTTTTTTAAGATTTTTTGTCAAAAAAATATTCTTTGAAGATTTTTCAAAGAATTTTTGTCAAAAAAATATTTTCATCAGATTTTTTTTCAATTTCTTGTCAAAAATATTTTTTATAGATTCATCGTCAAAAATTTTTTTTATAGATTCCTTGTCAAAAAAATATGTTTTTGTCAAAAAAATATATTTTCATCAAAAAAATATTCTTTGAAGATTTTTTTATCAGATTTTTTTTTCAATTTCTTGTCAAAAAAATTTTTGCCCGTTTTTTGGAGATGTTATTATCAGTAATTTTTTTGGTCAATTTTTTTCCATTTCTTACAAAAAATTTTTGACGATTTTTTGTCGAAAAAATACTCTTTGAAGATTTTTTAAAGAATTTTTGTCAAAAAAATATTTCTCAACGATTTTTCTATCAGAAATTTTTTTAGTCAATTTTTTTTTCAATTTCTATCAAAAAAAAAAAATTTGACGACTTCGTCAAAAAAATATTTTTTGGAGATTTTTTTGTCCAAAAAATATTTCATTGTCGAAAAAATATTCTTTGAAGATTTTTCAGAGAATTTTTGTAAAAAAAAATATTTATATCAGATTTTTTTTCAATTTCTTGTCAAAAATATTTTTTCTAGATTCATTGTCAAAACAATTTTTTTTTTGTCAAAAAAATATTCTTTGAAGATTTTTTCATCTGTTTTTTTTTTTAAATTTCTTGTCAAAAATTTTTTTCTATTTTTTGGAGATGTTATTATCAGAAATTTTTTTGGTCAATTTTTTCTATTTCTTACAAAAAACTTTTGACGTTTGACGATTTTTTGTCGAAAAAATACTCTTTGAAGATTTTGTAAAGAATTTTTGTCAAACCCTCAAAATCAAAAAAGTGAGCGTACCTCTATGACACCCCTCTACACGTCCCATTTGAAGATTTAAGGTTATTCTTCACTAGTGAGGCATTTTTGAATAAAGATTTTTTAGAGTTGTAAAAACGTGGCCCAGTTACCCCAACTGACCTTAATTGTACAATTTATTGAATCTTCTTTTAAAATTGAGATTTTTTCTGCTCGAACTTCAGGAATATTTATTTTGTACTTATGTATTAAAATTCAAGGTAGAAAAATGTTTGCTCCTAAAAAAATTGAAAGTTCTTTTAGGCATTTTTCAAGTCAGTATGAAAAATTGTGATTTTTTTTCTTGAAGAATTAAAATTTATTCTTGATATTTCTCAAATGAGCAAAACTTTCCTTTTAAAAATTTTGAAAAGTTGTGAATTTCACATGTTGAAAAATTGTTTTTTTGTGGAGAATGAAGACTTTTCAAAAATTAAATTTTTTTTTTATCTACTCATTTTGCAATAAGCCAATAAAAAAATTGATTTTTTTAGACTTTAAATTCTTAGGCATTACAATTTTTATAAATTGGAAATTTTTTATTTGAATAAACATGAATTTTAGGAACGGCTATTTTTTAAAAATTAAATAATTATAAATTGTTTAAAAATCAAAAAATTGAGAATTTTAAGTTTAATTTTTTGAAATCCAGAACTTTTTAGAAATTACAAATTGTTAATAAATTTAAATTTATAGAAGTTAAAAATTGTTTGAAAAATAAAAAAAATCGAAAAAAAAATAAAATTAAAAAAAGGACAGTATTGTTTGTAATTTAAAATTTTTCTAAAATTCACGTTTTTTGAAATCAACAATTATTTGAAAACTGAAAACTATTTCAAAACAAATAAGAGTTAAAAAACTTAAAAAAGTTGATATCAAGTATTTTCAAGAAAAAAAAAATTTTTTTTTTTGAATTTTCAATATTGAGTTCAAAAAAAATTAAGATTTGATAGGAACTCAAAAATTATTTATTGTGAGCTTCTCAAGAATTGAAATTTCATATGATATAAAAATTGAGCACCTATTAAGCCAACTATTCTATTAAAATTCGTCATAATTATAGAAAAAGAAAAAATGCATGAATTATTATTTTTGAATTGAAAATTTTGATTTTTTCAAAATTTTTACCATTGATTTCAAGAGTTGTGAAACGTCAAATTTAGCGAAAATATGAGAAAAACGGTGACGAGGGGTGGGGAGGGGGTTATGAGTCATTATATTCAAGTGGAAATGGAAAATTTTTGGTTACTTTTTTCCATAATTTTGGTTACTTTTTTTGAAATTTCAGGTTACTAAAGTTACTTTTATTTTTTTAAATTTCGCTCCGATGCATGACATGCATCGGAACGCGGTTACTTTTTAGTAACTTGATTACTTTTTTAAGGGCAAGGTTACTTTAGTTACTTTTGGGCTCATTTTGGTTACTATGGTTACTTTTGGACTCATTTTGGTTACTTTTTCGTCAAAAATCTGACTTGAAAAAAGAACATCTGCCATTAAATAAGCAAAACCTTCCTTTTAAAAATTTTGAGAAGTTGTGGATTTCACATGTTGAAAAATTGATTTTTTGTGGAGAATGAAGACTTTTCAAAAATGAAAACTTTTTTGTATCTACTCATTTTGCAAGCCATTCAAAAAATCAAAAATTTGATTTTTTTGAACTTTAAATTTTTAGGCATCACAATTTTTATAAATTGGGAATCTTTTTATGAATAAACATGAATTTTAGAAACGGCTATTTTTTAAAAATTATAAATTGTTTAGTTAAAATTTTTCATAATTTGAAAACAAAAATTGAGAATTTCAAAAGTTTAATTTTTATCAATCCAGAACTTTTTAGAAATTACCAATTGTTCATAAATTGAAAATGTTTGAAAAATAAAAAATTCGAAAAGAAGAAAAATTAAAAATTAGAAAATTGCAGAAGTTGATATAAAGTATTTTCAAGAAAATAAGTAATGTTTTTTTTTTTTTTGAATTTTCAATATTGAGTTACAAAAAAAAAATGAAGGTTTCGATAGGTACTCAAAAATTATATGTGAGCTTCTCAAGAATTGAAATTTCCTATAATGTAAAAATTGAGCACCTATCAAGCCAACTATTCAATTAAAATTCGTCATAATTATTAAAAAAAATGCATTTAAATTATCATTTTTTAATTAGAAATTTTAATTTTTTCAAAATTTTTATCATTGATTTCAAGAGTTGCGAAACGTCAAATTTAGCGAAAATATGAGAAAAGCGGTGAAGAGGGGAGGGGGTTATAAGTCATTATATTCAAGTGGAAATGGAAAATTTTTTGATTACTTTTTTCCATAATTTTGGTTACTTTTTTTGAAATTTCAGGTTACTAAAGTTATTTTTATTTTTTCAAATTTCGCTCCAATGCATGAATATACGAAAATTATCTCTCGTACTTTACACAAATCCTTCCTCTGCTGTTTCATTCGCAAGAGTAAGTTCATATCTATCGAACACAGATTTTGAAAATTACGTATCTATTTGAGATTGAATCAAAATTCTAGAACGAAGTAATAATCGAAAATATTCAATCGATATCAATTAGATACTCAAATATAGTATTATGGAGACCTTTACACATGTTTTCAAATTTTAACCCCACTATTCAGCAATCTTGTTGGATTATGCCTTACTATTGTTTAAAAGCAATAGGGTTGGAAAATTTAAAAGTTATTCACCAATAGTTTGTTCTTGTTTCCCAATTCTTTTCCGAATTCTGTTCCCGCTTCTCTGACCTCTTTTTCCAATTCTTTTACAATTTGTACCCCCATATCTTTGGCCAATTCCACTTTTTCGTTAACGTTTTTTTCGATCAATGCAGTTTTTTCCTTTCCATCCTTAGCAGATTTTTTGAGCGATTTCAGGTAACTTAGCAATGCTGTCCTCTTCTCCGATCGAACATTTCCGGGCAATTGAGTGTCACCTATATCGTTAATCAATTTTAGTTCTTCGGCCTGAGAATTCGAGGTACCAAAAACATTAATTTTCAAAGTGGAGGTAAATAATTAACTTGAAATCAAAAGTAATTTTATCAGGATAGCTTACCTCTGTCAACTCGCTTATTGGTGTACCACTGGATGTCAGTAGAACTGGCCAAAAGAAAACTGCTCCCGTTATAAATAAATACATTCTTATTCTATTGGTCAATAATGTCTAAAAATGAAATAAAATTTTCAGTCGTCTTACACAGAAAATTAATATTGAATTTTTTAATACTCCATCAGTCGATTAATTTTTAATCAAAGAATCATACCTACCAGTTCAAGTTATTTTTTATTTAATGAATACGGTTCTATCACTAATGTTGAGTTTATAATTCTATCATGTTGAATATTGTATGGATAATTAATTACTGCACGATACATATAAGGTGTCCCGATTAAGAAAAAGCTCCCCCCAAAACCTACCCATCCCTCAAAAAAAAAATTCAAAAAGCAGTTTTGAACTTTTGAAGTTTTTTTATAGGAGAGGGGGAGGGTGTGGAAGTGCAGTCGAAGTCTTCAACATTTTAGCGAGAAATCTACGAAAATTCGATTATTTCCCCAAAAACATGTTTATTCCAAAAAAAAAAGAAAAAAATTTGAGACTTTCTTATAATAGTAAATTTAGTAATTTTTTCTCTAAAAATTTGAAAAATTATCTCTTCACTAAACAAATTGAGAATTTTCTTTTCCAAAAAATTTAGATTTTTTCCATTCCTAGAGAATTGTCAAAATTTTTCATTTCAATTTTTTTTTTTTTTTTTTTTGAGATTTTCTTTTCCAAAAAAATTAGATTTTTTTCCATCCCTGGAGAATTGTCAAATTTTTTCATTTCAATTTTTTTATTAAGAATTTTCTTTTCCAAAAAATTTAGATTTTTCCCATTCGTAGAGAATTGTCAAATTTTTTCATTTCAAATTTTTTTTTTTTTTGAGATTTTTTTTTCCAAAAAATTTAGATAGATTTTTTTCCATTCCTAGAAAATTGTATAATTTTTTCATTTCAATTTTTTTATTAGGAATTTTCTTTTCCAAAGAATTTGGATTTTTTTCCATTCCTAGAGAATTGTCAAATTTTTTCATTTTAATTTTTTTATCAAGAATTTTCTTTTCCAAAAAATTTAGATTTCTTTCAATTCCTAAAGAATTGTCAAATTTTTTCATTTCAAATTTTTAATTAAGAATTTTCTTTTCCAAAAAATTTAGATTTTTTTTCTATTCCTAGAGAATTGTCAAATTTTTTTATTTTAATTTTTTTATCAAGAATTTTCTTTTCCAAAAAATTTAGATTTTTTTCCATTCTTGGAGAATTGTCAAAATTTTTCATTTCAAATTTTTTTTTTGAGATTTTCTTTTTCAAAATTAATTTTTTTTTACCTATCCCAAGATTAATGTAATAAGCGCAAGCCAGAAGGTGAATGTTACGACGAAAAAGTTACTTTTGTTAAAATTTGTTTATTTTGTGATTCAAAAAAAAAATAATAATGAATAAAATAGCCCATGAAAATAGGTAGGAATAAAGTTGGCTGAGCCCCCTAATTTTTAGTTGTTTTTTTTTTCAAGTTTTAGCTCCTACCAAGAAAAACTCCTGGGTGCGCCTATTGAAAAATTGAAAAAGTTCTAGACTTTGGGTTCGTACCTACCACTGAAAATGAAAGAGTCGTATCAACACGAAAGGCTGCTATGGAGCTTTAAATCTCAAAAATAACAATTTTCAAAGGTGGGCAAATTTTTCATATAATTTTTTTTATTCCTCTCAAAAAGTTACACCTGTTTCATTTCTCCTTTGTTTTGAAGGAATTTTGAAATTTTTTGTAAAGTAATGTCCCTTCAAAATTAGGAGCATTTAAAATTCAAAGTTACAACTCTCATGTTTGCTCGTGCTCATCTATCTTGAAGATTGGAATGCTTGATAGTTGTTTAGTTATTTGTATGTATTATCTAAGTATAAATTTTCAATCGCAAAACGATCTAAATTTTAGAGATAAACGTGCGATAGGATTGAGCTGAATGTTCTAAAAATTGAGAAATTGTCTCCAGTTTTTTCGCGGTCCTATTTTGAAAATGACGTTCCCTGTACGCGGATTTGCACTAGAATTTTGTATTCTCGGTAAGAGCTCATTCATCGTCTATCCACATGATTGTGTTTCATCACTGGCGTGACAAGAATATCGTTGACGGCTGTCGCCTCCGGATTTGGTAGCTTCCACGACCTGGAAATGATAATTCAACTTCACCGAAGTAATAGCTCGAACCCTAAAGCTTCTATCGGACCAGTACTGTAATTAAGACGCGCAGTTTTTGAAAACCATTACGACCTCAAGGACCAGTCATCTGAAACACTTGCTGATTCTCGTCCATCACGGCTATTTGACCATAAACCGTTGCCAAGTTGAAAGTCGTCGCGATATTACGCCTTCCCTTAGGTTTTCAAATCACACCTAAGGGAATATGTAATATCGCGACGACTTTAAACTTGGCAATGGTTTATTGTTAAATAGCCGTGATAGACGAGAACCAGCAACAGTGTTTCAAATGACTGGTCCTCGAGGTCGCAATGGTTTTCGAAAACAGAGCGTCTGCCAAGTTGAAAGTCGTCGCGATATTACAATATTCCCTTACGTTTGGTTTCCAAATCACGAGGTGCAATCTGTCGAGGCAGAGGAAAAATGGTTCCAGTTCCTGTATTAACTTATAATGGTGCTCGGAGGATTCGACGTCGTCACTTTGGAGGAACCCACTAGCTTGGGACAAATTGTGAAGGTCACGATTCTACTTACATAACAGAAGTGAAATTGGATTCCAATACGGAAGAAAACCCATTTCATCAATGTACCAAAAAGTACGGTATCAAATTTTTAAAAAATGAGAAAAAAATTGTATTTACTTATTGGTTTCAAATTTTCGGCCTCCAAAAGATGTATTGTCTCATATGTACTCCGAAAACGGCGTACTCCTAGAGCAGCATGGGACGTTTAAAGGGAAATTCACGGCAATTGATTATTATTTTGTCTACCAAAAAAATGGTTACCTAATACCTATAGCATCTAATATGATATTTTGATATTGATAAGTACCTACCTAGTACCTATATCGTATTCGTATCATGTACATACATAATTTGATTGTTTCATTTTGCTCATTAAATATTCTTTAAAGAAAAACTTGAAAAATTGAAAAATCTAACAAACTTGGAAAACTAACAAATTGAAAAAATGTTATCAGATTTTGAGTTAGTTGAAAGGAAATTTCGACAAATTCAAAATCAAAGCGCCGATTCTAACGCGCAGTCCCGCCCATTTTGTGGAACTTCAAAACAAAAGGTGTGCAGTTTGAAATTTATTTGTGCAGCTAAATTGATTTTTGACAAAAAAAATCTTCAAAAATATCTTTCAAACAAAAAAAAAATTCCATTTTTTTCCCGACAAAGTCTTAAGTAGGCTGTATATTATATTTTGACAAAAAAATCTTCAAAAATCGTAAAGGACAATTTTTTGACAAGAAATCGTCAAAGAAAATTTATTTGGTAAGAAATTGAAACAAAATTGTCCAAAAAATTTCTGATGAAAAAATCATCAAAGAATATTTTTTCGACAAATAAATATTTTTTCGACAGTTGAATCTTCAAAAAATATTTTTGTGACAAAAAATTGTAAAAAAAATTTTGGTAAGTAATCATGAAAAAATTGACCAAAAATTTTTTTGATAAATAGAAATGTTTAAAAATATTTTTTGACAAAAAATTGTCTTTTTTGACAAGTACCTAATTAAAAAAGTTGACTAAATGAAATTTCTGTTTAAAAATCATCAAATAATTCTTTTGAGAAAAAATCTATAAAAAATCTTTTTAAAATATTTTCTGACAAACATAATCTCCAAAAAATTGATAAAAAAATCTTTCAAAAATATTTTTTTGACAAAGTCACAAAAAAGTATTTTTTTGACAGAAAAATATTTTTGGACAAAGAATTGACAAAAAATTACTAAAAAAACCTTCAAAAAATAGTATAAAAAAATTCTTGACAAAAAAATTTCTGATGAAAAAATTTTCTAAAAAAAATTTTTCGACAAAAATTACCAAAAAATATTTCGTTGAGAAAAAAATCCCCAAAAAATAATTTTTTGGCAAACAAATAAAAATTTTTAACAAAAAATTATATTTTTTTGACAAAAAAATCTTCAAAAATCTCCAAGAATTTTTTTTTATAAAAAAATCTTCGAAAAATATGTTTTGGCAAAAAAATAATAGGTACCTACCTTTTTGACAAGAAATTTTCAAAAAATATTTTTTTGTCAAAAAATTGTCAACATTTTTTTTGAAAATTTTAATTGACAGAAAATCTTTAAAATCTTCAAGAAATATTTTTTCGACAAAAAGTTACCATAAAGGTTTTTTTTTGACAAAAAAATATTCAAAAAATATTTTTTTGACAAAAAATCTCTAAAAAATATTTTTTGACAAAGAAATACCTTTTCGACAAAAAAATCTTCAAAAATCTTGTAAAAAAATTTTTCGACCAAAAAAAAAATCTTCACAAAATATTTTTGACGAAAAATCGTCAAAATTTTTTGACAATCTCCAAAAAAATTTTGTTGGTAAAAAATCGTCAGAAATTTTTTTGACAAATTATTTGAAAAATTTTTCAGAGTATTTTTTGACAAAAAAATCTTCAAAAAACTAGTTTTTTGACAAATAATTTCCAATTTTTTTTGACAAGAATGAATTGAAAAAAAACAAAAAAATTTCTGATGAGAAAAATCTTCAAAAAATCGTCAAAATTTTTTTTGACAAGAAATTTAAAAAAAAATCAAAAAAATTTCTGATGAAAAATCTTTAAAAAATCTTAGAAAAATCATCAAAAAATATTTTTTTGACAAAATCTTCTAAAAATTTTTTTTTGACAAAAAATCGTCACAAATTTTTTTTGGTAAGAATAATAAAATAAATTATTAACTAAAAAAATTTTTGATAAAAAAATCTTCCAAAATATTTTTTTGGCAAAGAAAAATTTTTTAGACAATGAATCGTCGAAAAAAATTTTTAACAAAAAATTGAACAAAAAAATTTCTGATCAAAAAATCTTCAAAAAATATTTTTTTTGACAAGAAATCAAAACAAAATTGACCAAAAAAATTTCTGATAAAAAAAATCTCAAAAAAGTCTTTGAAAGATGATCGAAGAATATTTTTTTGACAAAAAATCTTTTCATAAATTTACTTTCTAAAGAAATCTCAATTTTTTTTTTCTAAAAAATACCTTTGTCTGATAATCTGTATACATCTTTTAGAAAAAAAAAAAAATTTTCCAAGAGATGTACTGATTATCTGACAAAGGTATTTTTTAGAAAAAATAAACTGACATTTCTTTGTAAAATAAATTTATGATAGGATTTTTTGTCAAATAAATATTTCTTTGTCGAAAATTTTTTATAATATTTAAAATTCAAAGTACATTCTGCGGATACAACTCATGCTTGCTCGTGTTCATCCATCTCGAAGATTGGAGTGCTCAGTATCAGTAGTTGTTTAATTATTTGCATATTATCAAAATTTTCAATCGCAAAACGATTCAAGTCTTACTGATAAACGTACGATAGAATTAAGCTGATTTCTAAACGAATTTCATCGCCATAAAATGCCTCTCCTTTGCAGTTTGTCTAATTTGATTTATCTATTCTCGTATATGTACATACTTTTGTTAACGTAACGTTTCTTCTTCGAAGACTAGAATGTTCTAAAAATTGAGAAATTATTTCCAGTTTTTTTTTTTTTTTGCGGTCCTAAGTATTAAATTTCGAAAACGATGTTCCCTTTACGTGGATTTACACTACAATTTTGTATTCTCGGTAAGAGCTCGTTCTCGCTATGAAATAAAAATGAAGTTTGTTCTCGATAAACAAAATATAGGTACCTAATCATCTTTTTTGTTTCACAGCGAGTGTTGTTATTCCCTCTTTTCATCTACTGAAGGTACCACCTACAAATACTGCTAGTTTCAGAACTTTGCACGAAGCCAATGCCTATGTGGACAAAACGGAATTCTTTCTTCCCTTGATCAAAAATGAAGCTAATAAATTTCACTTGTTATCTCGACCAAGGCGATTTGGAAAATCCCTTTTGATCGACACGTTGAACGAATTCTACCAAGGTAATCGGAGCGCCTTTTATGGGACGAAAATTCACGATGCGTACCCTCAGGATTCGTGGACCCGATACCCAGTTGTTAGATTCGACTTCTCGAGCATGGATTACAATACTTCCGATCAGTTCCGCGACAGCATAATCAATTCTGTTACAATCATAGCAGATTCGTATAATCTCGGTACGGAAATTTCAACTGGAGAAAGTCTAAGTGGTAACTTTCCAGAACTGCTGAAATCGTTGAAGAAAAAATTTGGATTGCCCGTTGTCGTTCTGATCGACGAATACGATAGCCTGCTTAACCATCACGATGCTCATTCGAGCGCAGCGAAGGCAATTTCAGCGTATTTGAACACTTTATTTATAATTTTGAAAAACCACGAAGACTTTATCCAGTTTTGCCTAGTCGTAGGAATAACCAGGTTGCCCTGTTTGCCTTTGTCGTTCTATCAGAGTGTGTCCAATGATATCACTTTTCTACCTGAGTTCGCATCAATAGTCGGATTCACCGAAGAGGAATTAAGGGATAATTTTCAAGACGCCATTGACCAGACTGCCATGTACCAAAACAGCACATCCGATGTTATCCTGCAAGAATTGAAGATTTTGTTCGACGGCTATCAATTCTCGTGCAAAAGTCAAAGGATCTACAACCCCTGTTCTGTCGCACAGTACCTCAGGACCAACGGTTCTGAGAAAGATGTTTGGGTCCAGTCTGGCTCCTCTACTTCGAGACTATTCGAAAAGCTGAGCGAATTTCCTGACAGGGTTTTGGAAAATATCTTCATACTTCACCGTGCAAATCTATCGAACCCGATATCGTTAGAGAAACCGATGTTGACAGTACGCCAGAATATGATCGAAAGCAGGATTAATTATAAACTTGAAAATATATCGTTTGAAGAGTCATTACCATTTCTCATGTGGACCGGTTACTTGACTATCGACCAATGTGCCACTAATCCCGATGGAGATTCGGTTTACTCGTTGCGATTGCCGAACCACGAAGTGCAGACCGAGTACGAAAATGTAGTTTCCAAAATCGTATATCCAAACGAATCGTATCGATTGAAGAAGAAGGCGGAATCTTATAAAGAATTATTGGTCTCGTGTCAATGGCAGAAGTTCATCGATGAAGTGAATCTGTACATGGAGCAAACCCGCCCATATAATCTTTCTGCTGATTCGTCAGCACTCTCAGCAGATCGCATCGTGACACAAAAGGAGAAATGGTACAGACTTCTTTTCCAGACGGCGATGCTTTTAGGCGGTTTTAATCATGTCCATTTGGAAGTGCCTATGGGCGAGTATGTCGTTATGGAAGATCATAGCGGCATTTATATCACCGTAACTAAATTGGAGGGTAATCAAAATGAAAGCCTATCGGACCAATGCTCGAAGAAGTACATTCCCATGTTCCTACATCTCGAAAAGAAAATTGTTTGCGTTGCTCTTGTGTTTTCGGATGCAGAAAAAAAGATCATAAGTTGGGGCATAAAAGTGTACTCCGATGAAGGACATTTTAAATTTATGGCCAATTATGGACCACTGCTGAGCAATTCTACGAGCCCGGATATCGTACAGTCTGTAGTTTAGTGTTGAAAGTATTTACATCGAGTTTGTGACCATGCAGGGCCTATTCTAACGTGCAGTTCCGCTCATCTTGTGAAACTTCAAATAAAAAGGTGTGCAGTTTGAAATTACTTTGTGCAGCTAAAAATTAATTTTTGACAAAAACATCTTCAAAAAATATCTTTTCGACAAATCAAAAAATATTATTGAAAATAAATTTTTTACTAAAAAATTTTCCGATTAAAAAAATCTTCAAAAAATGTTTTTGGACAAAGAATTGACAAAAAATTATTTAAAAAATATTCAAAAAATAGTATAAAAAAATTTTCTGACCAAAAAAATTTCTGATGAAAAACTTGAAAAAAAAATTTGACAAAAATTAGGTACCTACCAAAAAATATTTCTTTGACAAAAAATCTCCAAAAAATAATTTTTTTGCAAACTGACCAAAAAAATCTTCAAATTTTTTTTTGGCAAAAAACAATATTTTTTGACAGAAAAATCTTCAAAAATCTTTAAAAATCTTTTAATTTTGTTTTTTTGATAAAAAAAAATCTTCAAAAAATTTGCAATTTTTTTTTTTTTTTTTTGACAATTGAGGCATCTGGTTCCAAAATTCACATTTACCAACATAAACAATTTTTCAGGAGAAGCAAAAAACTGATATAACATGGAAGCAAATTAGGTAAACCTCAGTTAGTCTTGAATGAAAGATTAGGTGCCTCTGATATGTTTACCCCAAAAAAATTTGTTTCAACCCCATCTTGTATGCTTATTATCAATTTGAAAAATTGCAAATGTGAGTTTTGACTCCAAGGTAAATTTTTTCAATAAATTTTAACAAAAATGGGCAAATTATCATGCAGAAAAATAATTTGATATGTTTACCTACCCTAAAAAAATTGTTTCAGCGCCATTTTGTTACGCGTTAATATTAATTATTTTTAAAAATGACAAATGTGAGTTTCGATTCCAATGTAAATTTTTTCAATAAATTTCAACAAAAACGGGCAAAATTATCATGCAGAAAAATAATTTAATTTTTTTACCCTTTTCTACTGATGACTAGAGGAGCACATAATGTTATCATTGTTGACCACCGAAGAAAAAAATCAATAATTTGTCATTGCAACGTTTGATTTATTTTTTAATTTGGATAATTTTTGGATTTTTATAAAATTTGATATTTTTGTTCAATTTTATCAACTTGGAATGGCTAAATAATGCCCTAAAAATCAGCTGGTTCAAATGAACAGAATGGACAGTGTGAGCATTCAAACTTTATACTGCTCTCCTGTAAAATTTGTCTTTTGGATCAGAACCTTGTTTTTTTATGACAGTTCATAGATTTGATCCTAAAAAAATTGATTGATTTTTTTTTCAAATTTCAAAAATGGAAAAACTTGCCAAATGTTTTACATTGAGAGATGTGGACCACTATAGCGATACGCTTGGTAGGAAAGCTTGAGCTTACCTCCCTAACCCAGGTCTGTCTCATATAAACACTTTAACAAATTTGCCATGTAGGCTGTTACCTTCATTGTAAACTTGCACGAAATAAGCTCGATTCGATCTTTGAGTTAAAACTATGTATTGCACATTCAAATTTACAAATACGGGATGTTGCAAAGGATAGATTTTCGAGACGAATATTAAATAATAAAATGAACAAATTATCTTAAAGTTTTACATCGGAATATAATCATTACTACACATCTCCAACAGGATGGAAATTTAAGAAATCATCACTAAAACTCTCTCACTTCTGGGTATAGCATACAAAGATACCTATCAAACGGTCGAGTCGATCATTTGATGGTTTTATCTCCTCTACCTACTCCATACCCACCATGACAGAGTTGCCTGTCGAAAGGGGGGCTAAATGTCCCCATATCATCTGCCCCCTCGGGTTGCCAAGTGCAGAGTCCGGGGCAAATCGAGCACATCTAAGGGACCCCCAACCCTATACCCTCTGCCCCCTCGAATTGAGATAGGCGGCAGGCAACACGTCTGAAAAGAAAAAATTTTGGGATGGCTAGGCCGCCACAGAGAGTCATCAGCTAAACTTACCACAGTACCGAAGCAGAGGACAGAGGTTTAACAGACGACTCCCATACCCTACCATTTGTCACATGTGCAGAATTGAGTCAAGACCAACACAAGTGAAGAGGAAGCAGGCGCAACAGAGTTCGCCATCATATATTTGTCAAAAAATGGAGCTTGTTATTTATTATTATTTTAAAAACTTGATAAAAATTATTAATTATCATCTTTAAAATCAAAATTCGGAGTGTCATTCATTTCACTTCTTTTTTCGAGTTTTTGTTCTGTTCAGCTTATTATGAGCATATTATTGTGTATGTATTATGTATTGTTGAGCCTATTTCTTTATGATGAAAAATATGCAAATTCAAAGTTTCATTTTTTTTACTTAAATTATTAAAAGTAGGTACTTAATAATAATTATTTCATTTTATTTATTAATAATTAATTAATGTTTCATTAGAAAAGACAAAAACCACAAAAATGTCAAAACCAACTCGTTAAAAACAGTCACTAAAAATGAGAATAAAAAAGATACACTCCCGGTAGAAATTTATAATATAATAAAGAATCGAGAGCGATTAAGAAGAAAAAACAAAACAACAATAAACAAAAAAATTGAGCTGAACTTATTATGTAAATTGGGTAAGAGTAAATTGAGGGAATATAATAAACAAAGAGAAAACAAAATTATAGAAGATATTCTCGAATCCACAAAAAGCACAAAAGTTATCAGGAGAAGCTTAGCCATGGGTAGAGAAAAATTGACCTTTTTGTTGAATGAGAAGGGAGAAAAAATAAGAAATCGGCATGAAATTAATAAGATAGCGTCAAATTTCTACCAAAAATTGTACGACGATGGAAATGAGCTGGACTCTTCCCTTCTATTCGAAAATTTAGCTAAAAGTGTTAATTTTAGAGAAAAAAAATTCTATTGAAAAAATTTCAAACTCAATTTTACCTAAAAAAAATAAAAAATTGTGCAGTCACAAAGATAACTTGAAATATAATGAGGCGATTTTATTTTCGTGTACATCAAAACGCATGAAATAATCGTATTTATGACGTACTTTCTATTATTATATTCTACACTCTTATTTGGGTGGGTGGGAGGGACAGAAACTGCGTATAAATTTTCCAAATTGACAAAACACGTAATTTGGGGACAATAAAATTTTTTTACCAGCACCAAATCCTTCAGATTAATTCCAACATCAAAGAAATAATCCTAATGTCGTGGTACAATCTTCTAGGATTTGTATACCTTGCCCTAACAAGCACCGCTGTAAATGTAACAATATCTTGGCTTAATATCCAAGCAGTAATAAAAGCATTTAACTGTGGTCTGAAATAATGCATGCATACGCGCAAGGGCCTTGAAAATAGTTTTTCCTATCAGGAAAAACTTCCACGTTCTCCCAGAGAACTCGTATTACCCTTCGAATAGGTTTCACTTTTTTGCTTTAAAAGCAAATAAATACAAATTAACCGTTGGGCTTGGCACAAAATGAGAGATGCGGGTTAGGACCAACTTAATAGTACTGGATAGGATTGAGCTTACCTACCCATTGCTAACCTGTCTCATATAATCACCTTTACGTTGGGTATTGTGCGAAATAAAGCTCAAGCTTGATCGTTTTAAACATTTACATATATTCTTTCAATTAAGCAATAGTTATCGAATCGATACCTTGATAAAATAATAATCTTACAACTTTAACTTTACCACCTTTTCGTCGAAGTAGAAACCATGTACATCTTGACTAGGATGGAACTAAAAGGTCATCACTACACAAATTTACTCTAATAATCAACTTAACTCGTCCAGCCGGCACGGACCTTTTTTTATACATTATTTCAATCTATATCAACCGAAATTTTCCTACATAACACATTTAAGCTATGATTGAAAGAAAAATCAATGAACCTCGTCATATGGATCAGTATAGAACAAGCCATTTCAAGAAAATGTGGTTGTCAAAAACCATGACGCTGAATTATCTTCTAGACAAGGATGAGTAAGTGTTTTACTTGAAATAAGTAATTTTTTTTTTTTTGGGCTATGAGATTTTATATAAAATTATTGATAAAAGAAGGATAAGTAACTTTAATTTTCATATTATATTTTCAAGCCCGAATTCAAAGGACACAACTCCACCATTGAAGCTATGATTGAAAGAAAAATCAATGAACCTCGTCATATGGATCAGTATAGAACAAGCAATTCCAAGAAAATGTGGTTGTCAAAAACCATGATGCTGAATTATCTTCTAGACAAGGATGAGTAAGTGTTTTACTTGAAATAAGTAATTTTTTTTTTGGGCTATGAGATTTTATATGATAAAAGAAGGATAAGTAACTTTAATTTTCATATTATATTTTCAAGCCCGAATTCAAAGGACACAACTCCACCATTGAAGCTATGATTGAAAGAAAAATCAATGAACCTAGTCATATGGATCAGTATAGAACAAGCAATTCCAAGAAAATGTGGTTGTCAAAAACCATGATGCTAAATTATCTTCTAGCCAAGGATGAGTAAGTGTTTTACTTGAAATAAGTGATTTTTTTTTTTTTTTGGGCTATGAGATTTTATATAAAATTATTGATAAAAGAAGGATAAGTAACTTTAATTTTCATATTATATTTTCAAGCCCGAATTCAAAGGACACAACTCCACCATTGAAGCTATGATTGAAAGAAAAATCAATGAACCTCGTCATATGGATCAGTATAGAACAAGCAATTCCAAGAAAATGTGGTTGTCAAAAACCATGATGCTGAATTATCTTCTAGACAAGGATGAGTAAGTGTTTTACTTGAAATAAGTAATTTTTTTTTTTATGCTATGAGATTTTATATAAAATTATTGATAAAAGAAGGATAAGTAACTTTAATTTTCATATTATATTTTCAAGCCCGAATTCAAAGGACACAACTCCACCATTGAAGCTATGATTGAAAGAAAAATCAATGAACCTCGTCATATGGATCAGTATAGAACAAGCAATTCCAAGAAAATGTGGTTGTCAAAAACCATGATGCTGAATTATCTTCTAAACAAGGATGAGTAAGTGTTTTACTTAAAATAAGTAATTTTTTTTTTTGGGCTATGAGATTTTATATGATAAAAGAAGGATAAGTAACTTTAATTTTCATATTATATTTTCAAGCCCGAATTCAAAGGACACAACTCCACCATTGAAGCTATGATTGAAAGAAAAATCAATGAACCTCGTCATATGGATCAGTATAGAACAAGCAATTCCAAGAAAATGTGGTTGTCAAAAACCATGATGCTAAATTATCTTCTAGACAAGGATGAGTAAGTGTTTTACTTGAAATAAGTGATTTTTTTTTTTTTTGGCCTATGAGATTTTATATAAAATTATTGATAAAAGAAGGATAAGTAACTTTAATTTTCATATTATATTTTCAAGCCCGAATTCAAAGGACACAACTCCACCATTGAAGCTATGATTGAAAGAAAAATCAATGAACCTCGTCATATGGATCAGTATAGAACAAGCAATTCCAAGAAAATGTGGTTGTCAAAAACCATGACGCTGAATTATCATCTAGACAAGGATGAGTAAGTGTTTTACTTGAAATAAGTAATTTTTTTTTTTTTGGGCTATGAGATTTTATATAAAATTATTGATAAAAGAAGGATAAGTAACTTTAATTTTCATATTATATTTTCAGGCCCGAATTCAAAGAACACAACTCCACCATTGAAGCTATGATTGAAAGAAAAATCAATGAACCTCGTCATGGTTGTACTGTATCATCATCATATTCTAAAATATGAATAAAATATAAAAATATAAAAATCTAACAAGCTTCTTAGCTTATTATTCTAAAACGAAATCCTTCTGCCAAGCTGGTCTTGACTTGTTTCTCGTAGGTCGGCTTCTGGTAGGTACAGTAGGCGTAGGTATATTATCCGGCACTTGATCCTGATCTTGTCTATCGTAACGCTCACTTGGTTTTTATGTCTCCGAATTTGGCCTCTGTCAGGCGTCTGTACGATTACTTTGGCGCCACTTACCCCTACGACCTCGCCCCGTGCTTTCTTCGAATTATGAATATTTTAAGATTAAACTGTAACAAAATTTTGAAAAACTGAAAAAAGTAGCCAATTTTGAGGAGGGAAATGCGAAAAACTGCAAATATCGATAATTATCGATAACTAGCCGTTCTTATCGATAATCGTTAATTTTGCTCCTTATCCATAATTATCGAAAATTTACCATCGACCAATTGACCATCCGTCATAGTGTAATTGGATTGGGGCTTTCTTATTCTTATTCCTTATTTTATGATGAGCCTGAACGCACCATAATGGGCTTATGGCTCTGTACTGTTTCACGGGGTACAGTCACGGCGCCATTTTTAAGCAAAAGGAGTTTGCTTCATAGAATATAACTCGCAACGTAAATATTTTCGTTTATAACTCATAAAATACGAACTTTACGAAAATTTCACATTGAGATATTTTTTATAGATAATTTAAACAGCTTTCCATTGGTGTGAAATTTTTAAAATTTTGTCAAGGTTGAAAAACACAGACTTTTTACATTTTGTTTGTAATAATTCAGACATAATAATTAATCCTACGCCGTTGGAAAGAGAATAAAATTTATTTTGGCGTTACAGAAATTTGTCTAGCTACATTAGAATGAACTTTTGATTTAAAATTGCTTAAAAGTGGTGCCGTGACTGTACCTGGTGAAACAATAATATAGAGCCCTAGTGAAGTAGATAAAAAGCTAGCAGGATAGAAGATGCAAAAAAACAAAACGAAAGCAATACTTCGATGATACCCGTTTTTTTCAAAGAAAAAGGAAATCTTACCTTCGACATCCTTTATAAAATTGAAAATTCACATTGATTACTTCAATACATATTTAACGATTTAAGGATATAAAATTTCACTTTTTAACTGATCATGTTTTCAACATTATTTTACCACTTGGTGTTGCACTTGGTGGTTAAGGTGATGTTCTACCTACGTCGTGCGTTTTTTTCCTGGCCTATCCAAAGTCTCAAGGCGCAGCTGTGTCTAGCAATTTCAGGTACTGATTCTTTTGAGACCGAATTGTTTTTTGAATAAAGGTCTGGTGGAATAGAAATCACGTTCACCTATTACAATTGTTTTCATAGCTGTGTAAACAACGCTTTGTTGCTGCACTTCCATCTTCTTTCCCCACTACAACATCAAACCGGTATATTCAACTGGAGAGTGAAAACTTTGGGAATTGCGAATGTGAGTAGGACATAGCTAGTCCCAGGAGAATAATACAAAAAGATGATGTGATGGACTGATGGTTGTCGATTTAGTTGGCATTATCATCCACTGCATTAGGAGAAATGAGGTCAAAATGAGGGAAACAATTTTTTTTAGAAATTTTTTGCTCCAGGAAAATTAAAAAAATTTTCCTCTAAAAATTGAAAAAAATAATTATTCCAAAAAATGAAGATTCCTAATTTTTTATTTTTTATTTTTTTTCTCATTAAAAAAATTATTATTCTTCTTCAAAATAAATAGACTTTCATCCTCAAAATAAATAAAGTGAAAATTTATTTGCACTCAAGATTTTGTTTAGGGATATTTTTTTATTGAAAAAAAAATCAATGAAAAATATTTTCTCCAGAAAAATGAGAAAAATACCTACTCCTTCAAAAAATATGAGAAATTTTTCACTTGAAGATTGAAACATGTTTTTCTTCAAAAATTTAAGAGAAAGACATTAAGTAGGTATTCCCATTTTTTTTAATTAATAATTTTTTTTCTCTAAAACATTGAAAGATTTTGAAAAAATATTATGTCCAACCTGAAATTTTTCTGCCGAAATTTTTTGCCCAGTTTCATAACACTGAAATTGATTTTTTCCCCCATATGAAAACTTTTATTATCAATGATTTTTGAAAACTGTACCTGTTTTTTCAAAGAGAACTGAACAAAATTTTTACTTGAATTTTAATGAAAATATTTTACATAAAATGTTGGGGGAAAAATTCCCACTTCTCAAAGATTTATACCAAAAGCTTTTGCTCCTTTTCCTAAAATTGAAATTCATCGTTTTTTTTGTTTTTTTTTAGAAATAGTTTGTTTTCAAAATTGGATGTTTTCTTTAAAAAATTTTTGTAGCTTGTAATTTTGAAAATTTGAAAAATTACAATATGAAAAAATGCATGAGAAAAACTCCGATTTGAAAATTGTTTAAGAAAATAATTCAAGATAAAAAAATTGAGAATCTTATTTCAAAAAAAAAAAAAAAAAAAAAAATATTGAAGAAAGACCATTATTGGATAATTGAATACCCAAAAATTTCCCATTAAAAAAATTTAATTTATAAACAAAATTTTATTTTTGTACTGGTAGTGGTATAGCTCGAGTATAGGTACATATTACTCTTTTAAGTTCTGCATGTTTGCGCATTTTTTAGAATTAATTTAGAAGCGTTCATGTTGAGCACACAAAAAAGCTTTCTCCAAAACAATTTTTGAAGTCCTCAAGTTTTTGATTTCAAGAAAATGAAAATTTCTTCTACTAATTTTCATTGTCCAAAAATTGAAAATTTTCTCAATTCCAAAATGTCCAGTTTTTAGATGCTCAGAATTTAAAAAAATATTCTTCATAGTCTGAAAACCTGTATTCTTATAGGTAATTGAAAAATCGTTACATTTTGAAAATTTCAAATTTTTCTGCTTCTCCTATTGGGTGTTTAAAAAATCAGTTTTACACGATTCTGGAAAATTGCATATAAAAAATTTATTTTTTAAAGATAACAAAATTTTTCATTTTAATTTTGATTCCAAAAATTTTTCACCCAACAAATTTCTTGACACTCCAAAAAGAAAATTACGTAATTTTCAAAATTTGAAACACTTTTATTTCTAGATTTTTAGTTTATAAAATTTTCAACATGGAGATTTTTCAGAAATTATTTCAAAACAAAAATACCTATTGAGAATTTCAAATTGAAAAAAATTTCCTCATGTATGCCGGTATAGCAGCTTTGAGGTGGATTTCAAAGTAAATGTCGACGCATCGAGATCGACATCCGTCACTTTAGGACCTGCTGACCTGACACTTCAAGGGAAATGTCGAGATAATTGTTGATCCACTGTGAAAATTACTTATTTTTTCTTGCAAAAAACTAAATTTTTGTATGCAAAAAAAAAGTTTTGAACTGTAATGATTAAAAAATTTTGAAAGTAGAGAATTTTTTGAATTGAAGAAACTATCAATCACAAAATTTTGGTTCAAAAACCGTTCAAAATTCAAAAAAGTTCAAATCTTTCAAAATTGTGAGTAATAATTATTTTAATTGTGAAATATGTACACTTCATTACGAATTTTTCGTGCATTTATTTTTAATGAATATAGAATGATACAAAGGTTATTATATCTTCGGAATTCAATCCAAAAATGTTTTTTCGTAAATATTCCATCACAAGTTTTTTTTTCAATTTTCAGAAAGCAAAAATTAAAATTTTTTCAAAATTTCAAAATATTTCTTAGCATCCAAGATTTTTTTCCATTTTGAAAGAAAAAGCTACTAACAGTTTTTTTTTTTTAGAATTTTTTGAGGAAAAAAAATCACATAGTAGCATTATATTTTTTTCACAAAATTTTGAGTTGGTACAATTTTTTTTGATTATTTAAAAAAAAAAAATTGTGGTTGATTTTAAAATTAATTGATTTTTTACTTCAAAAAATTTTCTCATCCAAAAATTACTACTTTTACTTACATTATTCGGAAGTTGTTGTTATAACCACAACATTTTTTTCAACCCCATTGTCGTTAACAAAAATCAACCCATTTTTCCAAATTCTCAAATTTTCTACTGGAACACTTTCATCAAAAGTTAGCATTAACCTGTAAATGAAATTTAAATTTTCCATTAAGCTTTTTTCTCAAAATTTTTGTATTTACCAAACTTGTCATTACTAGATTATAAAATATGTATTAGAAAAAAAAAATTCTTCAAGATTTTCAACACTTTAAAATTTTCGAAGTTTGAATTATGAGATTAATTTACGAAGTTATACTCAGATATCATAGAACATGAATGTTTGCTCAAGACGTTTTTTTCTAATTGTCAGCTTCTAGGGCTATGTAATATCTTGGTGACCAGTAATTTATTGTTTCTTATATGACTTCTCATCTCTTCTCATTCCGTATTTTCATCATACTTACTTTGAGTATAAATATTAATATGATATGGAGGAGGAAAAATACAGTTTCCTATAAAAATCTGTAGAGTCAAAAAGAGCGCTGTACTTGGCTGTAATCATGACCAATTACAATAAATTTCATATTTTATTGAAAAATAATTATGGTTTCTGAATTCATCTCTTTTCACGACTTAAGGACCGTTCACAATGGAGCTTTACTTTTTGCTTTTGCTTAAACTTTTACCAGTACATAAACAAACGTATAAAAAATACACAAATTTCTGGCTACCAGATTGGTGCAGACAGTAGTGAGTGTTAAGCAAAAAGCAAAAGCAAAAAGTTAAGGTCCATTGTGAACGGTCCTTTATTCTTAATTAAATAAAAATAATCCTTTTATGTATCGTTTATCACATTATTTTTATCATCCCACATATCGGGCATGACATGGCATGACAGGTCATGACTGCAGCCAAAAAAAACATTTTTCCTCCTCCATATCATATTATATTTATACTCAAAGCATACCTAGTACTGGACACCAAAATATCACACGGTCGTAAAAATTGACAATTCATTGGCATTTTTTTTAAGCAAAAATTTTTGCTTAAGTATCGACCTATGATATGGCCCTTATGGTGCGTTCAGCTCATCGTAGAATAAGAATAAAAATAAGAATAAGAAAGCCCTATTACCCAAACAAGTGGCCAAATATTTCTTTTCAGTGAAATTTATACTTGTTTGGGTAATAGGGCTTCCTTATTCTATTCTTATTCTTATTCTACGATGAGCTGAACGCACCATTACTGTTATAGCCTAACATTTCTTCAAAAGTTTTCGCGATTCAAAATTTCTAAATTTTTTCAAAATCATTGAGTTTTTTAAATTTGTTTTTTAGGACTCAAAAATGGGAATATTTCCAATTTTCTTTTAAATTTTTTTTCCAAAAATTTTTATTAAAAATTATTTTAGGTAGGTACTTTTTTGAAATTATTTTTAGGAAACAAATCAGCAAATTCTTCAAAATTCTCAATCTTAATCATAACATAATTATATGTATTTATGTTACTGTTCTCACGGTGACAAAATTGAAAAATTTTCAAAATTGTAGTTACCAAAGTAACATGATTTTTTGTTTAAAAATTTGAAAAAATTGAAATTAATAAAAAAAACATTCCTCAAAAAAAGTACGTATAGTAACTCCCATCATTTCATTCTGTATTAATTTTTTTCGGATTACCGACGCATTATTAATTTTACTTATTTATTCAATAGAAAATTTCTTTGATCATAATATTGACTAAAATTTCCTAATCATTTTATTTTATAAAAATTTTCTTGATTTCCAAAATATTTTATTCTATAAAAAATTTCTTTTTCATCACATCATTTTTTTGAAATTTTACAATTTTATTTCTCTTGTGACATGACATGTGGAAACGATGCTTACGGTAAAAATGTAAATTTTACAGGAGAGCCAAAAAACAAAGCAGTTTTGTATTTGATGTCAATTGATGTAGTATAAATTGGTCACTTTGAGTGGATTTTTAGGCACTTAAGAATTTTTTTTTGAATTTTTTTGACCATACTATCGGATAGAGAAGATCTTTTAGAAAAAAAAAAAAAAAAAAAAAAAACGATTTTTTTACCGTAAGCATCGTTTCTACATGTCATGTCACTTTTCTTGGATTTATATCAACAGTTTTTTTTCCAAATTTTCGCGCGTTTTTGGCAAAAATTAAAACAAAGGCAAAAAGTTTTTGCCTTTGTTTCAATTTTAAAAACTTTCGCGCAATTGGTTAGACTTTTGACTTTTTACATCCGGAATTTACCTTCGACTTAGGGGAAAAAAATAAAATTGATGAAAGTGAAACTGGTCATAAAAATCTTTTTAGTTTTTATTTACACTAGTTCTGTTGTAGATTCTAGATTGTAAAATGCAAATAATTCAGAAAAAAATTCTAATTTCATTCCATTTACGAAAAAATTGATTTATTCAACTGGCGTATTGTTTAATATTCACCTACTTCATGTAACCTACCAAAACCACCTAGACAATACAAGCCATGAACGTAGAAAGGCAACGTCGCATTTTTGAGTAGTAGACGGCCGACTTTCAAATCCGTTTTTTGACGATAACTCGAGAAATATTCATCGAATCGAAATTCTGACATCACATTAACGAAAGGAAATTTTCTGCTCTACAATTTTGGTTCATATCAATTTTCACGAAAAACGCTTTGTTCGCACTGAAAATGAGAATGTGTGAAAATTTGCATATCCAAGAAAACAATTTACGCTGAGAAATCGAGGTATTTTCGTCAAATCGAAATTTCAATGATTTTAGGATTAAAGGACATTTTTTGCTCTATAATTTTGGTTCTTATCAATTTTCACGAAAATTGCTTCGTTGACCGGGAAAATGGGAAACTTTGATAGACGGTCAATTTTCAAAATCAGTTTTTCGATGATAACTCAAGAAATATTCGTCGAATCGAAATTCCGACTGCAGCAAACGAGAGTAAATTTTTCAATCTACAATTTTGGTTTTCATCAATTTTCACAAAAAACGGGTCGTTGACCTCGAAAATGAGAAAATAAATAGTTTTTTGACGATAACTCAAGAAATTAGTCGAATCAAAAATTTTAAAAGCACTAAAACTAAAGGATTTTTTATGCTCTACAATTTTAGTTCTTATCAATTTTTATGAAAAACGCTTTGCTTGCCCGCGAAATAGGAAAAAATGAAAATTTGCATATCTGAAAAAACAGTTTTTGCTAATGAATCGAGGTATTTCGTCGAATCGAAATTTCAACGATTTTAGGATGAAAGTATATTTTTTGCTCTACAATTTTTGTTCTTATCAATTTTTACGAAAATCGCTTCTTTGATCGAGAAAATAGGGGAAATCTGGTAGACGGCCCATTTTCAAATCAGTTTTTCGACCGTAACTCGAGAAATATTCATCGAATCGAAATTCCGAGTACACTAAACGAAAGTTAATTTTTCGCTCTACAATTTTGGTTCTCATCAATTTTTTCAAAAAACACTTCGTTTGCCTGGAAAATGCATATTCAAGTTGCTCAAGTCGGCAGTCTACCGCAAGGTTGCCAAATTTAACTTCATGGCTTGTGGTTTTGAACCTACTAAACGCGAACTATGGAATCCGGATGAATCCGGGAATCGTTATTGAACAACGAAACATAATTGAACGAATCTGGTCACATCTAATCTGGTCTTACCATATTTCATCATGAAGTTACAACACACAGCTTTTACATTTTCCCAGAATTAGGGGAAACTACTGCGTCCAATTACATATGTAATTTTTTGATATGTTGTTGTACAGAATTTTGCCCCTGATAACACCTCAAAGCCCTTTTTTCGAATTTTCATCTGTAAAAAAAAATATCGTTAATTGTACGACCATGTACTACATTCCCAAGTTCCCTAAAAAAAAATCAAAAAAAGGGCTGAGTTTGAGGTGACATCAAGGGCACTATGCTGTACAACATATCCAAAATCCAAAAATCGTGAAACCCATTCAGCGGTTTCGCCAAATTCTGGGAAAAAGCTTCATAAACTTACGAATTTCATTACCATACTAGACCCTAGACCATACTAATAGTGCTAAGTACAACTTACACCAACCTAGGGCCGAATTCATAGACTTTTTTTGAACTTGGTGCTAGTGTTAGTTGGTAGACTTGAGTAAGTCCAATTCATTCAAATTTCAAATACATTATTGAAAACACGGGTGAGGAAAAGGGGCCCGATTAAAAATCAAAGTTGAAAATTCGGAATGCTATCTTAGCAATTTTTACATCTCTATCGAAGTAGTGGTATCACTGATTTCGTTTTCATTTTTCTTTCCTCACCCTAGTTCTCACTGGAACTGCGACATCGGACCCCCGCGACATTCAAACACTGCGCCAAACGACCCCCAAATGAATTCTAGTTTTTTGCACGACAAATGACCACCAACCATATTTTGGTATGCGTCTTTTGACCACCGCGACAATCGACCCACACATGCATTACACATTATTGGCGTATTTCGACCCCCACGACAATTGACCCCCATTTGAAAGATTCATGATTTTATTAACCTATACGTCAAACGACCACCACATATCAATTAATAGCGTCAAAAGACCCCCAAGTAATTTAACCATCGCGACAATCGACCCACATCGAAATTCTAAATCAGTGTTGCAATGAAACTCAACGAAAATGTGGTAATAAAATGATGGGATGCGAATGAAGACGTTTGCCTACAAACCACAGCGATGCAACCAAACATACATGATTGCGAGATCCGGCAGATATATATATTTTTGTTTTAATTCCACGTGATTTTTTACATCAGCTGGTTTACACGATCCGTCATTAGTTTTTTTATTTGATCTTTTATCGTGTGATCACTGGAGTGGAATTTTAATCACATTCAACTTGTGAAAAAAAAACCGGAGTCGTAAAAACTTAAAATGAAAGAATTGAGGTATGAGAGAAAATTTGTACAATATGAGTCTCACGTTTTTATACTGTCTTTTTCGAACTTTGAACTTTTTTTAAATTTTTACTCGTAGAAAATTTACTACAATTCTAAAAATTGGCCAAATTTTGAAAAATGTAAAAATTACTCAACTTTACAGAGTTCTAATCAATAAAAATGTACAAGTTACATCTCGAGTCGAGCTTTCGCTTCCACCCTTTTTTCGTTTGTTTACATCATAAATGAACGCAAAGCAAATTACAACAATATAATTCTTTATAATTATTAAGAATCAAAATTTAATCTTTGAAAATTTTTCGACAAATAGAGTGAATTTTAAAAAATAGCCAAACTTCAAAACTAATAAAGCTTTAAAATCACCAATTTTTCATTTTTCTGAATTTCCAAAACCATAAAAATTCATTTCACTGGCAAATTAACCTTCCAAATTTTCTTTGAAAATCGCAAGCAAAAATTCAATAGTTGATTTGGCTTTGAAAATTTAATAAAACCCCAATGATTACCAAATGAAGTATGAAATTTTCAAAAATTTTATGAATTGTAAGCCTTTATTAAATTTCAAAAATTGGTTCAACTTTTATTAAAATTCGAAAACTAAAAAATTACAACTTTTCTCAAAATTGTAAAAATTTATAAAACCTCGAAAATTAAAAATTTTATCTGAATTTTGGTAAGAATAATTATTATTGCGTTAAAAGATGGAAAATAATTTTTCTGGCAAAATTCCTGCGTCTTTTATAATTTCTTATGGATGCGCATTGCCCAATTTCCCAGCAAATCTTATGGTAAAAAATTTCATTACTTGGCCTACACCTTAGGTACATAAAAAGGCAATAATACCGCTTCGTTGAATAGCATCGCTTCTTATCGACTACAATCGCTAAATACATGTAATTTGACGTACTTATCGTTACGCAGAAACACGGAGGAAAGGGGGCAAAGACGATAAAAAATTACCTATACAAACACGCACCTCGATTATTTAATAATTTAACATAATACTTATAAAATAATCTCGTCTATAAAGACAACGAGAAAACGAAAATAAAAAAGAGTAATCAAAACTCTGGGTAAAAAAATAATAGAGTAAAAAGTAAAAGACGCAATTGACACGACGTATGGAAATAAAAGGGCTACATTGTGACTGGTGATAATGAGGCGACAGTGGCGAATTTCTTCGAAAACTTTCCGGATTACGTTTGAAGTCACTTGTAAACGGTGAGTATTAGGTAAGCAGCGGTGAGACCTGCTGTGATCATCAATAGGCAAAAGGCGAGTATTCTCAGTACAATCTTCTTTTGACGAGTTGACTCTTCTTCCCTGCAACATGAATGAAGAATTTCGGTTAGAGATTACGATCTGTGAAAACAAAGTATTACGTACTTATTATAAATTAAAAGATAAGAAAAATGAAGGTATTAAAAAAGTAAATAAATAAGTTCTCGTGTCGCTGATAAGTGGATTATCTAACGAGTGTGTAATAATTCATCCCATCAAAACTCGTATTATCACCATCGGTGCATTTATTCTCATAAGCTTACCGAGTGAGAAATGTATTCAACTCATTCAATGCAACTTTTTCAAATAGATATCAAAATTTTTCAAAAACTTATAAAATCAAAAATATACATAGCTGAAAATTAGACTAAAAATTAAGAAATCCGAAATTTACACACAAACAATTTAAAAATGGGGGAAAATTGGCCATTTAAATTGTACCCTTGGTTAAAAATTAAAATATAGAAGATATCACCAAAAAATTCAACGAAATTGAAAATCCTCGTAAAATTTAAATCTCGAAACTTCCAAAATGAAAAAAAAAATTGAGTTGAAATAATTTCTTGTTTAAAAATCAAAATAGTTGGAAATTGAACGGAAATCAAAAATATAAATTGGAAAAAAAATTTGAAAAATAAAGACAAATTGAAATAAAATTGAATATGACTATAAATTAAACGAAATCAAAATTTTCAAATATTAAATTTCCAAAAATCATCAAAATTGATTAATTAGGTACACGAATAAAAAGATTTAATGAATCAAGTAAGTAAATAAAAAATGTGAAAAAATTTTATAAGTCAAAATTTTTTAAACAAATGAAAATTCGAAAATTTAAAAATTAGATGAAACATTGAACCATTGGTGATTTTTTAAATCCGAAATTGAGCTAATAAAATTAAAATAATTCAAATTCCTAAAAATCCAAAATTTTAAAAATTTAATAAAAACTGAAAATTTTTATAATTTTTAAATACAAATTTATTTTCGAAATCTGATTAATTTATAATGATTGTTTGATTTCAGCTATTTTCAAAGTTTCAATAAATTCTAAACCAATTTTCAAAAAAAATTCAATAGGTAACCTTTTTTTTACTACTTTCAAGTTTTGGCCAATTTTTCAAATTCAAGTAATTTCTAAATTCAAATTTATTTTTTAAATCATACGTAGCATTTTAAAAATTAACTTCCAGATCAATTGTTGCAATTTTTTAAATTTGGTCAGTTTTAAAAATTGAAAAAATGTTTAAAATTTCAAAATTGTATAAAACGGGTTCGAAAAATAATATTAACCCGAACTAACAACCTGATTCGGCATAATAGACAAAACTTCGGTAAACTGATTCACGTTGGTGATATCGTTCAACGTAACCACGTCTAAATTACCATAATCGACAATTAATAGTACTTCGATTTGCAAAAAATACATTGAAATCAATTGACAATCGTACGAGTAATTTATAGGTAAGTTCTCAGAAAATCTTATCGATCAAATTCCACCTACTAACTCGTCACTAACGACTCGATCTGTGATAACCCTGTACCATTTTCCATCGGCCGCATACCGAGCCAGGAATATTTTACTGCCGAGTAATTCGGTGCTCGATGTGACGCGATATTTTTCAAAATTCGAAGCCAGCTCTTCAGACGCTTCATCCAAGAAACTCTCGAGGAGCTTGAAACTTTCAGAGTAAATTTGCACATAAGCCATGCCGTCCTCTTTGACCGATATTAGGTACGTGTCCGTAACATAACCTAGCTGTAATTAAAAAGCATTCCTCAAATGATCATATGTTCGATAACTAATTACGGTTAATTTGGTATCAATTTTAATTCACGTACCGGAGGTAAATTTGGCGGTTGTAATTAATTTTTGATACGTTTGATTATCAATTGCTTTACATCGATTTCGGAGTCCGTGCTCGTATCGAGCAAGGTAAGTTGTAACTAGGGTTTCTTGTGTCTACTCTGGCTACAAAAGCTTTGCCGCAGGTCGAATCGCCCACCATTCTCGTCACGTAAGGTTCGTTGCTGTAACTCTCGAGACCGGTTAAACAAAAGCTGACTTTCTGCAAGATAAAAGAAAAACATTAAGAACATTGACCAATTTAGAAAAGATATTGGAAAGTCATAAATAACTGGAAAATTTGAAGAAGTCCAATATTACAAACGACTGAAATATTCAAAAGAATGAAAAATGATTATTGAAGTATGCAATTTAAAAAATCCAAAAATTCATACAAAATTTTGAAAATTTGGTGAAATCAATAAATTGAAATATTTAGAAATATACAAAAAAATTAGAAGCTTGAAAATAAATTGAAATACATGAATATTGTACTTAAAATTTTCTTTTGAAAATATTTAAATTCAGAAATATTGGAAATTTTAAAAAAAATTAAAGTTAGAGGAAAATTAGGACATTGAAAAATTACAAAACGTAATTTAAAAAATTCAGAAAAATTGATTTTTTAAAAATGTTAGAAGACTAAAAAATCAAAATTGGTTTCAGAAAAATTGACATTAAAATTTTTTCAGGAAATTAAGAATTACGAATAATTTAAACATTCCAAAAAATTGAGAATAAGCTAAAATTATCAATGCAAAATTGCAAGTGAAAAAAATTGAATGAAAAAAGAAATCAGATAAGTAGAAATGAAAAGAATAAAATACCTATAGAAAAATTTGATTCAATTCTGAAACATTAAAATTAAGTTTGGAAGAGCGTAACAATTTTAAGCAGCTGATAAAAAGTTTCAAAAAAAAATCAAATCAACATTAAAAAAGTAATTAAAAATTCGAGCAAAAAATGTCTAAATTTTCCAATTTCTTCGTAAAAACTACGCGTTTGATTCCTCTACATACAATTAAAGTAGGTACGCACTTGAGCTGGTAAATTAGTGAACCGTTCGTCTAAATCGAACAAGTCTTCTTTGTCAATTTCGTCAACATCACCGTGATCGACTAAACAGACCCGTACGACTCCGTCAACAATCGGACTCAGGGCTTTAACACGAAACCACGCGTTATCCAAATAAGCTGCGTAGTACGATCCTTCTTTGACCATTTCGACGCTGCGTAATTCATCAGCCTCTAGTTTCGATTCGTCCAATTCGAACATTTTTTCGTCCATGACGGCGTAAAGCACCTGTGGGAAAAAAAACAGCCATTAAAATACCGCCGGAGTAACTCGTTGGTTTCAAAGATGACTCCAAATTACGTTATAGTCGTCGTGAATGATTCTAAAGTAGAGACACGAAGTTGATACACAACAGGTCACGTACACATTCCATACTTCGTTCTCTGGTAGCACCAAAGGTGGAAGTTTGGATACTTCGAAATAAGTGTTTATTCCTCCCTTCGAACGATGGACAAAAAAGACACCAAAATTAACGAATAGATCAATTTTTCAATACAAAATCGGAGAATCGACTCACTTCGACTGGATAAACAGCAGTCGTACCACCGACTAATTCTTCGACGCTGAGTAAAGAACGATTTTTAACGATATCCAACCAGTCGATGGGTAAAATCTCTTGATGCATGAGCTGATATTTCGATTCGATCGTATCGCTTTTCAGTCCAGTGGAATGAGGGTTCACGATTTGCGCAAAAAATAATCAAAAATAAAACTAACACCGAAATTAATAATGTATAAAAAAGTAGGACGACGAGCAGCTTCAAACCTCGGCGATTCGTTCAATGATCAAGTTTTCGTCGGTGGTCACAGGTAAGGCGGTCGAGTCAGGCGTTTTTGTAATTCTTCCAAGGCGATTTTTGCAGTATACTCGTAGACGTCTTTTATTAGTTTGCTTTCGTAGGGACAGCTGGTGAAATTAAGGGATGGGCCCATCTGAAACATAGTAAGATGGAGATTTAGAAAAGTTGGGATTTTTCGATCGCGATTGGTCATAACTTACTTTTATTTTACACATATAAGTTGCTGCTTTGGTTATAGGACAAAAGTTGACGAAATTTTAGAACATAGGTGTAAATTAGATTGCGCTCAGCTGCGAAATCTTGTAATTTTTCACAGTATACATCGGTTTTAAAGTCCTGTGAAGTAGAAAAGAACAAAAAAAAAAAAAAAATGAAATTCTCGACGAAGTTGCAAGGTTTTTGAATTTTTTTTTTTTGAACATAAAGAAATAATTTCCAATTTTTTTGAATTTCATGATTTGTATTCAGGCAATTTAATCAAAACAAAAATTTAAAATGTTTATGATTTAAATTTTTTTTCTTCAATTTTTCTCCGAGGAAAAATTGGATCAGTTGAAAAATCTAGGCCACAGGAATTTTTTTTATTGCTCGCAATTTTTCATTTACACGTCTACCTACTTTTCAATTTTTTCACATTTTCAAATATTTTCGAAAATTGTTCATTTCATCATTTCTTTTTTTTTCCTAATTTATCCAATTTGCAATTTTTATTTAAATTTTTAATTTATTCAAATTTTCCAATGTGTTTCTACGTTTTTTAAAAATTTCAAGCTTCCAGATTTTTTTTTTTTTTTCATTTTTCAATTTATCCTAATTTTTTAGTTAGCAAGGAAATAATTTTTCAACATTTTTAAATGTTTCCGAAATATCGTTATTGAAAAAAAATTCTGTATTTATCATCTTAATTCTATCTTTTTTCCTAGCATTTTTGAAAAATAATGAAGGTACAAAATTATTATGTCACCCACTTCATTTTCTATTTTCTCAAATTTTTTGAAAATTAGGTACAATCGTTTAATTTCACCAAATTTTCCTCTTTTCAATTTATTCAAATTTTTGATCAATTTTCATTCTGAATAATTTTTTTCGACCAACCAACTGCAATTAATTATAAAATAAGTAGGTACCTACACAAAATTTTTCTGAATTTTCATTTCGTTTATAAATTTTCAATTTGTTTACATTTTTCAACTTCGAATGGCTTCTCAATTTCTCCAGTTTGTAGCACTGATTTTTTAATTTATTCCAATTTTCATTTTTTTCAAATCTTTTTATTAAACATTTAAATTAGTTTTTAAATTCTTGTGAATTATTTCAATAATTACTAAAAATTTTAATTTTTCCAGTAATTTAATTTTTTCAAATTTTTAATGCGTATTTCAATTTTTTATAATTTTTTTCCTAAAATTTTCCAATATGACCTTTTATTTTTTTGAATTTTCAAATTCTCAAAATTCCTCACTTTTTTCTTCAGTTAAAACCTTTCTAAAAGCTAATTTTTTCAAGTCAACCTTGACAATTGGAGATACATTAATTTACTGCTATTTTTCAAAACCGACAAGCGAGAAGATTTCTCTTTTTAAATTTTGAGAAAAAAGAAAAATATGAAAAATAAAAAGAACATACCGGTTGAAGGTGAGGTCCAGGCCTGAACATTTATTTGAGGCGCTCAATGTTCGATCCAATATTCTTGGAATTTGGTTTAGTTTCACTGACAGGGGATGTCGTTGGAGATGATCTTTCAAGTCGAGCTGTTACACATGATCGTCTGTTATTAATCGTTTGAGTCTGGTTCATCTGTAATGAATAAAAAACAAAACAGAAAAATTATAATATCGAAATGAACGAACCAATCACATAAGAAACCAATTCGTCTTGCCGTTTTAAAAGGTTCACGAGGAGTTATCGGAACTGTCGCGAGAATTCTAGGTTCGGTAGAATCGCCACGAGTGTGGGAGTTTTTCGATAAATGCTGCTTAATAAAATTATGCATCGGTGGCTCAAATCGAACTTTGGTCGATGGCATCGTCACTGTAGTCGGTCTGATTTCAGGAGTACGAGTAGGAGCTCTGGTGGACTTTAAATTTGGCTAAAAATGATGTGTTTATCATTTAGTTCGAATTTGTTAATTATTTACGAGATTATGAGTACAGAGATAATCTACCCAACGTTGACTTACCTTTTGTATCGCTCTTTCGGCCCCTAATAGAGCCACAGGACCACGAGCAACGTTCATTTTACTGATCGAGTCACCTTTACCTTTTGAAGATTTCCGAAGAAACATTCGTATTTTCTGCTGGCGTAGGAGCTGCTAATATCTTGAATCATCTTCGCCGCTGGCTCGTTCCTCTCTAACAGTCTGTACCTAACGAACAGAAATTAAAATACAAATTTCTGTCCGTCAGTAAATTTTTCTATTAGTATTATTATTATATTATTATTATTATTACCACAGATTGCTACAAATTTTCAACATAAAACCGACATCAAATACAATAAAATGTACATGAAGAGGTCGAAAATGAAATAGACCGAACTTGCCAGGGTGTATAATTATTAAGAAAGCGGTATATTCTACGTACCTACCTATTGAAAGCTATTTTCATATAGTTGAAAAAAATTTAAATCCCACTGAAAAATATTTTCAATGAATATTCCATATGTAATTATTCGTAGTTCTCTTAAACCCATTTTTATGTTGTGATTTTTTTTTTTTTTTTAATTTGAATGTTTTTCATTTTTCAGCCCCTTCTTCAAAACTTGAAGGAAGAATTTATTAAGTTGGAATTAATCCAAGACTTATATAACATTGATGATGAAGATTGAAGGGAAACTTGTCTTTGATTATTATTACGTATTTTTATATTTTATTGAATCATTGTAATTAGTCGTAGTTCTCTTAAACCCACTTTTATGTTGTGATTTTTTTTTTTTTTAATTTGAATGTTTTCATTTTTCAGCCCCTTCTTCAAAACTTGAAGGAAGAATTTATTAAGTTGGAATTAATCCAAGACTTATATAACATTGATGATGAAGATTGAAGGGAAACTTGTCTTTGATTATTATTACGTATTTTTATATTTTATTGAATCATTGTAATTAGTCGTAGTTCTCTTAAACCCACTTTTATGTTGTGATTTTTTTTTTTTTTTAATTTGAATGTTTTCATTTTTCAGCCCCTTCTTCAAAACTTGAAGGAAGAATTTATTAAGTTGGAATTAATCCAAGACTTATATAACATTGATGATGAAGTTTGAAGGGAAACTTGTCTTTGGTTATTATTACGTATTTTTATATTTTATTGAATCATTGTAATTAGTCGTAGTTCTCTTAAACCCCTCTTTATGTTGTGATTTCTTTTCGTTTTTTTAAGGGGACTGGGTAGGTTCGAATCAATTTTTTAATTACCCCTTTTTTGAAAGCGATTCGAGTATTAATAGTGAAAATTACCTCAAAAAGTTGATAAAATTCAAAATTGTAGTAGGAATTTTGAGTTTGCCAAAAACCGGTTTTCAAAAATAAAATTTCTCAAAAAAGGAAATATAATTTTTGAAAACTAATTACCTCAATTTGAGATATTTATTATTAGGAATACGAAGCCTACCAGGAACTTTGATATCGTTCAGTTTGAGATCATCATGTACGTTTTTTTTTTATTCAACTACAGTTGAAACTAGGTATAATTTTTTTTTGCATCTAATTTAAAGTAATATTTTCACCGATTCGCCCTATTTTTTTTTTTAGAAAACTGTAATTTATTTGGCATTAAAAAAATTCACCTGTTTTGCATGAACTTTTAAACATTCAAAAAAGAACATTTGAAAATCCTACTCTTATTTAAACATAAGACTCCTACCTCAATATCTGGGTCCGTTGAGCTCCTTCATCTCGAGCAAACTCGGTTTCTTCTTCACAGTCGTCCTCGTCCGTCAGCCGTCGACTCTTGATATCCCATGATTGTTGGCTGTAGTCTTGGAAATCCTGAACCGCTCCATTTGAACACACTAGAAACAATACAAATAAGCACCACCAACGATATAGTGAAATCAACAAATAAGGAATACTACACTAACCGAGTACAGAAAGTATCCGAGTGAGTAAAAACACATGTATTGTAAAATGAAAAGGAATTCACGCGATGATACCAAAAGCGATACGCTGTCGCACGTTCGCGAGCTAAACAAAATAAAATTTATGAGTGGTTTCTTCTAAAACCTTAATAACAAAGACAACTCCACAAACGTCTCTGGCGAACGCCTCGTGTCGTACTGAATATAAGTAATTAAAAGGGTCCCTAGAATAAGGGCCTCTCGCCAAAAACAATTTTCAAAATATTCTTGGAAAAAGGCATTTGTTCAATTTTTACAAAAGGTTTTTTTTGGAAAAGGAAAATAATGAAATTTCAAATAAAAAATCAAAAGTCCACTCAAAATACATTTTTCTTAAATCACAAAATGAACGTTCAGAGGAAAATGGTTCGCAAAGAAATATTCCAAAATTTTTCAAAAATGATTCAGAACTCCTAAGAAAATTTATTTAAAAAAAAATTGAAAGATGTGTAATTTTTAAAAGTAAGTACTGTTTTTAAATTTTGTTTATTTCAAACGTGAAATGTTTTCTCAAGAGAATATGAAGAAAACTTTTTTTTTATGGTTACGCAAAGATAAGTGATGGAATTAACACATAGATAAGAAATGCCACAGAAATGAGAAAGGGTAAAATTGACCTTTTCTTGAACTACATACAAAATCACTCTCCAAGGAACTAAGGAAATAAAGAAGAAAATCTATAACGAGACAGATATAAATTTGCGAATTTTCAACAAGAGAGAGAGATTAATAAAATGTTGAATGAAATTCTTATCAAATGCTCCTATTTCGTTTCAACTTTCTTGATGGATAGATTTTTTGATGCTTCGAGGAAAACAGAACTCGATTACAGCGACAGAAAATATGATACCCCAACTAACACTACTGCAATTTTTTGAGAATTTCCAACAGCTATGAATGTCATCGGTGTCTTCAAGAATCCCCTACATTTTAGCATCATTTTTAGAGAACCTGAAATTGACATTTTGAAAAAAAAAAAGAAATTATGGGACATCGTGATTACCCTAAAAAAAAATGACTATTTTTTTACTATTGCCCACATCAAAAATTTCAAATTTACCTACTACAGAAAATTTTGCAATATCAGAAAAACTCACTCTTGAAATAGTACGAAGAAATAATAATTCGACTGCGATACTCGACATATTTGAGGCGTGCATGTGTGCGTGTAAATCGAAACGAGCTTTTGATAAATGACTATTTGGGTTTTTTTTCTTGTTGCAGTATAAGCGTTTTAGAGCCATATCATCACGGTAATATAGTCGGCATGGTCACGCGATCGCGTTGACGAGCAAGTGGTAATAATCTATTTATTACCTATCGTCATGTACTTGTACCTAGGAATACAGTATGTAGACGTACACTACGCAAATTGACTAAACCCAAAATGGGTGAAAATATTTCATTCCTATTCGAGAAGCAACAGTTCAAAATTGTAGGCATTTAGAGCACACAAGCTGTATTAACAAAGAGTGGCGTATCTGGGATGAAATGCTGCGATGGGTTCAACTTTTGTTTTCGAAAGTAATAACAAAAAAATGCGCCAGATGTAGCCAGCGAATTCGCTAAGTTCAAAAGCACACAGGATATTAGAGAAAATATCTCAATTTTTACTCATTTTTCTTAACATTTTTTTTCTGAGTAAACAAATCGTTTAATTGAATTTCTTTGTAGTAAAACATGTTGTCTATCAGGTCATGGAAATCATGGAAAAGTCGAAGATTGAGCTCAAAAAAAAAAACAAAAAAAAAAACCTCTTACAGGCTCGATTCATACATAAGTGTAATCGGGGAGGGGTTCAATTGAAAATTTTTCATTCAGTTACGACTAGTTTTCATGAAAATTGGTTTCGTCAAATTCTTCAACAAATTGAATTCTTTGAATTTTTGCAAAGATTTCCTTTGAATGAACTGCAGATTTTTTTGTTCATTTCATTTCAATTTTTAGAAATAGAATTTTTTCTTTGCTTGATGATTTTTATTTTCAAAAATTGATTTCTACCGATTTAAAAAAATGTAGGTAGGTACTAGGTACGTAATCAAAAATTTTTTCAACATTGATTTTTTCCAATGATTTTTATTGAGGATTTTCCCTTATTTTCAATGAAAATATATTTTTTGCAATCTTATAATTTTTGGAATGTTTTTTCATAAATTTTCAAAATTAAAAATTGAATATTTTTTTAATATTTCTTTTTTCAAGAATGAATTTTTTTACTATTTCGATTTTTTTTTTTAATTTCATGATTTAATTTTTTCCAATAATTTTTAAGGATGACTTTTCCCATAATTATATTTTGTTACGAATATGAGTGAAAATTGAAAATTTTATTTCATAATATCACGATTTCGAACGATTTTGGAAATTTTGACTTTAAAACTAGTGTTTTAATTGTAAACGTGGGTGTTGTGACAATATTGTACGAGCTTTTATTTAAAAAGATCACCCTCAAACTATTGTCTTGTTTTTATTAGTACCGATATCAGATTAGGTTATGATGAAATACGAAGATTTACTCACTTGTTTACTCCATTTCCAGTCAGGACCGCGAATTACTCTTGCAACAACTCCTTCCATCATGAAATGATTGCAACGATTCGAAATAATAGCTCGCTCCAATGCTCCATAGTCCATTGTGATGCGAACGCACTGTCAACACGTGAAACGAATTATATTGCATCATATTACTTTAGACAAGGGAAGAAATGATACATTTTCAACGGAAATGTATGAGAATCGCGAACGGGAAAACTGGAAAAGCGAATTTAACGAAAACTCATTACGCGACCGAGTAGAATAAAATTTTCAAATCATTTCACAAAATTTCACTATCACCATCACGTTCTCTACCCGCTCCGCTGTGCCAAACAACTGGCAAGCAAGGCGAGCTGTGTTGTGTGATGTAGTGTAGTGTTAAAGTACAGGCGACGACTGGCTCTCTCCTTTCTGTACGCTTATCGCGAAACAACCAATCCTAACGCAGCGTTCAAAATTAAAATAGAGACTTGAATTTGATGAACGTTTCCAAGAATTTTAACCATTATACCTAACATTGGTGTACATATGTAGATATTATCTCTGTGTTTGCTATTTTCTAAAAAATGCATTGAGAATATTTTTTCAGCAAGATAACAACGATAAACCGAAGCTTCAAACTTCAACGCAAGTCGAGACTCGAACCAAAAAAAATGGATTGTCAAAATATTATGCTCAATTCGAACACGAATTTCTCTATACAAGAGTGCTCGAAATTTTTATCTCGGAAAAGTAATGATGGGTTTAAAATTTTAATATTTGTACGTATGGAATGTTGAATGAGAGAATGTTATTTTCTTCTCTGAGAAATAGTAAGAATTTTTTCACAGAAAAATGGAAAAAAAAATTTTCTTTCAAAAAAAATGAAGATTGTAAAATAGAAAATTTTTTTTTAAACATTCTTGAATAAAAATAACAGAAAGTGCTTCTTGGAAATCTGAACCAAAAAAAATCAAAATATATTAATTTTTTTAATTAAGCAAAATTGCAATTCTTTTCTCGAAAAAAAAATGATTTCTGTCTATGAAGGGATTTTCATTTGAAAAAAAAATGATGACTAAATATTATAAAAGCAGAGATTAAAATCTCTCCAAAAACGAAAAAGTGAGAAATTTTCATTGCAAAAAACTTACTTGGGTAGGCTTAAAATGAGACTTTACTTCAGGAGAAAAAAAAAACAGAAATTTCTATCTAAAAACATGAAAATGAACTGAGAAAATATTTTAGTAGGTAAGTTTTTATTTCCAAAAATCGAAACAAGTAATTTAAAAAAATTTCATCCTTGGAAAATTAATAAATTTTTCAATGGAAATTTAAAATTTCTTTGCCAAAAAATTGAAAATATTCCTACGTTCTCCAAAAAGTTACTTACGTATTTCCAAACAAATTTATTTTTAATTGAGTCGAAAAAACCCGAAATTTTTTCTCAGGAAAAATTCTGTCTATGAAACAAAAAAAAATAAAAAATAAAATAATGATCCAAAAATTTTCATCCATCATTTTTTTATCCGAAAATTTGACTCCAAAAATTTCTTCTAAATATTTCATTCGGATTCAAAATAATTGAAAATTTTTTGCCAAAAATTCTAGAAATGTTTTTACTTTGAAAAAATTCTGTCCAAACTAAACTCCGAGATTTTTTCTTCAAAAAAATGTAGGTAAGTTAATTTTTTTAATTGAGCAAAAAACTGAGATTTTTTTCTTAAAGCGAAGCAGATCTGCCTTCTAAAGTTCTAAAAAAATTGAAATTATTGTTCAGACAATTTCTTACGTAGAAATAGGTACCTATAATTATGCAAATATTTAAAAGAATCTTAATTTTTTTTAGTGCTTACTCTAAAAAAAATTCCTTTCAAAGAAATGAGATTTTTTTGCTCAGAAATAAAATTTTTAATTTGAATAACTGAAGAAAAAATTGATTTTGAAAAAATTCCAGTTTACAGATAGAAAATATTTACGATGAATACAGTTTACGTTTTTCATCTACGATTTTTTCAAGAATTACGATAACTCTTGAATCAGCAAAAACAACGATGTATCTAAGTATCGATGTATCTAAGTATCTACGTAATTTCCAGTTCGAATATGTACAAGACATTTTTAAATCACGTGTATCACAATTCAACTGCGAAATAACGATGTTGACATTTTGCTACACGGAAACGTCAGCATTTTCACGCTGGCTAAAATATTACTATCTACCACGAGCGAGCACTTCTTCTCACATTGCAAACACGTGAGAGGTTACTTTTCTATGGCTCGTAATCTGGCAGTAAATTTACATCTTTTTCAAGTCAGTTCCTTTAGGAGATGAAGAAGCCATGGTTAAAAACAATTGGACGTTTTAAAACTAATGAAGAAGTCGAACTAAAATGCTTAAAAGCACTGCTTTTGACACTGAACAGTATAAACCATGCCACTCCAAAGGACAACTCAACTCTCAACCCTCAACTACTACGCCATTACGCTACTCCAAGACGGAACACGATAACGGATAACAACGCATCCCCGTCACACTGTCGCGACAGGCTGCGTTGCCGATGCTATCATAATTTCATAGCTTTGGAAGTCCTACTACTGTTGTACATATTTTACTGAGACGATTTTCTTGCATTTTCTTTTTAGGTTTTTTTCTGTCAAGAAAAGACACGTTATTAAAATTTTACAAGTTTGTACAATTTGAAATTCGTGTAAAAAATATTTTCAGTCAATAATTTGAATTCGAGCATTTCTCAAATTTTTTTCAAAGTTTCCAAAACGTAAATTTTCAAAGTTTGATTTATTTTTTTTAAATTTCGTGAAAATTCAGAAAGTGTGAAATTGTCAAAATTTCATAAAAGGAAAAATTGCTCATTTTTTTATTTCAATAAATTTTTAAAATTCGAAAGAAATGTAATATTACTAAAAAATTTAAAAATTATACAGATTAAGTGCCAAAATTGGTTTGACAAATTTAAAAAAAAAAAAAAAAAAAACGAACGTAAAATATGAAGGCGAATATTCATCATAATACATCTGATGCTCCAGCTCAAAAAAATACCACGTTTCGCGAAATAAACGGTTTAAAAATACGAAAACTTACTCTTTCTCAAGTCAGTTCTTTTAGGGGTTTCCGTCTCTTCCCCCGAATCCCTTTTCCCGATGGACATTTTCCCGAATAAAAAAGTCCCCGAAAGTCAGTTTCCTGAATGTGTTTTCCCCGATTTTTTTTCCCCGAATTCTTTTTCCCGAATCCGTTACCCCGAATGATTTCCCGAAAATTTTCCCGAATTTTTTTACTTGTGAAAATGGCGATTTTTTTCAAACAAATGTTGTAGATTGAGGTCCTAGGAATAATTTTGGTTATTATAAAATTTTCGATTACACCCTTCCCTCTCCTCCAATTTCGCATAATATGACTTATTTAATTAATATTATCAAAAACTGGGGGAGGTAGGGGTCCAATTGAAAAAATTTTCAAATAAAAGTTGTAGATTCAAGTCTTGAGAATAATTTTGGGTACTACAAAATTTTCGATTGAACCCCTCCCTTCACTCCAATTTCGCATAATATGACTTGAATAATCAAAAACGGAGTGAGTAGGGGTCCAATTGAAAAAATTTTCAAATAAAAGTTGTAGACTGAGGTCTTAAAAATAATTTTTGTTATTATGAAATTTTCGATGAGACCCTTTCCTCCCCTCTAATTTCGCATAATAAATGACTTAGATACTTGAAAAGTTATAAAATTATTAAAAGGGGGGGCTAGGAGTCCAACTGAAAAATTTTTCAAACAAAAGGTATAGATTGAAGTCCTAGTAATAATTTTGGTTATTACAAAATTTTTGGTATGTACCATATCCCTTCCTTCACTAAATTAACCCCGAACTCAATGTCCCGAAGGACAATTCCTCGAATTAGTGATGTTCGAGAGAGAGTGATTCGGGGAAAAAAATTCGGGTTTAAAAATTTCGGGGTAAAAATTTTCGGCAGAACAACTTTCAGGAACTTTTTCATTCGGGAAAACGTCCTTCGGGACGATGGATTCGGGAAAATGAACGGGAATCCTTTTAGGAGATAAAGAATTCATGGTTAAAAACAATTCAACGATTTTACAACTAATTAAAAAGTCAAACTAAAATGCTTAAAAACTACGCTATACCGAACCGTCTAAAACATGCCACTCGAAACGAAAATTGATCTAAAATTACATCAAGAGCTAAAAAGAATCAAGATAAGTCTGGCAAACTGGCAAAAGAGATGCAACGTATTTGATGAGGCCACATTCACTTCACATTTAGTAATTCTATAGGCTTAAAATGAGACTTTTCCTCAGGAAAAAAAAAACAGAAATTTCCATCTAAAAACATAAAATTGAACTGAGAAAATTTTTTAGTAGGTAATTTTTTATTTCCAAAAATCGAAACAAGTAATTTAAAAAAATTTCATCCTTGGAAAATAAATAAATTTTTTAATGGAAATTTAAAATTTCTTTGCCAAAAAATTGAAAACATTCCTACGTTCTCCAAAAAGTTACTTACGTATTTCCAAACAAATCTATTCTAAATTAAGTCAAAAAAAAAACGAAATTTTTTCTCAAAAAAAATTCTGTCTATGAAACAAAATCACATTATGTACCTTCTCATCTTCCTACAAAAAAAATGAAAGCTTGTTAAAATAATGATCCAAAAATTTTCATCCATCATTTTTTTATCCGAAAATTTGACTCCAAAAATTTTTTCTAAATATTTCATTTGGATTCGAAATATTTGAAATTTTTTTTGCCAAAAATTCTAGAAATGTTTTTACTTTGAAAAAATTCTGTCCAAACCAAACTCTGAAACACATTCTCAGCGAAAGATTCCAGGTACAAGTTCCAATAAATTGATAAGATATTTAACGAACTTTACGAGTTGTGCAATCGAAAACGAAAGAGGGCGTCTCAAATTTAACAAAAATTTTCAAATTCGTGGTTTTACCACACCTGGCATCACTGATTATGTTGGGCGCTGGACCGTTGAAATTCAAATTTTAACGGCCAAAGGACCAACAAAAATTTCGTTACACGGTAGCATGACACTTTGACAGCAATGTTCGACTCATGTGGTACGGATTAACGTTTTCAGTTTTTTTTCGAAAGAGTTTTTAAATTTCATTTAGTTTTAGAGAAGTGTTTTTTTTTTATAAAAGATTGGCAATAAGGTCCATTTCAAGATAGTATCGAGAGTATTTGTGCACCCAAGTCCTTATCACCCTGTAAAAAAAACATCAAAAATTCACTAATAGGGCGTAAGTAAATCCATTTTTTAATTTTTTTCTCCTCTTATTTACGAAAATTGCTGATGAAAACAAGTTTCAACAGCATCATTATTGAACCCCCTCTTTCCACTTTAATTTTGCAATTTTACCAGGTAAAAATATTATATTCTTTGCTTTGTAAAAATTCTCCTACGTTCTCCCAAAGAACAAGATTATGTTCCGAGTCAACTTCGGATACCTGCATAACTTATGCAATATAAATTTTACGTTTCAAAAGAGTGGATATAATTTTTCGATCCATTAGAATAATTTCTTGTGACATATGGCTCAATAAAGTCTTGGAAAATTTTATCATATAGTTTTGGAAGGTTTATTGCAAAAAAAAAAATGCAATATTTTCTTACGAAGAAGCACATTTTTCAATAATAATATCGAAAAAAATGGACCAACCAGAGTCAGACCACACTTCAAATTTTTCAGGTGATTTCCACACGAGATGTTGTAAAAAAATTTCGAATAACGTTACAAAGGATTTTATCATTATTTTACTGCACTTCTAATTAATACTTAATAAAAAATTCTCTGACCAAAAAACTTGTCCCGGAATTATTAAAGTATTATGCTCATACCTATGCTCTTAAGATTAAGGGGGGGGGGGGGCTTGTTTTGGAACATTTTTTGTTGAATGCATAGCGTTGATTAGCAGAATTTTCTAAGACCTTTGCATGACGTCATTTTTATTTTTCACCTATGAAGTTTTGAAGAAAAATTGGAAACTAATTTCAAATTGTTTCTTTTTACAAAAAAAAATAATTTTTGATTTTTGAAAAATAAAATGCATAGAGTTCTCAAAAAAAGAAAATTATTTTCATATTGCATTTTGATTGTGTCATTTTGTAGAAAATGTTGTTAGATTTTTTGGAAAATTACAAATTTCAAGGTCAAAATTGGAGAAAAACGCGATTTTTACTTCAGGTACCGTTTCTAGGAAAACTATGCAACCCACAAAACTTTTTCTTAGAATCTTTTTTATTCAGTAGAGTCTTGTCTATAATTTAACGAGAGGATTTTGCAAAATTTTAATTTGTCGACTATTTCTTTCGAGTCGACTGGAATACTTCCGAGGAAAAACTATGAGAGGGTTTCATAAAATGGGAGAGAAAGTACGAATTTTGCAAAATCCTCTCGTTAAATTATAGACAAGACTCTACTGAATAAAAAAGATTCTAAGAAAAAGTTTTGTGGGTTGCATAGTTTTCCTAGAAACGGTACCTGAAGTAAAAATCGCGTTTTTCTCCAATTTTGACCTTGAAATTTGTAATTTTCCAAAAAATCTAACAACATTTTCTACAAAATGACACAATCAAAATGCAATATGAAAATAATTTTCTTTTTTTGAGAACTCTATGCATTTTATTTTTCAAAAATCAAAAATTATTTTTTTTTGTAAAAAGAAACAATTTGAAATTAGTTTCCAATTTTTCTTCAAAACTTCATAGGTGAAAAATAAAAATGACGTCATGCAAAGGTCTTAGAAAATTCTGCTAATCAACGCTATGCATTCAACAAAAAATGTTCCAAAACAAGCCCCCCCCCCCCACCCCTTAAATCATCGTAATTTCCCGGTTCTTCGATAATAAGATTGATTGTAAGGCCCAATTAATTAATATTACAAAATTGTTTACTTTCTCTTCGAACGTGTAAAACGAAATGCTTGTGCCAAATGTTACGAAAATTTAAGTTCGTACGAAATTTATATTTGATTAATAACTAATCAAAAAATCTAATTCAAGTGCCTATTTATACAAAATAATTCACGTCCATTTTTTTTTTAAAAGTCTCGTTAAATCAAATTAGGAATAAATTTATATATTTTAAATACCGAACAAAACTTGACACAAATTTTATCTCAAATTAAATAGGTAGGCTTGAAAAATAATCAAACAAACAATTCAAAACTTACTTCACTGGCGACAATTCGTCTACGGTAATTCATGTTTAATTAATCACCACATAGATGAAATTTATTAAAGTATTCATCTACACAAACACGACAATAAAAAAATTAAAACCATGTAAAATTTTGGCCAGCTAAAAGCCAATTTTCATTCGAATAGCACTATAAAAACACCACATGTAGCGTGAACTAGTAAAAACACGAACTTGGTCTCGAGTAATAAGTCAATAATCGTACGGAGTAACCAGCGTTTTCGAACTAAACCTACAGACTGATGTACGTAATTGAACTTTCTCCCAGCACTGATGAGTATGCTGAACCTAGACGTTGAGCAAAGAACAAGTTGGTATCCCTTTTTGTGCAAATTGAGGCAGGTTTGACATTGAGCGTTTTAATTGGTTTCCAACTTGAAAGTAGGTGTTATCGGAAGAGGTATGAAAATTATCTACGTTTTTACTGAAAAAAAAGTATAAATATTTGACTTACATCTTCGTACGCGTTTTGACCATAAAATTTTTCGTCCTATTCGACAGATTTGAATGTGCAAAGCAAAAATACCTACATATTCCATAAATATTATGTTATACGTGAATTTAGGGTTTTTTTCTTGAAAATGATTACATATGTAGATCTATCAGAAAAAAATATAGGTACCTAGGTAAATAAAATTGATATGATCTTTTTTAAAAGATTTGGGGAAATGGAAAATTAAAAAAAAATCATATAAAAAGTTTGAGAAAAAAATTAATCAATAATTTTTCAAGTAGATAAGTACAAGTAGCCAAAAGTAGGCAAATATGTACTTTTTTGAAAAACATCTTGGAAATAATTATTAATAAAAATTATTAGAAAAATTTGAGTGAAAAGTTTTTTAAAATTTTTGATGAAAAATTAAGAAATGAATGTACCTACTTGAACAAAAATTCAGAATAAAAATTTGGAAAGATATTTGATTGAAATTTCGAAAAAAGGGACTATCCGGGTAAAATGGTGAAAAGTGCCTCGTCACCGATTGGGACGAAACTCACCCCAAATGTTGGTATTGATGTAAAACTACCCCAAAATTTTTTTTAGATCCCACCCCTACCCGAGAAAAATGGCCGTATATGACGAAAATTCAATATTTTCTATACGGGGAGGGGGTAATCCAAATTTTTTGAAATTTTCACAGAAAATAGTGTCTGTGCAGGTGTATGCGTGAGAATTTTTTCAAAAAAATGTTCTCGAATTTTCCAGGGGGTTGAAATTTTCAAAAATTCATATTAAAAAAATGGGGAGGGGGGTCATGGCTGAAATTTTTTTCAAAACTGTGTTATACTCTCAAGTATAGCATATATTTTACTCGGGTCCCAAAAATCGGTGCAACATGGTCAAAAAAAGGAAAAACATGTAAATACCGCGTTTTTCTTCATTTTTTCGCCATATTTTAGATGTTCCAGGTCAAAATTTTGTGTAATGTACTCGTAAAAGATATCGAGGGCGCTGAATTCGATTTTGGAACTAAAATTCACTTTTGACCCCAAAATGCGCCGCTGAGGGGGTTCAATTTTTATAATTTCGACATTTACAAAATTGATATCAAAATATAGGTTTTCGGGGGCGCTGAATTCAATTTTCGAACTTATATTCACTTTTGACCCCAAAATGCGCCCCTGAGGGGAGGTTCAATTTTGGTAAAGTCGAAATTTACAATATTGGTATCAAAATATAGGTTTTGGGGGCGCTGAATTCGATTTTAAAACTCAAATTCACATTTGACCTTCGAATGGAGCTCTTGAGAGGGAGTTCGATTTCGATAATTTTAAAATTTGCACTGCAATCTTATACCTGTACTTCAATTTTAAACTTATAAAAATTGAACCACCCTGGGGATTTATCAAGGGGCCAAAACTGAATTTGAGTTTTAAAATCGAATTCAGCGCCTCCGAAAACCTATATTTTGATACCAATATTGTAAATGTCGAAATTGTAAAAATTGAACCCCCCTCAGCGGCGCATTTTGGGGTCAAAAGTGAATTTTAGTTCCACAATCGAATTCAGCGCCCTCGATAACCTATATCTACATACGGATCTTGCAAATTTCGATATTTAAATCACTTTCAGGAGAGAAACAAAAATGTGAATTAGAAGTCAATTCGAGCCCGAGAGATTACATGACGCGTTACGGCGAACTGCCGTGGAAAAGTTCTTGGCTCGCGCGCTCGACCACCATTCTTCAAATAATGCCCCTGCGATAGGTGGGGGGGGGGGGTGAACCGATCAAGCTAAAAATTTTTGTGGGTTATTTTCGCATGGAATAGAACCAATCTAGGGGGGGGGGGGTCCGCTCAAAATTTCAAAAAAATTTTTTCACAAATAAGTATAAAAAAAGAAAGTGCTCAAAACAAGCAGGGTCCATGTTCCACGGGCCCTACGGCTAGTATTTAGATATTGTTAGCTTAGTACCTCGTTTTGGTATCTTTTACGAGTACATTACACAAAATTCTGATTTTTTCCAAAATTTTGACCTTGAACATCTAAAATATGGCGAAAAAATGAAGAAAAACGCGGTATTTATATGATTTTCCTTTTTTTGACCATGTTGCACCGATTTTTGGGACCCGAGTAAAATATATGTTATACTTAAGAGTATAACATAGTTTTAAAAAAAATTCCAGCCATGACCCCTTCCCCATTTTTTTAATATGAATTTTTAAAAATTTCAACCCCCTGGAAAATTCGAGAAAATTTTTTTGAAAAAATTCTCACGCATACACCTGCACAGACACTATTTTCTGTGAAAATTTCAAAAAATTTGGATTACCCCCTCCCCGTACAGAAAATATTGAATTTTCGTCATATACGGCCATTTTTCTCGGGTAGGGGTGGGCGTAGGGATCTAAAAAAATTTTTGGGGTAGTTTTACATCAATACCAACATTTGGGGTGAGTTTCGTCCCAATCGGTGACGAGGCACTTTTCACCATTTTACCCGGACAGTCCCTTTATGCAAATTATAGGAAAAATTTGTATGAAAAATTTTGAATTAAAAAATGGAAAATTGTTATCAAACAATTTTCGAAAAATTAAGTAGGAAAATTCGAAATAAAGTTTTAAAAAATCTATGAAAATTTTTGAAAAAAAATTAATCAATGAAATAATGATGTGAGGCACTTGAAAAAATTTAGGAAAAAAAGTGATGACGATTTAGACAAAAAAAAAATTGAGAAAAACTGTGATGGAAAATTTAAAAAAAATGGCCAAACAATTGTAAACAAATTTGATAAGTATTTACTGTGAGTTGAATAATTCAAGTAGGTGCGTGGAAAAAATCTAAAACAAATTGATAACAATTGGGAATTAGAAAAAAAGGAAAAAAGAATTTTGAAAAAAGAACTACATAAAAAAAGTTTGATGAATTTGGAAATGAATTTGATTGACAAAAATTTAGAATTCAATATTTGGATGAGTTTAAAATACCAGTAGGAATTTTTTTCATAAACTATTTTTTTTGTGAAAATATGTCAAAAAGATTCTCTGGTTCTCCAGACGAAGAGTTTCTCAAATTTTTCGAGCAAATTGTTTTAAATTTTTTGGACTTGAAAATGTTTTTCAAAATCTCGGAGAAAAGAAATCTGAATTTTCGTGGAATCAAAAAAATCTCTACCTTTTTTATTGCCAAAATTAATAAAAAAATTATTTACCTACCTACACCCTTTTCATTTATTTAATTACTTTTTTTGAAGAATGAATCGTTTTGATTTTTTTTTTTGCGAATTGAAGAATTCCTCGCGATTTTGTTGGAGAAAATAACTTTATGAATTTATTCAAAATAAAAAAATTTCTTAATTTATTTTCATTTAGTGGAAAGTTTCACCATTTTTGAATTAGGTTCAAAATCAGATAGGTAACAATTTTTCAAGTTTTTCAAGGGGGAAATTTTTTAGTCGTTTTTGAAAATAAAGATTTTCAATTTGTCTGTTTTTTTTTTCGTTTTTTTTTTATAAATTTTATACCTCACTTTCATTTTTTTTAAATTTGAAAATGAATTCTTAAAATTTATGTTTTTTTCCTTAAAGTAAAAAAAATCATTATTGTTATGAAATATACCTATTAATTTTGCAATATACAAGGAGTGACTTGACGAAATAAAGATCGAAAATACCAAATTGGAATACAGATGATTACCCATTAATTCGATTAATCCGAATTTTCCTAAAAATATTCCGAACCATTTTTTCAGACAGATTTTCCAAGTCAAACTTCAGAGTAGGGCTATAAAGAATTAAACGAGACTTGAAAGTAGAACATTTTTTAAAGAATTTTATTCTCTACAATTCACTTGGTTTTTTTGTCATATAAATGTTTGTCATTGGAAAAGAAACATTGAAATAATGATCGCCATTTTCATTTTTTTGATAATTATTGGAAAAAATAGATTAACAAATTCTCAATTTTTTTAGATGTCAAAAAATATTTTTTTGAAAAATAAAATGTTTTGATTTTTTTTGCTAATTGAAAAATTTGAAATCTTCCAGCAATATGAATTTTTTGAAAAATGGGAATAATTCAAAAATTTCAAATTTTTCATCTCTCAGAATGAACCCGAGTAATGAGAAAATAATTTTTTGAGCAATTTTTTCATAGAAAACAAATTTGTTTTTGTGATCTTTGAAAGGGCGGAATTTTTATTAAGCGTAGGAGCGTCAAAAACCTGAATCCGACTCTGAACCTTACAATAATTGTAATAGGTACTTAACAAAAAAAGAAATGCCTAATCTGTTGAAAAAAAATTAATCATAATTTTATTTCAATTTCATCAGCAGATTTGCTAACTTTTGTTTTTTATTTCAATCCTATAGGCTTCTTCAGTAATAATTTCAAAAAAAAATCTTCAAGTTGGTGAAAATTTCAATTTATGGGTCGAAAAATTTTTTAGCATCAACTTTATTCTCAATTTCATAACATTTGGTATTTTTTTTCTTTCTTTCTTTTAAATTTCAACCCTGCAATGTTGTAGGACTTCTCGAGTAACATTTTCAATAAAAAAAAATCATCAACTGTACGGAAATTTGAATTAATGAGTCGAAAATTTCTTAAAATCAGTTTCTTCAATTTGAGCAGATTTGACAATAAGTTTGAAAACTTGTTTATAATTTTAAAAATTTGATAAAAATTTAAAATTAAAACATTTTGAAATTTTTGTAAAATTTTGAAATTGAATCAATCATAAGCATTACGCCAAAATTTTCTAAAATTTTTAAGCAGTCGATTACTTATAAATCTTTCATTACTCAATCGGTAAAAATTCAAAAGTTTTCCACTTCGAAATAGTAACAATAATAATAATTTTTTGAAGTTTCATCATTATACTTGAAATTCAGCTCCATTTTTCAAAATTTTCAAACTTCGCCCTTTTCCAATTTCGATAAAAATATTCAATTACCTAGATTAATTTTTTAAATTACCTAGTGCATTTTTTGGCTAAATTTTTGAAAAACAGTTTTCGCGCATTCTTGAAATTTCTGCCTAAATTTTTAAACGATTTCAAAACGTCAATTTTTAAATTTGGAAACATTCAACAATTTTTGAACATTCTGATAAAAATTTAGAATTCCCCAAATTTTCGATTTTAATAAACTTTTTAAATTAGATGAATATCATTTTAAATTTTGCCAAATTCAATTACATTTTTAAAAATCCAATTTGTAAGCACGAGTTTTTTAATTTCGTATTTTTTAAATATTAGGTAAAATTACAAAGTTGAGAATTTCTAAATTTTTCATAAGATTTCGAAATTAGTTTAGAATTTTTTTTAAATTTCACCAAACTCAACTCTAAAAATCTAATTTAGGTTCCTATTGAAATTTTAAAATTAACTGAAAAGAATACTTTATGGCTAAATCTTTGTAACGTTCTAATTTTTTTTAACGTTTGGAAACATTCCTATAATTTTAGAATATTTTTGATAAAAATGCAACAATTCACAATTTTTAAATTATTCTAATAAAAGTTTGTAATCAGTCCGATATTTTAAATTTTGTCAAATTTTACTACAATGCATTTTTAATTTAAATAAGTTTTCAAAATTTGATGAAAATTAAAAATTATCTTTAAGTCATCTCTACTAAATGTTTGAAAATAAAAACAGGAGAAAAATTTTAAATTTACTTTTCAATTAGTGGCGAAGTTTTCAAATTAGGTCTAGGTTCTTTCAATTTACTCAATTAAACAATTTCTAATAGAAAATTTTTCTACTGAATTTCTTAGGATGAACAGGCGGCGCGTGGAGATGGTGGAGGCCGGAATCGGGTACAGGTATATGTACCAAGGTTTCGGCTTCACCATCCACCAACATCGCGGTGGAAACATTGTTTTGCGATGTCGGCAGTGCTCCATTACCAGTATGTATTTGTAGCTGCCATAGGTGGTCATTAGGGTAAACGTAATAATAAAATTAATTAATAACATTGTCCTTTTCAGTTACAATAGATCAGCAGGGCTACGTCGTGCGAGAGTCGCTAAGACAGCACCGCCACCCTACTGAAGAGCAACCGGCGAGGATTCAGCAATTCAGAGAGGTGATGCGTAATCGGATAACTTCATCTGCGTTGCCTCTGTTCGTGATATATCGGAATACCCTCGCCGAGTAATATATAAAACACTACATTCTAGTATTCCCTTCTTCCTCCAACATAAATTAAATAATTAATGTAATTATGTACGATATTGATTTCAGATTCCCAGATTTAGCTAACCATATGAACTATCACGAACTTGTTCGCACTTTCCAGAGGGACCGACAACGGGCATTACCCAACGTGCCCGTTGAGGTAATCGTCGACCTGGGGGCCCTACTTTCGGACCCTCAATGGGGTTCTCTAGGCTGGACCACCGATAATCAGGCGTTGTACCGCAGGACGGCGGGAAACCACGCTATTATTTTCATATCGCCTCGATTACAGCAGTAAGTAGTCGACTAATCATTTCGGTGAACCATAGTATAGGTAATAACTCGTTTGATAAAAATGCTTTGTGACAGAGTTTCTGATATTAATAATATCTCTTATGGAGGGGCAGGGGAAACTTTTGAAAAGTAGGTTCCATTTTTTGGTCATTTCGAAAAGTATTTTTTTATTTTGTTTATGGTTACCTTTTTTCATTCCTTTATTGGTTTATATTTCTCTGAATAGTCAAAGTTATGAAAACAATACTCAATTGTTATTTAAAAAAAAAAAATTTGTTGCACTTTTGAAAACACTACTTAGGTTTCGAAATTATTACCTTTTTTCGGTAGGTCACTAATATTTTGTTGGATTTTTGAAAATTTGGACAGTTTTTAAAAAAATGAGTGGAACATAAATAAGTGGATAAATATTTAAGGTACCCTGTTGATAGATATTCTTGTTCACTTAATTTTTTCTTGAAATTAAACAGCTTGTTGACCCAAAACGGTACCACTCTGATGATGGATGCTACATTCAGCAGTGTGCCTAATATCACCGAGGTTGCGCAGCTCCTTACCATAATGGCTCGCACATTGGATGACACCATGCTACCGGTAGCATGGTGCCTAATGCGGAGGAGGAATACAGAATGTTACGCGGACATTTTCCAACACATTCAAGAAATTGTTGGAGCTATGCAGCCTGCAATTGTCCTCGCCGACTTCGAGGCTGCCTTGCAGGCTGCAGTGAGGGTAGCCTTTCCAGGAGCACGCCTGATAGGCTGTTACTTTCACTATGTCCAGGTAAGCTTCTTACCAAGTACAACACCAGTTCTTTCAATTTGACATATCACAGTAAAATTTTTTCTGTGTGATTTAGGCTTTGTGGAGGAACAGAGCTCACCACGGGCTTTCAAGGCAAGTACTTGAGGGGAATGAGAGGCTGCCAATTATTTTTAGGATGGCCACGGCATTACCCCTCCTCCCGGCGCAAGACATCCTCCTGGGGATACGAATTATTGAACGTTATACCGACTTCGCACCTCAGGCGCGAAACTTTGTAGCGTATATTCGAAATTTTTGGCTACCGCGTAAGTTTCAATTTTCAATTTCGTTGATTTTTTTTTCTCTAGTTTTCAACATCAACTGAGGTATAAAAATCAACGATGCTTTACCAATTTTTCAATTAGAAATCTCTGGATTTTTTTCATCATCAATGCAGTTGTATAATTATGCAAAAATAATGGGGGAAAGCAGATTCACTAAAAAATGAAGTGAAATGGACATTAAACAAACTTATGAAATCTATCGCTTTTAGCTCGAATTATTATAAATCAGATAATCGGAAGTTGCATAATCGCGTTTCCATGGTATCTGAAAAAAAATTGTCCAAATGAAAGAGAAAAAATAACAAAGATTTCATATTTTTGAAATCAAAAAAAAAAAAAAAAAATCGATTGCAAAAGAAAATTATATTACCAAAATTGACAGAATCGGTAAACCTATTCTTTAAAAATAGCTTTTTCTTTTATGAATTTTTTTGTTTTTAATAATAAAAAATGGTGGGACATTATACCTTCCATAAAATTTTCAGAATACAATCATTTTTTACATCGATTGCTGATTACAGGAGCCGAAACGCTTAGCGTATACAATGAACGGCGACGAACCAATAATGAAATCGAAATCTACCACAGGTACCTACCGGCGACAATGAACGTGATAAATGGACGGAGGCCAAGCGTATGGAATTTCTTAAGTAAGTTATACGTTTGGTTAGCGTGATATTGTAAAACACGACTTCATAACATATTTCTATACAGACGGACTACGAGTGCTGGAAAATTCCGTATGGAATTCCTTTCTGCAATTGCAGCAGGGCCGCCACGTCCACTGGCGTCCTACTCGCGCCCAGCTAGCCCACCAGCAGCAGTTGCAGACTGCGTGGCAGCAGTACGCGGCAGGGGAGCGCACGGCGGAAAGCCTTTTACGGTGGATGGGCCACCATGCCCCGCAAATTGCAGAGCACATTTTGGCCCCGTTGAGAGATCCGGTGATAGATGATGGTAAGTACAAGTGCAATATTTTTAGTCTGAAGCCTTGGGAATAATTTTAATTACAAAAATCGCGATTGGACCCCTCCCTCCCCTTCACAATTACAATTCTTGAAAAGCTCCTAACTTGGAAGTAGGTACTCATCTAACTTGCAATATGTAAAAGAATGGTAAATGTTGAGTTTTTTGCAAAAAAAGAAATCGTTTTTTAAAATGCACAGTTTTACAAATTCTTCAACTGTGAACAATTATTCAAGTACGTTAAAAATTGGAATCATGGTAAACAGTTTTTTTTTTCAATTCCATTACTTTCAATTTTTGAAATTTTGGCCTTTTTCGAAGTTTTGATGTAGAAAACATTTCACGATTACTATAAATTACAACTTATGAACAATTTTTGATTTTTTGAAATTTTGATTTTTAAAAACTGCTGGATTATGAGAAATTAAACTTTTCATGGTATCAATTTTTCATGTTGACAACTCTTTAGTGAAAATCATGACCGGCGTTAGCCCAGTTGCCCTCATGCTCGAGCAGCACACGAGATTACTCACGAAAAAATTCAAATTCAATCTGTAAAAAGTGTCACCCAATAAAAAAATAATACTTTTTTTGTAAATTTGGGACCCTTTTCAAATTTTTTACAATTTTTTTAGAACGATTTTATTTCCTATTGTTTAGAAAGAAAATTTTTTACAATTATTTTTCAGAATGATGATTTTTTTTCAATTTTTAAGAATTCAATTTTTTTACAATTATTCAGAATGAAAATTTTTTACGATTTCTTTGAAACGATTTTCTTCTTGAATTTTCTACAATGTGAATTTTTTACCAATTTTATAGGACGATTTTTTCCTCAAATTTTTTAGAATGAAATTTTTTTTTAAATTTTCAAAATGAAAATTTTCTATCATCTTTATAGAACGATTTTTTCCTTCAATTCTTTTGGAATGACAATTTTTTACAATTTTTTTGGAACGATTTTTCCCCTTGATTTTCTCGAATCATTTTTTTTTCTCAATTTTTTACAATTTTTTTAGAACGAGTTTTTCCCCTCAATTTTCTAGAATCAATTTTTTTTTCAATTCTCTAAAATGAAAATTTGTTACAATTTTTTAAAATGAAAATTTTTTGCAATTTTTTAGAATGAAAATTATTTACCATTTTTTAGGAAGATTTTTTCAATGTTTTTAGAATTTTTTTTTTCAATTTCTTAGGATGGATTTCTTTCCAACTTTTTAGAATGAAATCTTTTTACAATATTTTGGAATAAAAATTTGTTACTGTTTTTCAAAATGAAAATTTTTACAATTTTACAGAATGAAATGAGATTTTTCAATTTCTCAGGATGACAAATGACCAGTTTTGAATTTTTGAAATAATATTTCAAGTTTATAATCTTTTTTTTAAATGAATAATTTCTCATTTGAAAAAATAATAAATTTCCACATTTCTTAATACTAGAAAACTTGAAACATCAATTGAGGTCGGTCGTAGGGCAAAATTGAAGAGAAATCGGGTAACAAAAAAATCAACCAATTTTTGAGCAGCGGATAATAGAGGTTCTACTTTATATACTTATATGAAGTATTTTTTCCAACATTTTCATCCCCCCCCCCCTCCCGGCCTACATAACCTGAGCACCACTTGAGGAAATAAAGATCCGCCCGCTATGGTGAAAATGAACCCAAATGAACAAAAAATTTTTTTTTTTTAGGTATCCAAGATGATCGTAATCCTGCAGATGGTGCTCCGCCAGTCGACGAAAACGAAGTGATCGCGCCCCCTCAACCTCAACAGCCACTGCCACCATTGCCACCATTGCCACCATTGCAATTTCTCCATGACGTGAGGGGCTTGCAACCGCCGCCGGACGCAGAACCACCAGCGGCGGCAGCCCAACCGCGAGGCAGGAGAGGAGGCGGCAGACAAAGGCGAGCCGCAGCCCGAGTAAACGTGGGAGCCGCAGACGCCGCAGCTGCAGACGCCCCAGCACATCCGAGAGCAGGTGGTCGAGGACGAGGTGGTCGAGGACGAGGTGGACGAGGCCGAGGTGGACGAGGACGAGGCCGAGGTGCAGTAGTATTGGACATTCCTCAATGGCAAGAGGAACGCCTTGCCGAAGAAAATGCGGACGATCCTCTCGAGCCATTCCCGCAAGAGCAAGAAGAACCGGTGGAAATCGAAGTCATCGATCTTGACCAGGAACATACGCCGCCGGTGTCGCCACCACCGTCGCCGCCTATGATTAACGAACCACCGCCGCCACCACCGTCGCCGCCTATGATTAACGAACCACCGCCGCCACCACCGTCGCCGCCCGGCGAAGGACCGCCAATTGACCACAGGACAATATGTGTCATCTGCTTTTTCAACGAAGCCAGTGTGGTGTTTGTGCATCGCACAGACACCATGGTGCCTATAGATGGCCATGTTGCAGTATGCGCACAGTGCATGCCGCGATGGAGGGATCATCGCTTAAGTCAGCAGCCGGTGGGCAGGCGGGATCGCGTAATTTGGAGCTTGGTTGGGTATCCGATAAGCTGCCCTAATTGCAGGGCGACCGTAATAGATGGTATTACGTTACGAAATGGACAACAAATTTGCCTGGAATGTCAACAGGCCCCGCCGAATCATGCCTTTGTTCCGTGCGGCCATCAGACATTTTGCAGCCCCTGCGCCCAAGTATGGCTTCGCCGACACGGAGTTGTTGCACCTGCTGGGGGAGAACGTGAACGGGCTCAACAATGGTGGGCGGCGGCGCTTTTGAGGTGTCCGCTATGTCCGGCAGGAGCGGATCGGCCATCAGGGCTGATTCGCCTATACTAAAAAAGCCAACAAATACAATGCGGCTGGCCCGCTTGTAAATATTGTAGGAGTGAATTCGTTTGTCGATGCAAACTCGCTAGCTCGAATGGTAAGGTATTAAAAACTATAAGAATGTTTTTTACGAAATTTATAATTAAATAGATTCGCGAATACCAGATAAAAAATAAAATAATTGGGATAGGTGGTACGCAAACTGAAATAATCAGGATTTTGATAGCTTAAGGCTCGTTCACAATGGACCTTAACTTTTTACTTTAACTTTAACCAGCTAAAGTTAAAGTAAAAAGCAAAAAGCAAAAAGCAAAAAGCAAAAAACAGTCAAAACTCCTACTAACCAACCATTTTCAAAACGATTTTAAGCATAAAAAAGCTTAAAATTCATTTTGGAAATGGTTGGTTAGTAGGAGTTTTGACTGTTTTTTGCTTTTTGCTTTTTGCTTTTTGCTTTTTACTTTAACTTTAGCTGGTTAAAGTTAAAGTAAAAAGTTAAGGTCCATTGTGAACGATCCTTTACCCAACGAATACAATGCGGCTGGCTCGCTTGCAAATAATTATTGTATGTACGAGTTAAATTCGTAAACAAAATTCCATTGCTAAACTCGACTTATTATATGGTTAAAATACCTTTCATCTAGTTTCGTTTTTCGTTTTCAAGTTTAGCCTGGACCAGGAAATCGTTTCGCTATGGTATCCGAAATTAAAATTTGTACAATTATTATCACGCACTATCACGCACATACACATAACCGATACTCCACGCGAAACAAACACAATAACCAAACTTCAACTAGATATTTTGCGAACTTTACCGAGACTGAGTACTTTTATCTGAACTGAACAGTGAGATAGCTTTGGCCTGATACCAGTGTTTACGTTTGGAACTCGCGCATGCGCTGAAAACCTTTCCCTACCTCCTACCTACCTACATTTAAACTGATAACAAGATACCAAAGGATTGATAACGTTGATTAGTGATTAGTTTTTCATAAGTTATGTTAATTTTAATTTAAAATTGTTCTAATGATCTAATGAAAATTCTCTTCTTAGTTGTTTTAATGAAAAATGGCGAAGTATACACGTTCGAAAGTAACACCTCCGGTCAATTAGGTATCAACGACGAGAACCACATCGGGCCTGTAAAAGCAAATCTACCTCCAGTCGTAGTGGAAATTGCAGCCGGATCTAATCACACTGTTGCTTTAACGGCTACCGGACAAGTTTACACGTTTGGCAATAATTCGGTTAGTTGTGTCGAATTCTCAAATAATTGAAAATCGATCGAATTTTAATTACGATTAATTTGCAGAAAAACCAACTGGAACGCAATTGCGTGACGTTTATTCAAACCGAAAGTCTACTGTGGCATAGTACGTCTCAACTTATACCTAATATCGGATATCAATATGCTCAAAAAGTTACCGGAATCGCTGCCTCGGGTGATTTGATGTATTTGAAGATTAGCGAAAATTTATGGAGTCGGTCGACGTTGAATAGTTCGAGATTTGTTGCCGATAGAAATGATATTCGTTGGTATTCATTTTTTTGGATATTTTTGCATGACTTTTATTTTGTGATAAAAACGTAAAATAATTTTTACTTGCAGTGATGTTACCAGTCCACATTAAAAACGACGAACAAAAAATATTCGAATGTGTAGTAATCAAAAAGGAAAGCGGAAATTTTAGAGATTTCAATAATGCGGATGCGGATCAAGTGAATTTTAACAACGCAGCGGTTTGTTACGATGCTCTTTATAATGTGCTATGGTGGTGGGTACTCAATTTACTAACACCTTTCTCATACTCTTATTCGAATCCATCCTTTAATAATTAATACTAATTATTTGCAGCGTACACGAGAATAAATCATCTAGTTTGGAAAAAGGTTCAATAGCTAAATGCTACAACGTCGTAGCCAGCGACGTACACGAGGAGTTTTGCTCTCGTAATACCCTAGACTGCGAATTGGCTGTAGCAGTTGTTACTATGCATACTACACCTTGTTATCAAGCTGCCATCCATGTTTTAGCATGCTTGGATATGCTGGCTCAAGCGAGATCTCGTAATGATTCGTTTAAATCATTGTTTATGGAGCAGAAACATGTCATAAGTACGAAGTCGTTGCTTATAGAAGATTTTCATTGCTGTGAATAGCTTTCAAGGTAAGCGAATATTTTTTTTAGTCAAGTTGAAAACTTATTCATAATATTATTGACTTGAATTTTGATTTCGTTAGGTCTTGGTAATTCTTGGACTTATATTGCTCATAATGCTGTGGAAGCGATTCGATTTTCTTGCGATACCGACGTTCTAGGAGGTATCGGTTTATATGGCGGCAGAGGACATTATCATGTGAGATTGAAGGTAAATTGGAGTTGTGATTCGGACATTACTTACTTATTTATTTTTTTTAAAAAAGTCGATTTTAAAATACATATAATTATTAGGTACAGATCATCGATTTCAGGATTTTTTTTCTCGAAAAAAACTAATGCCATTTCATTGTTTTTAGTTGTTTGATGTCGGTTACGAAAGTGATCCTGAACCGAAAGATGGGCAGATTATAATCAGCACCGATGAAATCGTATACGAATGTTCGCTTAAACAAACCTACCCATTCATGTTCGAAGAACCTGTTTTATTACAAGTAATTTTAATCATTATCTGATTCGTCCTATAAAAAAAATTTCTCAGTTTTCTAGAAATTTTTCTTTCATTTTTTGAAGTCACTGTACCCAAAGAAATAATTTAAAAAAAAAAGTATAACTATACCTATCTCAACTTTTTTTTGGAGGGAGGGGTGTCTAGATTTTCAATTTTTTGAAAAAATTGCTGAATTTCTTAGGAGTATAAAGCTTTTCAATTTTTGTAGAAAAATCTATTTCTTGTTTTGAAAAAAAAAAAAAAAAAAAAAAAAACATTACATTAGATACTCAACATTGAAAAATTTCATTTCTACATCCTTTTGGAAAATTACCAAGCTAGACTCTTGCAAATTTCAAGTTATTGGCTCTGTATCGAATAATTTTTAAAAATGTCTATAAACCAATTTACAGGCCAATCGATGGTACATAATATGGACACAAATCAAAGGCTCTCCTAGTGACTGCGGAAGTTCTGGATTACCTTACCTAGTGACTGATGACGAGTGAGCACTTTTTTAAAAAAAAAAATTTAATATTGAATTTATTTGTATTGATTTATTTTTCATTTTTTCAGAGTGGTTTTCCATTTCAAATCGAGCCTTTTATCAAGTAACGGGACCAATGTATCATCAGGGGAAATCCCACAATTATTATACAGTCTTATTACCAGAATTTTACGTGGTGACGAATTTAGAGAATCCATCGCCCGCTGCGATTCATATTATACTTTCTCGAAAATTTTCTCATACCGTCACAGAGGTTTATCAATAATTTCGTTTATTTCTTTTGCTTTAAGAAAATATTCTAATTATGTGATTTTTTGGCAATTCTCCCAGGACGGTTTCAGGTATCTGATAGATAAATTTATTATCGTGGTGTTTGGAAGCATTCAAGATGAAATATTCGGAAATTTCGGATCTCAGATATTCGCCTTCGTTGTTCGAAGTTATCAGGCAATTCTACAAATTGGTTTATATTTAATTAGAGCAATTTATATTCGAAATGTACCCGGATGGTTGTAAGTATCGTATGATACGATTTCAGAGAAGGCTACTTCGAGGTGTTTTAATGTGCAATTATTTTACGCAGGTCGAGTTAAGGAACGAAGATCTCGATTGAGTTACGTTATGGCCGAGTTAATTGGAGATGTTCGAGAATTATTACAAAATATTTTATCCGACCCTTTATTTTTGAAAATTTCATACCGAAAAAAATCCAAGGTAAAATATTATTTAAATATCCTCGAAAATTACATTACTTGAAATTTATTTATTTTATTTCGCAGATGGAAGTTGCAATATTTTTTATAAATTGGTCAAGCATATTATTAAAGAGTAGCAGTACGTTTGTGGCCTGCTTTTACGTATTTTTCCCAACGCCAATTCAGAAGTGGATCTACCTCAGATATTTACCTAGTTTTGAACCGGTTCGTGTTTTTTCCTTCAAATTTTCGAATGAAATATGAATTATTTTTTCTAAAACTTCTTTAAATTTTCAGGAAAACAAATTTGAAAACGATTTCTTAATTACGGCCATACTATCAGCATTATGCGCATCGAATATTTGTTTAAAATTAATATTTCCACTCTTACTCGGAGGATTCGATCCAAATCAATTATTCCAAGAAAATATAAACACCAACCTGGCGTCAAAATTCTACAATTACAATACTATTCTAGCAGAAGTAATGATCAATCGAACAGAAGTAAGGGAGTTATTCCCTAAATAGGAATTTCGTTTCTATTTTATACTTATTTTATTAGTTCGAATTTTATTTTAGGGTGAGATCACACTCAGTATATCGTCTTGGTTATTCGTGATGGTTAAATTATTGGAAATATCATCGAAACCTGTCGAAGAAGCTTTACACGGAGTGAGAAATTACGACGATTCGAAAATAGCTTTAAATAGTTGTCAGATACTTTCAAAATTGATCGCCGAATTGTCGGCTGATGCGATGGGGATCAATGTAAGTATTCTGATAAGTTATATCAGATCAGTATTGACGACGTGAAATTGTGTAGATCGATGTTTAAAATTTTAAAAAGATGAGAATTTCTGTACTCCAAAAAATTCAGAATTTTCTTTCACTGAAAGTTTTGAAATTTTCTTCTCTAAAATCGAGGTACCTATTCTCATTTCCAAAAAAATGAAACAATTGTACAACGCTTCAAAAAAATTGAAAAATGTACTAAAAATTATTGTGACTGAGTAATTAGAAATTTAAAAAAAAAATTGGACGATTTTTTTATGCTGACTTCAAAAAAAAAATTAAATGTTATGTGTTCCCCGAAAATTTAGAAATTTTTCTTTCGAAAAATTGAGAGATTCTTTTCCAAAAATGTGAAAAAAAGTTTCGACACCAAAAAAATAGAGGGGTTTCTACGAAAAAATTCAGGTACATTTTTAAAAAAAAAATTATGAATAATAATGATTTCTTTCTCAACAAATGTGTTTTTTCCTTTGAAAAATGGAAAGTTTTTTTTCCAAAAAATTGAATTTCGAAAAAATTGAGAATTGAAAAAAAATTTCTAAAAAATTGATAATTTCTTTTTTAAACATTTTTTATCTCGAAATATTTTTTTCTGCTTTAGAAAAATGTTTTCCTTTAATAAGATTTTGAAAGATTTAATCGCAACATTTAAAAAAGAAAAAATTAAGAAAATATTTTCTTCAAAAAATTGAAAGATTAAAAAATATAGAATTATTTTTTCTCCAAAAATTAAAAATAATAAGTAATTTTTAGAAATTTCTACCAAAAAAAAAAATGAAAAATTCTTTCAATAAGTATATTTATTTATTTTTTTAGGCTGACTTTTGACTTTGAAAAATTGAGATATTTTTCCTCCGGAAAATTCAAAAACATTTTCTCCCGAAGGTTTGGGTATTAATTTCACTCACTCCAAAATCATTTGGAAATTTTTCTCTCTAAAAAAATTTCTCTTCCCCCTCCAAAAAAAAAGAAAACAGATTTGAATAGGTTGTGTATATTTAATTTTTGCATTTTTGGAGTTTTCTAGGGTGTAGATAATAAGTTGCCAGCAATTCTCTTTTAACTATGACGCTGTTGAAAATTTAACTTGGTAATTTTTTTTCATCGCAGGATGAAGTTCAAAGGCGTAAAGATCAAATGCTCCATACAACACCATTACGTTTCTGAAGAGTAAACGCTAATATGTCATGGAAATGGAATACTGGAAATGGCTCCCCTGACGCAATTTGTTTTACTGTCGATAAACCAGGATTCGTTATCGTCGGTATCGCTGCTTTCGGTGGTAGTTGGAATTACGATTACGAAATCGAATTATTAGACAAAGTACGTAATTAATATTGATGAGAAAATAACTCGAGTCTATTAAATATTAATAATTATCGATTTTTATTCCCAGGTCGCATCCAAAAGTAAAAATAATTCGGATTAAAATTTAAGCAATCCTCACGCCAATTGGAGATGTATAGCTTTATCACGAGGCTCGTTCCGTTCGTCAGATTATAGTGGTAAAAATATTGTAGAACTAAATTTCGTACAAAAAACTTGCGCTTATCAGATTTAAAATTTGAAAAAAAAATTAATCGCTTTTAACGTGTTTAGGAAAATACAAAATATATTATTAAACTGAGATTAAGAGGTAATCGAACCAATAACGGCGAACTTGGCCAAGCTGTTGTTACCGGACCAGACGATACAGCTTTTAACTTCATTAGCACTGAAATCAGTTTCAATGGGACGTCAGTTTCAAGAGGCCAACTTTCGTGTATTATATATTACAGGTTAATTACCGTTAAAATTACCCTTTCGAAAATGGAATCATATTCAGATACGATTAATAATACCTGTGATTTCATATTTCCAGATACCCTCAACGAACGACTCAAGAACTACGTAAAAATAAATTCGTCGAAAATCAAGCCTACGAAGTAATCGTCACAATCTCAGATCGTATTTTTTCCCAAATCACGAGTATTCTAACATTAGCCAACGAATCTCCAAATTACAAAGAAGTCGTCGATATTTTAGTCGACGCTCCGATAATCACAGCTTTATTTCCTCTCCCGGTTACTCATCTATCTCCTTTAGTCGCGACGAATGCCAAAGTAAGACTTAATTTTATTTTAATCTCGAGCGAATATTTTTTAACGATCGATTTGTTTGCAGATTACCTGCCATGTGTTGAAATTGATCGAGGAATTGTTGCCATTAGTTTGCCAAATTACTAAAAAGATTATCGCTAATACGAAAGAATCGACGTCAGGTGCAGAAAGCTCGTCGACTATTAATTGTGCGTCGAATTTCGTTACCACCTCGCCTCATTATTCGTTGGTTGAAAGCGATCATCCGTATAAACGAGCTACCGTCAGCAAATACATGTAATTTGAATATTGCATCAGTTTTTGTTTAGGTCGATTTTTTTTCTTTCTTTTTGTAGATATGTGGGAACTGTGGCCATTTTCTTTGTGATCCATTTTTTCTGGGGCATGTTTAATTGAATTTATGGCTAGATAAAAAAAGTAAGGATAGCTACACCCTAAAAAAAAAAAAAAAAAAATAGGAAAATGCAAAAATTCTTACACCGTACACCTCCTCATTTTTTTAAAAATCATTCAATTTTTTAAAGTAAAATATTACTCACTTAATTTTTGGAGAAAGAATTTCATTTAGAAAACAAAATTCTGAATCTTCTAAAGATCTCATTTTTTAAAAGTAAACCAGTCGTTCGTTGTAAAAAATCTTTCATTTTTTTTTTTTTTTTTGAAAAAATGAACTGAATCTTTAAGTTTTTTTTTTTGAACAATCTCTCCTTTTTTGAAGAAAAAAGCTCATTTTTTATCTCATTCCTTTTTTAAAAAAAAAATCATATTTTTGAACGAAGAAAGAATTCTAAATTTTTCGGAGTGAAAATTATTTTCAAATTCTTGAAACAAAATTCCAGTGTTTTTTTGAAGAAAAAATGGTACCTAATTTTTTGTTGAAACACTTTTGAATAATTTTTTGAAAGTGAAAATATTTTTTATTTACTTGAAATCCAAATTCTTTTGAAATGAAAAAGTCTGATTTTTTGAGAATTTTTTATTTTTTCTTATTCTTTTTGAAAAAAAATATGAGAAAATTGTTCTAAACTGTCCGGAATAAAAAAAATTAACATTTTTGGAGTGAAAATCACTTTTGGTATTCTTAGGAGAAAATTCTGAATTTTCTTGGATTTGAAAATTTCTCACTGGGAGAAAAAAAAGCTCAATTTCTCAGAAAAAATTTATTTTCATTTTTTAGCTATCTAGGTAGGTATCATTTTTTTAAAAACTTATCGATTTCTTCGAAAAAAAATCATTTTTTCTCATTTCTCTTGAAAAAAAAAAAATTGGGCGGAAAACATTTCCAAATTTTTAGGATTATCTTCAAATTCTTAAAGAAAAAATTCCAGTTTTTTTTTGTTGAAAAAAAAATCGAAATTTTGTCGAATAGGATAAAAAGATCTAAATATTTTGAAGGAAAAATTCCAATCTTTTTTAAACATTAATGATTTTTTGAAAGTGAAAATATTCTCAAATTTTTCAAATCTTTCATTTTTTTTTTAAATGAAAAAAATTTCGTCTCATTCTTTTCGCAAAAAATTTAAGAAAATAATTCCAAACTTTCTGCAGTATCAAAATAATCTTTTAAAGTAAAAATCCGTTACGAATTCTTGTAAAAATTTCTGAATTTTCTTGAAATAATTTGCAAATTCTCTATACAACTTTAAACCTTCTAATTATCGAAAATATACGCTTAAAAGTACTTTATATTCTTGTTCGAAGCTGCACGCTTCTATTATTACGAAAATTCTTATCATCTCGTGTCGTATCGATTTTCGGTTTGCGGTGTAACTTCTTGATCGGGTCTGTCTCTCGGTGAAAGTAAATTAAGTACTTACTGGGATTTTTTCGAGTGAATTTTCATTAATTTTTTATCACTTTTTTGTAGCCGTTGATCGAGGTTATTATTTCGCGATCCAAAATCGAAAACGGTTCGCGGTGGGATACTGCCAGCGGTCACCTCGAATATTTTCCCTTTTATTATCGTTTTTTGTACGAACATGTGACAGCGTGAGGCACATCTTCTATTCGGAGGATTTTATTTTTCATTTTGCCGCATCGAAATCAATTCCTTCGAGATATCGATTTTTTAAGTTTTTGATTTTATTATTCTTTTATTGCTTTATTTTTTGTTTCCATTGCGTATTTTTGTTTCATTTTTATTTCTTCAATCGATTTTGTATTATTTTTTATTTTATTTTTGTGTTTATTTGTTTTTTTACTCGCAAAGTTATCATTATGATTTTATTTTCATTTTATTGATTTATCATTTTCTTATTGTTTTTTTTTCTTCTTTTGTATACCCATTTACTTTTCTTTTTAAGAACGTTTCAGCCTGATATTCGTAATGTGAAGCTTTGAACGATTATTTCAGGCATAAAATTCGGTTACCTACTATATTAAAGTAACTTTTATTATTATTTCTTGTGTTGGTTACTTATTATAACTATTTCCTCAAAGTACGAACTAAACTTATTTAATTAAGGATTTCTCGTAAAGAAGGAGGGGGAGGGGTGAAAATTTTAAAAATCTTTTTCAGTATCTACGATGCACTGATTAATTATCTATTTACATTTTTTCTCAAGTTGAAACTTTAGATCTTCACTACCTTTTTGAAGGAAAAAGTTTTTTTTGGAATAGAAAAAACCCTCATCTTCTGAAGAAATAATTAATTAAGGAGTTATGGTAGGAAATTTTCTCAATTTTTTAGCAGGAGAAATTTTATTTTAAAAAAGTCTCCAAATTCTTTAAAGGCAAAATTCTTGCATTTTTAGAAATTCTTTTTTCAATATTTTCATTTTCTTAGGGGAAAAAATGGGATTTTTTCCCTTTTGAAAAAATTATATTTTTTAAAACAAAATTACGTCAATTTATAAAAGAAAAAAATATTAAACTATGATAAACCTCTCTTTTTTTTACAAAATTTAATAAAAATTTCGAAAGCTTACAAAAATTGCAAAAAGTTTCACGAAAAGTACCTAACAAAAAGTTATTTAGATTTTTTTTACAAAATTTCAATTCTAAGAAACCTTTTTCAAAAGTCGAAAAATCAATATCACTCTTATTAACAAAAATTGAAATAGTTCAAAAAAAGAAAAAGGTTAGAAACTTGGAGTTTTACAATACTCTCTTAAAACTATTAAAATTATTTAAAATAAAAAATACTCCTGAAAACCTATAAGTCCACCTAACCTAACCTAACCTAACCCAACCAAAAATAAAAAAGAATAAAAATCTGTTGAGTTAGGCAAAATATTTGACTTGTAAGAGTGTTGGTTGCTTTACTGGGGTTTGAAGGCAAACTTCATCAGCTCACCTTCAACATGTCATTTTTGTTGTGTTCCACTGCAACACTGATTTAGGCATGGTGGTCGATTGTCGCGGTGGTAATTTGATGCTGGGGGTGATATGACGCACTTCGTTTTAATTTCATTACAATTTGGTGGTCATTTGACGTGTAGGTATTACAATTGGAATTAATTTGATGCGGGGGCCTCCTGTCGGTGTGGTCGAATGACGCCAATAATTTCAAGCATACGCGTTGGTTAATCGTCGTGGTGGTGGAATGACGCGCATAAAATAAATATGGGGGTCGTTTGTCGTGTTTATATTACTTTTGGGGGTCTTTTGTCGCACTGGTAGAATGGCGTGGGGGTCGTTCGACATAGTACCGTTCTCACTCACGTTGTTAGGAGGTTACTAGTTACTACACAAATTAGTGAGATCTTAAAATAATATAATATATTTAATTCGAATTAATCATCTCAAAATGCGGATATCGTTGCTAAACTCATTATAGTCAATTTAGTCGAAATTTTTATACACTCGTTGCTCTATTTTTCGGTCCATCGCGTCGCCACCCGAACGTCAAAATGAACGGAGACCTGGAACTTACATTCAATCAAAAATCAGAAGAAGCGGAAAAAATCAAAGAATCGGCCAACGAATACTTCAACAGTTAGTACCGTTTGTCATATTTATAACTATTTCACCACTGTTCAAGATTCGCTCGACGAGTAAACTCCATGTGTTTGATTACGATCACTGATAATCCTAGGCACGAATTCGTTATTTGCTTGCAGGACAAATGTACGATGTAGCCATCGCATTGTATTCGAAAGCCATCTCGCTGAATCCCAACGTCGCCGTGTACTATGGTAATCGAAGTTTGGCCTATTTGAAAACCGAATGTTTCGGATACGCTTTGAATGATGCCACCAAAGCCATAGAATTGGATAAAAATTACATCAAAGGATATTACAGAAGAGCCGCCGCTTACATGTCGTTAGGAAAATTCAAATTAGCTCTGAGAGATTACGAAGCTGTAAGTAAAATCGTGCTGATATTATCGTCACTGTGGTTGTGTGTGGTTCAATTTTGGTGAATTGTTTTCAGGTGGCCAAAGCTAAGCCTAATGATAAGCAGGCCAAAGCTAAATACGTCGAGTGTAATAAAATTGTCAAGAAGATCGCCTTCGAAAAAGCAATATCTGTATCGGATAAGAGTATATCGGAAATGATTGATTTTGAAAGCATTAGTAAGTTCGACGATTGTTGATTGGATCTGAAATTGTGTTGCGAATAATTTCATGTGTATTTTTGAATTGTTTTCGATTAGGCATAGAAGATGAATACAAAGGACCAAGCTTACTGAATGATAAAGAAGTTACGTTAGATTTTATGAAAGAATTAATGGAAACTTTCAAAAATGAGGGTAAACTGCACAGAAAATACGCCTACAAAGTGAGTTCTCGACTCGTTCACCTCTTCGAAAGTGTTTCGAGTACTCGTAAATTTACCAAATAAAACTTGGTGTTTTTTTGCAGATGCTTTTAGATGCGAAGGAGTATTTTATGAAACAACCGTCGTTAGTTGATATTACTGTACCGGACGACGAAAAGTTCACCGTTTGTGGAGATATTCACGGACAGTATTATGATCTTTACAATATATTTCAATTAAATGGTCTTCCATCGCCGGAAAATCCTTACGTATCCTTTTTTATCGTCATCTCCGGTCTGTCATAAGACGATCGGATATTTTTACGGAGAGCTGTTGCTGTTTCATTTGCTCACCTTGAATTTTTTACCAAGTCCTATGCTACATATTGAAAATTGGAGGGTAGGGGGGGAGGCGTCCAATCGAAATTTTTGTAATAACTAAAAGTATTTGTAAAACTTCAAGCTACAACTTTTGTTTGAAAATTTTTTCAATTGGGCCCCTTACCTCCCCACAGTTTTCAATAATTATTTTGAATAAGTGTGAATAAGTTATGTTACTCAAAATTGGTGGGGAAGGAGGGGTCCGATCGAAATTTTTGTTATAACCAAAATTATTCCTAGTACTTCAAGCTACAACTTTTGTTTGAAATTTTTTTTAATTGGGCCTCTTACCTCCCCACAGTTTTTAATAATGTATTTTAAATAAGTGTAAATAAGTTATATTACTCGAAATTGGTGGGGAAGGAGGGGTACGATTGAAATTTTTGTTATAACCAAAATTATTCGTAGTACTTCATGCTACAACTTTTGTTTGAAAATTTTTTCAATCGGGCCCCTTTACCTCCCTCTGTTTTCAATACTGTATTCGAATGTGTTGAGTCATCCAAAATTCGAGGGGAGGGAGGGGTCTAATCGAAATTTTTGTTATAACCAAAAATATTGGTGGAACTTCAAGCAACAACTTTTGTTTGAAAACTTTTTCAATTGAGCCCCTCTCTCCCCACTTATTAGGCATAACACTCCCAAAATACTTATTAAAAATTGAGGGGAAGGGGAAAGGGTCAAATTGAAAAATTTGTGCAACAAAGTTGTAGCTCAAAATTTTAGGAAAAATTTGGCCATGAGAAAAATTTCGGTTGGACTCCTCCCTCCCTTCCAATTTTGAATAATCCAACTCATTCAAATACGTTATTAAAAACGGGGGGGAGGTAAAGGACCCGATTGAAAAATTTTTTGAAACAAAAGTTGTACTTTGAAGTACTACGAATAAATTTTGGTTTTAACAAAAATTTCAATCGGGCCCCTTACCTCCCCCCTCCTGTTTTTAGTAACGTATTTGAATGAGTTGTATTATCCAAAATTGGAGGGGAGGGAGGGGTCCAATCGAAATTTTTGTCATAACCAAAAATATTAGTGGAACTTCAAGCAACCATTTTTGTTTGAAAACTTTTTCAATTGAGCCCCTCTCTCCCCACTTATTTTGCATAACACTCCCAAAATACTAATTAAAAATTGAAGGGGGAAGGGGAAAGGGTCCAATTGAAAACTTTGTGCAACAAAGTTGTAGCTCAAAATTTTAGGAAGGAAAAATTTTGGTCATGATCAAAATTTCGATTGGACCCTCCCTCCCTCACACCCTCCCATTTTGGATAATCCAACTTATTCAAAACATTTTTAAGAACAGGAGGAAGGGTAAGGGGCCCGATTGAAAAATTTTTACTTTAAAGTTGTAGGAATAATTTTGGTTATGACAAAAATTTCGATTGGACCCCTCCCTCCCCTCCAATTTTGGATAATCAATATTCAAAACATTTTTAAGAATCGGTGAAGGGGTAAGGGGCCTGATTTAGAAATTTTTACAACAAAGTTGTAGTTTGAAGTTGTAGGAATAATTTTGGTTATGACAAAAATCTTGATCGGACCCCACCCTCCCCTCCAATTTTCGATAATCCAATTTATTCAAACCATTTCCAAGAACAGGGAGAGGGGTAAGGGGCCCGATTGAAAAATTTTTGGAACAAAGTTGTAGTTTGAAGTTGTAGGAATAATTTTGGTTATGACAAAAGTCTTGATCGGACCCCTCCCTCCCCTCCAATTTCGGATAACCCAACTCATTCAAATACATTATTGAAAACAGGGGGGGGGGAGGTAAGGGGCCCGATTGAAAAAAATTTCAAACAAAAGTTGTAGCTTGAAGTACTACGAATAATTTTGGTTATAACAAAAATTTCCATCTGACCCCTCCTTCCCCACCAATTTTGAGCAAAATAACTTATTCACACATTCAAAATACATTATTGAAAACTGTGGGGAGGTAAGGGGCCCAATTGAAAAAATTTTCAAACAAAAGTTGTAGCTTGAAGTTTTGCAAATACTTTTAGTTATTACAAAAATTTCGATTGGGCCCCTCCCTTCCCTCCAATTTTTAATTTGAAGTATTTATGTAGCACTGAACTTGTAAAAAATTCTAGGTGAGCAAATGAAAAAGCGAGGGCTCTCCGAAAAAATAACCGATCGTCGCATAACTTGAAATTTATTATCACTATGTTGTTGTTGTTGTGTTTGATGATTGCATTTGTGTGGAAATAATTTTCCTTAACGTCGAATTTCGCAGTTATTCAACGGAGATTTCGTTGATAGGGGTTCATTTTCGGTCGAATGTATATTTACGTTGCTTGGTTTTAAACTTTTATACCCTAATCACTTTTTCATGTCCAGAGGTAGGTTTCAAACGAATTAATCTTGGTCTATTTTCACCTCTAATTTCATTCAACGTTCTAGTAACTCGTGTAATTTTTCAACAGGTAATCACGAGAGTGAAACCATGAATCAAATGTACGGTTTCAAAGACGAAGTGAAAAGTAAATATACCGCTCAGATGGCTGATTTATTCACCGAAGTTTATAACTGGTTACCATTAGCCCATTGCATTAATAAAAGAGTGCTGGTAATGCACGGTGGCTTATTCTCCAGAGACGGCGTTACACTGGATGAGATTCGAGGCACTGATAGAAATAGACAGCCTCCCGAAGAAGGTCGTTAAATCATACCTGATCTATACTACGACCAGTGAAGACGAAATTTACCAACTTTATTTCTCAATTTTTAGGCATAATGTGCGAATTATTGTGGTCAGATCCGCAACCAACGTTGGGTCGAGCTCCGAGTAAACGTGGTGTTGGTATTCAATTCGGGCCCGATGTGACGGAGAAGTTTTTGCAGACCAATAATTTAGATTATGTTATACGTAGTCACGAAGTTAAAGATAATGGTTACGAGGTGGCTCATAATGAAAAATGTATTACTGTTTTTTCAGCGCCCAATTATTGGTGAGTAAATTATAGTCTTTTTATCGATCCGGTCTTTCAGACTCGTATAATTTATTGCTTTTTTCCCTCTAATAGTGATACAATGGGAAACAAAGGAGCTTATATTAATTTAGATGGGAAAACATTAAAGCCTAAATTCGTTACTTACGATGCAGTAGTGAGTATTTTTCTATTTTTTACTGATGGTTTGGATATTGATTGAAGGAGTTCCACGACTAATATTTTTTATTATTTTTTAGCCGCATCCAAACATCAAACCGATGGCGTATTCCAATTTACTAATGTCGTCTCTGCTATGTTAGTAAAAAATCAATGTATCGCACCGGTATATAAAAAGAAACCCAGCAACAAGCTCGTGTCAAGTGAGTGGTGTCAGGTATTTTACACAATCGAATCCCCCTTTTGTACGAAGTGTTTTCTATATTTTGGTTTTTTTCTCTACAGCATAAATAAATGTTGCAAAGCGAAAGACCATTTTAAAGACTTCATAATATATATTATACAATATATTATTATAAACATAGAAAGGTTTAATTTTTCACGTAGAAAATATATTTTGCGTATTTATAACGCATGACTATTGATCGTCAATAAATATTTTTTTCTGTGAATGTTGTTCGTTCAGTTTTTACAATTTTTTAAAAATTATTCCGGTGTGGTTTTTCTTTTTTTTCGATAAGAAATTCATCGGTAATTAGAAGTTGACCTTGGCGTAGCTGATATCGGATCGGTATCTTAATTTCAACGTTGAAATGGTAATGATGAAATTCATCTCGAAAAGTTGAAATCCAGTCGATCTACCTTTACCCAGGTTTCGTGAATTATTCAAAATAATATTGGGTGATTATTTCCTATAATCAATTATCGTTGATACAGTTTCTTAAAAAAATACTATGATTGTGTGGCAATTCGAGATTGGAAAATTTTAACCCTCGAGTGTTCTTATATCGTGATCGGCGCTTCATATCTCACGTCAGTTCATTGATATTTAATACGTATTGGGTGTAGTCTCGAATTTCGTTAGAGCTTAGATTTGTAATAAAATACGAAATTTTTCGTGATTTTTATTGATCCTATTTGTGAGGTGAGTAGTTTGTTTTATTTGAGGTGCAGTCGAATTTTTTATAAAATTTAAAATTATTTCTCTAATCTATACCTACAATTTTTGTCTGAAAATTTTTTCTTAGCCTCTCCCTTCTCTCAATGTTTTGAATACGAAATCGGAGGGGAAGGAGAGGCGCAATCGAAATTTTTGTAATGAGTAAAATTACTCCTAGGACCTCAACCTACAAGTTTTGTTTGAAGAATTTCTCAATTGGACCCTTCTCTCCCCTCCAATTTTTTGAATAAATGAAATATTTTTTACTCTCTTGAATTTTACCAAGTCCAGCACTACATAGATAGTGGATATTCAAAATTGGAGAGGAGGGAGGGGTCCAATCAAAATTTTTGTCATTACCAAAATTATTCATAGAATTTCAAGCTACAACTTTTGTTTAAAAATTTTTTCGGACGGACCCCTCTCTCCCCACCAATTTTGAATAATACAACGAGTAAGTAAAAATAAGTTGTATTATCTAAAATTGGTCGGGGCAGAGGGGTCCAATCGAAATTTTTCATATATAACCAAAATTACTCCTGAAACGTCGACTTAGAAGTTTTGTTTGAAAATTTTTTCAATTGGACCCCTCCCTCCCCACCAATTTTGGATAATACGACTCATTTGACCAACTAAGTTGTATTATCCAAAATTGGTGGGAAAGGGGGGGGGGGTGTCCAATTGAAAATTTTTTCGAACAAAAGTTGTAGCTTGAGATTTTATGAATAATTTTGGTTATGAGAAAAATTTCGGTTGGACCCCTCCCTCCCCACCAATTTTGAATAATAGTTGTATTATCCGAAATTGGTGGGGAATAGGGGGGGGGGGGAAGGGTCCAACTGAAAATTTTTTCGAACAAAAGTTGTAGCTTGAGATTTTATGAATAATTTTGATTATGACAAAAATTTTGATTGGACCCCTCACTTCTATCCAAATCCAATTTTGAATATCCAGTATCTAGTGCTGGACTTGGTAAAATTCAAAAAAGCCAAATCAAAATGGGAGGGGAAAAATGGCAGCAATCAAAATTTTTGTGATAACCAAAATTATTCCTAGGAAAGCAATCTACAACTTTTGTTTCAAAATTTTTCACAAAAACGTGTTTATATTTTTGAAGTTTCATACCACGAATGAAGTGAAAAAAAAAAGAAAATGAAAAAAAAAAAGTTACTCCACTTGCAACAATTCCAAAGTACACAAATTAGCCTCTCGTAAAAAAATCAAATGATAAATTTGAACGCTGCTGCGTGGCTACACTGATTCAGTCGATGATTCATTCTGATTGGTCGAATATTACTCCGTTTTTACTCCATAGCATAACGTTTAGTCACCGAATGACGCGCACATCTGTTTTACCGTTGGCAAGGCGCGGCGTGTATTTATTTTCGGAAATTGGAGGCAAAAGTGTAATATAACGGATAATTTATCGTGTAATTACAGTGTTAATTTATCGAAGAAATGTATAGACAGGTGTTTATTCTTTAATTTATTTGACGAGCTTTTTACGTTTAGCCATTAGCGATATTTCCAAACGGTAAAGAAAAAGTTTGTTTGCTTTGTTATTCGCTTGCATCATTCACTCACGTAAGTTTTGACTTTTGTTTCTTTACAGATATTGAATATGAAACGCGGAGCTTTAATCGTATTAGAAGGCTGTGATCGGTCTGGCAAATCAACGCAGTGTAGAAAATTAATCGAAGAGTTGACGAAGATCGATGTAAACACACGTTTGATGTCTTTCCCAGGTAACGTAACTTTTCACATTCAACTTCGGTACCATACTTGGTGCTCTTTTAACGAAATATATAATATTGATCTCTATTTTTAGACAGGACAACGCCTGTTGGTCAATTAATCAACCAATATTTAAAGAAAACCATCGAAATACCAGACAAAGCGATTCACTTGCTGTTTTCGGCCAATCGATGGGAATTAGAGTGAGTAAACTAATCAATTTCATCTGTGTTTGATATCCCAAGGTATTAATCTAGTCTTTGGTTTGTTTTTAGACCAAAAATAAACGAATTAATAAACAACGGAACTACGTTAATCATCGATAGGTATTCGTACTCCGGCGTCGCATTTTCTACCGCCAAAAATGTAAGCATTTGTTATTCATGTTTTTTTCGTTCTATTCGATCGATCGATGACTTTTTTTCGTTTGTTTATTTGTGTTTTTTTCGTTCTATTCGATCGATCGATAACTTTTTTGTTTAAATTCCCAGAATATGGATGTGAATTGGTGCTGGCAAATGGAAAAAGGGTTACCAAAGCCGGATTTAGTTTTATTTCTAAAGATGAACGTAAACAATAGCCAAGAACGAAATGGCTTCGGCGACGAACGTTACGAAACTGAAAACTTTCAAAATAAAGTGCTAAAGAATTTCGACTCGATGAAGGATTCTTCGTGGAAGGTAAATCGTGCGATTCCATATTACTAAATCGATTCGATATTTGGACTAATTGAGTGGTTTTTTCCACTAGGAAATCAATGCTGCCGAAAATATCGACCATGTTCATAAACAGATAATGATACACGTTAAAGTAGTATTAGATAATGTAGCTGATAAACCACTGCAGCGTTTTACGTGATAATTTCGACTTTCGAGGCTCGTATTGGGGTTACCATCGCATCATTACACGGTAAGCGACCATTGAAATGAGTAATTAACAGACTCGAATTGGATTATATTTTGTTTTTTATACAAATGGGAACATAAATGCGAGATACAACTGGTAACAAGGAAATCATCACGCGATCGCTATCGTTTCCTCGTTGCGTTCGTTTTCCTAATCTTGGACGCGTCCGATTTGGCGGGAACGGGTTTCGGTTTATTATGCCTCATCGTGGCGCATTTCGGAATATGTCTAGAGGCGGCCGCGTCGTTGAATTTACGTCCGCAATGCGGGCAAGGTACGTAGTGAGATGTATCGGAGACTGGCGGAGGTGGAAGATCGGATAGTTTACCTCCTTTGTCTAAATGCTGTTTGACCATTCGCGCTGTTCGAATATTATTAATGAACTCTTCGTGCTGTTTCCTCCACGATGAGGTGTCTTTTTTCACCGGCTGGAACAAGAATTCGTGAATTAGAATTGAGGGGTACTTTGTAAAAACAACCATAGTCAATAAATCAAACTTTATAGGAGATCAAAAAAACATACTCAACAAGTTTTGAGGAACTAAAATTTGAGTAAATTACTTATGAACATTCTCCAAATAATTATCTACTAACTGAAGATACAACATTCATCTCATTTTTATACCCCCTCTTATAATCAACAACTTGACTATGGTTGTTTTTACAAAAAAAAGGTCTCAGAAGAAGTTACCTATGTCAGGATTTTGTTGTAGAAACAATTTTTTTTTATTTTCAATTTGTGGTGGTAAAAGATGATTTTAGAGCGTATCGGTGATCTTCGACCTTACCCTCAGGGGTTGGTGCCTCGAAATACATGATTTTAACCTTAAAAATGCAAGCTTCGCGAGTTTTTCATCGATTTTCACTAAACTTGGTATGTAAGTACAAACAGCCAAGGGCAATGTTGGGAAATTTTTTCAGATTTTTCCGACCGCATGCATCGGAGCGCGGTTACTTTTTAGTAACTTGGTTACTTTAGCTACTTTTTCACCCATTTTGGTTACTATTTCGTCAAAAATCTGAATGAAAAATACAAAACTGCCCTTAAAATTCAAAATTTCTTCAATCACGTTTCAAAATTGAAAAAAAAAACTTGGTAGTTTTTTTGTTCAACGTGTGCCCGCCAGAGGTCACTGTATAATTACGTTCATCTTCCTTCGCTTTCCAAAAACTACAAATTTTTAGGTGAATTTGAAAAAATTTGAAAGATTAAAAAAATAATAAACAAAAAAATTCATTACCTACATTTTTTTTTGAAAATGAGATTTTAAAATTGAGGTTTTTTTTCAAAGAATTCAGATTTTATTTTTCTCCAAAAAAGAGACATTTCTTAAAAAAAAAAAAAAAAAAAAAAAGGAAAAAAAGAAAGACATTTTTACTAGAAAATAAACGGTTGAGCGACGAAAAATAAACATATTTTTAAAAAAAAGTACCTAGGTAAGAGATATGATTTTTTTGAAAAAATTGAGATATTCTTTCTCTATAAATGAACTACTTTTTGCCCCAAAAATCGAAGTTCCACTAAAAAAAAAAAAATGGAAATTTTTTCAGAAGAATTGAAGGTTTTTTTTGTCGAAGAATAATAAAAAAGATTTCTTCTCAGTAAAAACTTTTCTTTTTTCATGAGAATTTATCAGCAATTTTTTTTTATTTAAAAAAAGGCTCGTGAACTTGAAGGTCTTCATAAATTGGATTTTTTTTAAATAAGAAGAACGTTCCAAAACTTGAAAATTTTGAAAAATTTGAAATTTTACAAATTTAAGAATTGATTTTTTTGGAAATTGAATACTTTTAAAAATGAATAATTTTTTGTACCTACTCATTTTGCAAACCACACAAATTTTTTCAACTCATGATTTAGGCATTATAATTTTTATTTTGGAATTTTTTATTTTAATAAACTTATTTTTAGGTATAACTATTTTTTTTAAATTGAAAAGTTTTTAAAAATTAAAAGTTTTTTAGAAATCAAAATTTTTGAAAATTTGAAGATTGATACGCTAACTTCAAAAATTTAATTTATTTTAAACCAGAACTTTTCGGATAGTGAAATTTTTTAAAATTGAAAATTGTTTATAAATTGAAATCTAAATTTAAAATTGTTTGGAAAATAAAAAATTCTAAAAGGCAAAATTTTTTCAAAAATTAAAATTATAGAGTTTAAAAAAGTAAACAATTGAGGGGTCGTTTGTAAAAACAACCATAGTCAAAAATTAGAATAATTTTTTTATTCAATTTTCTAAACTAAAATTTCACGAGAAAGACGATGGTGATAGTTTTTAAAAAAAATTTGGCCGTCATCAATTTTTTTCAACTTCAAAAGTACGTGTTTTAGCTGATTATTTTGTAAAAACCACCGTAGTCGGTATTTTTAAAGGGAAAGTCGTAAAATTTTTCAAAATTTGGAAAACATTTTTATTGCATTTCTTGACATTATGGAAAATTTTATGATCAATTAAAACCCTCTGAATCAAATTTTCGCCCCCAAACATGATCTGAACAAGTTATTTCGGTCTCCTGTAAAATTTGATTTTTTGACTATGGTTGTTTTTACAAATGACCCCTCAATTGTTTGCAATTGAAAAATTTTCAAAAATTGACATTTTTTTGAAATTATTTGAAAACTGAAAACTGTTCCAAAACAAATAATTTTTTAAAGTTTAAAAACTTGAGAAACTAGAAATTTAAAATTGACTTTTTTTTACAAATTGAAGGTTAAATGGGGTATTTCTAGAATTGAAATTTCCTATAACGTAAAAATTTAAATTTTAAAACTTATAAACGAATTAAGCCAACGAACAAACTATTATTCATCTTGATTGCACAGAAAAGGGATATTTTTTCATTAACAATTTCAAGTTTTTCAAAATTTTGGCACTCGATTTTAGGAGTTGCAAAACGTCTAAATCAACAGGAGTTGGGGGTTATGAGTCATTATTTGAGTGGCAATGGAAAAATTTTGGTTACTTTTTTTAAAATTTTAGGTTACGTAAGTTACTAATAATTTTTTTCAAACTTCGCTCCGATGCATGCGACCGCTGAAATGACTTTGAAAATAACTTTGAAAATGTCGAATCGTCCTGAGAGGCACAGTTTGGCAAAAATCCGAAAAAATTCTGAGTATTGTAAAATTGTTTGGAAAACAAGGGGAAAAAATTTCCAGTTTGTTAGCTTCCAAAATGAGCCTCCCAGGACGATTTGACATTTTCAAAGTCATTTTCAAGGTCATTTCAGCGGTCGGAAAAATTGAAAAAATTTCCCAACAACGCCCTTGAGTACTTGTACCTACATGCCAAGTTTGGTAAAAATCGATGAAAAACTCACAAAGCTGGAATTTTTAAGGTTAAAATCAGGCATTTCGAGGCACCAGCCCCCGGGGATGAGGTCGAAGATCGCCGATACGCTTTAAAATCATCTTTACCACCAAAAATCGAAAATCAAAACAAAATTTGAAATTCGGCTCTGGGTCTATGTTTTAAAAAGAACCATATTCTGACTATGGTTGTTTTTACAAAGGTACTCTTTTTAAGACACCCCCCCCCCCCTCAAAAAGTGATGACGGACTTATTTTTTTGAAAAATGAATATCACCATCATTTTTCTTGTAAATTTTACTTTCAGAAATTTTTTTTTTTTTTAAATCGAAAATTTTGACTATGGTGGTTTTTTAAAAATATGATCCCTCAATTGGAATAGAAATACCTACGAATGAAGTAACAAATCGAGATACTTTACCGGCGCTGTTTTCTTGATGGATTTGATCTGATTAATGTATCCTTCGGCTTCGGTGCCTTTTAACCTCTGTTTCAGCGGATCGAATTTCTTTCGTTTGGTTTTGGAAGCCTTTTCGCATATCTCTTGATGCTTTTTAATCCTATCTTCGGCGAAATTACGTCCGCACGTTTTGCAATTCACCATCCCCGGAGGTGGAGGCTGGTTCGATTTCTTCACAGGTGCAGCTGCAGCTGGCTTAGATCTCGATGGAACCGGAATCGGCTGCTGCGGCTTCACGACTCCATTCGTTAGAGGTTTCTTCTTCAGCGGAGACGTCGGCAAAGGTGTTGGCTTTTTGATCTCTTTGGTCGCCGGAGCTCTTCGTACGTTGATGTTTTTGTTCTCGTCGACTGCCAGGCGAGTGGTATTCGACGTTGAGAGCTTTTCGTCTTGTATTCGAGTCGTGACAGGATTTGATTGGAGTGGTTTTTTGATCGGTTGGATCGTTCCCTAAAATTCAAACGAAATGATTGTTTTCCAAATCATATTGTCAAATTTTAATCAAAATATTACCTGTTTAATAGGAGGTTGTGGCCGACCCAGAGGCTGCTTTTTCTGAACACCATTTACAACAGATCTGCCCGTACTCAATCTAGAAATATCTTCGGTTAATCTGGCCACCGAAGAATTAACGTTTCTTCGCGCCGCAGTCGACATATCCGCACTCTGCGAAAAAGAACTCTTATCAACGTCCTCTGGTTTCTTCTCAGATAGCAGTCTTCCACCAAGATTCGGTAATCTGCCGAATATCGAGCAATCGTATATCACTGGTTGGGTAATCTCGTTATCTGTATCCGCGTCAAAACTGCTATCATCCCTTGTTTCCTGTTTCTTTCGTCTGATCGGCTGCAAAGGGTAGCTTTTATCGCGACCTACTGCTGTTCGATTCGTTAGCAAGACAGCTGTCTGCAGGGGACGTCTTATTTGTTGTTTTCGACGTTCTTCGAATAGCTGGCGGACTTTGCCGATGTTCGTTCGAGATGTCTCCGGTGCGCTGGCCGGTAATTCGGATCCACCTCTGTAGGGATCGGATGCGGTCAACTTGCGTAGTGTGTCATCGCCTAGTAGTCTTTTGCCATTATTGTCGTCGTACGCTCTGCGAGCCAGTTGGTCCTAAAAAAACAAACAAAAAAGGTACCGAATTAAAGTCCAGTCGAGAAATAGCACGCCAACTTTTTACCCTTCTCACGAGTTGGTCAGTTTGATGAATTCAATGAACTTGGCACGAAAGTGAAGACGTTTGTTATCAAATGCGTAATAGAATTTATTGCACGAGGGTAACGTTGACGTGTTTGATTTCATTATTCAAGGTGGGTCAAATAACGATCTTAGGTAACCTTTTAATAATGTATTAGGATAATCGCGTTTTGTTTGGCAATTGTTTTTTATTCGGTTCATTAGTTGATTTTTTGCATACTTTCTGTTGAGAATTTTTTTTTCTATTTAATTTTATTCCGGAGCAATTTTTTTGGAACAATTTTTGAACAAATTTTCTAAAATTTTGTTTAGAAGCAAGTTTGTTTAGATTTACTTCAACAAAATTTTAATAATATTGAATTGAGGAAAATATTCAAATAGAAGAGCACAACTTCAAACATTTCCTGAAAATTGAACATTTCTACATTAAAAAAATTTTGAATAAGTTTGAACAGAAAAAAAATCATTGAAATTCAAAAAAAGTAATTTTAGAAAAACTCAATGAGTTCAACCGCAAAAAATTAATTTTTAAAAAGGATAATTTCAAAAAAATACGTCTTTTTATTCAGAAAAAAACTGTTTTGTACTAAAGTAATCAAGAAGTTGATTTTTCAAAAAAAAAAAAAAAAAATAGGAATTGAATTGGAAAAAAATCAAAAATTACTCATGTTGAAAATTTTTTTAGAAAATAATTTGAATACCAAAAAAAATGAAAACTTTCAATTTGAATTTTTTTCAATGCCAATTTGTTTAGATTTTTTTATATTAAATTTTTCATTTTTTGGAATTTTTGGATATTTTTTTTTGAAAAATGTTTTTCTGATTTTTTCTCAATTTCAAAGTATAATTTTTGAATTTTTTTCTCGAAACAATTGGTATCTAGATATTATAAAAAAATTGTTGAAAATTGAACGACGATTTGGAAATGAAAATTTGTTCAGATTTTATTCACAATGAAGGTTTGTCGATTTTTTTTTAAAGTAATTTTCAATTTTTTCTTTAATTTTATTCAAACACATTCTTATTCCAGTCAATTTTTAAAATTTCGTTGAAAAAAAATTTTTATGTTGAAAGTTTTTAAGAAAAAAAAAATCTTTGAAGTTTCCTTGAAGTTTCGTTTTTTTTTACAGTTCGAAATAAATTGATTTTTTTTGCAAATTTATTTTTTAAATTCGGTATCAAGTATTTTTTTAATTTTGTTAGTATATTAATATTTTGATTTTTTTTTCAAAACCACAGAATTTAAAACTTTGTTGAAGATAAATTTCATGTTGATAATTTTTTCTTCAAATTTTATTCTAAATGAGTAGTAATTTTCGAATTTTGGTTCAAAAATTCTTTTTTTATATTTTTCAAATGGATTGTTTTACCTCAATCAACTTTAAAATATTATTACAAGGCAAATTTCTATAAAATAATTTCTCAAGTTTTTTTTTTTTTTTTTTTTTTTTTTTAATTTTGTAAACTGTTGTAAACTGTTATTTTTAATTTTTTTCTTCAATAACACATTTTAGAAAAAAAATACAAGTTAGATTTTAATATTTTGTTGGAAAAACAACTGTTTATTGAGTTAGCTTTTTTTCAAATTTCTTTTCAACTAATTATTTTTTGAATTTTGGTTCAACATGATATTTTTTTCACGATTCACTTTTTAAAATTTTGTGATCAAACGTTTTTCAATTGTTGTTGTTGTTTTTTGTAAATTTTATTCAAAAGCAGTATTAATTTTTTATACTTTAAAAAACTTTGACTATTCAAGAAAACAGTTTTTAAAGAAGTGAAATCTTGAAGTTTTGAAGAAAAACGTTGTAAGAATTTTGTTCCAAAATATTAATTTTTCATCTTTTTATTTTATTCGGAATTATTTTTTTGAATTTTTTTGTTGCAAACCCTTTTTTTTGATCTTGTTCCATAATTTCTTTTTTGCAGATTTTATTCAAATTATGAATTCTTCAATTTTTTTAGAATGTTTTTTTTTCAAATTTCGTTCAAAAAGTTATTTTTAATCAAAATTTGTTTGAAATTACTTTTAAAATGTTTTTTCTGAAGAAACGTTTTTGAATTTTGTTTTCACGTTATTTTAAATTTAAAACAAAACTGCTTGAATCACCTTTTAAAATTTTGCTGCTGAACATTATTTTTTCAAAATTTACGCAAATGTAGAACTTTTTTTTAGAATTATTATTATTATTTTTTTTCAAAAGCACGTTTTGAAAAAAATCACATTTTTTTTTGTTTTTAATTTTTGTAATTGTTGTTGTGTTTTTTTCAAAAAAGCAGCTGAGAAAAAAAGTTGATTTCAAATTTTTATTGAAGAAAAACTTTTCAAGAATTTTTGTTTCCAAATTTCGATCGAGGTAAAAAAAAATCATTTTTTGAATGATTTTTCAATTTTTTTCTGTGCCTAGTTTGAAATTTGTTTAAAATGTTTTTCATAAATTTTCATTTACCTAATGTTGAAATTCAAGATTTTCATTTTTTTAAAATTTTCTTTCGAAGAACAGTTTGAAAAAAATGAATAGAAAAACATGTCCAAATGAAGTTTTGTTGAAGAATGATTTTTGAAGGGTTCCACTCCAAATTGATTTTTAAAATTTTTTTTCAAAGCGTCTCAAATGAATTTTTCTTAAAAATTTGACCAATAATTTTTTTGAACTATCTCAATAATACGTATTCTAATAAATACCACAATTCTTCAACTGTCGAGTATTTCTCCCTCTATTATTTTTGTCATTAACTTTGATTTTAAAAAAAATGTCAACTTAGGTAGGTATAGGTATCATTTCTTAATGAAACAGATATCGAAACGTGACCGCGGAAAATTGTGCAATTCCCCGAGGATCAGGGAAAACTTGTTTTTTTCCCTCCCTTGTAAAATACATCAGTAATACTTTAGTAATACGAGTCCACGCGAATAAATATTCCGTTCATTGTACGACTGCTGTTCGGTGATGTTTTCTCATTCTCATTTTCTGCTGGTTTTCTTATTTTCAATTTAAGAAAGAAAAAAAAAACTTGCAAAGGTAAATGCCGACAAGAAATTTTGTTCGTTTAAAAACGACAATCTAAGAGTGGACGAAATTGGAAAAATAAATTATTTCGTGGAATCGTCGTCGTCGCGTCGTCTTCTTCGATACAGATTCTTATGTTTTAAACGTGCAACGATGAAAAGTAAAAAAAAAAAAAACACCTCGCAATAAATTTAGAATTGGGGGAAGATTCTCGGGTAGAGGGGAAGGACTCTCGTCGACTTGTAAACATCGACGATGATTAAGTTTGGGAATAGAGCTGGAGCTTTGAAAAGTCGTTTGTTGACCGAAGGTGGATTAATTTCGTTTAAGGAATTAAAAAATGACGCAATTTCCGAAAATAAAATGAAGAAGGAAAGGTGAAAAAAAGGAGCTCTTAACGATGGCTCGGTTTTTGCTACGTTATAAAGTGTTTGCTTTCGAGGATGACTTTTCATTTTACCAACGTGGGTTTTTTTTTTTTTGTGAAATTGACTCGAGATTCGAGAGTGCAACTGGTGCTTGTGCTTGAAAAAAAATATTATATCACCAATGGGGTTGCGATCTGTGATGTGCGAGGAATATTCGACGAACCTGTATCTTAAGACCGTTCACGGTATCGAAGTACGACTGAGTTGGCAGGGCTTCTTGAGACGAGAATTTTTTCAAAACCGCTGTACCCGACGTCGAATTCGGATAATACGCGGTCGAGAATCTTTCGGCGATCAGATTCATGAGTTCGGGATGCAATAGTCCATTGAAGTATCGCGTCAATTTTCAGTTTTCACCAACACCAACGTCTACGAATCACTCGCCACGATGATGGTATCATTATTAATTACACGTATTCGTATTTTTTTTTTCGCTTCTCCATTATTATTGTTGTCATCGTCGCAATCGTTATCAATAAAGCGCGCGGGCCAATTGCCGAGTTGCGTGGTCGCGTCACCCTGCCCCTGCCCCCTGCCCCGTTCCCATCGAACCCTTGGCTGGCGAAGTTGCTTGTGTATAAACGAAATTTTCCAACGTTGCTACGATACGATAAATTCTAACACATGTACACATACATTGACCGCGAACCGTCCAAAAAAACAATCGCAGGAGGGGGGGGGGGGGTTTAGCCCAATTTAGGCATTTCAATCATATGTAACTATAACGATCAAGATGGCCCCGTTAAATTGCCATTAGTGTCCTGGATTGGCTCGAGTAGAGTGCCCTTTCTTTCTTCTTCCTGTCTCACTCTGTCTGTCTGTCTGTCTGTCTTCGAGTATCTGCTGCACTTATCGCGCCTCGACCGACGAGAGGTAGGTTGGATTTATTAAAAAAACATTAACGGAAGCTACGTTTTAGAGAAAAACAAAGGTCGCAGGGTGTACGATGAAAGGTTATCTTTGATTGAAGCCTTTTAATATACAGTATATTTACATTGGCGTCGGAAAAAAATACATCGGTGCTGCGTTGATAAAGTATTCGTAGTGGTAAAGCCGAATTTACCACCTTTCAACATTTTCAACTCGATTGAATTGAAGAATCGCGTGATTGAAATTTAAAAGGTCGTATGACATGTGCAGAGTGATTCGTATGATTTCGGTTTCCTTCGGAGAAGCCATTAGACTACCACCTGTAGACCTGAAAATTAAAATTTCGCAACAGGAACTACACACGTGTGGATAGGTTTGTCGAATGCCAGATTTGAAGGGGCAATGTATCGTCTATCATGATACTTATTTTTTGACCTTGTATAGCTGCCTGAATTTTGCAGATAGGCTGAATTTGTACATGGGTGATTTGATAGAGAATGAAAAATTCTATTAAAAAAAAGGTTATATTCGTATTTTGCCCAAGTGCAGAATTGAAGGAGTTACGAATACTTTGAAAAATTCGTTCACATTGCGATAGAAGTTTTTTTTCATCCTGAAACTATTCTTTTTTATTGAATTTTTCTCCTCGATGTTCATGTAATTTTTTTTTCAATTTTCCATCTCATTTTTTAAAAATTTACTCATCAAAATTTTTATTTTGAATATTATTCGATGAAAATATTTTTTCAATAAAATCTGAAATGAAAAATTTAAAAATAATTTCGAAAAAATCGTTTCCTCGCGATAGAAACTTTTTTTTCATCTTGAAAGTATGCTTTTTTTCTGAATTTTTCTCATCGAAGTTCATATATATATATATATATATATTTTTTTTAGAATTTCTATCTCAATTTTTTTTTAAACTCAACCAAATTTTCATTTTGAATATCATTTGCTGAAAATTATTTTCTAATAAAATCTGAAATCTCGAAAGACCCCTCCCCCTCCCTTCACCACATTGCATTCTGAATATCGAATCGAGAAGGAAAGTATCTACATACATAGCATTTTATTTTTCCCCAAGATTTTCTCATCGAGGAAATTCGACTAAAAACGAACTAGGTATCATTATTCGTCAATAATGCATTTTAGACGCGCGACTTGCGTGATTGTTTTCCTTTTCCTTTTCAACTCGAAAATACCGCGCACCCTTTTAGTCACCTTGGTTTTAATGCATTGTTTTCAAGTTCTTTATCAAAGTGCAGACTGCATTTGGAAAACTTAGAAAAACTCGTATAAATATTTTTAAAGTAACAAAAAAAGAAAAAAAGTGTTTTTGAATTTAAATTCTACGTTCTGACCCGAAACAGTAATTGGAATCGATGTATTTTTTGGTGGGAGGGGGGTGTTAATTATATTTTTGAGAGACATGTTTGTTCAATATTCCAGTTTTTCCATTTCCTTATTTTCGATTTCGTTGAATTTCTTATTATTAAATTTTTTTTTGGTTAAATTTTTCTAGTTTCGAATTTTATAACAATATTATTTAAAAAAAAAAAAAAAAAACATTTTCAGTTTCCATCAGTTTGTAATATTTTTCAATTCAAATTTTTCCCCATAAATCATAAATGCTAATTTTCTCCTAATTCGATTCAATTTTCAATTAGTATATTCTATTTTTTGGCATTTTAAAATTTCTATCTGTGGAGATTTTCCCCCAATTTTTCAAAATTACAAGATTTTTTTTCTTTTCACTAAAAAATTATTTTCCATTTAAAAAAACTATTGAACATTTTGATTTGTTTTAAACTGCCAAATATCAGCATCTCATCAAGTACGATCAAAAATCCAATCAATTTGTTTTTTCTAAATTTGGCAAAAAATCGTTAATTTTTTTTTAAGGGACACTGAATGTGAATTGTAATCCTCTATATTAAAAAAAAAAAAAACGCGTAGCCGAATTTTTTTTTTCAAGTTAGTGTACCACTTTGAAAAAGTTTTCATCCATGGTATTTCAGTTTCAATATCAGTTTTAACTTCAAATTCAGTTTAAAAATGTCAGGTTTTTGTCTTCAGTTTTAGTTCCTTTCTGCATTGAAGATTTCATCTTCAGATGGGGGCTCCGCCCCCAACCACCTCGTCACTTCCAACTCTTCAGATGGGGGCTCCGCCCCCATGCCCCTCTTGGGGGGCTTTACCCTCAATAGGGACATGACAGGAGAGGATTGAGGGCTTCGCTCTCAATTCCCTTCACACTTTCAGCTCTTCAGACGAGGGCCAACACACCAAAAAAGAGGTTAAAGCGTGAAAATGTATGATTTTTGACCCTGTACGGGGGTCAAATGGTGCTCAAAAGTCGAAACCCCCAAAAGGCACATCAGTGACCTCTACTGACCCTACATCCCAAATTTCGATTGTTTAGGTCTTTTAGTTTGGGCTGTAGGCTGTTCAACGCGTCAGAAAAGACAGGTTAAAACTTGAAAAATATTGATTTTTGACCCTGTATCGAGGTCAAAAGGGGTTTAAAGGTCAAAACCTACAAAAGTAACATCAGGGGCATGAACTCGATCTATGATAAAAATTAAGGCCCCCCAGCTCCATTTGGGGGGTCTGTAGCCTGATCAACGTGAAAAAATGACCTCAAAATCCACTTTTTGGGCCCTAAAATGGGGTGGGGATGACTTGGGAAGCTGAAATTTGGATACAGTGGAGACAATCAGAGTCACTGTTGTTGGTAAAAATTTCAAATCATTTTGTCAAATTGGGGCCTCTTTAGAGCCCCCCTCAAAAAGGGACCACCCCCAATTTTGAGGCTCAAGGGTCAAAAACCCCAAAAGGCACCTCGGTGACCCTTACCTATCCTAAATACCAAATTTTAGCATCCAAGGTCATTTGGTTTGGGCTGCAGGCTGATCAACGTACCGGGAAGCGAGAAAAAACATGAAAAATTGTGAAAAATCTTGATTTTTGACCCTTGACAGGGGTCAAAGGGGGCCCAAAAGTTAAAACCTACAAAAGGCACATCAGGGACACAAACTTGATCCATGATGAAAATTTTGGCCCCCCAGCCCCATTTGGGGGGTCTGTAGCCTGATCAACGTGAAAAAAATGACCCTAAAATCCACTTTTTGGGCCCTAAAATGGGGTGGGGATGACTTAGGGGGCTGAAATTTGACTATGGTGTAGGTAATTAAGATTATCATCCCTGGGGCAAGTTTCAAAAAATTTCATGATATTGGGGCTCCCCCGCACCCCCTCAAAAAGGGGTCATATCCCCAATTTTTAGTTAGGGCCCTAAAAATTTTTTTGCATCATTCCTACACCGAGGGGACCCTACATATCAAGTTTGACCTCATTTGACCTGTTAGGCTCGGCCCCAGAGTTCCAAAAGTGAGGGTAAAATTATATATATATATATATAAATATGTGACATGTGACAGATCGTCATCTTTTGGTCCCAAACGTCGAGAAATGGGGTCAGAACTCTTCTACCCCCCCCCCCCCCCCCCCTCCTTCTAAATTAGGGTCGGACACAATAGCCTAAATTTTTAAAAAAAAATTCGGCTAAAAAATTGAAAATATATTTTACACTTTGTGAAAAATGTTCTCAAATGAAATATGAAATATCTGTCTACCTATAATTTGACGAAAATTTTTAATCATTTTCCTCTAAAAAATTCCCAACTTTTTTTGGAAAAAAAAATTCTAAATTTTTCAGTCAATTTATTTCACAAAAAATTGTTGATTTGTAAATAAATAAATTACAAAATTTTTCTGAACTAAAATATTGAAAAATTTAGCATCCCATCAAAATATTTTCAAACAATTTTACAAAAATTTTCAAAAATTTTCTGAACAAATTAAAATTTTTATCAACGTATATTTTTAAAAATTTCACTAAAAATAAAATTGTTTTGAATTAGGTACGTACTTATTTCCTCTTGAAAAAATAATTTCAGAGGTTTTTTTAATAGAATTTTAAAAAAATTTTCAAGAAAATTTTTAAATATTTTCTTTCAATAAAATTAAATGATATTTTTGGGATTGGGAAGTGAAGGGGAGGGGAGGGCGTGACATCAAATTTTGATTATTAATATTAATCTTTTTCTTGAAAAATGTTTTTTTTTATCATTCTCTCCGAAAAATGTCTCCGATGTCCTTAAAAAAAAATTGAAAACTAAAATACGTATCATGCCTGTATCGTTCGTTTACTCCATTTGTAGATAATAAAATTTAATCGAAATATTTTTTTTTCATTTTACAATTTCTATTAATTTCAAGTTTTGTCAAACATCAATTTTTTCCAAAGTGAATTTTTTTTTGTATCGAAATTTTTTCCTGTGCTTCGTATCTTCTAGCTTCTACTTTCTCTGAAATATTGAATTTTTGGAATTTTGTCAATTTTTTTCCATTTATGTAAATCAGATTTTTTCATTATTCATTTTTAGCTGTTTAAATCTCTGATTATTTCTATGGTCATCGGTCAATTTTTTCAAAAATGTTGGCTTATATTCAATTTTGTTGAAATTTTTTCATTAACTAGGTACCTTCTATTTAAAATTTATCATCTACTCAACGATTTTTTGCATTTCATTTTTTTCGCAATTTCTTAAATTTAAAAAAATTTTTAATTTTTCAATTTTTTGTTCTTGTTGATTTCTTTCCATTTTAAAATTTTTTAAAATAATAACTGTTTTCTTAATTTTCAGTCATTTTTAATTCGGTTAGGATACTTATTTAGCATTTTTCAGTTTTCTTTACCCATTTATATTTTTTTAATTTCTACTTTGTAATTAATAATTTTTTTCTACAAAATATTCTTTTTTTCCACGTCCTATTTTAAAATTTTTCCCACATACCTATAGGTACTTTTCTTATTCAATTTTTTTTAATTTTTAATTTTTTCCAATTTCATATTTTTTTTGACTGTCGACTATTTTATTTTTTTTAAATAGAAAAAATCTTTAATCAGTTTTTTAAAAATTGATGTCGTGTAAATTACAACTTTTTGGGTAAAATATAAAAGAATGAATTTGCTGTACATGGCGTTTAAAAAAAAATAATCTGTTCACAAAGAAGGTTTTGAACGACCTATTTTTTTCTCTCTCGCCTATTTCAAAATACCCATAAAACTCTTTGACGACGTCAAAAACCAAAGAAATCGCGTAATCTCGTTCTCGCTGTAAAACAAATGTATCGGAAAATCAATATAAAATACTAATGGGTAAAAAAAGAGAAGAAATCGAGATATAGTAATAAGGAAAAGAGAAAGATACAGCATCGAAGAAAGAAAAAAATCAAAACAAATGGAACGAGAAATAATTACATCGCGTTGAAAAGCGGAATTTTATCAGTCGTAGCATCGACGACTCTGTACGACTACGGTGTGATGGCGAGACGTAGCCTAGCGTTGCGTGCTCATTGAACGTTCATTCTTCATTCAGTGGGTCTGGGTACCTCTGCCTGTGATGCCTACGTACCTACCTAAATTCTCGAAAGCGTTAATTTTTGAAGGATGACTTTCAAGTCTTTTTCCATTTCGTGCCCACCACGAAGCGACGAAGTACTCGTGTGTTGAAATCAGGTCGTTAAAAAAAATTTTGGGAACGGAAGTTTGTTGTTGCAAAGGAGGGGGGCGGCGAATAGTGCCTGCGTCATTCTGGTGCGAAAATTTCAGTATAATTTAACTTGTAGTTTGTGTTGAAAAGTAGAATATGCTGAATAAACTTGCCCCGGATACGCGGTATTATTTTCGTTCGTATCGTAGTTTAAAATCACGCTGCTATTTAAATATGCAAAAATTACACGAAAATAATAGAGAAAAATAAAGACCAGCGAGAGGGTGGTGGCTGGAGGGTCGAACGAAGGGGGTTGCGAGGTATGGCGATGGCGCTGGGAAAACTTGGTCGTCATTGTCATTGTCGACATAACTAAAAATGTTTGCTTTCTCGTTATACTTTATACATATATGTACGTAGTCGTAGGTAAACGAAGGTTGCCAGACTATACAGAGTCGTCGTCATCATCATCGTGTTGTAGTATACAGGGTGTCCGGCGAGTGATCTGCCAAACTTGAAATTTGGCTATAACCGAGTACCACTAGCAAAAATCTTCATGTACACAATATGATGTCTATCTCGATTTTGAAGGGGCAGTGGTGTCAGGGTGTCTAAGGGTCATGAAAATCATGAAAAAGTTATGAAATTTGAAAATGGCTCACGAAAGTCGTGAAAAAGTCATGAATTTTTGATAATATTACCAAGGAAAAATTACGAATTTTCTTGAAAATGAAATTTTTTCAAACAGTTACATCTTGCCAAAAAAAAAAAATTAAAAAAAAAATTGTGATTTTTTTGAAAAAAATTAATTTTCTTGAAGATTTTTTTGTAGAATGAAAAAAAAAATCGGCTAAAAAGAATTTTTTGAAATGAAAAAAAAAGAATTTTGTGGAATGAAAAAAAAAATTGAAAAATTGTTTTAAAATAAAAAAAATTAATACTCTTTTTTTTGAAAAAGAGAAATCTGAAATCTTCTGTAGTAGAAATTGTTTTTAAAAATTCTAATTGTTTGGTATTTTTTTCAATTTTCTAAAAAATAGAATATTTTTATTCTTTGAGAGGAGGATCTCTGTTTTTTAGAGAAAAAATTCTCATTTTTTGGAATAAAAAAAAATTAAAAACGGATTTTTTGCTTTAAAAATTTTTCAGAATTGTTTTGGAATAAAAAACATTCCTCAATTTTGTTTTTTTTTGAAAAAGAGAAATCTCAAATCTTCTGGAATAAAAATTGTTTCGAAGGAAGAAATTTCAGGATTTTTAGAATAAAAAATATCCAAAAAATTTTATTTTTTTTGTGAAAAAATGTTATAAAATTTTCTTATGTGAAGATATTTTTTAAAAATTTCTGTGGCAAAGTTTCTTAATTTTTTTTTGTGAAGAAAAAAAATCGTTTCATTTTCGAAAAAAACAGCTTTTTTTCGAACAATAATTTTTAAAATTCTTCTGAAATCAAAAAATTCTTAATTTTTGGGGGGTCATTTTTTTATGATAGCAAAGTAAATAAAATATTTTTTAAACTTTGGGTCAAAAAAAAAAACAGAAAAAACAGAAAAAAGGACTTTTTGTTGAAAAAGTTGTTGAAAAATGTTTAGGAGAATTTTTTATTTTTCGTTTCATTTCCAGGAAAAAAATCATTCTCACATTACAACCTGAAAACAATAATTTCATGAATCCACTTTTTAGGGAAGAAATCGAATTACATCCTTGAAAATTCCAAGTATTCATTCAACTTTTTTTTTGAAAAACTGTATAGATTTCTCTGATTACAAAAAAAAAGGGTATCTTGGAGGGCATATGCATAACTTAGGGGGTTCAAGGGGCATTCGTCCCCTCTCTCAATAATTTTTTAATAGCTTTTTACCTCAAAATATAGGGAAAAAATGAGGGAATTTTTTTGTGCCTTTCCCCCCATATTCATTCCAAGTTATACTCATGCTGGAAGGGGGCCCCCTAAAAAATGTTGAAATATTTTTCATGAAGAAGGTCATGAATTTTCAAAAAAAAAAAATTAATTCGGACACACTGACCAGTGGCGTATTTAATGGGGTCCAGACGCCCCCCCCCCTTAACGAAGAAAAATTTGAATAAATGACGAAATTTCAGCTTTTTAATGCTCTTTTTTACAAAAATCTCCACTTTTTTTGGCCAAGACCCCCTCCCCCCACATGACTGTCTGGCTACGCTACTGACCCTGGCTCGGTTATACCCAAATTTCAAGTTTGTCAGACCACTCGCCGGACACCCTGTATATCGTTTAATAAAGTATACATGTACTGTGCATATACGCGATACGCGATTGGTTGAGGTACCAGAGAGCTAGCTAAGTTGTACTTTATGTACGTATACAAATTTACAAAGTAAACATAGCTGACGTTATCAAAAATAGATATATATCTCCACATACTATAATATTTTGTTGTATAACGAGGGATTTGCGAAGTATGCAAGTATACGAGAAATATATGCGAGTAAATTATGTAATAGTATCGTCTCTATGTGCTATATACAGGGTGTCCGGGGAGTGGTCTGACAAACTTGAAATTTGGATATAACCGAGTACGAGTAACAAAAAACTTTATGTACACATATTGCCTATTTTCAAAAATGAAGGAGCTACAGAACTTTGAAAATCGGTATTCTTACAAGCAAAAATGGTTGGCAACACTGCGTCCAAAAAGGTTTTCAACACCGCCAGTGGATGGTACTTCGAAAAATGAAAAAAAGTTGTAATTACACTCGGTTGCCTATCTCTGAAATTGAAGGAGTTATGGCCACGCGTAATTTCGGTCAAAAATATTGCCTACCTCAATTATCACGGTGCACTAATGAGACGTGAAAATTGCAAAATTCCATCAAGACAACTCATGGATCTGGTGTAACTTTTTGAGAGGAACAAAAAAAGTTATGTGAATATTTTGCCTATCTTTGAAAATTAAGGCGCTATGGAGCATCAAACTTCGAAAATATCAATTTTGAAAGCTTTGTAGCTCCTTCATTTTCAAATATAGACAAAATCTTCACATAACTTTTTTTGTTCCTCTCAAAAAGTTACACCAGATCCATGTGTTGCCTTGATGGAATTTTGCAATTTTTGTGGACACTGCCCCTTCAAAATCGAGATAGGCACCATACGTACATAAAGTTTTTTGTTAGTGGTACTCGGTTATATCCGGACACCCTGTATATCGTCATCATTCGGGGGTAAAAAAAAATCCCTTCAAAAACCTGCAGAACTACAGTTTTTCATTTTTATTTTCTTTAGAGTAAAAAAATGTTTTAAAAAAATCAGGTCAATACGTCTACAATTCACGTTGTTGGCCCTGATGCAGTCGTAGGAGAAGGGTGCAAGGGTTAGTTTTTGTGGCACTATCGCGTGTTTCTGTATTACGACTTACGAGTACCATAAGCATGGTCTTGGTCTAGCTTTTGTTGACCGAAGCGGTGTGAAAATAAGGAAATATCGTCGAATAATTAGAGCGTGTACCGGGACCGTACGCTAATGATAAATTTACAAATATAAATGCCATTTGGTGGCGACCTTTACCCGCAAGAAGTACTCGAGAGCGGATCTCACTATACGAGAGTCTCTTTGCTCGGTGTTTGCTGCTTTTTGCGGCATGTCGCTCGTGTTGTCTCGTCGAAATGATGAGCGGTTTGGTGTTATGTACGATGAGTACTGAGTAGCTGTACTAATAAAGTGGGCCAATTCTCGAGAGTAGTTTTAGACTCGACACTCGACATGACGCAGGTGGCTGTAGAAATTTGGAAATGAAATGCGAGCTGTGTATGAAATTCGCGTGTCATTTCGCATATTTCGACTATTTTGGTAGAATTATGTCGGAGAAATTTGTTTCGAGAAGGTTGTGTTGAGGTTACCAAATTTGAACTAGAAATTTTCACAAGACCCCTCCCCCCCACCACCACCGCATTGACAGTTGTAATGCTCGGAACAAGTCTTTTTTTGTCATTGTCATTTTTTCCCCGCCCTTTTAGCTTTTTCAATCTAAAAATTTGGCAGTTTACTTTTTTTAAATGAAGAAATTATTCAAAATTTGAAATAAATTCTTTTCAAAAAAAAAAAAAAAATGTGAAAAATTGGGTCTTGAAGTGAAATTTTTGGTTCGAAGAAATCAAAATTTGTAAATGCTGTTTCACAAAAGTGACACAAGAGGTTTCCCGAATAATTTTCTAAAAAAAAAGAATGCCAAAAAAATATTGAAAATATTTTTCAAGCAGTACTTTTTTGAATTCTCAAAAAAAATTTGGCAGTTCACTTTTTTTTAAATGAAGAAATTATTCGAAATTTGAAATAAATTCTTTTCAAAAAAAAAAAATATATATATATGTGAAAAATTGGGTCTTGAAGTGAAAATTTTCAAAATTGATAAAACAAATAACAAACTAATAAAAATTGAAAAATGTTTTTTTCACCGAACTAAGGGTCCTATGAAAAAATGCCTCGATTCAAAATTGTAGACTGATTTTTTTGTTAATGGTTTAAACCGCAAAGCTCTATTTTCAAAACTGACTAAAATATTGTAGTTAGAAAGTGAAATAATTTGAAAAAAACTTTTTGAGAAAAACCAATAAAAATCATTTATTTGAAAAATTGATGAAAAATGTTCTTATTAGGCTAAAATTTGGTGAATTTGATAAAAATTATGAAAATTTATTTAAATTTTTTCTTACCTACAATTTGATGTTTAGGTGGCTTAATTGACAGTTTAAAAAATAAAAAATAAAAATAACCGAAAAAATGCACAATTTTTCATTTTTTAGTAAAAATTGTAAATAATGTGGGTTTTTTGGCCGAACTAAGGGTGCTATGGAAAAGTATCCCCGTACAAAATTGTAAAGTGAAATTTTCTTTTTTCTCGTTTTCCTAAGTTGGATTTTTTAATAAAAATGTTGACTTTTTCAATTTTGGGCAAAATGATGATGGAATTTTCAAACTAAAATCGCGCATTTTGAGGCTTCAGATTCAAAGGGGCGAGCTCAAGCATCGCTGAAACGCTCTGAAATCTTCTTTTACTATCAGATCATCACAAATCGGAAGCCATGAAAAAAAATTTTGAAATTCGACCAATGACTAATAGACCTCATTCACATCAGAGCCTTCTGAAGTAAAAATTGCGTCAAAAGCTGAGATGAATGTTTCAAAAAAAAAAATAATAAATAAATAAATCAAGAAAAAGTAGCTAATATCTACTAAATAATTAAAATATTTGAAAAAATCATTAGAAAAAAAATCATTTAAAAATTTTAAAAACTAGAAATTAAAAAAAATGTATCAAAAAAAATTCAAGGAAATGAGTGCTTTTGAAAAAAAAATTCAAAAAATTTCAACTTCACTTGAAAAAAAAGTGAATGATGGAAAAATTATTCATCGCTCTTGAAAAAAAAAATAATGATAGAAAAAATTCTTTATAAAATTTTCAAAGATAAAATACTAATAAATAATTATATATATCGAGAGAAGTTTTTTTTTGAAAACAAATTGAAAATTTTTCGTTCGATCGATTTTTTTTCAACTTTTAAATAAGGAAATGTTTTTAAAAAATTTTCAAAAAATCGCATCTTCATTAAAAGAAGAAAAATCAAAAATTGCTCCCAAAATTTTTCATTGGTAAAAATCCTTGAAAAGAAATGAGAAAGTTACTAGAAAATTTCTTCAAAAAAATAATTAAGTAACTACATATTTTTGTTTCAAAATTGAAAAAAAATAAAAAGTTATTACTCAAAATTTTTTTTAATCCCGAGTTAGTTCACTCAAAACAATGAAAATAATACTCAGTTTAATAATCAATTTTTTCAGTGTCTAAAAATATTTTAAAAAATGACAGATTTCAAAAAAAAAAAAAAAAAATGGAAACATTAAAAGAGTAGTAGTTTTTGACAAAAATCTGCTTAAAAGTATTTCATTTAAGAAGCTCTCGAAAAAATTTTTAATGTTTGAAAGTATTCAAAAAAGTAGCCCTTTTTCAATTTTTTTGGGAGAGGGGGAGAGGCGTTCAAAATCTTTTATCTTCCAAATGAATCAAAGAAAGTACGTAGAAATTGTTCCAGTTTTTTTTCTTTCTAGAACTTCCAAAATTTCCGATTTTATTTTTTCCCTGAGTGAACTCAGGAATCGACTTAGTTATTGAAATTTGACTTGGCAAGGTTTCACTGAATTTCGAAAATATGTAAATTATAAAAAAATACCCAATATACACTTCGGTAACTTTATTTGCACCAACGATATATGCACCTCACACAGTCGTATTTCAGTTCGACGCAGGTATACGTTGAATCAACATTTTTTTTATTACACATTTAAAAAAAAAAATACAATGTTTACCAATCATTCTTTATTTCAAAACAGGTGATTACGAAAACTCTAGACAAACTTTGAAGTTTGAAATAGGACAATGAAGGGTGAAGGGGAAACTCTGAAGACATTTTTTGCAGTAGAAATTTAATTTTTCAACTTGAGAAAAATTTTGCGAAATAAAGTATGAAAAGTTGAGACACTTTTGGAAGTTCACTTTAAAGGAGTCAAAAAATGGGATAAATTTGTAATAGGATAATTTTTTCGAAGAGAGATGCACTCGTTGTTAGAATATTGAATTTTAAAAATTTTCCCATCATTTTTGTAAATTTCGAGTTGCAACACTTGAAGACGAAACCAACTCGAATTGCATGAGCCCGATAAAAGAAACAAAAATATTTCTCAATTGGTTAATTTATGGCCCATGTACAATGTGCATTGTAAAAAAAAAATATAAATTTTTTCATTACAATAGATAAATATAAAAAAGACGGGGTATATTTCATAATCATTTCACGTGAACCGAATCGCTATATTAAGTATTTTGAAACATAGTAGGTGCGATTACGAATACTTCGTACGCAAGTTGATAGTACCTACTTGCGTCAATTAAATTCGCTTATTTACGACATCCTAACCCTATATAAGGGAAGGAAATACCAACACTGGCCGAGTTCTGTAGTCTACACAACGTGTATTTCTCTTTAAACGTATAATTTTTCGAAAATGAAATTCGTCCACGTTTTCGGTGTTGTTTTGTTGGCGTTGTTCGTTTTCAACGTCCAGGTCAGATCAGAAGGTGAAGCTGAAGGTAAAAAAGATGAAACAAGTAAAGAAAATGAACCAAGTAAAAAAGTAGTACCTGGAGAATAAGATGGAAAAGATACAAATAAAGAACTAAAAAAGTTGAAAGAACCCGGAGCAGTAGCTGGAACGGGAGATGACAAAAAAAAATCAGAGGATAAAAAAGAGGGGATGAGTATGACCATGGATGTGAAAAAAAGACGATGATTCAACCGAAAAAATAATATAAAATAAGTATTTACCCACTACCAGTAAATTCATTATCAATTGAATGAAATATTTCGCATCTATTTTAAATACCTACATAGGCACGAATTTAACTCGAAGAATTTCACCACTGTAGGCCTGTAATTTTTAAAATTTATCTATTTAATTTAGTTATCCTCGGTATAGGTATCACACTACATAGGTAAATAAGTATATAATCTCATTCTTATTTATGCTGGAACGTACCTCTATAAACTTTACGAATGATTGATTTCATCGTCTACAATTCATAGTAATGATAATGAATTCCAAACCTGAAGTTTGTTCTGACATAGTATAAGATGATGAATATTTAACCTTTATTAATAAATTCACCAAAAACTATACATCTAGTAATATCTGAATACACTAGTGAAAATGCAAAATAGATTTTCTGTTTTCCTTGAATTATTATTGAGATTACAATTCTTCGCATCTAAAAAAAGAACACCACAAAACGACTTCGTTTCTCCCCATATCCTTCATTTTTGCCTTTCCCAAACATTTACCTAGGTATTAAAATTTTCTATGAAGATTACATCGCTTCTTCTTACAAGTACAATTGGAGACATTTTAGGGTCCACTTAAAATTCAATTAGGGCAAATATTGAATAAACTCATTTTAAAAAAAACGCTGTGGGGTAAAAGAAAAAAAATTATCAGAAATTTCGAAAATTTGTTTATTTTTCATTCGTTTTAATGGATGAGGGGGGGGGGGGCTTAAAAGCTCCTCTTAAAATTAAGCTAAGAGAAAAAATGAAAAATAGGGAATGATCTTCAATTTTTTTTTAAATAATAAAATCCAACAACTTGGAATGCTGAGTGGATTTTTTTTTTTTTGAAAAATTGGGAGCATTCCAAGGTAGAAGGTACTACTTCAAAATTAAGTTGAAGGGAAAATGGGAAAAATATTTTTCAATTTTTCTGGAAAAAAGGAATGACCCTGACCAGGCTTTACTTAAAATTCAGAATGGGCAAAAATAAAAAATATGGAATTACCTATTTTCTCATGAAATGAAAAATCTTTGGGGAGGGGTAAGACATTTAAAAAAATCCAAAAGTTTAAAATAAAGGCCACCCTAATGACCTATTTTGACTAAAGGGATGACCCAATAAAACTGAGCCTAAAAAATCCCCCACCCTTAAAAACCCACTGATGGGGTTGTTACTCTGAACAACAAAAAAATATGACGAGCGTCACTCAACATTTGGACCAAAAAAGAGGGGGTGGCTCACTTGAAATGCAGAAAAATGGTCATGGGAAAAGTCATGGAAAATCATGAATCCCCCCCCCCCCCAAAAAATGCAAATAAACACCTTGTCATATTTCTCTTTTTTCGATGTACGAGTATTTAAATTTTGGTAAATACATCGATTTTGATGATTCGATCGATCAATTTATCGATTTTTATATTTGGCCCTTTTTTCGGTTCAAAATAATCGATTTAGATACATTCATCAATCAATTTTTCAATTTCGATCAATCGATTAATTTATCGATTTTCACAATTCGATCTATTTTACAGCATTTAAAAGACCATTTATTTTCTTCAATTCCAATAATTAATTTCATTCTTTTTTTTTCTTATTTTTTGATGGTTTTTGATTTAGTTTTCGATTTTGAAAAGTCGATTATTTTTAGGTTTTGAATAGTTTAATTTTCTAATAATTTTATGGCATTATGGCGATTTTGTCGGTAAAATTGATTTCAAAATCGATTGTTTTGACATTTTGAATAGGTTTTTATCAATTTTTTTGTTTATTATTTTTTTCATTTCAAAAAATCTTTTTAGCCTCAAAATCTAATATATAAAAAAAAACTCCCGGGCTCAAATAAAAATTTTTTATAAAATAAAATAAAAAACATCGGTTTTTCTATTTGAATTAATTGAATTCCATTAATCGATTTTGAAAAATCTGACTAAATTGTTCAATTTTTTGAACGATTTCTGATTTTTTTGTAAATTTAATGAAGCTTCTCCCCTCTCAACTATCTTTATTTGCAGAATTTTTTAGAAGCGCTGTCATTTGAATTGATGTCACTCTGCTCAACTTGTTACATCCCTTGTGACCTTTTGAGCATTTATTTTCTTTCATTTAAAAACATTTCATTTTCTTATTACCCACCCACTTTCATCACTATTCAAATAATTTTTTGTGATTTTTTCACATTTTTAGCAATTTTTCAATTCTAACAGTTCTTCAAAATAATGATTTTTTACCACTTTTATAAGATTTCAACTAAATTTACAAATCTTTGAGAATTTTTTCTTTTATTTTGTTCAAAAAATTTTTTTTAAATATTTGATCGATTTCAATGGTATTTTGTACAAATTTGATGCTTTTTGAGCACTTCGTAAAATTTAAACATTGTTTTACATTACTGACAAGTTTTTAAGACTTTTTTTTTGAAACTTTTCTTGAAATGATTTTGTAGGAATTTTATCACGTTTAAAAAAATTTTCAAAGAATTTTCATCATTTTTCCACCGTTCTGAGGTCATATCATTTGCTCTGTTCTCTTCAATCTATTGAATTTTTGAGATTTCTAATCATCAAGTTGGTCCTCCTCATTCAAAATATCCTCTTTTTCCGAACTGGTCATTATTTTATGGACTTCTGAAAAAGCATATTATGGAAAGGGAAGGAAAGAGGAGAGAATTTCTACTTACTCATCCGATTATAATCGATTTATTTGCATTCCAAATAGATCTGTTATCGATCAAATCACCACAACGAACCGAAAATCGAGCGAAAATTGACTTTGAAAATTGTTATCAGCGAATTACTCGCGTTTCAAAAATAAACGTTATGTTCACGTCACGTTACGTTACGTAGGTTTCCTGTATAGTACGCGATCTTCCAAGTACCCGCAATAATAATTATTATTACAAACAATAAACGTACTCGAATTGCACTCGATAAATGCACCGAGATGTAATGGTAATGACGAAGATTTCTACGAACCGGTTCGTGTTCGCAGTCGTCGTGTTATTATTTAGCGATTTGCGCGACCATAGAGCCAGAAGTGGAGGCGCCATATCGTACCCGGGTTCCGTATAAGGCGGCCTGCCCTTCCCCCGCTGGCGCTCGGTACGCCGCCGCTGCATCGACCATTACCCAAATAAGGCTCTACTTCGAGGTTCTTTTTCGTGTAAAAAATCTTTTCCTGACTGGACGAGAGCTCGGGCTCGGGCTCGGAGCTGTGACGCGTACCGGTACGCGATCGGTCGCGGTCATTTCACCGGGCATGGGCACCGTGGCTTTTTTATTTTTTCGCGAATGCTTGCGTGGGGATCTCGAGCGTCGAGAGTCTGTACGGTGACTAACGATCTATACGAGTAACCTTGACGTAACCAGTTGATTTATTTAGACGATGATGATCGCACTCTCTTTGCGGAATTGGTAATCGCCTTGATGCGGTGCCATTGAAGGATGGAGCGAAAATAACGATATGGGTACTTTCGCGACGATTGTAGGTGTATGAGAGTGAGAGAAGCGGGCAGGGAGGCTGACGTGAGAACGAGACAGCGGCGCCCAGAGGTTTGAAAATACTGTTGCAGAATTTATTAACGGCCCCCAAATCTTCTTCAAAATGGCCCCAAAATTTTTTGTGTAAAAAAATTTACATGGATCAATTTTTCCATCATTCCTATCAACATTTATTCACTAATAGTGCTTATTTCACCCCCCCCCTCCCCCTCAAGGAATATCTTGCACTCATTCTTTCAATAATCCATATCATTGAATTAATTTATAGACAAAATAATATGAATGCAAAAAACCAGAAAAAAACTTTGAAGACGTTGCGTTCTAGCAGAAAAAAATTCTAAAAATGAATTTTTTTAAATCAACGATTTTTTCCCTAAAATCTTGTAAAGTTCTTTTTGTAGTACCATAATTCTTTCATAAAAATATTCTTTTTAAATTTAAAAAAAAAAAAAAAATTAAAAATTCTTAAAAAAATTTCCTTGAAAAATTACTTTCTTATTAAAAATTCTCTTGAAAAAAAATCTTCTCACAAAATAAAATTATTTTGAAGAAAAACTTACCTTGTATTTATTTTTGTGAAAATTAAAAAAAAAAAACTGTCAACATCATTGGTCCTTTTTATTTATAGTTGGTTAGGTACAAATTGTACACTTTGAAGTTTTATTTCGAGTGCTCGTAGCACGCAATTTAATGGTTATTGTTTCTCAAAAACTTTTGAAAATCTTCTTTTTGTTTGAAAAATGTTTTCAATGAAGTTGGTATTTTTATAAGAAATATCATTGCACCCGCAAATTTGAAAAATTTGTTTCCAAAACAAAAAAAAAACGTAAAAATGAAAAAAAAAAAAAATTTTCATTGAAAAAAATTACAAAAAATTAGAAAATTGTATTATCTACTTATTCCATAACCCCAAAAAAAAATTTAATATTTTTTTATTGCGAAAAAAATCAAGATTAAAAAACATTGATTAAAAAAATGTTTTTTACAAAAAAAAAAATTGAAAAATTTTCATTCAAAAAAACTCAATCTCCAATAAATTTGAGGAATTCTTTTCACCAAAATTAGAAGACTTTTTATGTTTTTTTTTTTTTTTTTTGAAAATATGTAAAATGGCTTTACCTAAGTAATTCCAAAAAAGGAGAATAAAAAAATTATAATAATTTGAAAGATTTCTCATTCCAAAAAAAAATTGAGAAATTTTTTCGTCAAAAAACTCGAAAAATTAAAATAAAAAGTGAAAAAAATTGAAAAATAAAAAAATGTTTTACCTTAACTTCCAAACAAAATCAGAATTTTTTTCAAGTGATCCCAAAAATTAAACGATTTCTTATTTTTAAAAAAATTAAAAAAAATTAATTCAAAAAAACACGAGAAATCAAAAAAAAAATTGAAACATTTTTGATCCAAAAAAATTATATAATATTTCATATTTCTAAAAGAAATCGAGATTTTTTTTTAATGAATGAAAAAAAATTCACCAAAAAAATTGAAAAATTTCCTTTTTTCAAAAAATTTGAGAAATGTTTTCTTCAAAAAAATCGAAAAAATTTCTCTCCGCTAAAATTGAGAAATTATTTTCATTTCTAATAGAATTGAAATACTTTATAAACAAAATTAAGAAAAATGGAAAAAATTGAGAAATTTTTTTCTCTAAAAGGAGAGAAATACTTTTACTCCAGAAAAATTTGAAAATCTATCAGGGGATAGATCGTCCCCCCATTTTTTTTCACGTGTGTATTCATAATTTTTTAGAATTAGAAAAAAAAAAAATGAAAACATCTATTTCAAAAAAATTGAAATATTTGTTATTCCAGAAGAAATCGAAAGAATAGGGTTTTCAAAGAAATAAGTAATATTGTTACCTACTCTTGAAAAGTAAAGAAATTTTTGTCTCTAAAAAAATTTGGAATTTTTTTTTTAAAATGCTGGATATTTTTCTCCCAAAAAATATAGTATTTTATTCTGAAAAAAAGTAGATGTTTTATTTGAAAAATTTTCTCCAAATCGATTCTTTTGTCCAGTAATGTTTATTTTTGCATATTTTGAAATGATGAAATTTGGGGCTCCAACTTGGATTCAGATGCCATATTGCGGCGACAATACTGCTACGTGTCTCTGGGCGCCTCTGGTGCGAGATGCTGGAGCGAAAACTATGTGGCTTAATGGTGCTAGGTTTTAACATTATCTAACAGCTCGCTTTGATCTAACAAATAAATAATATAGCTTCACCAATTCACATTCAGGAAGGAATACGTTTGTAGTAATTCGATAATGGTGTTTTTTTACAGAACCGAATCAATGGTTTTTGACGTCGTAGCAGTTCTACTTCTATGGATACATAATAAGGGAACTTAATTTATACCTACAAAGGGGAACTAGGTCTATACGTTTATTTTTTTAAGTTCTCATTGTTTCTTATTTATTCCTATTGCTATAGGTCTCGATTTTTCAGTCTATTGTGAATGTTGAATGTTTATTTAATAAGGTTGCGTTAGAGAATCGACATAATTATGTTGTGGGGTTTATCTCTGTTTCCATCTTTCTATCTCAGGGTATCGGAATTTTATCGATACATTCAAATACATGGTTTCTGGTTCCTTATGAGAAAGTTATACTGATTGATGGGGTAAAAAATTGAAAATTCCTAGCATGGTACAGCATTTTATGAACATTTTTCGTGGCAGAGAATGATCTTTGTCAGTTTGTCGTGCTGACTTTTATTCAACATTTCGATTAAAAATTGATGTGTGAACTGTCTGAATGTATACATTTTCAACTGGTACATATTTTGTATAATGAAAAATTATTGACGAAAAAATTCCACCGTAATTTAATTTTTATAGTGTTCGACGAATACTTAACTCAATTTTGCAATAATTATGAAAAATCAAATAATTTACTGCGTAAACACTGGTGTAGTTTATGTAATAAGCTCTGTCATTGGATATAACATAAGTTTTTGTATCAATTCTTGCATTAATTTCTTTTCAGAGAATTTACAAAAATTTACATGAAAAATATAATTATGTATCGACTTGAACTTGAATTCTTAAACGTAGTACTTTTTTTTTAAATTCCCAAAGTAGGAATTTTCCGAATCCCCGCCCCCTCCCCTCGAAAAAATCTGATGAAAATAGGTAATTTTCAAATAACAAAAATTTTTAACATGATAAAAAATTTCAAAAAACATTAAAAATACCTACTTTTAACTATATTTCAAAAAATTCGAAAATTCTTTAAACTACATTTTTTTTGCTGAAAAACTTTACGAGGAAAAATCTATCTTCAAAAATTTATTCTCAGAGATGAAAAAAATGAATCATTTTTTCCCTCAAAATACTCACGATGAAAATTTTCAATAACTTCCAAAAATTAACAATTCTCAGAATTGTGACTTCAAAAAGTTAGGAAATTTTCAACATGAAAAATTGGGATAGGTATGTATTTTCAAGTTTTCACAATTGGAAATTTTCTAAAGTTGAAAAAAAAAACACGACGAATAATTTCTGAACTTGACTTTTTTAAATCCCCTAAAAATGGATTTCTTTTAAAACGTGTCATAAACAGCAGCAAATTTTTTACTCCTTAATAAAATTTTTAAATTCAAGTTTTTTAAAAATTCATTGACTTCCGAGTACATTACCTTTCAAAATGCATCGAGTAATTAGTTGGAATGAAATTTTACATCAGACCATTTTCGATCGCCAGTTGTACTATTTTATGAAATCCCCTTCAATTCCGCAGTACGATAGAACAATTACAGGAGTGTAGTTCGAGTTGCAGATTGAACAGTCTCATCTAATTTTGATCCATGCCTAATTGCCTATTACCTGGAGGGCTGGAACTACCTCATTATGGGAATGTGCAAAATTTTCACCGGGATCGACTCTTCGTATCTGTTTATACAACCTGCTTTAGTAATCGTGTCCTTTTTATTCATTCGTCTTTTCAAAAATCGTGTCGTATAAAAGCTCACCTCACGTGTTGAAAATCAAACAGAAAACGTAGTAAGTGTCTCGTGATACATAAATAAGTGACACTAAAGCATACTAAAATGCAAATCGTTGCGAGTTTTCTTATTGAAAGCACAAGCATATATAAGCACAGTCTTAATACAGTCTAGAGACACGTTCTGAATTCGAATCGATCAAGTTTTTCAGACCTATGGGAATAAACTAATGGTGGCTTTGATGGTAATGCAGCCTCGAGCCCAATTTTTTCTGCTGAAAGCTAAAAGGTGATTTTTTTTAAAAATTGAACGACTCGCGATTAAGTAGGCAACTTGTATTACTCGTGGGAATAATTATTCTACCTGCGATCGAAAATGCTGATTAGGCAATCGGTGATTCAATAATAACTCTTTCGAAAAATAATAGGTAAATAATTATTTCGTACACAGTTATTAAGTTTACAATACGTACAAAAATTTTATCACTATGAATATAATTAATAATAATTAGCACTGATTGGGTATTTTTTAAAAATTGTTTAATTATAGGTACCTAGACCTACATACTTACATTTCTTATCGATCTACCATATTGATATAGAACTACGATCCTTGAGGCAATTTTCATTTTCTACCTGCAAAAAATTCAATTTTTCAAAGTTTTGTTTGAAAATGAATTTTTTAATATTTGTGGAAAAAAACTTTTGCAAAAAATTGAAAAATTCTTTCAGAATATTTTGTACGAATTTTATTGAAAACAATAATGAAAATGACAAACAATTTTCCAAATTTTGTTCGAAATTAAATTTTTTAATGGTAAATAATTTTTTAATTTTGCTAAAATAATTTTTTTTTGCAAATTGTATCAAAACATCTATTTTTTTAAATTTTGTAGAAAAATATTTTTGAATTTTTTAAAAATTTTGTTTGATTTTGAATTTAAAAAATAATTTGTTTCTGAATTTTATACGAATTATTCTGTTGAAAAATAAATGTTTTTCATTTTTAAAAAATCAAAAAATTTTGCTAAAATATATCTTTTTTCAAACTGAAATATTTTTCAATTTCCCTTAAAGTAGAAAAATTTTAAAACCCTTTTTTTTTGTTGAAAATTTTCTTCATCAGGTAACTAATTTTCCCACGTTTCTTGGAAGATGATTTTTTTTAAATTGTTTGATTTTCAATTTCAAAAATATTCTTCGATGACTTTTCTGCTTTTTTGCAAATTCTTTTGAAAAAATGAATAATATAATATGTACTTTTGTATTAATTGAATCCTTCAAAGTGGTATTTTAAAAAAATGCTTGAAGTATGAATTTCCCGACCGCCCTTGTGTTGTAATTCTCCGAACCAGTACCTATTCGTTTTTTTAAGAGAACCCCCAAAAATTTTTGAATTTTTTTTTTGGGTTCTTCTGACCCCTTAGAATCCGTGGAAAGAAACAAAATTCTTCATCTTAATTTGGACAAAAAAGATGAAGTTTATAATTTGAAAACAAAATTAGCTCCCGCCCCCCCCCCAAAAAAAATACTTGCCCGGGGGTCTAAAATTTTTTGTCAAAGTTTTGTCACATCACGGTTGACTTTTTCGCATATAAGTGATTGAAATAGGTTTCTTAGGGAAAAATAAGTAACCCCCTTCCCCGTACTCCTCATTGCCCTTAACTTGTAAACTTGGAAAAAAAATTTCGAGGCTTCTATCGTTCGTAACTATCAAAATCGTGCTAGTGACCTTTTTGTTAAAAAAAATTTCTTCCGCAATTAGATTGTTCATACCAAAAATAAGCAGAAATTATTTACCTACCACTGTTTGGGAATGGTTCTCGAATTTCGAATCATACCTATCTTAGTTTTTGATAATAGTTAATCAACTACTCAAATCATTTTTATCGTATTAGTGAACCTTGAGTTTCCTCCCAAATACAGTACGGCTAATTTAAGTTCTATAAGTAATTACATTTCTTCCAATGATAGCTTGATTCAAATCGTATGATCGAATTTGTTGTTCAGATTTTATATGCGATTTGTTGGCATGTGAATTAAATGAATTTTTAATCAGTACAGATTTCAATATAGGAAAATCGTAAAGTTACTAGGTATTCAGTATTTCGATTCTGTTTCTTAAAGTATCATTCATTCTTGTGAATCGATTCGTTTGAAAATTTTGTTCCATGGGATAATTTCATCATGTTGTAAGTACATTATAACATAACCCAGAAATATTATAAACTATTTCGAATACCTATTCCTACATAGTCACGACGATAGCAATTTGTGATCTTATTTATTATTTTTATAATTCGCCAGCAATTAGAAGAAATTTCTCACAATTCAGGTATAAATCCAGGCATCATTTTTTGAAGTTATGTGAAAGTTACTTTTGGTTACATTTTGTTCCAAAAAAGTTACTTTTTTTGCAAGAAAAAATAACACTAAAAAAATAAAAAATGAAAACATTTTGAAAAAAGAATTGGAAAATTAATACGCCTGATTAATAAAATAATTTTTATGGAAAGTGGGGATGTTCGAAAAAAATGTGAATTTTCTAAATATTTCGAAGATGAAAATTTTTGAATAAGAAAGTTCTACCTATTTGTTTGGAAAAAGTAATGATCTCCAAGGGGGCGATTTTTGATACCTACATTCATCTTTTCATGATTTCATTAGGATCTGTATTTACATTCAGTAATGGAAGATATTTTAAAAATTTAAAAAATTCAACATGCGAGCCCATATTTGAAAATTGAATTTTCAGGGTTTTAACAGGTCATGAAAATCATGAAAAGTCATGAATTTTTCCAAAAAATACTAGGTCATGGAGATGAATTTTGCTGCTGAAAGTCATGAAATTTTTACTTTTCACGCTAGGCAAAATTTGCAACTTTATTTTCTTTTATAATCGTTTTTTTTTTTTTTTTTTAATTTTCGCTCTCGCTACGCTCGAGCAATAATTCCGTTTTCTATTTTGATAACATAGTTCGAAATTTTTAGCTCTTCAAATTCACATTTTCAGTGATTTTTACACTCTCCCTCCCCCAAAAGCATCATTTTTCTTCATTTTTATACATATTTTGTATCAAGTACTTTCGAACATTTCGTTCCTATAATGTTTTTCTTTGAATAACAGAAGTATTCAAGGATCGCGGTCCCAGAGGGCATAGGTGTAACTTATGGGGTTCAAGCAGGGCATTCGTCTTTCCCCAATAATTATTTTATAGGTAGCTATTTACCGCAAAATATAGGGAAAAAATGAGTTTTTTTGCCCCCTCCCATATTCATTCTTAGTTACGTTTATGCTGGAAGGGGGCCCCTGGAAATTTAGAAATATCGTTCATGAAATAGGTAGTCATGAATTTTCAAAAAAAAAAAAATAATAATAATAAAAATAGGTACCCTGATTTTATAAAGGGTTCAATATTTGAAAAATTTATTATAGTTTTTCCTGCCATTTGAAAATTTTTCTGTAATTAAATTTTTATATCCTAATTTTTTTAGAAACTCTTTCTGTAAATTTGGGGGGATTCTGCAAATTTTGTGGGTAATAGTAGGAAAAGTAGTTTTTTTTTGGTAAAAAAAAATCCTGTGTAGACAGACACCATGTCATTGCATGTGTATTCGAAAATTTCTTTCTCCAAAAGAACCGAGAAAATTTCTTCTACTGAAATTAGAAATTATAGCTCAAAATATTTTTATTTCAAAATATTTAGAGTTTCTTTTCTTTCTTCTTACAGATTATACTGGGCACATTTCGAATTTGTTATTATTTTTCTTGCGAATGTTCAGCTTTCCCTTGGTTCGGATACGCAGTATGAGGATAGATTTGAGATCCAAGTTATCAAAACTAATTATACAACGAGAGAGCGTATCGCTTCGACATCAAATACACCAAAAGAACTCATCTGTCATAGTGAAGCATTCGTTGACAATTCTCTATTCATTCAATTTTTTTATGAACAAGAAAAAATGGCAGTGAATGTACCACGCGCCTTCGGAAAAAGTATTACTTTACGGATGGTTCGTGAATTTTTTGGATACGAGTTGAAACCTGGAACGTAGGACATGGTGCCCCAAAACGAAACCGCGGCTTATAAACTTTTCATTAACGGTCTAATGGATTGCGGAGGTCATACCGTTGAATTAAAAAATAAGTTCTTGATAAGCAAGATTAAGAACTCTCACGTATTGAATCTTATTGCTACAAAGCCCGTTATCCACTTGGACTTTGGCAACCCTGCAGTTCACAATTATGAATCAATAATCACGTTTCTTCGAAATCGTATTTCAGAATGTCTCTATTTTCATAGATATTTAGGTACCATAGAGCTTTCCTCCCCGTTCATCACTAATACTAAAGAACGTTATCGGGAGCTTGTCGAACTTTCAAAATCCAACGATATCGATGTTCTCGCTTCTGTGCTCTCCAGATTAGTGATAATCTTGAACCAAGTTTTCCATAAAAATGTAATTGTATTAATCGACGAGTACGACGCGGTGTTGAATTTCGTCTTCTTTGGTGCTGGTACTGGTACTGTTTATTTCAACCACGATGAAAGAACTAAGACTGTGATGGCAATGCGTAAGATTTTTGGCCTTGCCAAACATTCGCTTAACGTTGACCTTGTTTTACTTACGGGAATTTTTCCATGGAAAGATAACTGTATGTTTTCCGAATCTTCTCGCCTGAATTTCCATACGGTTGATAAAGGAGACGCTCTTAGATTTTATGGGATGAGTGAACTCATTGTGACGAACTTATTAGAACAACATAGTTTGAAGCACCTGGAAAGTACAGTTAAATCTCAATTCAATGGTTATGATTTCGGAGATCGTAGGACCTCTGTCATCAGGTATAACCCTTACGCTGTAGCAAGTTTCATTTCTTCCTCGCAGTACACATTGGATGACATGCACTATTGGACCGAGAGTGGAAATGTTCGCTGGTTAATTGGTCAACTTTTAAAATACCATAACTTCTTTTGGAATTTTCTCGAATTACTCAGTATGCGGCCAATCAGTCTGAAAATGAACAAAGCATCGTTAAGTGAAAAGAACATGAAAGATTTGTTAGAAGTTATAGGATTTGCTAGTACATTGTCCGGAAAAAATTGGCCACTACTGCAAGATCAGCCTCCCCATGGTGAACATGATCGTGACCATTTTGGATTCCATGTACTATTTTTGACGGGATATCTGACTCGACATAGGGATCTGTCATGCAATGTCACCTTATTTGTAAAGATCCCCAATCAAGAAATTCTCACCGCCTTGCTAAAAGATTATTATGTTTTCTTAATGGATTCTGATACACTTACATCCGAAAACGTTTTAGATGTGCACGCACATTGGGCCGAAGTTACCACGCGATGTAGCAGCATATTGTATAATTTTTTGCTCCAAGACTGTCCAAATTTAGAAGAATTCGGATCTGCTTTTGAAGAAGTACTTTATAATTTCATCCCAATCAGGTCTAAAACACAAGCAGGCGAAACATCAGCTTACGCCAACGAAGCGTTAATCGAAGGTTTATTGACATACGTGTTGAATCATAATATACATCTAAGCAATATCGAACAATTTGAAACGCAAGGACAGTTCTCATGGACAGACAAAACTAGACCCGACGTTGTGGTTAAAACAACCAATGGAATGCTGACAATTTTCGAGTTGAAGTTGGCCAACGATTCCGTAGACCTTCGATATGTTTTGAATGCTACCTTGGAACAAGCGCGGAAATATGAATGGTGGTTCATTCAAAGACAAAAGGAATCACTTTATCAGGCGCAAGTAATAAAGAGTATTGGAGTAGTGGTCACCAAAGTTGGAAATCATGTACTACTGAAGTCTCACTGTGTTAAGGTACGTGACATTTCTAGCATAGCCGGCGGATCATTATTTTCTCAAGTGGTGCTCACATTGTGTTTTTTTTTGGGGGGGGGGGGGGAGGTGAAAATGTTGTAACTTTTTTCATCAAAAAAAAAAAAAAAAAAAAAAAAAAGACTTCATAATATTTAATTTTGTTGAAAAAATTGTCTAGAAACTTTTTCCCTTATTATTCGGGTCCATTCTGAGAGATTATGACGAAAAAATTCATGATTTTTCAATCATTCCTATTTTTGAAAAAAGTTCATTTTGCAATGGGCAATTTTAAAGTTTCCCAAAATTCAACTTTATAGGAAAAAATTACCAAAAAAAAATTATTCTTGTCATTCGGGTTCACTCTGAGAGATTATGATGAAAAAATTCTGAATTTTTCAATTATTCGCATTTTTGGAAAAAATTCTTTTTTGCCATGTAAAAAGATCCGAGGTTTTCACGGAGATTTTTACATGGGAAATTTCACAAATTTAATTTCTTTGAAAAAATTGCCCAAATAAATTTTTTTTTCATTATTCGGATCCATTCTGAAAGGTTATGACCGAAAAATTCAAGATTTTTCAATTATCCCTATTTTTAAAAAAAGTTCATTATGTGCAATAATTGGCAATTTCATCTTTTCCCAACATTCAATTTAATTGGAAAAACTTCCATTTTTTCCCTCATCATTCGGGTTCACTCTGAGAGATTATGATGAAAAAATTCTAAATTTTTCAATTATTCGCATTTTTGTAAAAAATTCATTTTTGCCATGTAAAAAGATCCGTTTTTTTCACGGAGCTTTTTACATGGGAAATTTCACAAATTTAATTTCTTTGAAAAAATTGCTCTATTTCCTCATATTCGGGTCCATTCTGAGAGGTTCTGACCGAAAAATTCAAGATTTTTCAATTACCCCTATTTTTAAAAAAAGTTCATTGTGCAATTGGCAATTTCACCTTTTCCCAAAATTCAATTTAATTGGAAAAACTTCCAAAAAAAAAATCTCATCATTCGGGTTCACTCTGAGAGATTATGATGAAAAAATTCTGAATTTTTCAATGATTCGCAATTTTGGAAAAAATTCATTTTTGTCAAGTAAAAAGAACCAGGTTTTTCGCTCAAAATTGACGTTCAACTTCACTTGGTTGTAGGTTGTTCGCGATGATGTTCGCCAGCAGATTTGGAGGAAGCCTTACCCATGCCCCAATTCCGAATACATTAATGTGAAGTTGAATGAATTTGGTGTCCTGCAAACAGAATCCGAAGTGTATACGTCAGGGATGATATGATATCTAGCCAGATATTGATAAATTATCGATAATTATCATGATATAATTTCATTTTTTCGTCACCGTTGAATCAACTTTTATCTTGTGATAATCAACATAAATTGATGAACTAGGACCGGACATGATAAAAAGGGGCTAAGTGCCATAGGCCCTTAACCCTTTTTTCTTGTGACAATGTGCATTGACCAAATTTCAACATTCTGAGGAATCCTTGGTACCTGACACGAGAAAAAGGGGTTTAGCGCTATAGGCCCTTAATCTCTTTTTCTTGTGACAATGTTTTTTGAGCAAATTTCAACATTTTGAGAAACCCTTGGGACTTGACACGAGAAAAAGGGGTTTAGCGCCATAGGCCCTTAACCCTTTTTTCTTGTGACAATGTTTTTTGAGCAAATTTCAACAGTTTGAGGATCCCTTAGGACCTGACACGAGAAAAAAGGGTTTAGTGCAATATACCCTTGACCCCTTTTTCTTGTGACAAAGTGCTTTGAGCAAATTTCAACATTTTGATGGACTAGACACAAAAACGGCATCGTTTCAATCTCTGTTACTTACGCGATCCTCGTGAGAAAAAAATGAAATAGTATCATGATAATATCGATAAGCTATGATTAGTAATGATTATGATATATCATGATTAATCGATAATTTCGAATATCATATCATCCCTGGTATACGTAACGAGGGAACTCATATCTAACAACGCCATCACCAATTTACCATCAGCATCCACCCCACAAGCGATTCGTTTTCTTCAAGGAAACATTTTAAAAGAAAACATTCTCTGAAATATGCATCAGAGCACAGTTACTTTTTTCATGCTTGGTTACTTTTTGTTGCTTTTTCATGATGGAGGTTACTATTTCGTCAAAAATGTGGCTTAAAGAATACAAAATTGCCATTAAAATTCAAAAAAATTTTAAACACGCTTTAAAATTGAAAAAAAAAACTGAATAAATTAAAAAAATGATAATCAGAAAAATTTATTAAATCTTCTTTTGAAAGTGAGATTTTTTTCTTCGGGAAATCTAGAAAAATACAATTTCTATAATTATGCATGAAAACGCAAGAGAAAATTTTTTCTCCAAAAAAAAATTATAGTTCTTTTTATATTTCTAAAATTAGAATGAAAAATTGAGGGAATTTTCTCAAAGAATTGAAACTTATTTTTCTTTAAAAAGTAAAAAGAAAAAAAGAAACATATTTTTACTAAAAAAAGACAAAAAGTAGGTAAAAGGTGAAATTTTTTTGAAAAAATTGAGATTTTTTTTTCTACAAATGAACGACTTTTTGTCCAAAAAATCGAAGTTCCCACAAAATTTTTTCTGAAGAATTAGAGGTTACTTCGTCGAAGAATAAAAAAATAAATATTAATTCTGTAGAAAAATATACTTTTTAATTTTTCAAAAATTAAAAAATTTTGCTAAAAAACAGTTTTTTTTAAATCATAATAATTATTTTTTAATTATATTTTTTTTCAAACTGAAATATTTTTCAATTTTTCTCGAAATAATTGTTTTTAAACCCCATTTTTTTTGATAAATTTTCTTCATTAGGTAACTAATTTTCCCAAGTTTCTTGGAAGATGATTTTTTTAAATTTTGTTTGATTCGAGATGAATTTTTTGCAATTATTTTTGAAAAATATACTTTTTCATTGTTTTTTTTTTTTTTTTTTTTTTTTTTTTGGGCGCTTTTAATTACCAGGATTATCGCGCCCCTACAATGAGGTTTAAATTAGATTGTAAAGATGGGTTTTCTTTAAGAAGGTTATTAGTCGATATATTTTTTCTAGATTGTCAGATGATAATATTTGGGAGTTTATATCATATTGTAAACGTTGGTTTGAAAAAGAGGGACAAGAAAATAGTAGGTGATTGATAGTTAGGGTATTTGAAGAGCAATAATGACAGGTGGGTGTTTGTTGGATTCCTTGATATAAATGATTATGGGAGATTCTTGTATGACCAATACAAAAATCAAGTGGTTTAATTCAAAATTTTTCAACAATAAATCTTCAAAAATTGTGCTGATTTTTTTTTTTTTTTTTTTGCGCACACCTACCTACTCAATAAAATCGTTGATGAATTTTTTTCACAAATTTTTTTGAAAAATATTTCTAGGTACTTTTTTAATTTTTAAAAACCTAAGTGTTTGATTTTGAAAAAATCTTAATTATTTTTTGTTAGAACACGGACCTTCAAATTTTTTTTTCAGGAAATTTTCAAAAATTCTGCCAAAGTAGAATTTTTAATATTGTTTTAAGCTAAAATCTTTTAAGAACTTTTATTCTGATAAATTTTCTCCATCAACTAATTTTCCAAATCTTCTTTGAGAGATAATATTTTCGAATTCACATAAATACTATTTTGATTAGGTATCAACCTACTTTAAAAAAATTTTGGAACACTTGTCATTTTTTTTTTGAAATTCTGTCGAAAAATCTGCTTACCTACTTTTTTACCACGCTTTTATATACTTGGTATGTATGTATGTCTCATGGAACCAAGAGTATGTTTTCGTCCAATCCTCTCTCATTTAATATTTTACAAGAATTGAAATACCGAAGTGCTCACATTAGGGGTTTTCGAGGTTCGCTGAATTCGATTTTCGAACTTAAATTTACCCCCGACCCCAAATTGAGCCCCCATGAGGGGGTTCAATTTTGAAAATTTCGAAATTTACAACATGGGTATCAAAATGTAGGTTTTCGAGGTCGCTGAACTCGATTTTCGAACTTAAATTTACCCCCGACCACAAATTGGAGGGGGGATCAATTTTGAAAATTTCAAAATTTACAACATTAGTGTCTAAATCTAGGTTTTTGAGGTCGTCGGATTCGATTTTCAAACTTAAATTTACCTCCGACCCTAAGTTGAGCCCCTGGGAGGGGGTCAATGATTTTAACCTAGTAAAACTATGAAATTCAAATATTTTCAACGACAAAAAGAGTTAAATAAAAATGTAAAAAATTTTTAAAAAACCACGCTTTTATTTAAAGTTTCGGTCGCTTTGTAAAATGTTCTTCATAGAGAAGTAGTAAATAATGCCTTAAAAAACAAAAAATAAAATTTACTTAAATACAAAAATGTGTCATAGAAGAAATGTTTTTTTCAAAAATTTTAATGATGAAAAGCGTGGTGGGGTGTGCGAGGAGCTAGCGAATACCTTGTCGTTTAACGCCCCACCACAATTTCATCATTAAAATTTTTGAAAAAAACATAATTTCTTCTATGACACATTTTTGCATTTAAGTAAATTTTATTTTTTGTTTTTTAAGGCATTATTTACTACTTTCCTATGAAGAACATTTTACAAAGCGACCGAAACTTTAAATAAAAGCGTGGTTTATTTTTTTTACATTTTTATTAATTTTAAAAACCAAATTGTTTGATTCTAAAAACCTTATTTTTTTTTTCAAAACTCGAAACTTCGAAAAAAAGTTTCATCGACTAATTTTTCCAAGTTTTTGCTGAATCAAAAAATAATTTCCAATTTTTTTTCTTTTGATTATAATTACAGGTACTCTCGTTTTTTTCAAATTTCTTTTGATCATAATTATACTCTCGTTTTTTTTTTTTAAATAAAATATTCTTTAGTTTTATTTTAAATAATTTTTTAAAATATATTTCTAACCTATTTTTATTTTGTTTTTTCATTTTACCTAGTCATGAAATATTTTTGTTCAAATATTAGATAATGTTTTATAATAATTATAGGTATTTTTTTCAAAAATATAATTTTTGAAAATTTGATAGCAAAAATTCTATGAATTTTATAAAAACATTTTCTTTATTTAATTCTGTTCAAATTGGACCATTTTCCTTTCTAAAAATCCTTTTAAGTACTTACTATACTTTTGAAAATGTTTAAGCAATAATTGTCTAAATTGTTTAATTTTTTTTTATTAATTTTTACAAAATGAAAATAAATGCTTTTTGGTTTTGTTCGAACCAAACGTATTCAATTTTTTTTGTTGAAAAAAATGCAAATCGTTTGAAAATTTGTTGATTTTTTTCTCGATTTGTTCTTTTTAAAAAATAATTCAAGACAATTTTCAACCAATTTTTTAAAAGTTTTGCTTCTTTTTGAAGAAATTGTTAAAGTTGTAATGTAGATAGGTATGTTAGGTATTCCATGCCTCAAATACTCGACAATTTCACTAATAATTTTTTCCTTTTCATTTTTAATTTCGTTATCTAATTGACTTTTCTATTGGAAAAATTCTCATTCCAGGATCGTAGCTCCTCCCGTGATGAAATTACGACATAAAAATATATATCATGTACTCTCAATATTATGTAAAAATTACGATACCATTGGACGACCTTTCATGTCCCCTCTCTCCTCGTCTCATCGGAAAATGGTTCAAACTTTATAAAAATTTTCCATACATCAAACTTCCTTGGCGAATTTTCTCGTACCTTTTGCAATTTGGCGAACAAAACGACATTTGAATTTTTGTCTCATGTCGCCTCGGGCGCGAAAGTATTTTTATTACACGGATAATGGCTCTGGGAGGGGCATATACCGATGGAAGATGGAATGGAGCAATTCACGAGTCATTCGCCACCCGCTATGGAAACAAATTTTACCCAAAAATGATACCACCACCTGCACCGCCGTAGGTATTGTTTCAACTTGGTGGAAAGTTGTAGTAAAGTTTAACGTTCGACGAATGTTTTCACTCAGGAAGAGTGCTGAAGTGAAGGGGTATTTGTCCTCGGTCAAGGCTTCCATACTTGGGAATTTCTACATACTCGGCGTGTATCGCTGGCATGGCATAGAAAAGATACGTAAAACTACGAATTTATCGGCGCAACGAACAAAAGAGAGTAACGAATGCTCGTTTTTCTCATCGCCCTTTTATTAAAGTTGTTTACTTGGGAGGTTGGGATTGGGATGCATCTCCTGCGTGGCTGTAGCTCGTATATTACTGCGGTATTTTTAATGCTAGGCGAAATGAAGGCAATATGAGCCGCGTGTGTAATTTTCGCAAGGTATTACGTTAAATTAAGAAATACGAGAGTAACTTCTTCCTCGCCCTCGCCCTCTCATTCTCTCATCACATCGGGTACGTTTTGCTCTTTTTGAGAGAGAAATACCCTAGAGGGCTTGGGATGTTATACAGTCAAAACACGCTTATACTGATGACGTGTTAAGTAGCTATGCTCCGAGTGAGTGAGTATATATATCGTATGGCAAAGTGTCAGAATGACGATTAAATTTACTCCGGACTTTTTTTTTTCCTCCTACCTCATCTCGACGTGTAGCGAGTTTGGCGAAAACTTGACGTAAACGTAGCTCGCGTTTTCTCAGCTAATTATCGCTGACAAGTAATTAGTTTCCAAGTACGGTAGAACGCAGATTAAATCGTATACGTGGAAAATGCCAGCTCTATGTATAGGTATATATCTAATATGATAAGTAAGAAGAGTTCGAGCACGAGCACGAGCACGATCCCTCGGCGAAGACAGCTACACTTACATACGTACGTCGTACACGGTAATGCAAAATGGTAAACGTTTTGATGGATTTATTACTTACGCAGGCCCGCCCCTTTGAGCTGACTCTATCTTATAGTTGTTCCCAAAGACGAGAGATTCATTCGTTACCGCACTACAATCCCCTTTTCCATATTCGATTTTATGGCTGAATTGGGTGCCAGTTGATTGTATGCAAATTTATGCAACAAAAAAAAATCTCCCAAATTGTGGCATTTTTTTTTCTCGAGGTATCTTCGATCAACATTCAAAGGGGGGGGGGGGGCTAAATTAAGTCAACTCGCTGTAATGGGAATTTCGAGGTCAAAGAGACCTTGAAATATTCTGATGTTATTGTTAACTAACTCGAAATCTCGAATTATGAAGTTGGTGTGTAGAGCCCCTTTCGAAAAGAAATTGATTTTTGACTTTTCAACATGAAAATTTACATCTAACTAAATTTCAAAAAAATGGCAATTTGCATTTAATTAATGACTAAGGCTACCATTTGCTCCAAAGATAAATCCTACCCTAAGCGAATTTGTCAAAATTTTTGTTTTTTGTAAATTTAAAAAAAAAGGGAGTTTTTGCAAAACTGCATTCATTCAATGAAAAAAGCTACCCTAAATTCTCATGCAAAATCCTCCTCTGGCTGGATTTGCCAAAATTTTTATTTTCAGTAAATTTCAAAATATGCGGCAATTTTAATTTAACTAATTTTCTAAGGCTACCATTTGGTCCAATGCAAAATTCTACCCGTAATGAAAATGAGAAAATTTTTATTTTCAGTAAATTTCAAAAAGTACCAATTTTAATTTAATTAATTTTCAAAGGCTATCATTAGGTCCAATAAAAAATCCTACCCTAAGCGAACTTGTCAAAATTTGTATTTTCAGTAAATTTCAAAAAATGTGAGTTTTTGCAAAATTGCATATTTTATTCAATGAAAAAAGCTACCCTTAATTCCCATGAAAAATCCTCCTGGCTGAATTTTCCGAAATTTTTATTTTCACTAAATTTCAAAAAATAGTAATTTTAATTTAACTAGTTTTCTAAGGCTACCATTTGGTCCAATGCACAATCCTACCCTTAATGAAAATGAGAAAATTTTTATTTTCAGTAAATTTCAAAAAATGCCTATTTTAATTCAATTAATTTTCAAAGGCTACCATTTGGTCCAATGCAAAATCCTACCCTTACTGAAGATGAGAAAATTTTTATTTTCAGTAAATTTCAAAAAATGGGAATTTTAATTTAACTAATTTTCTAAGGATACCATTTGCTCCAATGAAAAATCCTTCCCTAAGCGAACTTGTCAAAATTTTTATTTTCAGTAAATTTCCCAAAATGTCAATTTTAATTTAACTAATTTTCTAAGGCCACCATTTGGTCCAGTGCAAAATCCTACCCTTAATGAAAAGGAGAAAATTTTTATTTTCAGTTATTTTCAAAAAATGGCAAATTTGCATTTAATTAATGACTAAGGCTTCCATTTGCTCCAACGCAAAATCCTACCCTGAGCGAATTTGTCAAAATTTTAATTTTCAGTAAATTTCAATAAATGTTAGTTTTTACAAAATTGCATTTATTCAATGAAAAAAGCTACCCTAAATTCTCATGAAAAATCCTCCTCTGGCTGAATTTGTCAAAAATTTTATTTTCAGTAAATTCAAGAAGGAGGCAATTTCTATTTCATTAATGACAAAAGCTTTGTTCGAGCGTTTTGCAGAAAGCACAGAATCGGCATTAAGGGCTAGAACAAAAATGCAAACAGCTGATTTTTTCATTTCAAACAGTTGGGTAACCATTAATTTTTTGATGAATGAACGGGCCCTAAATGCAGATTCTGTACTTTCTGCAAAACGCTGGAACAAAGCTAAAGGCTACCATTTGCTCCAATGCAAAATTCTACCCCAAGCCAATTTTTCAAATTTTAAAAATGTGAGTTTTTGCAAAATTGTTTTTATTCAATGAAAAAAGCTACCCTACGTTTCCATGCAAATTCCTCCTCGAGCTGAATTTTTGGAAATTTTTATTTTCAGTAGGTAAGTACTTTAATGAAGTCGAAAATTCAGATGGGTTCCTATTTTGTGTTTTTTGTAAATTGCCATTTTTTTCTGCAAAAACGTTTTTTTTTTTTTTTTTGAAAATCCAAGAAGTGCACAGATTTTTTGAAGAAAATTAACTAAGGGATTTTCATATTTTTTCAAAATTCAAGGGCTTTTGCCTCAAAATGTAAAAAAAAATTCTTGGAGTCATTTTCCAAAAACGATTGCTTGTCGAAAAAAATCAAAAATCTTACCTATGCAAAATTTGAATAAAATGAGTTGAAAAGAATTACCCAAAAAATAGTTCACTCAATAAATAGATTTTTTTTTTAATTTCGAAAAATTTACCTCAGGAAAATGAAATTGAATCATTGGTTTCGTGAAAAATTTACAAAAATTATTATTGGGAAATTTCAGCAAAAATTTATGAATCAAGCTTATTTTTTGTATAAGTCTTAAGTATTTGAAATTTGAAAAAATTCGAAATTTGGTAAACAAAACTTAATTTGATAAAAATTGGAATTTTGATTTTTGGAGTTAGGTCAATTTTCAAAATTTAGTAAATCTTTGAAAAGTTCAATCCGATATAAATTAAAAATTTGAAAAATTTGCAGTGTTTGATGAAAAACGAAATTTCAGTGGTACTTCATTTAATTTCAATAAATGTTCCTTTTAATTTTCTGAATTTTTAAAATTTATTTCATTTCTTAAAGTGAAATTTAAAAAAATGAGAAAAATTTTCCTGTTTGATGAAAAATTGGAAATTGAGCGATAATAAATTTTAAAAATCTTTCAAGGTTTTGAAATAATACAAAATTTGTTAATATTTCAAAATTCGATAAAAATTGATGTTTTGGTTATGATTGAATTTTAATCAATTTGTAACATTATTTTTTCAAATTTAGATGAAAAATGTATTAAATTCAAAAAAGATTAAAATTCGGTATAAAATTGAAAATTTCAAAAATTCAAAATTCGATGAAAGTCAAAATTTTAGTAATTACTCAGTTTTAATAAGTTTTCAAAATTTTTGAAAAATAGTTAGTTCCAAAGTTGAAAATTTGTGTTTGATATAAATTGGAAGTTTGGTGGCAATTCGATTTTATTTTTAAAATTTTGAAAAGCAGATAAAATTTTGAAATATTTTTTTGAAAATTGAAGTTTTATTAATTATTGAATTTTAATGAATTATTTTATTTTTTAATTTAAAATTTGTTTTTTCTTTGAAATTGAAAAAAAAAATTGGAAACATTTCGCCGTTTGAAAAAGAACTGGAAGTTTTTACAGAATCCAAAATTTGGAAAAATTGAAGATTTGATAATCATTGAATTTTAATGAATTTTGAAATTTAGTAAATAATAATAATAGAAATTTGGAAAATTTAAAAATTCAATGAATAAATGTTTTTGATGGTGATATTGAATTCCAATAACTTACCTACAATTTTTCAAGATTCAAGTAGTGAATTTTTTAATGATTAAAGTTTGAAATTTGAATTAATTCAAAGTTTGGAATTTTATAAAAGTTGTAATTTGGGTGATAATTTAAATTTTACTAACAAGAGAACCTCGCCGACTCTTCACCTTCGATTGAGCTGATATTTGGCTCACTGAAAGAGCATGCCACCCACACCTTACAACCAAATTCTTAGCTACCAAAGTTGATTTTTCGATTTTTGGCGAATTTTTAAAAATGGCTAAAACCACCTCCGAAAAACATTTTTTGAAAAAAAAAAATGTATATTTCAAGATAGAATCCTTGAAAATCGATTTGTACACTAAAATCGACCTCCCGAGTCGATTGGCACCATTTTCGAAGCAATCTGGAGCCTCCAGAAAAAGTTGACTTTTCTCCAGCGCACTGGAATAGCTCCAGACAGCGCTCGCACGTGTTTTTTTTTGACAACTTGAAAAGTCTCCATTTTTTAAAAATTTCCAAAAAATCAATTTCTCCAGTATATTACCCGAAACTTCGTCTACCCCCTAAAGTCGACCCCCCGAGTCGATTAGCACCATTTTCAAAGCGATCTGGAGCCTCCAGAAAATGTTGACTTTTGCCGTCTGGAGAGATTCCAGTGCGCTGGAGAAAAGTCAACTTTTTCGGGAGGCTACAGATCGCTTGGAAAATGGTGCCAATTGACTCGGGAGGTCGACTTTAGTGTACAAACCGATTTTCAGGATTCTATCTTGAAATTTACAATTTTTTTTTCAAAAAATGGTTTTTGTAGGCGGTTTTAGCCATTTTCAAAAATTCGCCAAAAATCAAAAAATCAACTTCGGCTGCTGAAAATTTGGTTGTGGGGTCTGGATATGCTCTTTCAGTGAGCCAAATTTCAGCTCAACCAGAGGTGACGAGTTGGCGAGGTTCCCTTGTCAGTAAATTTTGAAATTTTGAAAAATAGTAAACATCAAAATACAACCTCAAACTTCGAAAAAATGTTACAATTCAATGAAAATTTCAATATTCGTAATTATTGAACTTCAATAAAATAATATTTAAAATTTAATAAATTTTCAAATTTAAAAAATTCAAAGTTTAAGAAGTTTCAAAAATTTAAAGAAAAATGAGAATTTTGGTAATTTTTACATTTTGATAAATTATTATTCTATTTTCAAAAAATTTGAGGTCAATTTTCAAAATTTTGGAAGATTTTTAAAATCTTATGAAAGCTTGAATGTAAAAATTATTAGCATAGATAGGCACATAATATAGGTAATTATTTTTGAAAAAATTAGAATTTCAATCATTTTTCAATTTTTTTCATTCTTTAACAATTTGAATTTATTTTTGGAATTGAATTTATTTTTAAAGTTTACCTTAATGCATTTTTGTGATTAAAAAAATTATTGAATCGTTGGTAAAGATGAATAGTTAATCGTTCCAGTTGGTTTTTTTTTGGTAAAACTATGAATATTGGGATCATTTTTGCAAGAATTTACTTAAAATTAAATTTGCAGTTTCCTATTCCTGAAAAAAATACGCGAAAAACATTGCCATTTTCATAAAAGCTTGATTCGCCCATGAAATTGTTAGTTACCCGGGGGGGAGGGGGTATGACGATCCTATCGACGGATTTTTCATTACGAAGGGGTGTTGTTAATTCCACCAGCCTGGGTGAGTAGTTGCTCGAATTTCCATCATTTCAGATTCTGGACTTGATAATTTTTTTTCAATTAACATGTAATTTATTCAAAATTTAAGGGGAGGGATGGCTCCAATCGCAATTTTTGTAATAACTAAAATTATTTCCAAGACTTCAAGCTACAAGTTTTGTTTGAACATTTTTTTCAATTGGACCCCTACCTTCACAATTTTTAATAATATAGTATAAGTGTCCAAGCCATTATGCGAAATTGGAGGGGAGGGAAGGGTCTAATCGAAAATTTTATAATAACAAAAATTATTTCTTGTACCTCAATCTACAACTTAGTTTGAAAAAATTTTCAATTAGACCCCTTCGCCAAATTTTGAAAAAGTATCTACCTGATATTATGTGAAATTTGAGGAAAGGGAGAGATCCAATCGAAATTTTTATAATGACCACAATTATTTTTAGGATCTTGCTCTACAACTTTTATTTGAAATTTTTTTTAATCGGTTCTTTCCTCGCTCATTCATCTGGAATTTTTAATTAATATCTTCGAAGTTTTGTGCAAAATCAGTGGGGAGGGGGACCAATTAAAAAACACTTCAAATAAAAGTTATAGCTTGAAGACCTAGGAATAATTTTGGATATTACAAAAATTTTGATTAGACCCCTCCTTCCCCTCCAATTTTGAATAAAATAAATGGCAATCTAAACTTGAAAGATATATTCCAAATCCAGAGATTCAGTTGATTCATTTCAATGAACAATCCACCCAGGCTAGTGGAAATAACAACACCCATTACAAAGTGGCGAAAATTAGTCCCTGCTGTGGAGAAAAAATCCCCACATTACATTTTCTCACAATCGGATACAGCCGCCGGAAATATTCTATTCAAAAGATACGAGCGAGTGCTTAAAAGCGAACCAAATCAACGTCCAAAGGTACCTTTTCCCACGCTAGTCAATTCGATAGCCACTTTTTTTCTGCATCGATTGAGAAAAAGGTGCAATACCTGGCTGACGTGCAAAATGCTGTACACGAGCATTGAAAAGCTTCACATGTGAGCAGAATTTCGAGCTTAGACTAACCGTGATTTCACATCGTTAGGGAAAATAGTGGACTTTTACCTTTGTTCGAACTGATTTGTGTAACGTTTAGAAAGAAAAAAAAAGGAAAAAAAGAAAGAAGAATCTCTGTTTCGCACGCAAGTAGGTTGCTAGGTTAGGTACGAGTAAACACTAGAAAGCACATATTTTTCCAAAAAAAGAAAATGCTATCTATTGGAAGGGTTTATCAAAGATGCTCTGGCAGAGAATGGCGTAGGTACCTACAGTAGATACCATGAAACGAGGCTTTTGGATTTTTATCGCTCCCTTCTTTAATTAATTACCTCGAATAATACGCTTATTTACCGACAGTAAATACGTAGGTGGTAGTAATTAGAAGCTTTACGGTTTCGTTTGCTCACCCTCCTCGGGCCTTCTTCGAGTCTACGACAGTCCTGTACCGCCCCACGTATGCGTCGTCCTCTGAAACGTCAGCCCTGTCTTTTATTGCTTTCGCAAATATTGAATAAGTGTCGCGAATTCATTTTAGAAACAGAATAAACTACATGTAAAAGGTCAAATTGATGCGGTTTTTTTACGTAAATTATTGCGTAAAATGTACATTCGTAGGCATATTTGGCTTCTGTCGAACCTCTCTTCACAAATACAGCTGGTACCTACACAAGTTGTATCAGAATTCGTTCATTTAAAAGTTTCACCGTAGCCAAAGATATATGGTCTGTTTGTTAAGTTAAAGTAACGAAAAAAAAAAAAAAAAAGGTTATGTAAATATTGTGCCTACCTTTTTGTATCGAAGCCGTAGTAAAATTTACAAGCCTCCTAGGTCTCTGTGCAATTTAATCGAAGGCTTGCGGCAAATTAAATGTAAGTTTTTTTCCATTCGACGTGACCGGAGTTTTTGAAAAGATCGTGTGCTTCGTTTGCCTACACGTGGTACTGAAGGATGTGTATTGCGTAATTATGGGCGTGTTTTGTCTGCTTTTTCGAGTAAACAAATTATCATAATGTTGATGACTTCACCCATTCACCGATCAGGATCAGTTACAGTACAGAAATATCGATTGCGTAATCGATATATTTCGATTATCGATTTCCGTCGTGTTTTAGAAAAATTTTGTCTGTAAAAATGTTTTAAAAATCTCAAATCCATCATAATAATATTGATATTTTTTCGATAATCGATGTGCGCTTACAGAAATTGCTTTTTGAATATTTTTATAGTTTTGTTTGCATGGTTGTGGATCGTATTGTTGAATTTTACCAAGTCCAATACTTTATCGATCCTTGATAATCCAAATTGGTGAGGAAGGAGGGGTCCAATCGACATTTTTATAATAACCAAAATTATTTTTAAGACTTCAATTTACAACTTTTGTTTGAAAATTTTTTCATTTGGACCCCTACCTCCACCAATTTTGTAACGATATAAGTATCTAAGTCATATTATGCGAAATTGGAGGGGAAGGAGGGGTCTAATCGAAAAATAATAACAAAAATTATTTCTTGGACGTTTGGGCCTCCATCTACAACTTTTGTTTGAAAAAATTTTCAATTGAACCTCTCCCCTAATTTTGAAAAAGTAACTACTGATGTTATGTGAAATCGAAGGAGAGGGAGGCAAATCAAAATTTTTATACTAACCAAAATTATTTTTAGGATCTTAATCTACAACCTTTATTTGAAATTTTTTTAAATTGGTCTCTTCCTTCCGCCCTCCCTCCGCTAATTTCTAATTAGTAAATTCGGAGTGTTATGCAAAATTGGTGGAGGGAGAGGGGTCCAATTGAAAAAAAAAAATCAAAAAAGTTGTAGATTGAAGTCCTAGCAATAATTTTGGTAATTACAAAAATTTCAATTGAACTCCTCTTCCTCTCCAATTTTGATTAATATATTCTTGTCCTATTAAGTTTTATTTGCGGATTTTTATTTGAAAACTAAATTTTTGATGTAAAAACAAATAACACGGATAGTTTTCGATTATCGATATTTTTCAAAAAATTGAGTATTGAGAAGTGAATTTGATAAGATTCATTTTAAAAATTTTTTTTCTTCAAGCTTGCATGTTTTTTGAAACCGACAGCTTTTTTTCCCTTCGACTATCGATAAAGTTGGCGAAATTGTTTTTTTTTTCGATTTTTCGTTATATTGAAAGTTTTTTTGGAAAAAATTAGGCCTAATTGGTGTAAATATGAAAAAAGAAGTATCGATAGTTTTCAATTATCGATATTTTCAGAAAAATCAATCAAAAAAAATAGTATTATGGCATGAAATTCAGTCACTTTTAAAGTAAACTTTTTACTATTTCGCATGTTGGTCACTTTTTGTCAAATGCTCCCTCAAGTCACATTTCCAGTTTTTTCATCGATGTCTTCTTGAAAACCAAAACGTACAAATGGAAATGAAAAATTGAAAGAAGATTTTTTCCGAAAAAATAATTCTTTTACTCCACTAATAATTTTTTTTTCAAAGATATTGGGACAAATAATTCCTTTTTTTTTTTTTTTTTTTTGAGTGAAAGATTCCTTTATAAAAACAAGAAACTAAAAGATTTTTTTCTGATTTCATTTATTTAGAATAAAATTAGAAAATTTTTCACTCTAAAAACATTATGAATTTTTCTTCTTCAAAAAATTGTGGGATTTTTTCATAAAAAAAAAAATAGTACCTAGATTTTTTCTTCTCCAAAATTTGAAAGATTTTTTTGCTATAGAAAAATTGTGATTCTATTTTTTCAATGAAATTACTAGGTATTTTTTCCCCTTAAAACAATAAGGTTTTTTCTCCATAATAACGTTGAAGAATCAAGGTGCCTAACGGTCATGAAAATCATGAAAAGTCATGAAAGTCATGAAAAAGTCATGAATTTTTCAAAAAAATCACTAGGTCATGAAAAGTCATGAATTTTGCTGCTGGAAGTCATGAATTTTTTATTTATTAGGCAAAATTTGCCCTTTTTTTCTTTTATAATTGAATATTTGTTTAAAAAAATTTCGCTCTCGCTACGCTCGAGCAATATTTTGCTTTCTATTTGATAACAGAGTTGGAAACTTTCAGCAGTTCAAATTTACAATTTCAGTGATTTTTACACTCCCTTTTCCCGAAAAACATCGCTTCTCTTTATTTTTATATTTTCTACCAAATACTTTCGAACATTTTGTTCGTATCATTTTTTTCTTTGAATAGCAGAAGTATTTATGCATTCATTAAAGTTTTTTTTTAATTGTACATTTTTTTGATTACAAAGAAAGTGGTCTCGGAGGGCATAGACATAACTTAGGGGTCCCAGGGGCATTCGACCCCTCCTTTAATATTTAAAAAAATAACTATTCATCACAAAATATAGGAAAAAAACAGAGGCGTATTTAAGGGGGTTCCGTGTCAGAACCCCTTATGGGCAAAGTAAATTGATTATTTTTGTAAATATCTGCAAAAATCCAACCTTTAATAATTTAAATTTATACAGAAAACGCGTTTTTTCTTACTCAAAATTGATATTTTTTTTCAAAAATTTTTGCCCGAGCGAAGCGAGGGCAATAATAATTTTTTTTATCTCATTTGGTAAAGTTTCAAATTTTCAATACGTGATTTGGTATTTTCAGTAATTCTGCCCTTTTCTCCTGAAATATTCTTTCAGTTCGTCACTGTTTAGGGGTGCAATCTTTTCTCTGCTTAAGGGCGCCAAAATACCAAAATACAGCTCTCTTTGTTTTCGAAAAAAAAAATGAAATTTTTATTTCGAAATGACCACCCCGGAAAGTTGAACCCCCTCAATGATTTCATCTCAGCTACGTCACTGGGGAAAAATAAGGATCCCCCCCCCCAAATATTCATTCCAAGTTCCACTCATGCTGGAAGGGGGCTCTGAAAATGTTGAAATATTGTTCATGAAAAAGTCATGAATTTTCAAAAAAAAATAAAGTTAGACACCATGAGAATTTTTTACTTTAAAAAAGACTGAGAGATATTTGTCTGCAAAAAATCTAAAGATTTTTTTACCAAAAAAAAAAAAAGTTTTTTTTTTCAAAAATGATGAAGGTCAAAAATTGATTTTTTTTTTGTATTTTAAGACAATTTTTTTTTTTCAAAAATGAGCGTTTTTCCTCCGAAAATTTGAAAAGTTGTCCACTCCCAAAAAATTGAGAGGTTTCTTCAATTCCAAACAAGTGATTTTTTTTTTTTTTTTTTTTTTTTTTTTTTGAAAAAATAAGTCCAGAAAATGAGATTTTTTTTCTCTTTAAAAATGGAGAAAAAAAATTCTAAAAACAGCTGTTTTTCTGCTAAGTCAAAAAATTTATAGATTTTCCCTCAAAATTGAAAGATTTTATTCCAAGACGATTTTTTTCTTTCTTTTCAAAAACATAAGAATTTGTTTACTTACTCCAAAAAATTAAGAAATTTTTACTCAATAAAATTGAGTAATTTTTCATCAAAAGAAATTTATAAGATTTTTTTGCTCCTGAAAAAAAAAAAAAAATGAGACCAATAATTGATATTTTTACTTAAAATTGTATTTTCTTTCCCAAAACACAATAAAGCAAAATTCTGGGTAAAAATCATGAGATTTTTCATTGTACTGTTTTTTTTTTTCAAAAATTAAAATTTAAACGTTTCTGTAGTCATTTTATTAAATTTTTTTTTTAAATAATTTTTTTTAATGACTGATAAAAATCGAAAATTGTTTCGATTATCGATATATTTTCATCATTTTCCATAAAAAAATTTTGAATAAAAATCATTCTATGTTTGAAACTTTTGATGAGAGAAACCAATTGATAATTTGAAACAAGGAAATAATTTAAAAGAAATAATTACCTATGGCTTCTTTAATTCTTTGAATATTGTAATATCGATTATCGAAATGTGAATGGATTATCGATAGTTGAAATCGAAATATATTTTTAAAATATTGGAATTTTTTCGATACTCGAATTTCAGAAGGATTTCCGTCTTGGATAGAAAATATTCATCCGAGTCATTGACTTTTCTTCTGCCTCCCCTCTCGCTCTCTTGGCCTTTTTAAATTTTTATCTCACCCAATTTAGTTGATTAATTTTCTCAACGGTTTGATTTTTTTCCCAGCTACTAAAGACAAATTGCTTTCAATTACAAAAAGTAGATTACTAACGATGTGCCGATAAGAGACTTTTACCGAGTGCTTTTCCTTTTTTGTTTCAAATTCGTCATTTTTCGCGACAAGTTTCTCTCGCGTCGTGTCAGCCCCGGAGAAAACGTCGAGCTTGTTTTTTGTTCGCCTCGAACGACCATAAAATATTTCGATGCTCTTGATGGAAGATAATAATATAATTTATTAGTAATACGATTTATCACGTCGAAACGAATGTAATTGGACGTGTTGCAAAGCACTCGAGGAAAAATCGTTAATAATGGTATTAAATAATTTGAAAAACGAGTGCCGTGTTTGGCGCAGCAAAAGGAAAACCTCCCATCGTGTTCGCGTCGAGTCGACAGATCCGTTCCGAGCCTGTAGCGTCGCGTCGCGCCCGGACAGCAGGCTCTAAAGAAAGAAAAAATCGTCCACAACAGTCGCAGTCGGCGGGTGTAGTCTCTTTTTTTTTCCAATTCCGACGCTGTAAAAACGTCCGAATTCATTTTTCACCGTTGTGCAAAAGCCGGGCGCGGTATTCGTGTCGGCTCGGCTCGCAAAATGGTAAAATTTTCTTAATTAAAGTCGTAGCAGAACGATGTTCTTGGCTGATATTCGCATTAGCGCGTATTTTTAGAACGATGAAATATTTAAAAAGCTGTCCGAACGAACGAATGAACGCAGGAGGAAGGTTGAAATGTACCTTTTTCGCTCTCCGGTCCCCTCCCCTCCCCCTGGCTGACGCTACCTCATCTTGGGTGCGTGTTTCTTTCGAAAGAGCAACTTTTATACTCGTATACGAAGTATTATACGTAATAACGTCGATCTCGATATACGTACTATAGAATGAGGATACTGCGCCAGGAGCAAGAGTAAGGCCACGTCCGACCTTACGCGGTTGTTTGGAATTTCCAAACTTTTGACGCTTCGATGATATATTTTTCCTGTGCCCAAATAGATGACTTTTTTTTCTCTGCTCGTCAAAAAGTTATTACATTTTTTAAAATATTGATTGGATGTGAAGAATAATTACGATACTCGTGTGTTTTTTCCACATCTTTTTTCGAGTCTCTCTCTTTAGTGGCGCCGTCGTCGTCGTCGTAAGTTTACGAGAGAGGTTTTTTTTGTTTTTGGAAAAATGACAAGAACATTTTACGACTCGATGTCGAATCGTAAACTAAACGTATGTGGTTTGTTGCTCGTAACGTAACGTACGAATTGCGGAATTATTTATAATATATTCGAGAGATATTAATAATACTAAGTTTTATAAATTCTCTATAATTTACGTAAAATATATTCAGACTTACTATTAATCACTTAAGGCTTTCGTTTGTGAAATTGACCGTATCACCAGATCTGTACACAGGCCACCGAAAACTACTTTAATCGAGACATTCGAGACCGTATCGTTTAAATAACGATCGTAACCTTGGCCAAACTGCATCGCATGGACTGTGTATCACATTATGGTTTATGCATTATTACCCGTATTATAGTAGTACATTAAATTTACACAATACATACATATAATGGTCGATGGACATAAAAATAACTGCATATAAACGCGCTAAACTCTACGTATTACATGAACATACATTTACAAGCTGACCATACGATACAAACGACAATATATCGGAGAAATTATTATACGCGAGTATACTCGTCGGAGAAGATAGTACAAAAACAAACAAAAAATTATATAGTAATTTTTTTTCTACAAATTATCGTAAAAAAATACATATAACGTATAAAAGCAACTGTTCCAATTTTCAACTCGTTAAGGAAAACAAAATTAGTGAAAAATACGAGGAAAATAAAATATATAATATTGATTTGAGTTTACGGTTTTTGGGCGATCAGTTATAGATATAACGTCTAAGGGCACCGTTGTGTCTCAACGAACTCAGGTGGCGATGTTTTAGAAAAACAACGAGACAGGCGAAAGTAGTGCCCAACTACTTAAAATAGGAGAAAACACAGTCTAAATGATTAAAACCAAGGTATATGATAAGGGAAGAGAGATAGGAGACAATTAGGTATAATAGGAACACATATGTAGAGAACTGGTAACTTCACCCATACAGTGTGTCTCATTTGCCTACGAACAGTTGGTGGTTTTTGATTCGATGATGAAATGGTTTGGATTTTTTTTTGTTGGGGAGGATTGATCTTCAAAACTTCAAAAAAAATTATGAACAATTTTTTTTTGAACGATTTGATAATTTTTGAAACCGGTTCGATGATCGAGACTTCGAAGCAAACCTGTTTTTTCGTTGTTTTTTTTAATCAACTTGTAAATCTCCATCATAAAAATACAATTACTTTTCGTTTAATTTGGTGAAAAAAAAAATTTCCGAATTATTTATACGCTTCTGAAACCGGTTTGGTGTTTCAGGGGCCTGAAGGGAACCGGTTTAATGAGCTTTTTGATTTTGTGAAAATCAGTCACACTGATTACATTTCTCCACTTGTTGAAAAATTGTATTTTTGAAATGAATTGAACATTTTTGAAACCGGTTTCATGATTTGCGACTTTGAAGCGAGCCGGGTTTTCGTGTTTTTTTTTTCAAACTTGTAAATCTCCATTATAAAATACAATTACTTCGTTTAATTTGTCGAAAAAAATTATTACCGAATTATTTCTACGCTCCTAAAACCGGTTCGGTGATTCAGGGACTTGAAAAGAACCGGTTTAATGAGCTTTTTGATCTTGAGAAAGTAAGTTACACTGATTACATTTCTCCACTTGTTGAAAAATTGTATTTTTGAAATGAATTGAACATTTTTGAAACCGGTTTCATGATTTGCGACTTTGAAGCGAGCCGGGTTTTCGTGTTTTTTTTTTCAAACTTGTAAATCTTCATTGTAAAATACAATTACTTCGTTTAATTTGGCGAAAAAAAAATTATTACCGAATTATTTATACGCTCCTGAAACCGGTTCGGTGTTTCAGGGACTTGAAGAGAACCGGTTTAATGAGCGTTTTGATCTTGAGAAAGTCAGTTACACTGATTGCATTTCTCCAATTGTTGAAAAATTGTATTTTTGAAATGAATTGAGCGTTTTTGAAACTAGTTTGAATCAATTTTTTTTTTTTCATATTTTGTCACTTTTTCTACCTTATTCAGTTGTTGAAAAATGGTTTTCAAACCATTTGAACATTATTGTAACCGGTTTGCAAGTTGTGACCTTGAAGAGAACAAGTTCGATGGTTCACAACTTCAAAAAAACCGGTTTCGTGACCTTTTTGGTCTCGAGAAGTTCAATCACACTGGTTGGATTCCTTTAGTTGCTGAGAATTTGTGAAGTTAGATCGGTTTGAAACTGGTTTGAACCAGTTCTTTTCATTTTTTCGAACAGAAAATATTTTTGCTGCTTTTATGAAAACCGGTTCAATGAGCTTTTTGATCTTGGGAAAGTTAATCAAACTGATTGCATTTCCTCAATTGCAGAAAGAGTTCATTTTTGAAACAAATTGAGTATTATTGAAACCGATTCCAACCAGTTTTTCAATATATTTTTTTGATCACTTTCATTCACGTTCTTTAGTTTCCGAAAAATTATTCAATATTTTAAAACAATTTGAACATTTTTGTAATCAGTTTGCAAGTTGTGACTTTGAAGAGAACCAGTTCAGTGGTCCACGACTACGTAGACAACCGGTTTTGTGACCTTCTTGGTTCAGAGAAGTTCAACACACTGGTTGGATTTCTTTAGTCGCTAAGAAATTGTATTGTTAAAACAGTTAGAAACATGTTTGAAACTAGTTTGAACCAGTTTGTAATTCGATGCCTTGAAGAGAACCGGTTCAATGGTTAACAATCTTAGAGAAAATTGGATTTTTGCAATTTTTACTTTGAAAATCTCGGTATCACTAATCACGACTATTGACTTTTTTCAGTTTTCCAATGAATATTTTCGAATCATTTAAACACTTTTGAACCCGGTTTAGTGGTGTACAATCTTGAAGAGAACGGGTTTGATGACTTTTTTGATTTTAGGAATTCCTTTTACGCTGATTCAACTCACTGAATTGTTATAAAGTTCTATTTTTGAAACAATCTTAAACTGGTTCAAACCGGTTTTTGTCCTTTATTATCAGCATTTTTTTTGTCACTTTTGTCAAATTTACTCAGTTGTCAAAAAATCATTTTCAATCGATTTGAACATTTCTGCTTATGCTTCAGAGATTTTGTAATCTTGGAGGAAACCTGTTCAGTAGCGAACGACCTTGAATATAACCGGTTTTATGATTTCCGCCAGTTTTTAGTGCATGTTTAAACCAGTTTTTTCAACTTTTCTGATGAAAAAACCTCACTGTTGCTTACATTTTACGTTATTCAATCGTCAAAAAATACTTTTTAAATAATTTATTCTAATTGTTAATATCTTTGAAACCGGTTCAGTGGTCCAAAATTTTGGCGTTACAAATTTTTCAACCTCTTCATTTTTGAAAACTGATCAACAGTCTGCACTGGTTTGATTAAATTTCCAAAAAGTAGCTTTTAAATAATTTGAACATATTGAAAACCAGTTCAGTGGTTCGTAATTTTGGAGTGAACTAGTTTTTCAAACTTTTCTGCCTTTAAACTTTATAGTATCCACGTTCACTAGTTTCGTTCGACTGTTTAATAAACTTTTTGCACGATTTGGACTTCTTAAAACCGGTTTGATGGTTCAAAATGCTGAAGGGTGAACCGGTTTTTAAACTTTTTAGATGTTGAATATTGATTGTACTCGTGTACACCGTTATGTTCAACTGTCAAGGGGGGGGGGGCTAGTCGAGGCGAAAATTTAAGAACTGGTTCTGTGGATAACAACCCTGAATGAAACCGGGATTTTCCTTCATATTAACCATGAAAATCGGTTTGGCCCACCCATTCTCCTCATCTAATCAAAAATCACCATAATTTCGAACGATTTTCGGGACACACTGTAAAATTAGGATCCAGCGTATTGAAAGTCGAGCACTACTACATAAATCGAGAACACTCAACCCAACGCCATTTCACCTTTAGTCTACTCCTCACTCACGTGCCACTCTGGCACACATGGCACAACAGTCTTTATGTAGGAAGGAAAACGAAATACGTACGTAGAAGTAGGTAAATTAAATAATACGAGATTCTCTCTCGTCTCTCTCTTTAAAGGAAGAAATCGAAAGCTAGGATTCCGCTAGACTCGACGGCAGACTCGACTAGTTCGGAGCTGTGTTCCAGGCTGGATATGGTACCGTTGCCAACGACGTTGGTGACGCAATTGTCGTCGAAATCGTAAGGGATTGTGTGATCGGCGCCGTTATAAGTTGCGCCACTCAGACCGCTGATATTCCAGCCTAATCCTTCGCCCCAGCCTCGCCAACTGGTCGTGACGCTGGCCGAGGCTGTACCCATTAAAAGCCCGGTGCCGGTTTCGCACAGCATTTTGTTGGTCTTGCTGCTGGTGTTTTTCGGCGGATTTGTGCAGCATTTTGAGGCGTTGTTCGTCGAACAGAGGGCTTGGTTTTCGCAGGATGTGCAGCAGCTTTTGCACTTCTTTTGCGCGGCTTTCATGTTCGAACGTATACCTGTGTGGAAAGAGGCGAGGATTAGGGGGTTGTACTTGTATAAGTTGACTGTGGGTGAAAATTATTATCATGTAGATTTATTGTTTGTACTTACTTCCGATATGTACTCCTTCGTTATTGTAGATTAATATTTTATCGTTTTTTACTCTGATTGTTACAGCTTCCAGTTTCGTGGAAGGTGCTAATGGCAGCTGAAATGGATAAAAACAGATTGATCGTTAAATGGTGAGTTTTAATGAAAAAATATACTTAATGGTGCATAGTTTCAAGGAAGAACTCTCGATTATTTGCAATTTGGGTTATTAGACATATTTTTAAAAACTTTGCTATTTTAAGCGACATTTTTGACCCCCCCCCCCTCCACAATAAAATTTCTATATTTCCACATTTTATGGTAACAAATTCGTAGTTATTTGAAGAAAACAGGAATTTGAACACTTAATCAAATTCATCGCGTTCAGGCCCATCGAGAGGGGGCAAAGGATTTAAGCGAATAATCGTGAGTTGGGTTTTTACATTTTGAAGAAAAGTCGTACTTATACGTGAGAAATCGGTTGTTCTACTAAGTAATGAAAGCATATTTTTTAAATAATTTTTATTCCAACACATATTTCTTTGCGAATTTTTGAGAGGAGGGGAGAGGAGAGAGAGGTTGTGTTGAAAATTTTCGTGGTTTCTAACAACAGACAATCAAACAATTATCTCGTAGATTGAAAAAAAATTCTGTTTTTGATCAAAAATTTTGAATAATAATTGTATTCATTATGGTTTTTCAAAAAAAAAATTGATTAAAAACCCATGCACAAATTTTTTCCAATTTTGTTTCAAGACTCTATCAAAAAAAAAAAAAAAAAAAAAAAAAAATCAGGTACCTACATATTCTATGAATTTTAATTAATTTAAAATTTTCAAAATTAACGATTTTTAAAACTGTTTTTGTGAAAACAAATTTTTTTTAAATTTTGAATAAATCCACATTTTTTTCAGTTTTTTGAAATGATGAATTTTTTAGATATAAAAATTTTAATTTAGAAAAAATGTATATTTTCAAAAAACTTTCAAGCGCAAATTTTAAAAAATATTTTTTCCAAATTTTCCAAACTACAAATTTAAAAAAAAATTACAGACAAACTTTTTCGGTTTTATTTTTAAACAAATTTTTTTACCTTTTTTCAAGCATAAGTTTCTCATAATTTATTAAAGCCGAAATTTTTTGAATTTTCGCATTTTTTTAGAATTTTCTTCAAACGTTTATCTTGAAAAAAAAAATAGTGCAATGTAAGATTAAATTATGTTTTATAACAATTTTTTTTAATACTTACAATTTTTTCAAAATTTTGTTTAATTTTAGCTGATTTTTTTCATTTTTAAGAAATCCGCCATTAAATTTGACCCTTGGTAAGATTTTTTCAAAATTTTGTTGAATTTTTTTTTTAATTTTGTAACAAAATGATTTTCTACTTTTTCAAATTAAAATTTTTTCAGAATAAATATGTACAAACTTACAAAGTATTCGATCAAGTACATAAAACGATATTTTTTTTTTTAATTTCGTTAAAATTTTTAGGGAAGTTTTTTCAAGCTCAACAATAACGAATTTTTCAAATTTTTCCCCAAAATTTTTGATGCTTTGATGTGTCATAAAATTTTTTAGAATTTTGTCGAGAACTTTTTTTTTAGTATTCTTTTAGGTATATCGATTTTTTTTTAAATTTTATTCATCATGGATATAGGTTTTTTTTTAAATTTTTTGAAACACGATTTTTTTTAAAATTCTCTTCAGACTTAGTTTCCTACTCTAATCTAATTTTAAATTTTCAAACTTTTAAAATTATTTTCAATATATTTGAAAATTTTCTTCAAATAAAACTGTTCCAAAATTTGGTTTAAAACATTTTTTAAAAACCTTTTTTTTGCTCAATTTTTTTGAATTTTTAAATTTTTTGAAAGTTTTATCATTTTGAACATAGGTACTTGATAGATGTAAATCTTTCAAAAAAATTTGTGGACGATTTTTCGAGATTTCGTTTCAAGTCGTTTTTTTTTCTAAATTTTGTTCACATTTTTTTTGAAATTTTTTTTTTGTTGAAAATAATTTTTTTTGTTAAAATTTTCTTCATTATTTATTGAAAATTTTCTGAAACACTATTTTTTAAATTCTCTTCAGACTTCAGTTTCTCTAATATCTTTTGAAACGATTTTTTTATTTTTCAACTTTTTTTAAAATTTCATTTAAACGCGAATCTTTGAAAAAAAAAAAAAAATTAAAGATATTTTTTTTTAATTTAGCTTAAAATCAGTTTTTTTCTAAATTTTTAAAACTTATTTTTTGAATTTTTTGGCACAAATTAATTTTTCTATTTTTTTGAAATTTATATTCTCATACACTTACATTATTTTAATTTTCTGGAACAAATTTTTTTTAGTTTTTTCCAGTCACAAAATTTTTTTAAATTTTGTTTCAAGGGGGTAGGCAGCTATTTTTAAAGAATTTTTAAAATTTCACTTAAAACTTGAATTCTTGAAAAAAAAATTCCATATTTACATTAATTTTCTAAAACTATTCATAATGAGTTTTTTTTGTTCCTTTTTTAATATTTTTTTAGAAAACTTCGAAAATTGTGCGTTTTTTCTATCTTCGAACTTTTTCTCGAGACAGTAGCAGTTTTTCACTATTATGAATTTTTAAAAATCCACCCTTCCGCCCTCCACATTACAACACATCCAAATTCATGTTTAAAAAGATTAAATTATAGATTAAAAAACTCGAATAAAATCGCCTTTGAATAATTGACTAAGTAATTTTCCTTTCTAGTCGGGATTAAAAAAAAAGAAACACAAATTTACAATTTATTATTCTTCTTTAGCTTACGTTAATCCAACGGTTGAAGGAAATTATCGCGTAATTCGTCTTATCCACCGCCTCAGGCACCTCACCCTTCACTCCAAAATGAGTTAGCGAAAAAAAGAAGAAGTGAGATTAAAAGCCTAATTGACTTAATCAAAATGTCTGGTAGAAGGGAAAGGAATCGAGAGGGACATCAAAATAATGCAAATCGTCTTACGAGTTACCTTTTAACGTGGGCGTACCGCACTGCGTCACTTTCAGGCTTCAACTCCCAGCATGGTAAATCATTTTAATGTTAAATGAACGGAAAATATAGCAATACCACTTCTGTTTACGTTTTGGAAAACAAAGTTTTACTTTAGACACTGATAATGAATGTAAACATGGCTGGAAAATGAAACCTCTGCGGAAAATACTTATTTTCCGCGTAAGTTTTATTGGAAATAGATGGTTATCAACAATATTTAAACATTCAATTTCTTGCAAAAAACAAACACTTCACACAACTTTGTGTGAGGTGTTTGTTACAAAAATTCGTTTTTTGGACATATCTTCGCACAGAAGTGGTATTGTTTATATTTTCCATTCATTTTAACATTAAAATAGTATACGTAACAGTGTTGGAAAGTATTGCGATTGCCTCCACTGTTACGTAATCTACTATTTTCGAACGTTTCATTTTTCTTCAATAATTTTCACAAAGTCAAAGAGGTAATTTTTTTCGTATTCATAAAAAATAAAAAATAAGTAACTCGATAACGTCGAATTAAGGGGGTATTTAACTTGAAATATAGTAGGCTACGTTTTTTTTAAATATAGCTTCGTAATGTTCGTTGAACTACTACGAAAGAGTTAAGTACAGTTTATAAATGATAGAAGATGGTGAAGTGGCATTCTTGAGGCGGGTGCGACGAAATGTGAAATCGTATACAAGGTTTAAGAATCACTTAATTCTCGTGTTTCGCCGCCGTTCGGCATTCGTTCGCCGAGCGAAGTGTACGACGAAATGAAATCTTAACCAGGGTTGGAAAAAACTATACAGATACACTCGTATTAAATGAGAAGTAAAGCCTGTTCGAGAGATGAAGTTTCCAAAGAGCTTTTGAATGAAGGAAAAGTTGAGGCTTGAGAGTTGTTTTGAACGCGATAGCGACCGTCACCCCGCCCCGTCATCTTGCTCTGCGAACTTGTTCAGAGAAAATACTCGGCTTAAGATTCGTTAAAAGTGATATTTCGTGCCCGAAAATTATCTCTCGAGTTTTTTTCTTTCTTCGTATTTTTTTCATTGTTATTTCGTTGTACGATAATTTACGACGAGCTTTGCGAGCGAGAAATCCGATTACCTTTTACAGATACAATTATTTTGGTTACTATTTCACTGGTGTGTTACTTATTGTTACTGTTTGTTTAAAACGAAAAAATTAATACGTATCCAGATTTTTTTTTTCAATTTTCCATTATTCAAAATTTACAAAATCGTCGTAGGTGAGAGTAAATTTTTGAGTTCATTTGCAATTTTTTTTAAAATAAAATTTTAAAAAATTGTGATTTCAATTTTTCTCAATTTTTTGTACTCTTATTTTTAAATTTTTTTTTCAATGTTTGCAATTAAAAAAACTGTTTTTCAAAATGTTTCTATGTTAGGCGATTTTTTTAAACATGGAAATTTTTCCAAATTTGGTTTTATTATAAGTATAAATTGTTTATTCATTGAAATTGTCTGAAACCAATTTTATTTTATTTTCCTGGCCATTTTTTTTAAAAAAATGTTAAAAAATAATCTGTGAAAACGTTTTTTAAGAAGATATTTTCAACGTTTTATTTTCTTGGATTTTTTATCGAAAAATTTCAAAAACGTGTGGGCATTTTTTTGCAAAGATTTAAAAAAATGAATCAAAATAAACGAAAATTTTTCACAAATTTGAAATTTTAGAAAGCTTTGAAAAATTATCATTATAGGTACATTTTTATGTTGAATTTCCTACAAAATTTAGAAAAATTTTCATAAATAGGCAGAGAATTTTTACTTGAGTTTTTTCAAAAAAATTTCACAAAATATAATATAATTATTAAGTATTATATTTTTTAATTTAAAAAAACAAACAGATAAAACTTTTTACGAAGGTTCTAGAGCTTTAGAAAATCGTGTTTAAAACACAGGAATTAAAAAAAAAATTGAGGATTTTTTACAAATTTTTGAAAAGAGATCACATCATAAAATTTTAGAGAATCACGCCAAAATTTTTTTTTTTTTTCAAATTTTACTTATAAGACTTTAATATTTTTCAAGAGATTTTTTTTTAAGTTGAAAAAAATTTCAAAATTTCGAAAAAAATGTCAGAAAATTATTCAAAAGTTTCGTGAAATTTTTCATCAGTTTTCAATGAATTTTTTATAACATTGAAATAAAATCGTTCATGAAATTGTAGAAAGTGTAAAAAAATAAATGGAATGCAAATTAGAAAGTAATATTTGAAAATTGCGATTGAATCTTCAAAATTATACTTCTAAATTTGAGAAATTGGATAAAAACTCGAAATTTAGAAAAGAATTGTAATAAAACTTTCCATGTTCATACTATTTTGATAAATTTTCAAAATAAGGTCTTCGAGGTCTTAAATTTTGAAAATCGTGTACTTATATTCAAAATTTTGAAGATTAAGTAACTATTTTGATAAAAATTGAAATTTGGAAAAATTTTAAAATTTGTCAAAATTTCGATTTCAATCATTTTTGAATTTTATCAAATTTTTGGAACTGTCTATTTTTCAATTTTGAAAATTTAATATTCGTATTTCTAACATTGGTAATAATTTAAAATTTTGACAATTTCAACAAATTCATGAAGTTGAATTAATTTTGATTTTTTTTTAAATTGGTAAAAATTCAAAACTAAATATTTGTAATTGTTCATTTTCGAAATTTACAATTGTAAAATTTTAAAAGTTTTAGAAATGCGTTAAAAATTATACAAATTTTAAAATTTATAAAAATATACTCAAAATTTGAAATTGGTGAAATTTAAAAAATTTTATTGAAAATGAGATTGTGGTTATTTTAAAATTTTAATGAATTTTTTAAAGTTGGAGAAACTCAACAAAGTGTCTAACTTGGTCATGAAAAAGTCACCAGACCATGAAATGTCGTGGATTTTACCTTTTGTTCAAAGTCGTTGATTGTTTGACCTTTTTATTGGGAAAAATCAGCATAAATTATTCGTCAATTTTGAAACATTTTTGCCCTCGCATGGTTTCATAATTTTATTTTTGTCTACACGGAAGTGAATTGTTGTTGTGAAGTTTTCGTTGTTTTCAGTGATTTTTTTAACCCCCCCCCCCCCCTCACCTGATGCAATCATTGATGAGGATGTTATTCTGAACTAAAAAATAATAATAGACAAAATGTAAAAAAAATGGTCATTGGAAAGTCATGGACACCCCCCCCCCCAAAAAAAAACAGTTAGACACCATGTTGGAAAAAAATTCAAAATTTAGAAATTTGATTAAAAATATACTTGGATAGTTTTGATAAATTTTCATAATTATAGATATTTTTTTTTAAATTAATAAGGTAAATTTTATAATTTTAAAAATTTGCTTTTATCATTAAAATTTGGTCATTTTTGAATTTTAATAAATTTTTGAAGTTTGAAAGAGTGATGAAAATTCAAAATTTTGAAATTCGAATAAAAATTGGAATAAATTTTACAATTTTAAAATTTTCAATTTTTTTATTTTTTAATTTAAATTTTAATTTACTGCGGGGGATTGCTAATTTTCTACAATTTTTTTTTTTTTTTTACTTCCAATCACTATAGTCTCGTAAAGGTGAAATATCAAAAAAATATTCTCGCTCAATTTTTTTTTCATCCAGAATTTTCTCAAGTTCTTGAAAATTTTACAAACAATTAATATCATGCCTGGTTTGACGAATACAAGAAATGTGTTTGTTTCTCGTCGCTGCGTTTGAACAGAGTTCGAAGTACTGCGAAGGTGAAACGAAGCGACGAAGTGACGAAGTAAATAAGGTGTAAGAAAAAGGAAGTTGACAAACGTCGAGTCGTCGATCTCGATTCGCAACCGATTAAACACGTATAGAGTTATACACGGTACAGTACTTTTGAATAATGAGAAAGAGAAAAAGCTTATAAAGTAAATAAAAAACTCCAAAGTAATAGAATTGATACTCACCGTATTTGAAATGGCACTCATCCATTCGCTGCAATCATAAAAAAATGGCCGCTTTTAAAAATGGGTCCATCGGATCAGGAAAAAGGGAGTAGGTAGGTAGGTAGGTAGGTAGGTGAAAAAAACTAAAACTAAAACTAAAACTGGGTCGTAATACAAATAATATAAAATGCTGCCTTTTGCAACGTATCGTATCGCATCGTATTTAACAGGTACGAGTTTAATATGTATATCGATTTCTCTCTCATCGTTTCGCTCTTTAGGTACTTTGTTTTTTTTTATTTGCGCCAATGATAATGAAGAAGGAAAAAAAGTACCTATAATTTTAATCAACGTGTAGAGGGATGTCCGATATCGGACATCGGACAGCGGTTTTATTTAATAAAAATCCGTCTCGGTCTCGCGTGTGTGCTATACCATATCATACAAGTATCTGTTTTTCATTCGAGCCCTGTCTCTGCGCCGTCAATTTCACCACCCGCACCTTTCCCAGCATTCGTACGAGTATATATACATATACGGTGCATCGCAATCGTCATCGACGCCGTGTCGGGGTCGTTGCGGTGCAAAATAGAGAAGGTTTTTGCTCGCTAACCAATTAAGCTGATTTGCGGAAGAATAAATTGCCCCCTTTCCCCCCCCCCCCTTTTTCTTCTCCGATGGTGGACGATGCAGTGGTTGCCCTCGTCGGTGACGTACGTCGACCCTTGCTCCAAATGATACCCGAGATTATTGATGCCCCCCCCGCCCCGCCCAGTGCCCAGTTGCCCACAAGCCAGTGCTTGGATAGTTTTCCTTTGTGGGGGTGCGTGTTTTTTTCTCTTCTTTGATTAAGTTTTGCGCGTCGTGTAGTGTCGCCTCTTCTCTGTGTTTCCGTCGATTCTTCCTACGGACCCCCAGACCAAAACCACCTAGAGATACAAGCCATGAACGTAGAAAGGCAACGTCGCATTTTCAAGTAGTAGACGGCCGACTTTCCATTTCGTTTTTTGACGATAACTCGGGAAATATTCATCGAATCGAAATTCTGACAACACAATAACGAAAGGAAATTTTCTGCTTTACAATTTTAGTTCAGATCAATTTTCACGAAAAATGCTTCGTTCGCTCTGAAAATGAGAATATGTGAAAATTTGCATATCCAAGAAAACATTTTACGCTGAGAAATCGAGGTATTTTCGTCAAATCGAAATTTCAATAATTTAAGGGTGAAAGGATTTTTTTCGCTCTACAATTTTGGTTCGTATCAATTTTCACGAAAATCGCTTCGTTGACCGGGGAAATGGGAAAATTTGGTAGACGGTTAACTTTCAAAATCAGTTTTTCGACGATAACTCAAGAAATATTCGTCAAATCGAAATTCCGACTGCACCAAACAAAAGTAAATTTTTTGATCTACAATTGTGGTTTTTATCAATTTTCACAAAAAAGGGGTCGTTGACCTCGAAAATGAAAAAATAAATAGTTTTTTGACGATAACTCAAAAAATTGGTCGAATCAAAAATTTTAAAAGCACTAAAACTGAAGGATTTTTTCTGCTCTACAATTTTAGTTCTTATCAATTTTCATGAAAAACGCTTTGTTTATCCGCGAAATAGGAAAATATGAAAATTTGCATATCTGAGAAAACAGTTTTTGCTAATGAATCGAGGTATTTTCGTCGAATCAAAACTTCAATGATTTTAGGATGAAGGGATATTTTTTGCTCTACAATTTTTGTTCTTATCAATTTTTACGAAAATCGCTTCTTTGACCGGGAAAATAGGGAAAATGTGGTAGACGGTCCATCTTCAAATCAGTTTTTTGACCGTAACTCGAGAAATATTAGTCGAATCAAAATTCCGAATACACTAAACGAAAGTTAATTTTTCCCTCTACAATTTTGGTTCCCATCAATTTTTTCGAAAAACACTTCGTTTGCCCAGAAAACGTATTTTCAATTGCTCAAGTCGGCCGTCTTCGGCAAGGTTGCCAAATTTAACTTCATGGCTTGTAGTGTCTAGGTGGTTTTGCCCAGACCCATCGATAACTTATTACGTTCGACTTCCGCTAATAGTTACGAGAAAAAAGGAAAGACTGAGTAAAAATTGTTTGTACGAGTATCTTTGACGATTTAGCTCCGAATGGGAGATCTACGTACACTTTGGCCCACTTTTTGTGACTTTTTTTTTTTTTTTTGAAAATTCATCTTGCTTCTTTCAAAATTGAAGTAAAGGGCTCGGTTTTCACTCCAAAACGGTATTCTGACGAGTAACATCATTAAAATTTATTTTAGAACCCCTTCACAAACCCGGTATTTTCGTTATAATTTTTTTTTTCGAAAATCTCTATTTCTTGAAATGAAAAATAAAACTTTTGTAGAATGAAAAAAAAAAATTTTTTTTGGTACAAAAAATTTTAAAAATTGTTATGGAATAAAACACATTTTCACGCAACTAGCCTTAGGTAGTTGCTGTACAAGACGTTAAAAAAAATTCTAAATTTTATTGAAGTAAAAATATTTTTTCCAACTTTCACAAACAAATTCTTATTTTAAAAAAATCAAAATTCTGAATTTTATCGTTTTGGAATTGAATTGTTTTCAAGTAAAAATATTTTTCAAACTCTATAAAATCTCATTTTTTTTTTTAAATTTTCTAAAAAATATATATAAATTTTTTTTTGGGAGGAGGGTCTCTGTTTTTTGGAGATTTTTTTTAAAAATTGTTTTGAAATAAAAAAATTAGAAATCTCAAATATTCTTGAGTAGAAATTTTTTCAAAGGAAGAAATTTCAGGATTTTTTGGAATAAAAAAATCCAAAAATCTTTTTTTTTTCTTTTTTTTTTTTTTTTTTTGGTTAAAAAAAAAATGTTATAGGTAGGCAAAAATTTTCTTGTGTGAAGATATTTTTTAAAATTTCTGTGAAAAAGTTTCTTAATTTTTTCTTTTTTTTTTCGTTGACATTAAAGTACCTACTAAATAATAAATGAAATATTTTTTAAACTTTGAGACAAAGAAAAAAAAAGAAAAAGAAATAAGGGTTTTCTGTTGAAAAAGTTGTTAAAAATTTTTTAAGGGGTATTTTTTGCGTGAAAATTTTTCGCTTCATTTTCAGAAAATAAATCATTCTCACATTAAAACATGAAAACAATTTCAAGAATCCACATTTTAGGGAAGAAATCGAATTACATCCTTGAAAATTCCAAGTATTCATTCAACTTTGAAAAAAAAAAATGTATAGATTCTCACAAAAAAAAGGGGGTCTTGGAGAGAATAGGCATAACTCGGGGGTTCAAAAAACATTCGCTCCCTCTCTCAATAATTTTCTTAATAGCTATTTACCACAAAATATAAGCGAAAAATGTGAGAAAAAAATTTTGCCCCCATATTCATTCCAAGTTACATTTATGCTAATTTTTTTTTTAAGGGGAGAGAAATTTTTATTATTATTTATTTATTTATTTTTTTGAAGAAATCTCCATTTCTTGGAATGAATAAAAAGATTAACTATTGTGGAATGAAAAAAAAATAATTTTTTGTTACAAAAATTTTAAAAATTGTTTTGGACTAAAACACATTTTCAAGTCACTAGCCTTAAGTAGTTGCTGCACAAGGCGTTAAAATAAAAACTCAATTTTATTGAAGTACCTAGGTAATAATATTTTTCAAACTTTCACGAAAAAATTCTTATTTAAAAAAAATCAAAATTCTGAATTTTATCGTTTTGGAATTGAATTGTTTTCAAGTAAAAATATTTTTCGAGCTCTGGAGTGTAAAATCTCAATTTTTTGATTTTTTTTTTTCAATTTTATAAAAAATAGAATATTTTTATTTTTTGGGAGGAGGGTCTCTGTTTTTTGGAGAAAAATTCTCATTTTTTGGAATAAAAAAAATTAAAAACGAATTTGTTGGTTTAAAAATTTTTTAAAAATTGTTTTGGAATGAAAAATATCCAAAAATCTAATGTTGTAAAATTTTCTTATGTGCTGAAGATATTTTTTAAAATTTCTGTGGAAAAGTTTCCTAATCTTTTCTTTGCAATGAAAATAAAATAGTTTCATTTTCGAAAAAAATGAGATTTTTTTTCCGTACAGTTTTAAAAATTCTTCTGAAATAAAAAAATCTCAAATTTTTGGAGATTATTATATTTTTTTAAATTTTGAGACAAAAAAAAATAGAAAATAGTTATTTGTTAAAAAATTTTTAGAAGAATTTTTTTCGTAGGAAAATGCAGATTATTTCATGTTGAGTAATATCATTTTTTCAAAAAAGGCCATATTTTTGGAAATAAACGTCAAAAACTCCGCAAGCCATAGCACGCAACGTAATTAAACGTTCTATTATTGCATCATATGAGGCAATATCAAAGAGAGCATCGAATGTATGTACTATCTATTATCAGAAAAAATAAATTTGTTATCAATTTGTCAGTACAGATAAAGCAGATCCGAGAAGTCGTATCTTCTAACTCGGCTGGTATGCCTACTAATCAAATGCGATTTGCGTTTATTGCTTCTTAATCTGTGGATTGCGCGTTTCGAGTGAAGTAGTCATGAAATTTTTTAGCAAAAAAGTGAAAACGTCGATGGTTGGAGCGCTGTTATTTTCTAACGCACAATCAAACGTCGGTACCAGTACTGCATCTTATTATAGTAACGTTTCGCAAAATGGCATTTCGCTCGCGGAATTGGATACGTTACTAAACACGACGTCGACAAAAATCCATACGACTGAATTGAAGATAACACCCCTGTAAGTATCAAGTGCTTTCGTTTGTTTGTTGCCAGGGTGTCTACAGGTCATGAACGTTGCATCTTCTCAAACAAAAAAAAAAACAAAAAAAAAAACGCATAAAATATTGTGATTTTTCTGAAAAAGAAAATTAATTTTCTGGAATATATATATATTTTTTTCAAAGGGATTGAAATCTCGTATTTTTTGGTAAAAACCCATCATTTCTTGGAATGAAAAAAGACTTTTGTGGAATTAAAAAAATTATGTTCTTCAAACTTTGATAAAAAAATTCTTATTTAAAAAAATCAAAAACCTGAATTTTATGGTTTTGGAATTGAATTGTCTTGAAGTAAAAATATTTTTCAAACTCTAGAGTAAAAAATCTCAATTTTTCAAACTCTAGAGTATAAAAGCTCAATATTACCAGGGCAAAATTACGAATTCGCTAAAAGTAAAATTTTTTCAAACTGTTCCATCTTCTCAAACAAAATAAAATATAAAAAAAAGCATAAAATATTGTGATTTCTCTGAAGAAGGAAATTAATTTTCTTGAATAATTTTTTTTTTTTCAAAGGGATTGAAATCTCGTATTTTTTGGTAAAAATCCCCATTTCTTGAAATCAAAAAAAGACTTTTGTGGAATTAAAATAATTATGTTTTTCAAACTTTCATAAAAAAATTCTTATTTAAAAATATCAAAAATCTGAATTTTATCGTTTTGGAATTGAATTGTTTTGAAGTGAAAATATTTTTCGAACTCTAGAGTATAAAACCTCAATTTTTTAGATTTTTTTTTTCAATTTTCTATAAAATAAAATATTTATATTTTTTGGGAGGAGGGTCTCTGTTTTTTGGAGAATAAATTCTCAATTTTTTGAATAAAAAAAAAATTAAAAACAAATTTTTTGGTTTAAAAATTTATAAAAATTGTTTCGGAATAAAAAAAAAAAATCTAGCGTAGAAATTTTTTCGAAGGAAGAAGTTTCAGGATTTTTTGGAATAAATAAATCTCCAAAAATCTTTTTTCTTTTCTTTTCTTTCTTTCTTTCTTTCTTTTTTTTTTTATTTTTTAATGTGAAGAAAAAAATTCGTTTCATTTTCAAAAAAAAAAAAAAAAAAAAAAAAAAAAAAACTTGAGATTTTTTCGAACAATAATTTTAATAATTCTTCTGAAATGAAAAAATCTCAATTTTCTGGGGATCAATATTTCTTTCTTTAATAGTAAAGTAAATAAATGAAATATTTTTCAAACTTTGAGGCGAAAAAAAGAGAAAAGAATTTTCTGTTGAAAAAGTTGTTGAAATTTCTTGGGAGTATTTTTTACTTGAGGGGGAGGGAGGGGGGGTGTTCAAGGGACATTCTTCCACCCTCAATAATTTCTTTAATTGCTATTTACCACAAAATATAGGGAAAAAATGGAGGGAAATGTTTCCCTCCCATATTTATTACTAGTTCCATTTTATGCTGGAAGGGGGCCCCCTGAAAACGTTGAAATATTGTTGATGAAAAAGTCATGAATTTTCAAAAAAAAATTAATGTAGACACTCTGGTTGCTCAACGTATTCAATTCGTTCAATTAATAATTCCTTTTTTCTTTTTTTGCGAATTAAGCACTGGCGGTACTAATCCTAATGGCAAATCGACACAACCCTCATTGGAAAACTCGACGGCATCAACATCAACTACTGCGACGACCGAAGCGATTCTTCAGTTACCATTGGATTCTGATACTTGGAGCGAATCGACACAACCCTCATTGGAAAACTCGACGGTATCAACATCAACTACTGCGACAACCGAAGCGATTCTTCCGCATTCCACATTTCGTTATTTACCATGGGATTTCGATACTTGGAGGTCTACTCGGAAAAGAAATAAGGTATATGTGGATAAAACGATGTTTCTGTTACCACTGCGAGACGTCGAATCGGCCCTCCTACTCTTTACCCGTCCGCGCCGATTCGGTAAGACTTTTTTCATTGATACTATGGAAAGCTACTTTAAAGGCGAAAAAATCTTGTTCAATGGAACAGACATTTTTCCTTTTGGCAATTATGAAAATGGAAGTTGGATTCAATATCCGGTTATACGTTTGAATTTAAATGGGATAACACTCACCAAGCATCACTGTGCATCTGAAAAGTTGGAGGACGCGACGCGACTACTCACGGAGGTATTTAATACATATCTAAATTTTTATATTTCCGAGTATAACTTGGAGAAATCGCTGCTTAGACATTTGCAGACCATCATCGCCGCACTATATCAAAAATTTCGTTTACCGGTTGTTATTTTGATCGACGAATATGATAATACGATTAATAAAGCGGTGCGAACGTGTAAAACCCCGGATTTAGCCGATTGCGTTTCAGAATTTTTCGAAGGAATTTTTCAGCAAATCAAAGCCTCTAACACGTACATAAAACTTGCATGGGTAACGGGGGTGAACAAACTCGCGATAAAGGATTTATCTAGCGGTCCCAATAGCTTCGAAGATATCACGTATGAGACCGATTACGCAACTGTTGCAGGATTCACCGAAGATGAAATTCGGACTCATTTCAAAACATACATCGATGATTTTGCAGGTTATAAGGAAACCAGCTCGGAAGAAATTATGACCACATTAAGGCAGTGGTACGATGGCTATAAATTTGGTTTAACTAAATGGGAAGACGTAAAAAATAAAAGAATTTATAACCCCATATCCGTAAGACATTCATTGTACGAACGACGTTTCAAGGCATACTGGTCCGAAAGTGGTAATGTCAAACACATTGTGAAAGAAATATTCCATAGCTCGTTTCCTTGGGACAAGGACTTCGAATTAAATGAGGAAGATATCTCTAGAAAATATCCGCATAATTCCATTCCCGTTTGGCAACTTCTGTTAGATAATGGATATCTGACTTTTCATAATCACACGCACGAAACGGATAAGGAAATCTACACTTTAACAGTACCAAACAACGAGATAAGAGGTTATCTAAAACGGAAATTAGAAACTTATGTTCCAAATTTTGATATCTTCATCGAAGAAGCTACTAAAGATCTCGGTTCGCTGTCTACAAAAATTCGTAATCCAGAAAATTTTGGTGAGCGTGGTTGACATTCTAAATAAATTAGGATTCATCGATTTTGGACACCCTTTGTATCTTGAAAATGGAGAATATGATGTTACTCGAAGAATTTGTCTGTTCTTTCATCATGCTGGAATTAAATATGATCAACCTACTTTGGTGTCGAAGAAAGATGGAAAAACGAAAATGAAAGGAGATATCGATATCCTTACAAGAAATCTTCCGATTAATTATGTTATCGAAATTAAACACGGTCACGACAAGGAAGCAGTTCATCAGATATTGGGGTATTTCTTTAATCATTATGAAATACTTCATAATGCGGTAGGAAATGAAACGGAAATTTACATCACGGCCATAAATTTTTCCAAACAAAAATATACTAGTACCAGAATAGCGGATTGGATCGTAGTACCGTGCAACGGTTCAGTTCTTTTACTGGACGAGATGAAAGCCTCATCCGAAGGCATGAAAGATCACGTGCGTAATTTCATAGAGGAGAATCAGCAATTGGTTCTGGGACGATATCGAAACTAGCAAACAACGATGGACATTGATTCGGGAGTGCTTTAAACTAGGTAATTGAAAATATGTTTATTGTCGAAATTTGATTTTTTCATTTTGGCGCCTCGTTACAAATTAAATTAATTTTTCGATGATTACTTTTGGTTTGAAATGATTAAAATAGGTATCATGTTTTTATTTCTATAAACTTTTTTTTTTGGGGGGGGGGGGGGGGTTCCGAATGTTCCGCTGTAAGAATTTTTGAAGCGAAATTTTTTGTCCAATCTGAATTTTATCGTTTTGGAATTGAATAGTTTTGAAGTAAAAATATTTTTCAAACTTGTAGAGTATAAAATCTCATTTTTTTTTTCAATTTTTTTGGGAGGACGTCTCTGTTTTTAGAAGAAAAAATTCTCATTTTTCGGAATAACAAAAATTAAAAACGAATTTTTTGGGATAAAAAAAATAGAAATCCTAAATATTCTGGTGTAGAAATTTTATCAAAGAAAGAAATTTCAGGATTTTTTTGGAATAAAAAATATCCGAAAATCTTTTTTATTTTTTTAATTTATTTTTTCTTTCTTTTTTTGGTTAAAAAATGTTAATATTTTCTTATGTGAAGATATTTTTTTTAATTTCTGTGGAAAAGTTTCTTGATTTTTTTCTTTGCAAAGAAAAAAAAAAGCTTCGCTCGAAGCTTTTTCAGCCTTGTTTTTTCGATTTTGAATCTTGTAGGTCTGTATACTTGGCCACGAAATTCATAAGCTAGGAAGATGATTTCTGCATTTTTACACCTTCTTGAATTGTTGAAGCTTTGTAATGAATTTTATTATTGACTAGGGGGCTTTGCCCCATATCTGTGATTGAAATTTTTGTAAATTAATTTCGTAAATTGGACAAATATATACGAAAAGTGGCCGACATGTCTGGAAATGGGCCAATATATATATATATATATAAACAGACATGGCTGAAAATGGTCAAAATGGACTTCTGGAGTCATGAATCTGATTTTGTACTTACTCCCCCCCCCCCTCAACTCCCACCTTGTTTTTTTTTGACAAATTGAGAAAAAACAAGGCTAAAAATCGTTTCATTCTCGAAAAAAAAAGAGAAAAAAAATTAGATTTTTTTTTTGTACAGTAATTTTAAAAATTCTCCTAAAATAAAAAAATCTCAAATTTTTGGGGATTATTTTTTTTTTTTGATAGTAAAGTACCTATATAAATTTTAAAAATTTTAAATTTTGAGACAAAAAAAAATAGAAAAACGTTTTTCTGATAAAAAAGTTGTTAAAAAATTTTTAGAATAATTTTTTGCGTAAGAATTTTTTGTTTTATTTCCAGGAAAAAATTATTTTCACATTACAACATGAAAACAATGTGAAGAATCCACCTTTTAGGGAAGAAATCGAATTACACTCTTGAAAGTTCCAAGTATTCATTTAACTTTTTTAAAAATTGTGTAGATTTGGTTACAAAAAAATTCAAGGGGCATTCGCCCCTTCCCTCAATAATTTTTTAAGTAGCTATTCACCACAAAATATAGGAAAAAAATTAAAGAACTTTTTTTGCGCCCCCCTCATATTTATTTCAAGTTACACTTATGCTGGAAGGGGGCCTCCTGAAAATGTTGAAATATTGTTCATGAAATAGGTCAAGAAAAAGTCATGAATTTTCAAAAAAAAAAAAATAATGTAGACACCCTGTACCCAAAAAATCTTGAAAAAAAAGATCAATTTTTTTGAAAAAAATTACAAAAACGTTTTTCGTAGGAAATTTTATGCAGAACATTTCATGTTGAGTATTATCATTTTTTCAAAAAAGACCATATATTTTTGGAAATAAACGTCAAAAACTTCGCAAGTCCTAGCACACAGCGCAATTAAGCGTTCTATTATTGCATCATATGAGGCAATATCAAAGAGAGCATCAAATGTATGTACTATCTATTATCAGAAAAAATACATTTGTTATCAATTTGTCAGTACAGAATTCGTAATTTTCTTGGACTTATGAGAGCAGATCCGAGAAGTCGTATCTTCTAACTCGGCTGGTATGCCTACTAATCAAATGCGATTTGCGTTTATTGCTTCTTAATCTGTATTTTTTTGGTAAAAATCCCCATTTCTTGGAATCAAAAAAAGACTTTTGTGGAATTAAAAAAATTAGGTATGTTTTTCAAACTTTCATAAAAAAATTCTTATTTAAAAAAATCAAAAATTTGAATTTTATCGTTTTGGAATTGAATTGTTTTGAAGTAAAAATATAAATTCTCAATTTTTGGAATAAGAAAAATTAAAAACGAATTTTTTGGTCTAAAAATTTATAAAAATTGTTTCGGGATAAAAAAAATTAGAAATCTCAAATATTCTAGCGCAGCGTAGAAATTTTTTTGAAGGAAGAAGTTTCAGGATTTTTTGGAATAAAAAATATCCAAAAATCTTTCTTTTTTTTTTAATGTAAAGAAAAAAATTCGTTTCATTTTCAAAAAAAAAAAAAAAAAAAAAAACAGATTTTTAAATGGGAAGACGTAAAAAATAGAAGAATTTATAATCCCATATCCGTAAGACATTCTTTGTACGATCGCGATTTCATGGAATACTGGTCAGAAAGTGGTAATGTCAAACCCATTGTGAAAGAAATTTTCTTTCACAATGGGTTTGACATTACCACTTTCTGACCAGTATTCCATGAAATCGCGATCGTACAAAGAATGTCTTACGGATATGGGGTTATAAATTCTTCTATTTTTTACTCCATAGCTCGTTTCCTTGGGACAAGGACTTCCAAATAAGTAAGAAAGATATCTCTACAAAATATCCGCCTAATTCCATTCCCGTTTGGCAACTTCTGTTAGATAATGGATATCTGACTTTTCATAATCACACGCACGAAATGGATAAGAAAATCTACACTGTAGCAGTACCAAACAACGAGATAAGAAATTATCTAAAATTACGTTCCCAATCTTGATATCTTCATCGAAGAAGCTACTGAAGATCTCCGTTCGCTGTATACAAAAATTCATAATCCAGAAAATTTTGGTGAGGTGGTTGCCATTCTAAATAGATTGGGATTCATCGATTTTGGACAACCTTTGAATCTTGAAATTGGAGAATATGATGTTACTCGAAGAATTTGTCTATTCTTCCATCATGCTGGAATTGAATATGCTCAACCTACTTTGGTGTCGAAGAAAGGTGGAAAAACGAAAACGGAAGGAGATATCGATATCCTTACAAGAAATCTTCCGATTAATTATGTTATCGAAATTAAACACGGTCACGACAAGGAAGCAGTTCATCAGATATTGGGGTATTTCTTTAATCATTATGAAATACTTTATAATGCGGTAGGAAATAAAACGGAAATTTACATCACGGCCATAAATTTTTTCAAACATAAAAATACTAATACCAGAATAACGGATTGGATCGTAGTACCGTGCAACGGTTCAGTTCTTTTACTGGACAAGATGGAAGCCTCATCCGAAGGCATGGAAGATCACGTGCGTAATTTCATAGAGGAGAATCAGCAATTGGTTCTGGGACGATATCGAAACTAGCAAACAACGATGGACATTGATTCGGGAGTGCTTTAAAACTAGGTAATTGTAAATATGTTTATTGTCGAAATTTGATTTTTTCATTTTTGGTTTGAAATGATTAAAATAGGTATCATGTTTTTATTTCTGTAAACTTTTTTTTTGGGGGGGTGGGGTTCCAAATGTTCCGCTGTAAGAACTCGATGATATGACATGCGACGTATTCATTTGAAAAATATACACGTTTCTATAGGAATTTACATTTTTTCTTTTTTAATCTATACCAAAGCATCGTGAAAAGAAAATTTTTTAATCTCGGTATAAAAACATGCATCTAGGTAGTAAGTATAATATAGCTCTCGACTCGACATTTTTTAATACTTTTATGACGACGATGCTGACATTCGTTCGTATTGAGTGATACGAAGTAGCAAAAAAGAGACATATTATTATTTGAAAAGAGCAGAGCAAAGTAAAAGAAGACGAAGATAGGTACCAAAAGTGGTAGGTACTCTCGAGTCGACTGTATGTGTTGCGATTACTAAAATGAAAAATTTTCGATTAAAAGAACTCGCGTGTTTGGTTTCCGTGTACGATTTCTGCAATACAAGGACCTTTTAACCCCTTTGCTCTTATTTTTTTCTCTGCTGTCCTTTTTTTTTTGTGTACATTCGAGCTTGAAAGCTTTTATAGGATAGGATAGGATGGGATATGTTGTATGTGTTGTTTAATCTAACGTGATAATAGTTTCCAGTTCGAGGTGTGAATCAAAACAAAGCGCAGGAAAAGGGTTCACCTGTAATAAATGTTGCTCGTTAAATGCCATACGGTGTGCCATTCGATGTGTCGCTGTCCAGTGTCCACTCCACCATTCTCTCGTTCTCTCACTATGAAATAATGGTTTACCAACACAAACACGTGCCCTGTTTCTCGTAATTTGGATCCACTTTTTTTTCTGCTGCTTTAACCGAGCTTGAAAACGATCTCTACTCGAGGAATATGCGGAATATTCGATGGAAAGTCACCGAAACATATTTCACAATTCACAAATTATTTCAACTGTTTGGACCGATCGTTTGGGCTGTATAAGGTTGTTTAATTTGCATGCATACGCTACATTCTCATCAGAGTGTACAAGGTGTTCCGAAAAGGAAAGTAGAAGCTTGAGATTTGGAGTGTGTCTGGTTATTGAACGAGAGATACGTATAACAAACCGAGTTTAGTATGGTTAGATTGACTCGTTACACTTCCTTGTTTTAAAGTTTTTTAAATTTGAAAGTGAAAAATTCTCTCTAACAAAAAAATCTAAACAGTCCAATCTTGAAAAAAAATATTACTTATTTTGAAAATTCTTTGTAAAATTTTTTTTCAAAATTATTCAAAAAATCTCAGAATAATCTGTTGAGAAATTTATATTTTTTTCGAAGGAAAATTCTCTCTTTTTAAAAAAAAATTAATTTACCTATACCTGCTTTTATTTCTAATTTTTTTTAAGTTATAAACATAAAAAAAAAAAAAAAAAACTTCAAAAACTGGGAAAAAATCCTGCAAAAATTGAAAATTTCTTAATTTCAATTTAAAACTGTTGTTGTTGTTGTTTTTTTTAGTGATAAGACAAATTACGAGTACAAAAAACTCCAAAACCTGAAAAGAAATCCATTAAAAATTGTAAATTTCTCAATTTTTATTCAGAACCATGGTGTCTACCAATAGTGAAAGTAGTGAAAGTGGTGAAAAAGTAGTTATTTGAAAAATAGGTCATGAAAGTAGGCAAAAGTAGTGAAAAAATCAAAAACGAAAATCGAAAAATCAATTTCGTCTATTATCAAATTTTCTTCATTAGAAAATATTAATAGAAAAATTTTAAACACAATTTATTCTGACCTTATCCCCTCAAACCCCTACCACGAAAATTTTGAAAATAACGCGAAATTAATGCAAATATTGTAGTGGAGTTGAGAATTTTCAGTTGAGGGAGTATTTTGTTTTTGTAATTTTGAACTTTTGATTCAAAATAGTATTTTTCTATAATTTGAAAATTCTTTTGTAGGTAGTAAAATATTGGATCGTAAATTTTTTGGGGGCAGGGGGTCGCTTTTTTTTTAGAGAGATATCAATTTTTGGGAGAATCCTTAATTTTTTGTAATTTTCCCGATGGGGGAGGGTCACTTTTTTAGGATTTGATTTTTGGGAGAGTCCTTAATTTTCTGTAATTTTTCGGGGGGGGGGGGGAGGAGGAGGGAGGCTAAAATTTTGGAGGTGATAGAAAAAAAGGTAGTGAAAAAGTAGTGCTTTTAGGGGGAAAAAAGTAAGGTAGACACCATGTGAACTGCTGAAGAATTTGTTCCGAAACGTCCAGAAAAAAATTTGGTGCTTTGTATCGTACTTTAGAGTTCTCAAATACCTTGAGAACTTTTTTTCAAACATCTTTTCATAACAAATATTTAAAAAAATTATTAATACCTATCAAAAAAAAAAAAATCATTAAAAAAATCTTCATAATAATTCTTGATGGCAATTTTATTGAAATTTTCTCATAAAAAATTCTCTAAATAAATCTTCTGAAAAATTTTTGGATTAAATAAAATCTCACGAAATTGCTTATCAATTTTTCAAATGTCTTTCTTTTTTTTCTTAATTTCTCTTTGAAATTTTGGGAAAAAATCTCAGGTAGGTAACTTGATTGAAACGTTTCTTGTAAATTTGCATAATTTTTTATGACCATAGAAATTTTATCATAAACAATTTTTCGAATAAAGTTATTTTGGGAAAAATTTGCATTTATAAGTATTTTGTGTAAAATTTCTTCTCAAAAAATATCCTTCTTGTGTTTTTTTTTTTTTTTTTTTTTTTTTTTTACAATTGAGATGATATTTAATAAAAAAAATTTGTTATAATACTGCTTAAAATATTTTTCTATATACTCGTAAATCATTTATTTTTCTTCAGATTCTATTTTCAATATTTTCGTCTTTGAAATTACAGATTTTTTTTTCAATTTTGATTTTTTTGGAAAAATTCCTTTTTAAAAAAATCCATAAAATATTAACTTGAAAATTCTTTTGAAAAATTTCACATGAAATTTTTTTATGATAAGGTATTATAAGGATTTGAATTTTCTTATTAAAATTTATTATAAAAAAAATCTGTTTTTGAGAAAAAAAAAATTAATTTATTTATTTTTCAATAGAAGAGTTTTTTCAAAACAACTTGAGTTGTTATAATTTTTGAAATTTGTTTCTGCAACAATTTGTTGATTATTTTTGTTGAAAAAATTCTTACTTATTTTTTAAAAAAATGTTGAAAATTTGCTTTCAAAATCTTGAGATTTAAAAAAAAAATCTCCTGTTGCTTTTCAAGGATTCTACATGATCCTTTCTCTTTTTATTTATATGATCTTGCTGATTTTTGGAGCATCACTTAGTCACCCTACGCAAACCCAAATTCACTACTTAGAATGATCAAAAAAATTTGTAGGCAGTTTGCCCATTTTTAAAACAAAATATTTTCAAATGAACTGGATTTTAAAATTTTCAAGTCAAAGGTATTGGCTCAAATTTTGAGCAGATCGAGATCAGAAAACAAAGACTATGATACATGGCAGGAAATTAAATTTCCAATAAAAAAGGTTCTCTTCATTTTCTGCCTATCTTCAGATTTTAGGAGTCAACACCTATATGTATATATATTTTTTGATTTTTTGATTTTCTTAAATAAATCATGAAACCCGAGCAGCACACTCGACAAATTATCGAAATAAAAAATCGACAGAATATCGAATTCGATAAAGTGTCGCGTTAGTTCCGCATAAATCGTGAAATTATCTTTCGATATATAGATAGATTATCGACGAATTATAGTTGGCAAAAATTTCGAGATTATAGTAAGATATTTTATCGATAATATATCTATAATATCGAAAGATAATTTCACGATTTAGGCGGAACTTTTGCGACATTTTATCGATTTCGATATTCTGTCGATTTTTTATCGATTTTTTATTCCGATTTTTCGTCTTTTACTAGCTTCTTTCTATAATTAAAAATCATTAATTAGCATAATTAATACATTAAACTATGCCTAAACACATTATTCATGTTACGGTAAGAGGATCATTTCAGAAAAAGTCAAAAAAATTATAAAAAATCTGCCACCCGTGGGGCTTGAACCTTCTACCTCCTGCATGGTAATCCTCTTCCTTAACCACTATGCCATACCCTATCGTTGAGGAATTAGCAATAAAACGCTTATAATAGGCAGTTTAGTACTTCCAGACGTGTTGGACTTAGAAAAATTTTCACCAATTTGGAAATAATTTCAAATATCGTCACAAAATCGTTGAAAAATCGTTCGACAAATTTCAGATTATTTGTCGATAATGTAGTTTCAAATATCGCCACAAAATCGTTGAAAAATCGAATTCGAGGAATTTCATATCACGTGTCGATAATATAGTTTCAAATATCGTCATAAAATCGTTGAAAAATCGAATTCGAAAAATTTCAGATTACGTGTCGATAATAAAGTTTTAAATATCTTCACAAAATCGTTAAAAAATCGAATTCGAGAAATTTCAGATTATTTGTCGATAATATAGTTTCAAATATCGTCACAAAATCGTTAAAAAATCGAAATCGAGAAATTTCATATTAGGTATGTGACGATAATATAGTTTCAAATATCTTTACAAAATCGGTAAAAAATCGGATTCGATAAATGTAATATAATCTGTCGATAATATAGTTTCAAATGTCGTCAAAAAATCGGTAAAATATCGAAGTCGAGAAATTTCATATAATCTGTCGATAATATAGTTTTAAATATCTTTACAAAATCGTTAAAAAATCGAATTCGATAAATTTAATATTCTTTGTCGATAATGTAGTTTCAAATATCTGCACAAAATCGGTGGAAAATCGGAATCGATAAATTTAATATTCTTTGTCGATAGTATCGTTGACGAATATCGTCATAAAATCTTAATAATATCGAATTCGATAGTTTTTAGATTTTTTGCCTATGAAGTTGTACCGATAAATCTTTATAATATCGTGAGAACATCTATAGATTTTCAAACGATTTTTTATCGATACGTTACATCTTCCGATATTATCGATCGAGTGTGCCGCTCGGGAATATCGAAGATAGGCAAAAAGTGAAAAGAACCTATTTCATTGGAAATTGAATTTTCTGCCATGAATTAGTCTTGGTTTTTTGATTTGCTCAGAATTTGAGTCATTGGACAAAGATGAAAAAACAGAACAGTTGCGAATTATAAAAATTTGAAGTTTTAGACATTGACTTTGAGAACACCCTGTATACTCATCTACTCGTAGGTACTCCATCGTATATTCGTTCGTATGTATATGGAATTGACTTACACGGCTATATTGCGGTTCTCGAATGAGCTAGTACGAGTATGGTGTACGTTTCATTATGTGTGGGCTCGTGAAGCGCGCAATAAAGCCTTTATTAGGAAGCGAATTTAAAAATCGATTGAAATTAAAAACCGATTACGTTCCGCCAGCGCCGCCATGCCATGCCATGCCCACAGCCATCCTCGACTCGATCCTCGTTTCGCGTAATCTGCTGCAATGGAAATGAACTTTCGCTCTAACTGGCACATTACCAAGTGTTTTGTTTTGGTTGTGTAAATCGTATTTCCGCTTTTTTGTTTTCATTTTATTTTTCCTTATTTTTTTACCGTCTCGTCTCGTCTCTCGGCCTTTTTTTTTTATTTACTTGTTGGAAAAAGGCGGAAATTTCGCAGTCTTTCGCCGTTCGTTAGGCGGAAGCGGGGGTGACAAAAGCGTATAAAGACGAACGCGACTGAAAACCCTCTTTAAGGGTTTTGTTTGTGCTGTTCGAGGATTTTGCAAATGTTTTTCTCGAGTGTGTAGTTGATAATACACACAATTTTTTGTCATTTTTCCGACGGAAAAGTACCTCTCGTATGTTGTTTGCGTTTGTAGATAATTCTTGGAAGGATCGTTGTTCGAGGTGGAAGTCGTTTCTGAATTGAAGTTTGTGAACGATTCATCGGATGGGAATTGAGGTGTTTTTTTAGCTTGAATTTTTTATCAATCTTCGTTCTTCGATCATTTTTTATTATTTATTTGTTTATTAATTTTTCGAAATTAGCAGTTTTTCCATTTTAATTGACTTCAACTTTTTATTTGAACTTGACGTGTTTGAATTTTCATCCAATTTCATTCAATTTTTTTGAGTTTGAAATTTTGATTTTTCTCAAGTACGAATTTTATTACTTGTTAAATTTTTATACGCATTTTTTTTTTAAACATTTTTTTCTTACCTTGAATTTTTTTTTTTTTTTTTAATTTCTATAATTTTTTAATACTTACGTAATGTCTATTTTTTTCGGTTTCAAGTAATTTTCAAAAATGTTCAATTGTGCTAGAAGTATTATAATTTTTTTATTGCCCAATTTTCCATTTTTGCTTTGTTTTGGTTGTCTCGAACATTTTTGATTATATTTGATTTTTTCACTTTTTCTGAATTTTTAGTGGTAACTTTTTGTTTCTTGAAATTAAAAAAAAAAAAAAAAATTAAAAAATATATTTTTCAACTGTCTATATTCTAATTTTATTTTTTTCAATTTTTAATCATTTTTGATCTAAGTAATTGTTATTATTTTTATTTTTATTTATTTTTTTTTTAAATTAAATTTTGGTTTCCAGGCACTTGTTTTTTTATTATTTAGCGATTTTTAATTCGAGTTTTTTATTTTCAAAATTTTTGATTGTAAGTACTTCAATTTTTCATTTCTTCAAATTTCAAATTTTTCTACTCATATTTCAAAATACATTAATTTTTTTATTTTCCATATTTTTCATGAATATTTTTTTCAGTCATTTTCAACTTTTCAATCAAATGTTTCTTTTTTAGTCATTTTTGGTCAAATTTTTTTTTTTGAATTTTTTTTTTTTTTTTGGAATTTGTAGCGACAAATTTTTTAAAATTTTCACTTTTTAAATTTTTAAGTTTAGTTTCCATCCAACAAAATTTGAATAATTGAAATTTTTTGATTTTTTCAAAAAATCCAATTTGTTTATTTTCTAATCGTTTCAGTTCCGTTTTAATCCCAGTTTTAATGTATATTTTTTTAGGAAAAAAAACTTACATTTTTTGGATTAAATGAAACACTTTAGAGTATTTTTGTTTAAAATTAAATCTCTGATTTTTTTTTTTTTTTGAGAAAATTATCTTGATTAGGTTTTTTTAGTTCTTCTGAAGTAGGTAGTTGAATTGAAAATTATTTTAAAAAATTTAAGATTTTTTTTAAAATTTATATTTTAAAAAATCTGCAATTTTTTGAAAGCTCTCATTTTTCAAGATTTAAAAAAAAATTATTTCCAAATATCTTGACGGTATAAAAAACTTCAAATTTTTGAAAAGAATAGGTATAGGTTGATACAATTTTTTGAAGAAGAGAATTTCTATTTTTTCAGAAATAATATTTTTTCTCAACTTTTCAGATAATAATCATCGTTCAATTTTTTTGGCAAAACGGAATGAAGAAAAAAAGGTATATATATATATTTTTTTTGGGGGGGGGGGGACTTACATTTTTTGAAGGAAATAAAACTTTGGAGTATTTTTGTTTAAAATGAAATCTCCGATTTTTTTATTTTATTTTTGAGAAAATTATCTTGATTCGGTTTTTTCAGTTCTTCTAAATTAGGTAGATGAATTGAAAATTATTTTAAAGATTTTAAGAAATTTTTTTCATTTTATATTTTAAAAAATCTGCAATTTTTTGAAAAAATTCACCGTTTTTATGCAGAAGCTCTCATTTTTCAAGAATTTAAAAAAAATTATTTCCAAATATTTTGAAGGTATAAAAAAAACTTTGAATTTTTAAAAAGAATAGGTACAATTTTTTAAGGTAGAAAATTTCCATTTTTTCAAAAATAATATTTTTTTCAAATTTTCAGATAATAATCGTTCAATTTTTTTGAAAAAAAGAAATAAAGAAAAAAAAATTTTTTTTAGGAAAAAAAAAACTTACATTTTTTGGAGGAAATAAAACTTTAGAGTAAGTAGGTATTTTTGTTTAAAATTGAATCTCCGTTTTTTTAAAAATTATCTTGATTAGGTATCGTCAAAAATTGTTTTTGTTTAAAATGAATCTTTTTCATTTTTAATGAAAAAATTTTCAGTTTTTTTGAAAAAAAAATCTTGCTAATTCTCAATTTTTTGGAGGATAGGTAAATATATTTCAAATTTTCTGGGAAGAAAAAAAACTCAATTTTTTTGTGAAAGAAAATCTCGCATTTTCAAGGAAGAAAAAAAATACAATTTTAAAAATCTTTTCAAATTTTATGTTTTCAAAAACCTATAAAATATCAAACACCCACTAAATTGGAACAAATTTTCAATTTGGGATTTTGACTTGACTTTGGGCCAAAATTTTGGATCAAAATGCGTTCTGCTTCGTAATTTTGCTCGATTCGCGCACTGGATGTAGATGGGTTTTAATTCGATTTTTTACTCAAATAAGAACAGACAGGAGAAAATGGTTGGTCGCGTATGTGACGTGCATGGGTTCGAGCGTGTGCACAAAACTGGCAGTGGCAGAATTGACGACGATATATTGATATCGTTTTTAAAAAGTTAAATGGCACGAACGACACATCGCGTTATCTTCTATCGCGGTGAAAAAAAGTGACGAGACTGGCGAGGAGGGCAGAAGGCTTTCGCGGTACGAGAAAAGGTATAGATAAGTACGAACGAAAGAAATTTGATTTTTTTTTTTCTTCGAACCTTGGCTGCCATCGCCGTATCAAACGTTGCGTCGGAGGTCGGAAACAAATTGTGCGAAAAATAATTTCGAAATGATTTAACACGACGGAAGACGTACCCCTGCCATGCTGCGCCCTCTAAACCCGAACGAGAACGCCCTTTTATATAGAAGATAAGTTATAAAATTGATATTTTCGTCGTTAAAAATATACCTACACACAAAGGTGCTGGCAGAAGGTACGTAATCAGAATTGAAAGAGAATTTTATCGATATAGAAATTAAATTACGTTGCTATATTTACGTTGCGTTGCGATTGGCGAGCATTTTTTTTTTTAATGGAATTTATATAATTAAGTCGACGAGAAAAAATTCACTGCTTACTTGACGTCGTCTTCGGAAGCGGCTAAAAACCAATGTATCTTGTGATTATTTTTTGTGCCGAATGCCATCAGCTGGAAGTACGTGGCACCCGGTGGCAGTGTCGGCGCGCCTGGAATACGGAATACGAAGCGACCAGCTGCGAGCATTTCGGGCGCTTCTTTCAGAATTACGGTGCCATTCGGCGTGGTCAGCTTGTCTTTATCTTTGTACCAGGCGATTGTGGAATCTTCATGCAGCACTACCCATTTTTCTTTCCAGTCTTTGCCGAAGAGACGTTCTGTAATGAAGAAGAGTAGAGCGTTAGACAAGTGAGAAATGAACGAATTTTGAAGAAAAAAAACAGCTCAAAATTATTCATTTTGTTTGGAAGCAATTCAGTCCGATTTTTATAGACGAATCGTTTGCGAACGACTAGAGCAATTATTAATGACGATGAACGAATTTTTAAAAATGATAAAATTCAATTTTTATGAACGAATCATTCACGAACAACTGTAGTCATTTTTGACGATGATGGGTCAATTTTTTAAAAAATATGCTCAAAATTGCTCATTGAGGCGGATTTTTCAAAAAAAAACAAAAAAAAACAACAACTTGTAAAAAACAGTACAATTTAATTTTTATGAACAAACCGTTCGCGAACGACTGAATGAAAGTAAAACCATCTTTGAGAACGGTGAGTAAGTTCTCGAAAAATGTGCTCAGAATTTCTCAGTTGGGGGAATTTTTCAAAAAATTGCGCTAAAATAAACAGCTACAACTCAATTTTTAGGAACGATTCGTTCTCGAACGATTTGATCCGCATTAACGACGATAATAATTTGATTTTTTTAAAAGAGCTCAGAATTACTCATTTGGGTGATTTAAAAAAAAAAAAAAAAAACTGTTTAAAAATTATTAAATTAATGTTACAATTCAATTTTTACGAACAAATCGTTCGAGAACGACTGAAGCCATTTTTAACAATGATGAGCAAATCTTTCAAGAAGTGTTCAGAATTGCTCATTTTTTGGGTCAATTTTTCAAAAGATTATGCAAAAATGGTGCAATTTAATTTTAATGAACGAATCGTTTACGAACGACCGGAGTTATGTTTGATGACGATGAGCGGATGAGCAAATAAGGAAAAAGAATGCTGAAAATTGCTCATTTCGATGAATTTTTCATACATTTTTTCATTTTAAAGGTACCGTTCAATTTATACCTATAAATAAATCGTTCGCGAACGACTGGATCTATTTTCGACAAAGATAATTGAATGTTTTTAAAAAATAAAAATAAAAATTGCTCAATTAGAGTTGATTTAAAAATTTTTTTCGCAGTATCTGATTTTTACGAACAAGTTGTTCGAAAACGACCGAAACAATTTAAGTGAATCAGTCTTTAAAGGAAAAAGAGTGCTCAATAATCCTAATTTTGATGGACATTTCAAAAAATATTCTACAAAATTTGGGCTTTTTTTTTAATAGGTATTAAAAGTTTTTGCAATTTTTTCGTTTTTTTTCAACTCTACAATAGTGTAGGATTCCTCGAGTAATTATTTCGAAAAAAAATTATCAATTTTATGAAAATTAGAATTCATTGGTCAAAGTAAATTTTTTTCAATCGATCTTTATTCAATTCAACCAAATTTAGGCAATTTTTTTCAATTCCAGAGGTTTTGGCAATTTTTACAATTTTTTCAACCCTACAACTGTAGGGTTTCTCGAGTAATTATTTCGAAAAAAAATTATCAATTTTGTGAAATTTTGAATTTATTGATCTAAAAATTTTTTTTAATCAATCTTTATTTAATTCAACCGAATTTTGGCAATTTTTTCATTTTTTTTCAACCCTACAACTGTAGGGTTTCTGGATTAATTATTTCGAAAAAAATTATCAGTGTTGTGAAAATTTGAATTTATGGGTCGAACTCGAAATAAATTTTTTTCAATCCATTTTTATTCAAATCAACCAAATTTGGGCAATTTTTTTAAATTGCAGAAGTTTTGGAAATTTTTTCATCTTTTTCAACCCTACAACTGTAGGATTTCTCGATGAATTATTTCGAAATGAAATTATTAATTTTGGGAAAATTTGAATTTATTGGTCGAAAAAATTTTTTTCAATCAATTTTTATTTAATTCGACCGAATTTGGGGAATTTTTTTCAATTCCAGAAGTTTTGGCGATTTTCACAATTTTTTCAACTCTACAACTGTAGAGTTTCTCGATTATTTATTTTGAAATAAAATTATCAATGTTGTGAAAATTTGTATTTATTGGTCGAAATAAATTTTATTCAATCAATTTTTTTTCAACGCTATAACAACCTTTTCAATAATTGACGAGTGAATGGCTTTGTAGATTGGTTTATGATTCGTTCAATCTTGTGAATAACCCAGTCAATGCAATACCCCTAAGTTCTCGTGGTCGTTCTCAAACAATTCGTTTGTTCTCATCATCCTAATTCGTAATCGCATTAGTTTTAAAATGATTCATTTTTGAATCATTTTTTTTAATCGTTCACAAATGATTAGCGCCCGAAACTGATTGATTTGTTCAATCTTTCGTAAACGTTTCGTCTTCAAATTTTTTTTTGTCGTTCATGAACGATTTACTTTCAAGTAATTCGTTCATGAAACGTTTGACAAACGATTCACTAGTGATTAATTTGTTCAGTAGTTCGTGAACGATTCATTTTTAAAATATTTCTTTGGTCGTTTTAAAGTGATTCACTCCCTAGTAATTCGTTCGATTAACTGTTCGCGAATGATTCATTTCCGAGTAATTAATTCATAACTTAATGGAACCGTTCACTAGTTCTCGATTTGTTCAGTCAGCTTTGAATGATTCTCACATTCGTTCGCGATTGATTCACTGTCAAGTGATTCTTTTTTGAAATTGTTCGTCAACAATTCACTACTGTTTGATTTTTTCGGTCTTTTGTAAATGATTTTTTTATAAAAGATGTGTTCGGTTGGCAAATGATTCACGCCTCAAGTGATTAGTTCCTTCATGAAACCATTGGCAGTGGATTTACTATTAATTGATGTGCTTTGTCGTTCGTGAACGATTCATTTTTGAAAGATTTCTTCAGTCGTTCGCGAATGATTCACTCTCAAATGACTCGTTTATGAATTCGTTCTCGAACGATTCATCATGAATTGATTTTTTCCAGTCGTTCGTGAACGATTCATTTTTGAAAGATTTCTTCAGTCGTTCGCGAATGATTCACTCTCAAATGACTCGTTTATGGATTCGTTCTCGAACGATTCATCATGAATTGATTTTTTCCAGTTGTTCGTGAACGATTCATTATTGAAAGATTTCTTCAGTCGTTCGCGAATGATTCACTCTCAAATGACTCGTTTATGAATTCGTTCTCGAACGATTCATCATGAATTGATTTTTTCCAGTCGTTTGTGAACGATTCATTTTTGAAAGATTTCTTCAGTCGTTCGCGAATGATTCACTCTCAAATGACTCGTTTATGGATTTGTTCTCGAACGATTCATCATGAATTGATTTTTTCCAGTCGTTCGTGAACGATTTATTTTTGAAAGATTTCTTCAGTCGTTCGCGAATGATTCACTCTCAAATGACTCGTTTATGGATTCGTTCTCGAACGATTCATCATAAATTGATTTTTTCCAGTCGTTCGTGAACAATTATTCATTTATGAAAGATTTCTTTAGTCGTTCACGAATGATTCACTTTCTAATGCCTCGTTTATGGATTCGTTCGTGAACGATTCACTATAGAATGATTTTTTTAGTCGTTCGTGAATGATTCACTCTCAAATGACTCGTTTCTGGATTCTTTCGCGAACGATTCGCTATAGATTAATTTTTTCAATCGTTAGTAAACAATTCATTTTTGAAAGATTTTTCTTTAGTCGTTCGCGGACAGTTCACTGGCAAAGTTACAAAGTTAGTGAACGATTCATTTCTACCAGATTTTCTTCAGTACTTCCTAAATGAATCGTTCCCAAGTGATGCGTTTATGGAACCATTCGCAAACGATGGACTGACTGACTTATTCGGTGGCACGTAAACGATTCACTCGTAATTAATTCCTCGGATCGTTGGCGAGCCACCCTTTTGCGAACTATACATTCTTTTCGATCTCTTCACACGTGAGAAATAAGGAAAATTAAAACGCGGTCGCGGTCGTGTTTAAAAGAACGAAATTGCACAGGTACTTACTTTTATGTTTCAGCAAATATCCTTCCTTAATCGGTTTTGTGGTTCCTGAAAGTGTGAAAAATTTCATTTTAACGTCTTTTAGTCTACTATACGATAAAATAAAGCGGAACACGAGCGAAAAGAAGAAAGATGTAATTAGAAAAGAGCGACGTGGACTCGGACGAGATAGAGTCCGCGACACGACGCTATGTCGCTTATTTGCGGAAAGGACGAAGCAGGAAGGACGACAGCAGGAGGGACGATAATGGAAAAAACTATACGTGTAGCGTCGTACTTCTAACTCACCCAGTTCGGGGTTTCCCTTTTTGCCCTGCCCTGTCCTACCTATTCTCGAAGCCCGAACCGTAACATATTTATGGTTCACTCGGACGGATGCGATTATCGTAATAATGTGTATAACTTTTTACATGTAGACCGGAATAAAGGACGATGGACGATGAGAAGGATGGGAAGGATGCAACTAAAAAAAAAAAAAAAGCTCGAGCTTTCGTATTATGACGGAGGCGTAAGCGAAATACGAGGCTGTTCGTACGTATTAACGAGTTTATTAAAAAAAAAAAAAGGAGATGGGATGGCGGTTAATTTGGTGGATGCTGCGGCCTAGAACCAGGGTTCGAAAGCCAGCCGAAAGCTTTAAGCCATAAGCCGAAAGCCGAACGATTTTTGCTCATTTTTTGCCATTTTCAGCTAAGCCGAAAGCCAGCCGAATAAAAACAAGAAGCCGAAAGCTAAGCCAAAAGTCGCATTGTATGCATGGGCTTATAATCGGATTTTTTCAGCCAAATTTTATCGGATTTTTTCACTTAAATCAGCTTAAAAATCAGCTCATAAGCCATACTTTAATAAGATTTTATTTGACTTGAAGATGGATTTTCAAGTCCAATTTTATTTGAATTACAAATGGGTGGTTAATAAGACGAATTTTATTTGACTTAACTTTGATTTAAGCCCAGTTCTGTTCTATTCAACTCGAATTCGGCTATATGCTACAACGATAGGCTTTTACATCAACTTGAGATTGAATTTTTCCCTTTTTAAACATGTTTCTTAAGTTAGCATAGCAAGCCGATTAGATAGTTAGGTTTTATTAAATTTTATTTGTTGATTTGGTTTTTTTTTTTTTTTTACCTGCCTTACTTGAATAAAAAAAATCAATTTTATCAGGTATCTGCCTGAAATTAAAAAAAAAAATCTGAAAGGTTTGGTTTGATTTTTCAGCTTTTTCCGAGAAAAAAACGAAAATACTTGAGCTTTAATATTTTTCAGCTAGGAAAAAACCGAAAGACTTGAGCTTCATGTTTCGGCTTGGGAAAAAGCCGAAAGGTTTGGCTTAATTTTTTGGCTTTTTTCGAGAAAAACGCCGGAAAAAAGCCGAATTGAATAAGCCGAAAGCTGAAAGCTAAGCCGAAACATTGAAGGTGTAGCCGTAAGCCAGCCTTAAGCTGTATCTTGGAGACAGATAAGCCGAAGCCGAAAGCCTAAGCTGATTCGTTGGGCTTTCGAACCCTGCCTAGAACGCAGATAATGAAAAAGAAAGATGTTCGTGGAGCAAAATAATGTGTTTTTTTTATCGAGATTAAAAGCGAGCGTGAAAAATGTTTTTTTTTTAGCTGATTTTTTTCTTCGAAAAAATCAGCTATTAAATTTGACCCGTTGGTAGCAGTTGGGGGGGGGGGGGGGGGGGGGTGGGAGTGATATTTCTTGACGTTTTATGACAAAATATGACGATTGGCACTAATTTCGCATTTTAGTATTTCTTTATATATAACTATATGTATGTATGTATAGACCAAAATTTGTTGGTGCGATAACTCGAGTTATAATTGATGGAATTAGTTGAAATTTATGTCAATGGTAGAGGGTAATTGGGAATAGAAGCCTATTGAATTTGAGCGAAAACGGTTCGCGGGTTCGCGAGATATTCGCGATCAAAATTTTCAAAGCTCATTAGCTCCTCCAATATGGCAGATGGGTGAAATTTGTTCATAACTTTTTCTGTAGTAGCGATTGAGATTTAACCAAAAACGTAACAATAACGTTACAGTAACGTTATTTTAACGTTATTAATATGGTATTAATGTTGTTATGACGTATCTATCATTTGTGTGAAAAAACATCATTATAACGCTTCAATAACGTTATCATAATAACGTTACTATAACGTTATTTTTGAATTTTTCGTCATATTTCTTCAATAGCATTGTAAAATGTAACAATAACGTTACAGGTACGTTATTGTAACGTTATTAATCTGGTATTAATGTTGTTATGACGTATCTATTATTTGTGTGAAAAAACATCATTATAACGCTTCAATAACGTTATTATAGTAACGTTACTGTAACGTTATTTTTGCATTTTTCGTTATATTTCATCAATAGCATCACTACAATACGTTTCTATAAAGTTATTGTAACGTTATTGTTTCGTTTTCGGTTGAAAAAAAATTGTTCATAACTTTTTCTGTATAGTAGTGATTGAGATTCAATAAAAAACGCAACAATAACGTTACAGTAACGATATTTCAATGTTTTTGAACTTATGTTATTGTTGTTATGACGTATCCACTATTTGTGTGAGATTTCCATCATTATAACGCTTCATTGACGAAATGTGTTCGATTATTCATTTCTCACAATTTTCTTGTGTCCAATAACCTTTATCAATTTATGGGAGTAGGTAATTAAATATTGAAGATAGGAAATGAATTCCATCATAATTCTGGATTTAGGTAATTTTATAATTGAATGAAAGCTACAATGATATGACAGGAGTGAGAGACATTCATAAGAACAAGAAAAATAGAAAAAAATCAGCTTGTCTACGTTTTTTTCTTTTTCTTTTCCTTTTTTTGAGGCCACAGTCAGAGATGAACAAGATCCTTTGCCAAAAAGATCCTTCAGATCGTGATCTTTTGCTGGATCTAAGATCCTTTTGAAAATGATCTTAAGGATCTGGATCTTAGATCACTTTTCAAAGGATCTTTTCATTTAAAAAAAAAAAAAAGATCCTTCAGATTTAAAAAAATATATATATTTCCAACTTGATGTTTCATAATTTGTACTTGCTTTCTGTTGTAATTTTTTTTTTTTTTTGGTAATTGTATCTTTTTCGTTTTACTGCAACTGCACCTTCTTCAGAATCAAAAAAATAGAAAACATTCAACATTTCAACTTTGTCTTTGATTTTCTTTTTTTGGAAATTAAAATTTGAAAGAAAAAAGAAACCAAAATAAATCAAAGTCGAAACTTCGAAGGTCAAATTCAAATCAAAGTCAAAGCTGTCAAAACTCAAAAGTATAGAATTAAGAATTAATTATTAGTCACTCCTAGTCCTAGACCCAGACCCCACAGTTATATTTTGATTTAAATTTTGAAGATAAGTTTTAACTTTTGAATTTATACCCAATATTATCATTCAATTTAATTTAATTGGATTAATTTATTTTAATTTAGTAAAGAACTAAAAAAAAAAAAAAAATTTTAAATAAAATAAAAATTCTCAACTAATTTTAATTAGCAATTCCTAAGTATTTACCTATTTACTAAACTAAAATTAAAATTTCTTTGAAAAAAAAAATGAACAAAAATTGAAAATAATTAATGAAAAAAAAATGTTGAAAAATATTTTAAACAAAACACTGCGAGCAAAAAAGATTAAAACCTGATTAAAGTACAACAAAGCGAAAAAAAATTGAAATTTGAATGAATATATGACGTCATAGAGGATCTTTCCAAAGGATCTTTTTTTTTTACATAAAAAGATCGCGATCTAAGATCCTTTTTGAAAAAAGGATCTGAGGATCTTTAAGATCCTGTTTTGAAAGGATCTTAAGGATCTGGATCTTAGATCACTTTGAAAAGGATCTTGCCCATCTCTGGCCCCAGTTAGCTTTGGAGAACTATTGTCGTATCTCGTACGATGGTGTATGTTTTTTGTAATTATTATAGATTCTTTTCATGTATCGTTATCCTACTCGTACTTGTCTTACTCGTCGGCTGGAAATTTGTCTTTCTTTTTCTTTTCTTTTTTTTTCTTTTTTTTTATATTTTAGAACGTATAAGACTATGTCGAGTATATACTAGGGCTCGAAAAAATATCAAGGTTTTTAGATTTTTGCTCGTTTAGCTGGGCAAATTGAATAAAAATTAGGTTAGCGCTGCGTTTCTTCGAAGCCTTATTCGTATACGTGTGGATGGATACATTTGGGAATTATATTACTGTTTTTATTTTTTATAGTTATACGCGAGAACAATGCCAATAACAATGGAGTAGACAGAGGGACGAGTGGTGGGATTCGACGCTGTAGAGAAATTGAATCGAAAATTTACCCAGAAGAGCCGCAGCCGATATCGCGAGAGTGGAATTTTTCGACGTTGGCGTTGCAGAAATTTTGGGTAAGTAATATAATGAAATCGATAATTTTATTTTGAGATGGTAAGGTACTCGTGGAATTGGTTGGGGATATTTGCCTACCTAGAGCTATAAAGACCTACCCACGTGGAATTGTAATTTTTGTAGAGGGAAGCTGGATGAGGATGTGTTTTCTTCCATTTGCCTCCTGTTTTTAAAAAAATTACCTAATAGAATTTTTAATGACTCGATCATCTAAATCGAATAATTTGTTCGAGTATTTCTCAATCAAATCTAGAGAATTCGTTATAATCTTAATATACTTAGTGATTTTAATATTTTTTTTCGGGCATTTTTAACAAAATACCAGTTTATTCCATTGAAAAAAACTCATTATCTTTTATTATTCGAGAATTTTTAACGATTTACCTAGTAAAAATTATCAAAAAATTTCTCAAGTTTGAAAGGTTTTAAAACTTAATAACTTTCAAACTTTCTTAAAGTTTGAAAATTGAAGCCATTTTTTAAATTTCAAAATTTAGTTGAATCTTTTTAAATTTGATAAATACATATTTCAAAATTTGGAAAAAAATCGAAATTTCATAGTATAGGTACATAATTAAAAGTGCAGAAATTTTAAAAATTTTATAAATTTTTGAATTTTGATGGATTTAATTTTTTGAAAAAAAACAACAGGTATATTATACTTATTAGATCTTTAAATTTTGGGAAATTATTAAATTTCAGACATTTTCAGCAATTGATAAAATACACCTAAAATCGAAAAAATGTAGGTACTGTAAAAAAAAACTTGAAAGTGAATTTGTGAAGTGGAAAAATCTGAAAAATATGTCAATAGAAGAAGTTGAAAAAAAAAATCAAAAGAGAAAATCAGAAAAAAAAAAATATTTTATCGGAATAATTTGAAAGTAGTTTCGTGGTTTTTTATTTATTTTTAATTCCAGTGAGAAAAATCTAATCAAAAAATTATGAAAACTGCTCCATTTCCAAGTAAATGAAAAATACTCTTGTGAAAAATATTTTGGTAAAAATTTTTAAAATATATTCCGCTGGAAAATACGAACGAAAATTCCAGCGAGAAAATACGAAAACATGGGTATTTTTTTTGAACGGTTAACAGAAATACGGCTTGAGTATGTCGGTGGAAAAAAATAGAAAAAAATAAGTATTATCAATAAGACATTTTTTTAAAAACGAAGCAAGAAAATCTGAAAAATATAAAAATAAAAATATTCTAATGGAAAACATTTTGGCAAACAAAAATTGAAAAATATTCGGCTGGAAAAATTTTAACGAAAATTCAAGAGGGAAAATCTGAAAAATTTTTATTCGAAAAATTATCAAAAATACTAGGTACGAGTATTTAGGTGGAAATATAATTTGAATTGTATAAAAAGTTTTGGAAATTCTATTATGAAGAAACATTTTCAAATACACAAAATTACAGAATAAGTACCTACTACCTACCTACATATTAATTTTTTTTTTGTTTTTGGAAAATTCAAATTTTGTAGAAATTTTTTTTAAAAAGCGTTTCAACGAAAAAAAGTGAAAGAAAATTAGGAGAAAAAAACTTGAAAGCGAATTAAAAGTGAAAAAATTTGAAAAACTCAAGAGTGAACGATTACAATTCCGTAAAAATAATGAAATAATTTTACGATCTGCAACTATGCAACCAACACACGAGAATGACAATAAAAGTGATGGTCTTGGAGTTGGAACGTAGGTAAACAGAAACTCACATTGCACTTTTTCAGAGGCTAGCTCTTTTCAAATGGGAGAGCTAGAAATTTCATGTAATGTTTTTGAGCTCAAATAATGAGACACCTCCTCGCGTATTGTAAAAATTCGTGGTATGATTCTTTGTTTCATTCCACCCTGAAAAATATACCTTCATAGTACCCCAAATTAATTAGTAAGAATTTATGTGGTATACGTGATCAAATTATGGATTTTTTCCTCGTTCATTCGCTAAATTATCTGACTTATTAGATTCTTTTAGTTATCAGATATCTATTGAAATATTTCTGCGTTATAAGACGGGGTGTCCGGGGAACATTTTACAAAACTTCCGATGTGGATACACTCGGGTAGCACTAACAAAAAATGTTATATACCTACACATATTACCTATCTCAAAAATTGAAGAATCGAGGTAAAAGAGAATTGAGAAAAACTTTTCCGATAGGGCATATAATTATTATGAGTATACTAAAAAAACTCGAACATTTTTCACTTTCAAGATTTTTTGTCTATCTTTGATAGTAAAGGTGCTACAGACCTTTGTAAGTAAAACCAATTGGCAACACTGCATTCAAAAAATTGTCTGACTCCGCGAGGGAATAGTACTAAAAAAAAAAACCTTTATTACATTGGAATTCCTTTCTTTTTTTTTCTTTTTTTTTAATGAATTTCATGTTACTCCCAGTTCCTGAGGAGCAAAATCACCGAATATGATCATCATAGCTTAATAATTTAGAAAACACATTGATGCCCACAGCTTCTGCAATGTGACATTCGAATGACTATCTTTAAAATGAAAAGAGTTATCGCAAGATTAGAAAAAACTCTCGTCTGCAAAGGTATTGCCTTCCTCATAATTATCAAGGGGAACTAGCCTGTCATGAAAATCGAAACAATTCCATCATGAGAATACATGTTATGGATATAACTCTTTGAGAGAAACAAAAACTTTGCCAATCTTTGAAAATGAAGTAGCTCAGTTTAATTTTGCCTTGCCCCTTCATTTTTTGAGATAGGCACCGTGTGTACTTGAGATTTTTTGTTAGTAGTATCCGGTTGTATCCGAATCAGAAAATTTGTACAGTGCTCTCCGGACACCCTGTATAATCAGTTCGTAAAAATTTTAAATTGAAAAATCTCGATTAAAATACTTTCAGAGTTGAAATTAAACTGATAAACATTAGGTATGTATTTTCCGATTTGTTATCTATTATTTTATTTTCGAATCCAATTTATGAAGAAATCGTTCGAAGTCATTTAGCTCAATATCCGGTAATATATCTCGAATTTAAAAGATTGGATATCTTTCCTGTACGTACATTAGAGCTTTTCCTTCTTCAATTCTAATCAAAAATTGCGAATGCGTTTGAAATTCACAGAAATTGATGAAAAAAGTATTGAATTTTGTCAAAATTTTAATTAAATTGATGAAAAAATCTATAAATCACAAACTTTGTTCATTATATTGAAAAAAAAATTGAAATTTAGTTTTTCCTGCTATTTGAAACTTTTTGAAAAAGTTGTAATTTTATGAGGGATGATTTTCAATTTTTGGTTATTTTTGAAGGGATGGTTTTCTGAAAATTTTGTGAAAAATAGTGATTTTTGAAAAAAAAAATCATTTGGATCCTACCTCTCCCAATTTTTTGGTATGCAAAATTGAAGGAGAGAGGGGAGGGAGTACTTTTGGATTTTTTTTTGATACGCAGAATTATTTCTACGATCTCAATTTTACAACTTTTGTTTGAAAATTTTTTCAATTGAACCCCTCTCTGCACTTCAATTTTTAATATGAAATATCGCCTGCTAAAAAAGGTTTGTTTGGGAATAGGATTTTCATCAGGAATTTCGAGAAAGATTTTTTTTTTCAATTTTAGAGAATTTTTTGGTTCTTTATTTTAAAAAAAATCTTCCAGGAATTGTTAGCAAGTTTTTAGAATTTTTTTTTTTTTTTTTTGATTTTTGACAAAATTATCAAATAACTACCTGGGATTTTTTTTCCATGAAGAAAATCTTAATTTTTTTTTGCTTTCAATTTTTCTTGAGAAAAAAATCACCAAATTGATTTTTCTGGAGCACAATATATTTATCAAATTTTTGGAGGGAAAAATCTTTAAATTTTATTGAGAGGATATTTTTCCTAATTTTTTTATCGAAAAAAATTTATATAACTTTTTTAAAAATTTGTCGACTTTGAAATTCTTCATTTTTTTGGCAAGAAAAAAAAATTAATGTGTTTCATTTTTTCTACAGGTGGTGTAAATGTTAGAAATGATGTGTATTCCCCTGAAGTAAATCTAATCCAAATAGTCCGGCTTATAAAGTAGATGGAGGATTGTAACCCCCTCAGCTATCCCATATACCAGAATAGAAGCAATATGCAAACCAATTTTTTAAACAGTATCATGTAAAAAATTATTTCAAGTTGAAAATTGAATATTTAGCGGGAGTTCGAAAAGTATAACTTTTTTTTAAATTTTATTTTTAACCCTTTTTTTTTACAAAAATGATGACAATATTGCCAGTTTTTTACAAAAAACTTCAAATTAGGTATTTTTTGCCATTTTTTTTTTCTATTTTTCAACAGTGGAAATTTATGAATTTTCAAATTTACTCTTGGTCTTCTGCATAATTATTATTATTATTATTATTTTATTATTTTTTTTTTTGTTAATCATACCTATCATGAAAACGCCAAAAAAATGTTTTTAGGCCATAGGAGCCGAGAAAAAAATTTCTAGTTGAATTTTCCGAAAATTCACTTGACGCTCCTGGACAGACAGATTATAATTCGTGAAATTTTCAATGAATTTCCTCCCAAACTTCAGAAATTCTTTCGTCAATTTTCACAAAATCTTTTTTCAACTTATGAAAATTTTAAAAATTTAGGAAAAAAAATTTTACGTGTTAAAAATTTTTTTTGCACAACCTCAGAAATTTTCACATAATTTTCTTCAAATATTTTTTTTTATAGAACGTCAGTAACTTTTCATATTCGTTTAATTTTCTTCAAAACTTTGGAGCATTTTTTGGAAGTTTTTAATAATGTTTTCATTGTACGAAAATTTCTGAAAAATAAAAATTTCTTCCAAAAAGTTGAAGAATTTTTATAAAATTTATTGAAAAAAAAATGCATAATTTTGTAAAAAAATTCACAAAAATATGTTTTGTACAGAGCATTAAAAAAATGAAGAAAAAAAACAGAACATTTTTCACGAAACGTGAGAATGTTTTATTACGAAATTAGAATAAATGATCCACCCCAAATTGTAAACTTTTATTCGGAAATTCTGTAAAATTGTAGAAAGATTTGTCACAAAAGTTCAAAAATTTCTATACTTACAATTTTCAATGAATTTTTCTCAAATCTTGAGTAAATTTTTCAATCAATTGTTGATAATTAATTGGGTGGAGTGAAAAAAAAGAAAGAAATAAAAACAGATCTCGGATTTCCATCATACTTATGCAAGGAGGGGGTTCACTTGGAGTGGAAACTCAACCTAAAAAACTTTGGCCTCCTAACTCTTAACAGAGGCGAGCGGGGCTCTCAAAGTGTAGTCACTTTTGAAAAAAATAATGCAATTTTTTGCCACTTTTGGTTGCAGATTGACTAAAAATCGAAATTTTCGAATCACAGAAAAAGTAAATACCATTTTCTTGATACCAAAACTAGACTTGAATCGCTCTTATTGATGCTAAAAAAAATGATTTCGATAAAAAAAAATTGAAAATTTTTCATTGCAGGGTTGCTGATTTTTTTTTTTTTTTTGTTGAAAAAAATGTGATTTTTCCATTAAAAATTAGGAAATTTTGATCTCTTATGAAAAATGAGAAACTTTCAATTTTTTTCTGTTTACCCGAGCAGCACAATCGACAAATTATCGAAATAAAAAATCGACAGAATATCGAATTCGATAAAGTGTCGCGTTAGTTCCGCCTAAATCGTGAAATTATCTTTCGATATATAGATAGATTATCGACGAAGTATAGTTAGCAAAAATTTCGAGATTACAGTAAGATATTTTATCGATAATATATCTATAATATCGAAAGATAATTTCACGATTTAGGCGGAACTTTTGCGACACTTTATCGAATTCGATATTCTTTCGATTATTTATCGATTTTTTTTATTCCGATTTTTCGTCTTTTGCTAGCTTTTTTCTAGAATTAAAAATCATTAATTAGCATAATTAATACATTAAACTATGCTTAAACACATTATTCATATTACGGTAAGAGGATCATTTCAGAAAAAGTCAAAAAAAATTATAAAAAATCTGCCACCCGTTGGGCTTGCACCATCTACCTCCTGCATGGTAATCCTCTTCCTTAACAACTATGCCATATCTTATCGTTGAGGAATTAGCAATAAAACGCTTATAATAGGCAGTTTAGTACTTCCACACGTGTTGGACTTGGAAAAATTTTCACCAATTTTTAAAATTTGGAAATAATTTCAAATATCGTCACAAATTCGTTGAAAAATCGTTCGACAAATTTCAGATTATTTGTCGATAATGTAGTTTCAAATATCGTCATAAAATCGTTGAAAAATCGAATTCGAGAAATTTCAGATTACGTGTCGATAATAAAGTTTTAAATATCTTCACAAAATCGTTAAAAAATCGAATTCGAGAAATTTCAGATTATTTGTTGATAATATAGTTTTAAATATCGTCACAAAATCGTTAAAAAATCGAATTCGAGAAATTTCAGATTATTTGTCGATAATATAGATTTAAATATCGTCACAAAATTGTTAAAAAATCGAAATCGAGAAATTTCATATTACGTGTCGATAATATAGTTTCAAATATCTTCACGCAATCGTTAGAAAATCGAATTCGAGAAATTGCATATTATGTGTCGATAATATAGTTTCAAATATCTTTACAAAATCGGTAAAAAATCGGATTCGATAAATTTAATATAATCTGTCGATAATATAGTTTCAAATGTCGTCAAAAAATCGGTAAAATATCGAAGTCGAGAAATTTCATATAATCTGTCGATAATATAGTTTTAAATATCTTTACAAAATCGTTAAAAAATCGAATTCGATAAATTTAATATTCTTTGTCGATAGTATCGTTGACGAATATCGTCATAAAATCTTAATAATATCGAATTCGATAGTTTTTAGATTTTTTGCCTATGTAGTTGTACCGATAAATCTTTATAATATCGTGAGAACATCTATAAATTTTCAAACGATTTTTTATCGATACGTTTCATCTTCCGATATTATCGATCGAGTGTGCCGCTCGGGTACTTTCAAAGTGTTTATTTATAACGTTTTCGCCCTAAAGTATTAAAGATGATTTTTGAAAATCGTTCGCTTTCTCACGTAATTTATCAAAACTGGAAATATTTACCCATTGAAATTTGGTGCTTTGATATTTACGTATAACTGTCGCGTTGTTTCTATTTATATTTTCATTCCGGGGTCGAAATTTTCCATTAAAAATATGAAAAAATTTCCATCGTCGTTTGAATATTCATTCGTATTTCCTCGCTTTATGCCGCCTCCTGTTCGCGCGATGGAATTAAAAGATATTCTTGCGAAGCTGTTTTTGTCGCCACGTTTCGTTTTCGAGCTTTCATTACCGGACTTTACCTTTGACACGACCCATTTGTTGCGAAAGTTTTCTCATCGTGTTCCTGTCTAGACGCCTACATCTCCCGGAAAGTAAAAAGCTCGTAAAAGTTACCTTTGAATAATATATCAGTCTTATTTTCTGTCGGTTTTGAAATGAGGAAAATCTTCTCTTCTGAAAAAGAAGGGATGAGTTTGCTCGTCGAAATGATACAAGCTCTCGAGTCGACCGTCAGAATTCGTAATTACTTAATTAATATCTTATTTATTCGCAGCGAGCGATATTTTGGCATCAATTCCACTGCAGAAACTCGCTGCTGCGTTGCAGCGTCTTTGGCGAGTTTTTTTTTTTTTTTTTTTTTTTTTTGTTTTCATTATACAAAAATACGAATAATTTCGTATTTGGAACGGAAATCGATTCCCAAACCAAATGTCATGGTTTGTGCGAAACAATAACAAATACTTAATTTAGATAGCTCGATTCGACGAGCTTAAAAGTTCTCTCTAAAAAATTGTATCGGTCTTATGTACGATTGTACATACAGGGTGTCCTGGGAGCACAGTGCAAAACTTCGGATTTGGATGTGAAAATATGGTGCCTATCTCAAAAATTGAAGGAGTGAGGCAAAATAAAATTGAGATTTTTTTTTGATTAGACATATGAGTATAGTACTTGACAAAATGGACAGTTTTTATTCTTGAGATTTCTTGCCTGTGTTTGAAAATGAAGGCTCTACGAAGCTTTGAAATTTGGATTTTTAAATTTTGATGCACAATATTAAATTAAATTTAAATAATAATAATAATAAAGGATAAGAAAAAAAATATATAAATAAATAAAATTAAACTTGAATTTAAACGTTCAAATTGATTTCTAAAGATATTAATTAAAAATAAAATTAAAATTATTAATATTTCATAAACAATAAATAAAAAAAAAATTATTAATTAAAAACATAAAAATCCTTCATTTTCAAAGATAGGCAAATTTCTCACATAACAGTTCTGTTCTTGTTTCCCTCAAATATTTACACCCATTACATGCATTTTCATAATGGAATTGTTTCGATTTCTATGTCTTGCTAGTTCCCCTTCATAATTTTGAGGAAGGCAATACCTTTGACGTAAGTTTCTTCTTGCAATAACTCCTTCAATTTCAAAGATAGGCATTCTAATGTAATCAAAACTTCTTTTTCTTTTTCGAAATACTATCTCCTGGCGGTATTAGAAAAATATTTGAATGCAGTGTTGCCAATCGATTTTATTTAGAAAAATCTGAGGTGCCTTCATTTTCAAGAAAAGAAAAAAATCTCAAGAGTAAAAAATGTTTATTTTTTGTGAATTATCCTAAATTGGAGGGGAGGGAGGGGTCAAATCGGAATTTTTGACATAACCAAAATTATTCCTAAGACTTCAATCTACAACTTTAATGCAAAAATTTTTCAATTAGACCCTCCCCCCCTTCTTCAATTTTTAATGTGTACTTCGAGAGTGTTATTCACTTATGCGAAATTAGTGAGTTTCATAAAATGCTCCTCGGACACCCTGTATACGGTGAGCTTACGTAGGATGGCATTTTTTTCAATCGTTGGCATGGCACACTTAATATGTACACAGACCTACCCCTCCCCCCTCCCCCAACGGTAGATATATTACTGGCAATTCTATGGGAAGTAGATTTTAGAAGATCAGATTATATAGGATCGGATGCGGATTTGAATACGAAATTGATACATCGTATTTATTATGTACGCGGTGTTCTGGTGCCTGCTCCGCCGGCTTGTTCGAATTTTTTTTTACAGTGTCGAATTTGTCAATGTCGCCTTATTTTCCATATATTATGCGATGTGTTTTGTATAAAATTTTCATGTACGAGTAGGTTTCCTATTTCGTTGATTAGGATGGTGCCAGGATGTACGAATTCGAATTTAATTTAATCGATGCGGTTCGTGTCGAGATGATTACTTTCCGTTTTCTTATTTTACAAAACAGAAACACCTTTTTTGAGAGAATTTTCACCAAATTTTGGTATTTCAATTCACGCTAGGATACTAAAAATTATATTTTTGTGGATTTAAAAAAAGATGGGAAAATTATGCATCGTTATTACGAGTTGGGAATTCAAATATTTAATTTATTAATCTAATCCTATATTCGAAATAATTTAGGTATTAAAAAATATAACCGAATTCAAAAAATACGAGAAATACGTATTCGTAGAAAATGAACCTAAATATCCTAATTTATTCAACCGCCCTCATTAAAGAATTAAAATTAATTAGAATAAGAATAATCCAAGTAGGTTGGTACCTACCTACCTGGATTAAAATTCAGATGAATTAAACGTTACCTACTTAAATTGAATGAAATGACCAACGTTTTAGGAACTTTTCGGGTTTTTGAATTGGAGATATTTTTGTAAGAAGAGAGTGGGACCGAAAATTAATTCAAGTTGATGAATTTTAATTAGATACAAATTAATTTCTATAAAGTAAGAAAATGTGATAATAATTTTCATAAACGCTGAGCTTTCATAAAATAGAAAAAAAGATAACAGAAGTGAATGAAAAACACCAGAATGCTAAAAAATTAAGATTTTTACGAAAAATACGTATTTAGAAAATTGAGAAAATGACCTAGTAGGCTGAAATTAGGTTATGTGAGGGCAGTAAAGGTCACTGTGCTGGCAAACTCCTTTTTTGTCGGGACACCATGGGAAGCCCCAAAATGAAAAATCATTTCAAAATTAAAGGTGTTTCGGATGGACATTCTTGACTCAAAATGACTAAAAATAGCATGTGAAGCAATGATTCTGAAATGGTAGCACGGGGGAGGGGGGGGGGTGTACGTGACGACAATGGCAGCTTAGATTGAAAGTCTTAGAATAATTTTGAGTACTACGAAAATTTTGATTGGATCCCTCCTTCCCCCCAGTATGCCTAATACTATGTATGAACTCGATATTAAAAGTTGGACAGGAGAGGGTGGTCTAATCAAAAATTTTTTCAAATGAAAGTTGTTGACGATTATAGAAATAAGTTTGGTTATTACGAAAATTTCAATTAGACCCGATTAAAATCTTTCATTTTTTTTTTTTTTTTTTTTTTTTTTTTAATAAAAAATTTCCAATTTTCTTGAAGGGAAATTTTTCAATTTTTCGGGATTGAAACTATTAAGTATTATTATTTTTTTGTTTGAGAAAAAAGTTTTTCAAAGTTTCATGGAATAAAAATATTTTAAAATCTTTTTTCAGAAAAATATTTTGACATTTTAGGTAAAAAATGTTCCAATTTTCTGGATATTTTTTTTTAAGGATAGAATTTCTTATTTTTTGAAGGTAGAAATATTTTTCATTCAAAGATAATCATTATGGGAGGGGGGGGGGATTTCTCAATTTCTCCGGAGTGAACTAATGTTTTAAATAAAATTACTGGAGAGAAAATTCTTCATTTTTTGTAGAAAAAAATTTCAACTTTTCAGGAGTAAAAACTAGAAATAGGTACTTGGTATTTTTCGTTTATAGTATACGTACTCAGTATAATAAGTATTTTTTTGAAATAATATATTTTTGATTTTTGGGAAAAAATTCAATTTTTTTCTGAAATAAAAGTAGGTAGGTATTTCTCATTTTTTTCGGAAAAATTTTTTTGGATTTTTTTTTTTTTTTTGGATTAAGAAATCTTTCAATTTCTTAAATTTTTTTCTAGAATAAAATTTCTCTTTTTTGGGAGTATAGGTAGGTTTTTTTTTTGATAAAAAATTTAATTTTTCTGTTTTTTGATGAAAAAATTTCTCAATTTTTCAGATGTTATAATATAATGTTCGTATTTCTTATAGAGAAGATCTTCAAATGTGCTTTTTTTGATTTTTAAAAGAATTTTATACTTGAAGTGGATTTTTTTTTATTCTCAACAATTTTATTCTAAGAGATTTTTTTCATAAATTGAAATTTTAATTCGTAGAAATATAACAAAATGTGATATTGCAAGATGGTGATTAAGAAAGAAATTGTTATGCAGAATTTTTTTTTAAAATCATGTTTTCGTGTAAAATTAAAAAAAAATTTATTCAATGATTTCTTCAAAAAAAAAAAAAAAAAAAAAAAAAAAAAACTTTAAGAGTTTGCTACTTTATGAGAAATTTGTTTTTGATATTGTTTTTGTAAAATTCTCGACAGGAACCGCAGGGGGAGGGGAGAGGCAAAATTTAAAATTACCAAAAACTGTCTGTAAGGTAGGAAATCTATATTTTCTTACCTCCCCTCAAGAATCAAAATTGAAAAGGAGGGAGGGATCCAATCGAAATTTTTGTGATGAGCAAAATTATTGTTCGGACTTCGAGCTATAACATTTGTTTCAAAAAATTTTCAATTAGACCCCTCCTTCTATCCTGATTTTGCATAACACTCCGTAGATACTTACTCAACTTCAAAATTAAGATGAGTGAGGGAGTAGGGGGCGAATTGAAAATTTTTCCAAACAAAAATTGTAGATTGGGGTGCTAAAAATAATTTTGGTCATTATAAAATTTTCGATTAGATCCCTCCGATCCCTCCCTCTCCTCCTATTTCGCATAATACGACTTGAATTTACCATTTATTATTAAAAACTGGCAGAGGGAGGGGTATAATTGAAAAAATTTTCAAACAAAGATTGTAGCATGAAGTCTTAGGAATGATTTTGGTTATTATAAAATTTTCGATTAGACCCCTCCTTCCCCTCCAATTTGGCATAATAGAACTTGGATTATTAACACTGGAGGAGGCAGGGATTCAATTGAAAAAAATTTCAAACAAAGATTGTAGCTTGAAGTCTTAAGAATGATTTTGGTTATCATAAAATTTTCGATTAGACCCCTCCCTCCCTCCAATTTTGCATAATACAACTTGAATTATTAATACTGGTGGAGGGAGGGATTCAAAGTTGTAGCTTGAAATCTTACGAATAATTTTCGTCTTGATAAAAATTTCGATTAGACCTCCCCCCAAATCCTTCCGACTTCCAATTTTGAATCTCAATTATCTATAGGTTGTATTGGACTTGATAAAATTTAATGACAATCCACCTGCAAGCGAAATGTGACGATCGTGATAATTGTTCGCACCCCTTGAGGCCTGACTTCCTCTTCATCAGCGAAGAAATTCGTTAAAATTGACACGAGGAAAACAGAGTCACCTTCTTTAGAAACCTTTAGAAAATTACTTCAATTAAAAATCTGTCTTGGTTAAAAAGTCTCATTAAGTATATAGAACACACGGCCAAAAACGTATCGTAAAAATAAACACACACAAAAAAATAAGGAAAAACAAGCGAGAACATTTGAAAATTCATTTTCTCACATGGCAGGGAAATGAGGACGAGGAGGAGGGAGATGAAGACGCTCGAACACGGATGGAGGAAAAAGGAAACATTTAGGCGACTGTTTTAAAAGCGTTGCCAGTACGCGATGATTTATAAGGCTACGAGTACGAGTATATGTGTGTTGGAAAAACAAAAATTATAGTGCAAAAGGCCAGCAGAGCAGACTCGAGGCTAGGGGGGGGGGGGCAAGCATTGGTTACGATGGTGTAAACAAACGCCACAGAGCAGAGGGGTTTGGTTTGCGCTGCCATCGTCGTGGTGGTGGTGCTCGCAGACACATAAATCTACCAGCATGCCATACGTACGTATCGCTTATCAGCAAAGTAGTAATAAACTTGGAAATTCGTTGAACTCTGGGGTTAACTTTTCAGTTTTCAATCGGTTTGTAGGGAAAATGGGAAAAACACGTATAGTTGGTAAATTTTGGAGTAATTCGCCACTTACCTAATTGTTGAACATTGCATTCGGGGCACTTCATCTTAATGTCGAGACGAGACGATACGAAGATGCTCAACGCGGTTGCATTTGAGTCGAGTGGCCACCGAAACGACGAGCTGAGCCTGAGGGTGAAATTCGCGAATACGTACTATACGAATCGGCGACCAAGACGAAGACGAAGACGACGAGATTATGCAGCAGCATCAGTGTCGAGAGAGACGCGTGCGACAGACAAGACGAGACCGCGACCAAGATGTACTGCTGGTAGTATCTCGCTGGCGCTCCGGCGGTACGAGAATGATGAGAACAACCCGAAACACGTATCTTTTAACAAGCCGAAGTCGATGAGAGCGCAGCCTGAGGGCTGAGGGCGAGCGGAGTGCACTCTGCGTGCGGCGACGTCGCCACCGCCACCTCCGGCCATCGACGATTCCTGCGCATTTAAAAGCCTTTTTCACAGAGTCCTCTTCGTCCTCTCGTCCTCGTCCCCCGACTCCGACTCCGACCGACGACGAGGCGAATTTTCCTTACAAGATTTCGTTGGTCTCTTTGTCTAACGTATAAGCTCCTCTGCCTGGCTGCCTGACTTATGTGCCTTTGCCTGTGCCCTGCCCCCGTCCCCTGCCACCAGTCATGCCACGTATCTGTTGTCTTTCTCAGCCAGAGCCAGAGCGTTTTGCATATTCTCTATTCTGCGGGGCGAAGAGCGAGGTAGAGGGATACGAGTATGGAGTATGTGCCACCCTTGCATACGAGTCGAAACTCCGAGTACACGTTCGGTACACACAGCAGCCCTCCCACGCACCCCTGCACCGAGAACAGTAAAATTGTTTACATTTTTTAATACCATACCCTCCCCTCCCCTCGTCCTGATCCATTTACCGCGTAGGTACCTGAAACGTATTCGCATTCGCCTTTTGTAAACGACAGTTTTTGTCTTGACTGGGTGTTTTTCCAAGTTTTACCCAGCCTTTGTTTTATTTTTCACCCCCCCCCCCCCCCCTCACCAAATACAGTTTGCCCCCGCACAAGACAGCTTTTCGCCGAGTCGACGAAATCAAGATGCATATTCTCAAAAGAGCTCGCCCTCCTCGTCGACGTTCCCTGGTTCCCATTCGGCGAATAAATTATTTAATGTGCAGACGTCGACGTTCCCTATCGCAGCGTCTTCGTCTTATTGTCCCAAATCAGGAAGTATTTCGTTGGTGTGATCTCTGTACATCTAGTTTTAGTTCGCTCTGTCTATGTCTGTACAGCTTAGGGTGGCCCTTATTTTTCGGATTTTGGGAAATGTTGTCGGGACGGGGGGTCAATTGGTGACATATTGGTAGAAAATAATTCCCTATTTTTTTATTTTTCCTCTAACTGAATTTTAAGCCGTTTCTCAGGGGCCCCCAAATTTTAAAAAAATCAAAAAAAATGAAAAAATAGAACATTTTGAAAATTTTTGAAAATTTTTAGCAAAATGGTCATAGGGATGGTATTTCTATAAGACAATACCATTTTCGATGATTTCTCATCTTTACCCCCCCCCCCCTTTTCATGGGACATAAAAAAAAACGTAATTTTTTACGTTTTTTAAAAAATTTGAAAAAAATGACTAAAAATTAAAGAAACATTTTTTTTTGAATAAAATGTTTTTAGCATACATGTTATCACCCAAAAAGGTCATTTACGGCGATTTTTCATCCTTACCTTCATTTTTGGGAACCTCATTTTTTTCAATTTTTGATAAGTTTTTGAAAAATTCTCACTGATACGGCAGTGGTGAAAAATCACCGTTAATGACCTTTTTGGGTGATAACATGTATGTTGAAACCATTTTATTAATTTTTTTTTTTTTTTTTAATTTGTAGCCATTTTTTTCAAATTTTTTAAAAAACGTAAAAAATTACGTTTTTTCATGTCCCTTGAAAAGGGGGGGTAAAGATAAGAAATAATCGAGAATGGTCTTGTCTTATAGAAATACCATCCCTATGACCATTTTGCTAAAAATTTTCAAAAATTTTCAAAATGTTCTATTTTTTCGATTTTTTTGATTTTTTTAAATTTGGGGGCCCCTGAGAAACGGCTTAAAATTCAGTTAGAGGAAAAATAAAAAATAGGGAATTATTTTCTACCAATATGTCACCAATTGACCCCCCCCCCCCCCCCCCCCGTCCCGACAACATTTCCAAAATTCGAAAAATAAGGGCCACCCTAGTACAGCTAGGTGTATATTATGTATGTGATAACACTTCGTGGTTTTTTCCTTTTATCGGTTCTGGAAAGAGTGAGGAAGGGGGTGTGAGATGGTTTCAATTTTATGTAATTTGGCATGGTCGGATTTCCCATTTTCTTGCGAGAAATTCGCTTGGTTCTTTTTGTTGATAATTTACTCAAAATTATTATCAAGGTTTTTTCTTCGAGGATTTTTTTGTTTTGATGATAGAAACAGAAGATTTTGAAATTTTATTAGATTTTCAACTTGGGAAAATACTTTTTCGCAAAGCTTTCAAATAATTCTCATCAAGGTTGTGAAAAAGTCTTTAGAAAAAAATATCAAAGAATTTTTCAAAAAAAGTTCACCTGATCTTAGTTTGTCTTTTTTTTTTTTTTTTTTTTTTTAATTTTAGAAAATCTTCAGACAACTGTTTTAACGATTTTACACAATTTCTGCAAATGCGACCCGGCATGAGAGAAGGGACCGGACTGCCATTTTGCAAATTTTTCAGGAAAGCAAAAAGAAACTTTGTGAATGAATATCTTTGGAACGAATGGATCGTTTTTTCTGAAATTTTAGGGAAATGTTAATGGACATGCGTGGAATATTTTCCAAAATTTTTTTTTTTTTGATTTTGTGCGAAAGATTTTTTGTAATGGCGTAACGGAAATTTGACGAAACTCAGGGTTGCCAAAAAGGGAAAAAAACTTATGATAAGAAAATTTTTGAAGTTTGCTGATAACAAATACACCATCAGTTTTCGGATAAATTGTGAGTAGGTATTTCGTGTATTTTGCTTTATGTGGCTATTAAAAACAAAAAAAAACAAAAAAACACTATGATAATTTTTTTGGCGATTAGGTCCCTTTTCTGATGCCGATTGGAAGTATTGAGATTTTTGAAATTTCAACTGGTTCACACGACTGGTTTCAGTACGTAGAGCTCAGAACACCAAAAAAGTAACGATTTCATTTATTTGTTGCGAAAATCGATTTTTGGGCAGTCCGGTCCCAGGTCCATTTTCTCATGCCGGGTCACAAATTGAAATAATGAAACAGTTAAATGAGAGAGCATTTTACAAATTTGAAAAAAAAATCACCAAATTTCAAAAAATTATTCCATAAGTTTAAAAAAAATTAGATACAAAATTTTCGGAAAATTTGCATGAAATCATAGAGAAATTTTTTGATAGAACGTCAGAAAATTTTCACCACACTTCGTATATTAATTTTATTCAAAATTAATTTAGAAAAATCATACCTAAAATTTTTGTAGAAATTTTTCGTAAAATTTTAGAGAATTTTTTCTAGAAACATCATGAGATTTTACAAAGTTTTATTTTTAAAAAAATCATACTTCGGAGAATTTTCAGTTTTTTACGATTTCCTGATTTTTTTTTTACCATAATTAAATCTACCAAAAACTTTTTACAAAGCTTCAGAAAATTAAAAAAATTATCCATAAAGTCTCGGATTTTTATTTTATACAAATTTTTTTAAAAAATATTCCAATAACTTTTTACAAAATAATCTCAAAAAAAATTGACTATTTAAAATCGGAAAATTTTTTACGAAGTAGAGGTATTGGAGACAGTTTCACAAAAATAACTCACAAAATTTCAGATAATTATTCAATAATTTTTAGGATAGTTACAAAATTTTCATAGAATCTAGGTTAGATAAAAATGTAGGTACAGAAAAAATTTTCATTATAAAATGTCGGAAAATTTTCTCAACGCTCAGAGAATTTTTTTGAAAATTTTCCGGAAATTCTAAAAAGTAAGTAGGTCGGTAGCTATAGGTACTCACTCTTTTCCGGTACAAATACTTTTGTCAAAAAATCTCTCAATTTTTTTTTAAAGAAAGAAAATCGCAATTTTTCTAAAAAAAAAAAAACTCCAAACTTTTTTGAGTAATTTCTAAAATCTCTCTTGAAAAAAAAAAAAAAATTGAATATCTTTATAATAGGTAGGTATATAAACTTTTTTTAGTCGGAGTCGGGTGTAATTAACTTGTAATTATATACACCCCTCCCCAATCCTCTCCTCAGAAAAAGAAAAATATTTTTGAATTTTCTCGAAATAAAAAAAAATAACACTAGGTAATCTTCTATTTTGAGTCTGTGTAAAAAATTTCTCATTTTTTTGAAGCAAAAAAACAGGGTCCAGTTCCACGTAAAAATTTTGAATTTTTTAACATTTTAAAATTTTTTTTATCTCCGTTTTATGAGGGAAAAAAATCTCGATATTTTTTATTCTATTTTTTTTTTCTAATATCGTTAATTTTTATAATTTTACTATCAATTATTTTTTTTTTGGTACACCTAAATTTTTGCTTTGAAAAAATTTAATTTTTTTAAATATTTTACAGGAGAAAAAATATTTTTTTTTTGAAAAAAATTGGCTATAGTTTTTTTTGTCTTATATTTTTTTGAATATAAGAAAATTTTGCAAAGAAAAAATTTCTAGAATTATTTGCTTGACTTTTTTAAAACTTGGTAGGTATTACCTATTATGGAATAACAAAATTTCTCAATTTTTTATAATAGGTACAAAATGATTTAATTTTCTCTGAATTAACTTTTCGAATTTTCTAGTGAACAAATCTTTTAATTCTTTGGTTTTAGATTTTTTCCTCATTTTTTGGAGAAAATTTAAAAATTGTTACTTTAAAGTTTTAATAATTTTCTAAAATTTGGAATTACTTCTGTTTTGAAACTCATCTGGTTGTTCATTAAATTTTTCACTCTTGAAAGCATAGTCAATTTTACATAGGTACTTTCCTAAGTATTCAATAACGAGTTTCTGAAATTTGGTAAATTTTTCAAGTTTATGTAAAATAAATCTTCGAAATGGGATCAAAATTCGGTAATAATTTCTAAATTTTAATTAATTTTTGAAATTGTTTCAATTTTCAAAATTTTGATATTTCAACTATTTTCTGAAATGAAATTATTTAAATTTTTTTCAACATTTAGAATTCAGCCAAGTTTTCTTAGATTCTTCAAAAATTTAATTTTTAGTGTTTGATAATTTCTACAATTAGGTAACTTTGTAAAAATTTACCCCATATTATTTTTTTTTTTTTTACAAAATGAAAATTGACAAAGTACAAAAAAAAGTAGACAAAATTCTTTCAACTTTGAAAAGAAAATCGACTTCTCGCTCTTGAAATAAACGCCTTCAATTTCTGGTCGTTTCGATTTCAAAGGCACGATAGTCTCTTTATAGGAGGCGAATTTTTAGCACCTTAATCCATCGTAAAATCGTCCGTGTTTGCGATAAATTACGTCGTATAAATTCCGATTGCTGCGAATCCGACTAAAACCTTTGTAATCTCTTCCAGAAATAACCTTTCCGTTGGGCTTCATATAAGCTTTATACCTCGCCCCCTTACACCCTCATCGCCATAAGGTACACGAGCTCTATGGCTAACTGGCTTTCTAATTTACACATTTTTTGCCACCTACGCCTACGTAACCACCACCGGACACACACGTGTGTAATGCGTATTGCCCAATGCCCATGCCCTGCAACACAACGAATCCATACCGTACTCATCCAAATTATCGCACCATATACCTAATATAGGCACGTAGCTTAGGTAAGCATCGCCTTCAATTTAGAAAACACACGTATATGTAGCGATAATAAGGGCACGAAATGAAAGCGAGAAAAAGAAACGACTCGGGGCGTGTAGGTACCTACATTATAATACGTACGTGGAATATATTATAAGCCTTTGGGCAGTGTTTCCCATCCCATCTCTCCATGATTTCAAATTCGCCATTTGGTCGTTACTCGTTACTCGTTCATCGTTGGTACAAACATTTTAAATTACGAAAATTCGACGAACCGTGTGCGAGCGGTGAAAATGCGAAATATCAAAACGAACCTACAGCTACGTATCATTTGTTATTCGCGATGGCATGGCAGGGCCATGGTAAAAAAAAAAAAAAAATGAAAAAAAATGAAAAGCGAAGCAAAAATATTCCTACGAAAATTTTCCTCTCTAATACAAAGCTATGCAAAGCTATTCGTTTGGCGTGGCGTAGCGTAGCGTAATCGTTTGCAAAGTGGATTTAAACAAATTCTACTCGCGATACACAGAGGTACAAATACCTACGTCTACGTATAGTACGTACGTGTATATAAAAATTTGCGTGCTCCTTTAACACGGCCGCATTATACATTTATTTCTTTGAATTCGACAACTACGTTTCGCCGTAGATTACGTAACAAATACCATTACGAGGCAGCAAGTCAGAAATTTTCTCTTTTCATTCATCGAGCGAAGGGCAAATTAGACGGCAGCAAAGGTAATAAGTATGAGAGAAATGATCTTCAGCAATACACGAGATCGTAAGACCAATACAAAAATTGAGAATTTTAAAATTTTAATAAATTTTTGAAATCAGTTGAATATATTTTTTAGGTTTTGCCAACCCCATGAAAAAAAAATATGATCAAAAATGATCAAAACACATTTGATCACAAAAATGTGAACATCACTTTTGATCAAATTTGATCAAAAATGTTTTGATCATTTTTTATAAGTAAAAACATATCAATAAAAATTTATTTTAGATGAGTAGGAAGGAAGGTACTCTGTAAGGGATCTCACTCTACTTCTTTCAACTTTCAACCAAAAATCAACTCCAAGTTCCAACATAAACTTTGGAATTTAGTAGGTATGATATGTACCTATGTAATGTTGGTGAATTTGTAAATTTGGGCTCATTATATTTATATTTTTTGGCTCCACAAGTTACCTAAGAGTAGCAACTGCTACATTAAAAACACTCAAGATGCATATAATTTGATCTATTTTAATAAAATTGTATAAAATTTCATCAAAAGTGATCAAATTATATCAAATCTGGTATGGTTAACTTTGGTGCATTTTTTGCTACTATATCCAATTTGGTAGCAACATGTGAAATTCGATACAATTTTATCAAATTCGATCAACCCGAGCGGCACACTCGATCGATAATATCGGAAGAAGTAACGTATCGATAAAAAATCGTTTGAAAATCTATAGATGTTCTCACGATATTATAAAGATTTATCGGTACAACTTCATAGGCAAAAAATCTAAAAACTATCGAATTCGATATTATTAAGATTTTATGACGATATTCGTCAACGATACTATCGACAAAGAATATTAAATTTATCGATTCCTATTTTCCACCGATTTTGTGCAGATATTTGAAAGTATATTATCGACAAGTAATATGAAATTTCTCGAATTCGATTTTTTAACGATTTTGTGACGATATTTGAAACTATATTATCGACAAATAATCTGAAATTTCTCGAATTCGATTTTTTAACGATTTTGTGAAGATATTTAAAACTTTATTATCGACACGTAATCTGAAATTTCTCGAATTCGATTTTTAAACGATTTTATGACGATATTTGAAACTATATTATCGACACGTAATATGAAATTCCTCGAATTCGATTTTTCAACGATTTTGTGGCGATATTTGAAACTACATTATCGACAAATAATCTGAAATTTGTCGAACGATTTTTCAACGATTTGGTGACGATATTTGAAATTATTTCCGAATTGGTGAAAATTTTTCTAAGTCCAACACGTCTGGAAGTACTAAACTGCCTATTATAAGCGTTTTATTGCTAATTCCTCAACGATAAGGTATGGCATAGTGGTTAAGGAAGAGGATTACCATGCAGGAGGTAGATGGTTCAAGTCCCATGGGAGACAGATTTTTTATAATTTTTTTTGACTTTTTCTGAAATGATCCTCTTACCGTAACATGCATAATGTGTTTAAGCATAGTTTAATGTATTAATTATGCTAATTAAGGATTTTTAAGTATAGAAAAAAGCTAGTAAAAAACGAAAAATCGGAATGAAAAATCGATAAAAAATCGGCAGAATATCGAATTCGATAAAGTGTCGCGTTATTTCCTCCTAAATCGTGAAATCATCTTTCGATATATAGATAGATGATCGAAGAATTGTAGTTAGTAAAAATTTCGAGATTATAGTGTTAAAAAATCGAATTCGAGAAATTTCAGATTATTTGTCGATAATATAGTTTCAAATATCTTCACGCAAACGTTAGAAAATCGAATTCGAGAAGTTGCATATTAGGTATGTGTCGATAATATAGTTTCAAATATCTTTACAAAATCTGTAAAAAATCGGATTCGATAAATTTAATATAATCTGTCGGTAATATAGTTTCAAATATCGTCAAAAAATCGGTAAAATATCGGAGTCGAGAAATTTCATATAATCTGTCGATAATATAGTTTTAAATATCTTTACAAAATCGTTAAAAAATCGAATTCGATAAATTTAATATTCTTTGTCGATAATGTAGTTTCAAATATCTGCACAAAATCGGTGGAAAATCGGAATCGATAAATTTAATATTCTTTGTCGATAGTATCGTTGACAAATATCGTCATAAAATCTTAATAATATCGAATTCGATAGTTTTTAGATTTTTTGCCTATGAAATTGTACCGATAAATCTTTATAATATCGTGAGAACATCTATAGATTTTCAAACGATTTTTTATCGATACGTTACATCTTCCGATATTATCGATCGAGTGTGCCGCTCGGGGTGGTCACAAATGTTATCTGGAAAAGCACCTAATAAAACGCCTACTATTCAGATACCAAAAACACTTAGAACAGTACTGGGTAATGGGTATGCGAAGTTGCTAAAGTTCATTACACGAAGCTGTACCTAAGCTCGTAAATGAACATTTTATTGCACCGCTGCCTACGGAGTGCCAGACACGACTCGAGGTCGCAATTTTATGGAAAAGATAGCTTCTATTCTATATGTAGAAGAGAAAAAAGTCGAGTCTCGAAGTAAAACGCTACGTCAGCCATTAAAAACGATTACGCTTAGTTGCCGCTGCCGGGTAAAATTTAATTTCGGTAAAAGCGTGTACGTAATACGCGGTATACGAAGCGACGAATGAATTTGTTCTAAATAAAGCTAGGTAAATCCCAGTTCAACCGAAAGAGTTGTTTACTACAAAGCTCGTCGCAATCAACGACAGGCGTCGGCAAAAAAAAAAGCTCACGTACTTGTCTCTCTTGGAGAGGAAAAAAAGGCACATGTCGCACGTGATTTAAAAAATCGTACTAAGCAGTCGCAGGTACCTAAATACGTAGGTATCTCTGCCAAAGCCAAAATGTGAGTACAAACGCAGACGTATGTAAAGTTGGTTCACTCGTAATATATGTTAAAATACCTACGTATTTGTTATTTATACCCTTCTTGACGACTTTAGATTGGAAAACTCATTAGGAGCAACATCAAGCGTTGGTTTAGTACATACTTACTCGTACAAGTATACGAATACTTTGAACGAGCAATAAATCTGCCCACTGCCCCTACCTCCACGTCTCCTGTCTGCTATACCGCTACCATACTCATCAATCTTTCTTTTTAGCCGCACCGGTCGATGGGGATTGGGGGTCGGCGATACGCGAGGGGGTTCTTGTTTGATTTTATTTTTAATTAAAACCATCCTAGGTGATGGTTCACTCTCGTTGTGGAATCGAGGTGGAAAAATTTAACGCAGCAACTAACGTACGTAAGTCAGAAAAGCTGATTTTAATCGTTAATTTTTTAATGATAATTTTTCACGATAGATAAATTTAGAATTTAGAAAATTTTCTAATTTGAAATGAGGTCATTCTTGAAATTTGACCTATTCAGTGGCGTATTTAAGGAGTGGGGGGTCCAGACCCCCCCCCCCCCCCCGACGGAGAAAAAGTTGAAAAAATGACGAAATTTCAGCTTTTTAATGGTCTTTTTTACAAAAATTTTCTATTTTTTTGGGCCAGACCCCCCCCCCCTTTTACATGCCTATCTGACTACGCTACTGGACCTATTTTCAAAATTCCGTCAAAATTTTCCAATTTTTTAAATTTTATGAATGTTTAAAATTTGACAAAAATTCAAAATTCAGTAAAAATTCAAAATTTTACAATTTTTTAAATTTCTATGAATTCTTGAAATTTGACCTATTTTAAAAATTCGGCCACAAGTTTTCAATTTTTGAAATTTAGTAGTTTATTCTTAAATTTTCTAAGATTCGTCTATATGTACTCAGCAGTGGCGTATTTAAGGGGAGGGTCTTGGGGTCCAGTGCCTATTCTAACGTGCAGTTCCAACAATTTTGTGGAACTCCAAAAAAAAAGTTGTGCAGTTGGAAATTAATTTGGATGCTAAAAATGCATTTTTTTCTTTCAAAAAGCATCTGTTTTTCAAAATTTTCGCCCTCTCTTCGCTCGGGCAGAATTTTTTCTGTTCCTTTTTGATAGCGATTGTATGTTAAAAATGCGGGGTTTTTTTTCAAAAATCGAATATTTTTCGAAATTTGTGCCCTATTTATATAGTGCGAATGAGAAATAATCATATTTTTCCTTCAAAAATCGTATATTTTTTCAAAATTTTCGCCCTCGCTTCGCTCGGGCAATATTTTCTTTCGACGTTTTTTAATATCGATAGTATGAGTTGGAAAATTTCAGCGATTAAGTTGGCATTTTCAATGATTTTGCCCCCCCCCCCCCTCGAAAAATCCCTTCGGGTTCGTCTCTGAATAAAATAGTATTCAAAGTTCTACTTGATAAAAAATCGCTCATTATACCAACATTTAACATGGCTCTGGAGTTGAGTTTGTGCAGCTCCAAATTTTCCTTAGAATAGGCCCTGTTGGGATCCAAACCCCTACCGTTAAATATTTAAAAAAAATTAAAATTAAAATACCTCAAAAACCTTGCAAAGCAAAGATGCTCATTTTACATATTTTTCAAAAATTTCCTAAAATTGTGAAAAGTTCTAGAAAATATGCATCCCTATAATTTTTCTTAAATTTTCAAAAATGAGATTTTTCAAAATTTTCTCAATTTGTTTAGTCACAATGAATTTTCATAAAATAAGATTGGTCAAATTTTTCAATTTTTGGAATGATTTTTCATAAATTTTCAAAAATAAAAATTGGATAATTTTTTTTTAATATTTTTATTTATCAAGAATGAATTTTTCTAATTTTGTTAGTATACCTACGTGATTTCTCTTGAATTTTCAAAAATGATTTTTGTTAGGTTTTTTTTTTTTTTAATTTCAAGATAGATTTTTTCCAATTTTTTTTATAGATTATTTTTTTCTACTTTTCAAAACTAGATTCTTTTTTTTAATTTTACAATTTCGAAATTTTACTTACTAATTTTTAATTATCATCAATTTTCAAAAAGGAATAGTTTGGTCAAATTCTTCAACATATTGAATTTTTTCAATTTTTTGAAAGATTTTCCTTGAATTTTCACAAAGAGAAACTGTGTGAATTTTTTTGACTATTTTATTTCAATCTTTTAAGGTTAAATTTTTCCTTTGCTTAAATTTTTTTTTAATTTTCAAAAATTATTGAATCCTAAAAAATTTAAAAAATGCATTTTAAAATTTTTTCAAAATTGAATTTTTTTCCCAATAATTTTTAATGCCAACTTTTCTTAATTTTCAATTACAAAATTTTCGAAATTTTTCAATTTTTGATATAATTTTTCATAAATTTTCAAAAATAAAAATTGGGTAATCTTAATATTTATTTTTATTATTTTATCAATGAATTTTCTTCAATTTTTAGAAATCATTTTCTCTAGAATTTTAAAAAATGATATTTTTTGTTACCTAGGTACTTTAAAAAAAATTTATGATGGATTTTTTCGATTTTTTTTTTTTTTAAAGGAGATTGTTTCCTACTTTTCAAAACTAGATTTTTTTAATTTTACAAATATTCCAAAATTTTACTTATTAATTTTTAATTATGATAAATTTAAAAAAAATTAGTTTCAGTAAAATTCTTAAACATTTTTAGTTTTTTGGAAAATTTTCTCTGGAAAAAACACATTTTAAAAATTTTTCATGATGAATTTTTTTCCAATAATTTTTAAGGATGTTTTTCTTAATTTCCAATTACAACATTTTTGCAATTTTTAAACTTATGGTAGGACGTTTGAATTTTTCTTACTTTTTTTTTTGTTATTACTGAAAATTAAATTTTATTTCATAATGACCACTCTCGAAAAAGGAGGAAAGTGAACTTCATTGTTATTCATATCTTATCTTATCTTAGGGCAATAAATTTTAAATGTTCAAAATCAAACAACGGACACAACTTGTGGCGCGCAGTTTTATCTTTTTTAGAGGCAATAAATTTCAAATGTTCAAAATCGAACAATGGAGAGATAGGTTGTCAATCTGAATGAATGAAGGATGGTTTCATTTCATGTCATGTTTTTTGTGTTGGCAGTCGTTATCTATTCTGAGATCTTTAGGCAATAAATTTTAAATGTTTAAAATCAAACAATGGGCACAACTTGTGATTCTCGGCTAAGGGTAATAAATTTAAAATGTTCAAAATCAAACAATGGGGCGGTAAGAGTCTTTTGTGGTTGACAATCTTATATTTTGTCAGGGCAATAAATTTAAAACTCACCAGCTGTGAATGTAAAATACTAAAGGCATTGATACTATTGTATTATTTTATCTGATTGTTATCTTTTCATCATACCTGCTTTTGTGTTTTTTGCCTCCTTTTAGGACAAGGACAAATATTGTTGATTTACTGCTTGTTGGCCGGTGTGGCATGGCGGGGCGTAGGAGAGGGTATTTCACTCTCATTGGCCCAAAGCCAGTTTTATGTTCATCCCCACCCGTTGTTGTTGTTTACTTTGGACTGAAATTTAGTAAATTTCATTCAGTATGGTTTTGATGATCGAACCGACAGGTCCTTTAATTACCTAACTAAAGTGTGTATCGCGATAGTGCAGCTTCATATTTTTATTTCGTGTTTTCAATTTCACATCGCGTTTGTTTTTTATCGGTTTTTTTGTGGTGTCTTGTTTGGAGGTTCGCGTTTTTTTAAATTTGTTTTTTATTTCGTGTTTTTAATTTCACATCGCGTTTGTTTTTTATCGTTTTTTTTTTTGAATTTGTGATTCTTCTGTGCGGTGTATCCTGTTTGGGGTATTTACTTCTTCAGATAACGTATGAGTGGAGATAATATGAGTAAAACTTCAGATAACGTGAGTAGAGATAATGTGAGTGAAATTTATTTTATTAATCAATTATGTTGAATTTTTTATGAATCATTGATTTTTGTAATTTTTCAATTTTGAGATCCAAAAAATCTTGATCTCAATTTTTTCAATCATTATTTTCTTTTCAGTTTCAAAATTTTTCAGTTTATCAATTCGCAACGCTTGTGATGCGGACAACTTGTTTCAAATTCGGCCAAACGTTTTCAATTTTTTGAAATTTCGCAATCTTTAAAAAATTTGGTGATTTTTCAATTTGAATAAATTTGACGAAAATTTAAAATTAGGCAAATTTTTAATTTACCTAATAAAAATTCAAAACCTTGGTAATTTTTCAATTTGAATAAATTTCTGAAATTTTGGAAATCTTTGAAATTCGACAAAAATCAGGCAAATTTTCAATTTAATAAAAATTCAAACCTATGAAAATTTTCAAGATTTTAAGTTAGTTCTCAACGTGATAAATTTAAAAAAAATTTGCAATTATAAAATTTATGAATTTTTTACAGTTTCACTAATGAGGAAAATTAAAAACCACACAAATTTTTCAATTCAATAAAAATTCAAATTTAAAAATACGTAAAAAAATTGAAAATTTGCAAAATTTTAAGAAGACTTCTGAAATTGAAATTGTAACTGCATCATTCTTCAGAAGTTGAATTTTTATTGTTGAATAAATTTTTGGATTTATTTTTTTAATATGAAAACAGCTAGTTTTGAGTTTAGTAAATCTTCAAAATTTGGTTCAACTTTGATTTACTTAATTAGATTTTCAAATTATGAAGTTTTGAGAAGGAAATTTATTTTGATAAAGTTGAAAATCCGACTAAAAACTTGAAATTGAATAAAAATGTTTGAAATTAATAATTTTTTAAACCACAAATAAATTTTCAAAAAATTGTAAGCTTTTGGTTTTGTAATGCTTGATAAATTTTTATAGTTTCTAAAAATTGGATAAAAATTGAAGAATTGATATTTGAATTTTATTTTCAAAAAATTTGAATTTTTGGTTTTGTAATGCTTGATAAATTTTTATAATTTCTAAAAATTTGATATGAAATCAAAAATTCAAGATTTCATATTTGATTTTTAGATTTGATATCTAAGTACATGAATTTTTTTGAAAATTTTAATTTTGACAAAAATTTTAAAAAATCATAAGTTTGTACTTGCCTATTCAATTTTTAGATTTTAAATAAATTTTAAAATTGATGTAATTTCCAATTATTTTTTACAGTTTTAAAATTTGATTTGAAATTCGAAACTCGTTTTTTAATTTTTAACTAGGTACATATATATTTCTAAAATTCGAAATTGGACCGGTTTTGAAATTCAGTTTATTGTTGTAAAAAAAAAAAAATAAATAAAAACTAGATTTTTAGAATTTCGACAAATTTTCTTGAAATTCATATTAATGAGAAAAATTTAAAACAGATTTTTTCCTGCTATTCAAAATTTTTTCTGTAATAAATTTCAGATCTGACTTTTTGAAAAAGAGAGGGCTTTTTTATTTTCTGTAATTTTTGGGCGAATGGTTTTCTGAAAATTTTGTGAAAATCCGTGAAAAAATAGTGACATATACCTACATATATATATTTTTTTAATTCAGTAAGAATCATGAATTTTGTAATTCTTGTAAATATTTGGACTTTTTAAAAAAAAATTCACAGGTTCATTTTCAATGTTTGATAAATTTTTGCAATATTTAAAAAATTATGTTAACATTTAAAATAACGTTAAAATTAAATAAATTTTTAAAAAATTGTAAAATTCCGCTAAAATAACGTTGAAATTAAATACATTTTTAAAAAATTGTAAAATTCTGCTATTCTAGAAATGTGGTAGATTTTTCAAATTTAGCAAATCTTTCAATCCTATAGAAATTTAATTTTAATTAATTTTTAAATTGTTTCAATTTTTAAAGTCTAGGTATTTTTCACAATTTTCAAATTATTGTCAAATTTTAAAATTTAGTAGATATTGCATCTTCAAAATTTAGTTAAACATTTGAAATTTGATAAAATTTCAATCTATATAGTGATTTTTAAAATTTGAATTAATTTTAGAAATTCGGCCAGTTTTCAAAGAAAATAAATTTTTACAATTTTTAAATTCCGTCAAATTTCTAAACGTTCGCGTTGGTACGAAAGTTGAATATTCGAATTTTTTTTAAATGTTTGACTTCCTAAAGGGTTTAAAAATCAAAAATCAAATGAAGCACAATCTTTATTGACGATTTTTTCGAATTCTATAAAATCGTTTTGTACAAATTTAATCCGATTGCTACATTCAGGGCGCTAGGGAGTCGCGAAATTCAGGTAAAAATGAAAAATGTCTGTGGGAGGATGTTGGGTACTCGTATATAGCATTTCGTCGTTCGACGATCGTTAAAAGCGTCACGGTTAAGCCGAAGTGAACGCTAAATTGGGCAACTTACGAAGAACTTAGTCGTTGGAAATGAATTTCCAAATCTTATTAAACTTTATAATGACAACTTGGCCGCAATTCCCATGTCTAGATTCGAAAAGCGTTATACCTACGCGCGGTTGGGTTTTTCCTCGCATTGTTTTTCAAAACTCGTATAATTACACTATAATTACACTCTTTGTGGATGGCTCAGGTCGCAGAATGCTGCTTTTATACTTATTTAGGCGTAAAAAGGCGACGAAAACCTACGAGTGAATTGGGTAGCCCTTTCTTCTCTCTTTTCTCGTTAACCTTATTAAATTTTATTCCTATTAATGAAAATTTAAAAATTAAACCACTATAAGCTTTTTGAAATTCGCTACGTGGAAGGATATTATGTGGCCATAGAAAGACATCTATTTATACCGACCTAAAAAAAGTCAGATTTTTATTACCTAGCCGAGCTCCCGAAAAAAAAAAAAAAAAAAAAAATTTCTTCTAACTTTAACTTTTATACGTTGGAATTTTTTTTTGTTCATTGTGTAGATTTTCACATTTTCAGTGATTTAAGATAAAAGCAAATTTAATATTAAGGTAGGTAGAGGTTTTCCCCTGCGTTTTATTATTTTTTTCATTTTTCAATTTTTTTATTCGGCCGATAAGTCGGTCGTAATCAGATAACAGATGCCATCTACGATAAAATTCTCTCACTCGCTATATTAAAACCACTTTAAGTGCTTTTTAGTGCTCGATATACGCGATTATTTCCGCCATTTTACTCGTATTAGACCTAATGGTTGAATAGTCTCTTCCTATACGAGCTTTAGGTTCACGTTGAAAAAATATACGTTTTGAAAAAAAGTAATTTCCAAATGGAAACCCTTTTCAATACGAACAATTGAGTACCTATTGGGAAAAGTTTTCAAAAAAAAAATGCGTCAACTTTTTATATATTTCATTTACTTTTTCTTTATAGTAGTAAACTTTGTTCCGAAATTTTTAATAATTTTGTAACGATTTTGAAAAGTTCGAGATTGTTCGAGAACGACGTAGAACGGTAGAATAAGCATTCTAACTAGTCATATTTTTAACAATTCGCGAACGATTTCAAAAATAATTAATAAACGATTCATTTTTTAGCGATGTTTCGAACGAATTCATTCGCTGTCGAATGAATCACGTGAACGATCAACTTTTTGGTGGGTGATAGATTGAAATCGTTTGATTTAATCGTTAGCGAACGATTTCAGGAATTTTGAACGAATCACTTGCGAACGAATGAATCACACGAACGATCAGTTTTTTTGGCTAAAATTGTCGTGATTCACTCGCGAACGTATAAATCACACGAACGAATAATTTTTCGAACTTAAATCGTTGTCAGATCGAAGTAGTAGAGAAAAAAAAATCACTCAAAATATTTTTCAAATCGTTCGCGAACGATCTAAGAAATTTTTAACGATTCATTCGCGAACGAATAAATCACATGAACGATCAATTTTTCGAGCTGAAATTTGTTGTTAGATTGAGGTTGAAGTCGCAGAAAAAAGTGACTCGAAATATTATTCAATCGTTTGCGAACGATCAAAAAAAAAATGAAATCATTCGCGAACAATTTCAGAAATTCCGAACGATTCACTCTCGAACGAATGAATCACATGAACAAAAAATTTTTTGAGCTACGCTACAATCTAATAAATTTAATTTTGTTGTTAGATTCAAGTTGCCGAAAAAAATCCACTCATGTCAGAAAAAATATGCTTCATTCGTTCGCGAACGATATAAAAAATATTTATCGAATCATTCACGAATGAATAAATTAATTACATGAACGATGAATTTTCCATACTAAATTTTTGGTAGACTAAAGTTTTTGAAAAAAAAAAAAAAAAATGAAAATTCACTAAATTTATTATCCAGTAGTTCGCGAACGAACGATTCACTCGCGAACGAATGAATAAGATGAACGAAAAAAATTTCGGGCTACAATTTAAATTTATTGTTGTATATTTAAGCCCTCAAGAAAAAGTCACGCGAACGAAAGAATCACATGAACGATCAATTTGAATGACTTGAATTGTTATTAATATTCAAGTCGTTTGAGATTTGAGATTGAGAAGCATTCTCTGAAAAGTGAAAATATGATTCAATCTTGCGCGAACGATTTTAGAAATTATGAATGATTCACTCGCGAACGAATGAATCAGAATCACGAACGAAAACATTTTTGGGCTACAAAAGGCCGGAGGAAGATAAAGTGTCACCCAAACCGACGGTAAAAACAAAATTCGATAAAAACAAAATTCGAATAACAGTTGGTTCGGAGATGTTTGCGACCCGATGAGTTCGCCACATTTGGTTGACAATAAAGAAAGAGAGTGAGAGAAAAAAAGTGGCGCGACAATGCGGAAAAAGCCTCATAAAGTGGGCGTACTCGACAAGTCGAAAACTGTTTCGTAAATAAGTTTTAGAAGTCGAGCTTGATTACGATAAAAGATCTGCGAACCCCGCCAGGAGGAAAAGTTTTCACAGGAAAAAAGTTCACGAGTTTGGTAAGAGGCCGAATCGTCGGACAATGATTTATGTTAACTATTTACACAGTTGGTGGGTAATGAGGTGAGTGTAAAGGAAAGGTACGAAGAGTGATTGGTTTGTTGGTTGGTGGTGAAAAAAATTACATTTTTTTATGGGCGACGATGCGCCATTGAGAAGCGTTATATCGACTGCTTAGATCGAATACCTCGTAACCCACAAAATTTTCGAAAATGATGTTTTAACTGATTTGGATAGCTGAAGTGGTTCTTCATCGATTAGCAAAATTTGATAATTAATCGATCATAACTTAAACGTGTAATTTAACATTAAAACAATATTAGTGATAAGAATACCTCGTATCCCACACTAATCCATTTGAAATTTTTTTTTTTTAAAAACCACACTTTTATTTAAAGTTGGTCACTTTGTAAAATGTTATTCATAGGGAAAGAGTAATGCCTTAAAAAACAAAAAATAAAATTTACTTGAATACAAAAATGTGTCATGAAAATTTTTGTATTCAAGTAAATTTTATTTTTTGTTTTTTAAGGCATTACTCTTTCCCTATGAATAACATTTTACAAAGTGACCAACTTTAAATAAAAGCGTGGTTTTTAAAATTTTTTTTACATTTTTATTCAACTCTTTTTGTCGTTGAAAATATTTTAATTTCATAGTTTTGAAATTTTCAAAATGGAACCCCCTCATAGGGGCTCAATTTGGGGTCAAGGGTAAATTTAAGTCCGAAAATCGAATTCAGCGACCTCGAAAACCTACATTTCGATACCAATGTTGTGATTTTCTGAAATTTTCAAAATTGAACCCCCTCATAGGGGCTCAATTTGGGGTCGGGGGTAAATTTGAGTTCGAAAATCGAATTCAGCTACCTCGAAAACCAACATTTTGATATCAATGTTGTGAATTTTGAAATTTTCAAAATGGAACCTCCTCATAGGGGCTCAATTTGGGGTCAAGGGTAAATTTAAGTCCGAAAATCGAATTCAGCGACCTCGAAAACCTACATTTCGATACCAATGTTGTGATTTTCTGAAATTTTCAAAATTGAACCCCCCCATAGGGGCTCAATTTGGGGTCGGGGTAAATTTGAGTTTGAAAATCGAATTCAGCTACCTCGAAAACCTACATTTCGATACCAATGTTGTGATTTTCTGAAATTTTCAAAATTGAACCCCCTCATAGGGGCTCAATTTGGGGTCGGGGGTAAATTTGAGTTCGAAAATCGAATTCAGCGACCTCGAAAACTCCTAATGTGAGCACTATGTTCTTTCAATTCCAGTAAAATATTAAATGAGAGAGGATTGGTCGAAAACATACTCTTGGTTCCATGAGACATACATACATACATACATACATACATACCAAGTATATAAAAGCGTGGTAATAATAAAAAGATGAAATACCTCGTAACCCACAAAGGAAATACCTCCTAGGCCACATTTATTTTTGCAAAACACATCCTAACTTTACCAAATAAAAAGAAGGGTAAAATTTTTTTATTCCATCGGAAAGTCCGTTGTAAAATCATTCTAATTTCGTCAAAATTATTAAAATATTACCTTTTTTTACTTCCCTATACGTTTTTCGTCTCTCCTGTAAAATTTACTTGTTGTGGGATACGAGATATTCGATCTAAGCAGTCGATATTCTATTCGCAAAATTTCTATAGTCGAGTTTGAGCATAGTCCCCATAGGCTAGTTGTATCGGCAGCTCGTTGGATGAAATCGAATCACAAAACAATCTCGACGTGTACGCTATTTTTTATCATTTTCTTTTTTCATCTCATTTAATTACATGACTCGAGTCGAGCAGAGTGTAATATTTTCGAGCCTGGTTGACTGCGAGAAAACATACCTATATACTTCCGAATAAATGAAATATAAAATTGCACGATAAAAAATTTCCTTATTTTTTTCAAACCACACGTACTGTACCGTGCCTGCCTGATTGCTAAGAGATGAAAAAGGGCGAATGAAATACAACGTAGCGTAGTCGTTTATGTATAATTTAATCGTATTATTTGGAATATTTTGTAGTTTATTGATTCTTTTATGTAGGGCTGTAGGTGGCAGGTTAGGTAGGTACGTAGTATACACGTATCATATTGCGTATGTGTATATGATTGCGAGAGTCTTGTGAAAACAGGACGCGGACACATCGTAGATAATATGGTTTTTAGGGGCACTGGGACAATTGTGCTAAATGAGGACGTATGATAGCTTTATTGATGACTATTGCAAGCGTTGCCTCTTGCCGGCTCTTGCTTCGTAAGTGCTGCGCCGTGCACCACCACTCGCTTTGTTGGTGCATTGAGGGTGGCAGGAAGGCATACATTACACCCCTAGACTTCCTGCCATCATATTTTCCAGTCTGTCTCCGTAAAGGATTTTGAATGCTAGCTGAGGCTAAGATGGGTTAGAAAATAACTGTTTTTTTGCCTATAAAATAATTAAGTGAATTTGAAAAAATCTTCCTTAAAAATGTTATTCTGGACAAAAGCTGTTCAAGCACTAGCTGTTCAGAAAAACCACATCAAACAGAGTCATTGCAGTGCAGAGTTCGATCCCCCATATGACTGCAAACTTGTGCATGTAGAAAAATGAAGTTGGGTTTACAGAGAATTACGCATACACCTTCTATTAACAGTGTCGAAAGAGCTATAACTGGTTTGAACGGCTATAGACCTCGCTGAACTTCGGGTAAATTCTAATTTGAGGACTTGAGGTAAAAGACAGGATGGCAAACAGATAATCCTCCCATCGGATCCGCGATCAAATGCCCCTCAATCTGAATAAGCCACTAGGCACCAGAGCGAGGGAATTCAGTGGAGAATTGCTCCTAATCATAGGATAGACACATATGGGAAAAACCCTCATCCCACTTCTGTGATAACCTTTGTAGCGTCTCGACTGCGCTACGCATCACCCAGACTAGATTCGCGTATGTTTACTTCTCTTACTTAAGTCAAGTTGCCAAACACTATTTAAACTTAATCTATTTCTGTACGCTATGTAATGAACTCATCCCTAATTTCAAATTTTCGTATGACTTCTCAAAGTGTTTTGTGATTCTCCTATTCCAAATCTGATGCGACAATGTTATCCATCATGTATTATTGTGATAATCCTTCATAACACTAATCGAGAAAGCCTTATTCTATCTTGGCAGTGAGTTTACCAAAAAAAAAATTATATCCGCGTTGATAATTTTTTGTGATTACAGACCAGCTCATCTCACTTCAGTGGCAACCTTGTCCTCCTGTTGTAGGTAATTTTTTTCATGATAACCCTACCCCAAACTCTAAGTAATAACCACATCTTAACTCGCTTGTGATAACCTCTTATCCAAACTCTCTGTATTCCAATTTAGCTATGACCTCATTCTTATCCCAATTTGTTTTGATAACCAGCCAAGTTTGTTGAGATGATCCTTCATTGCTGATGTGAAGACTGTATCCCAAAGCACCATCACTGTGATAATGGCTGTCTTAATTCTTAACTCTGTAGGAAATGGCTGTAGCTTGTGTAAGCCTCAGTTTGCTTTGGGGTGTGGTTGTGTACACATCTATATCACAACCATTATTTTGTAATTGATTATTTTGCTGTTTTATTTTTCAATAAGCAGGTATGATCATTTTTTTATTTATAGTTACCGAGTATAATGACTCAATTATGTCAGTGTGCTTTTCAATGTGGTTGTGCTCACATCTCCCATATTACATTGTGTCGCGTTGATTATTTCTTTGTTAATAGTTGATTACAAAGTATAATGACTCAATTATGTCGGTGTACTTTTCAATGTGGTTGTGCTCACATCTCCCATATTACATTGTGTCGCGTTGATTATTTCTTTGTTAATAGTTGATTCGTGTTTTATTTTTTGATTTGATTAACTGATTAATAAACGTGAACATCCTTTTTTTTAATGACTGTCATTTGATTTTAATAATGTTCAGTTACTTAGAAGAGTCTGTGGCATGGCTCAAGTCAGTCTGCTTTTGGGTGTGTTTGTGCATACATCTCCCTTGTCGCGATAATTATTTCAGTTATACTTTAATTACCTTGTTTTATTTTTGAAATGTGATTATAAATCATTAACATAACATATGTTTTGTGTTTTTTTACAGAAAAATTCCGTCAGTTGTGCGCGTAGTATTTGAAAATGTAATTGATATTCGTATGGCTGGGTTTTCTATGTCAAGACTTATGTATTGCGTGCTTGTGCATTGTGCTGTGCTGTGCTGTGCTGTGCTGTTCCCATTTACCGGGTGAGTTTTTATGTTATTTAGTTTTATGTGTAGGCAATTAAGCAATGCTCTTGTTTTCCTGTGTTCGTCGATTCCATTCTATGTTCAGATTTTCTTTTGTATCTATTTATTCTTCCTTTAATTTTGTCAACTTCTTTTTTGATGTTGTATGTGCACGTGTCCCATGTCTTCTTTGAGATAACTTTGCTTCTTGATTGAATTAACTTTGGTTTCCCAGCCCTTTTTTTCTAATGCACTTGGCTCTCTACAAGGACTTGGTGATTGTACCCTCACGGTGGTGAGCATATATTTTCTTATTTAGAAATTTGAAAGGTGATTTGGTCAAAGTTCTGATGAAAATGATCCATGTAATATTCCTTTCTATCACAATATCCAGAGTCATCTCACACATTGATAATTGGTGTTTGTACATGATAATACATCCCCACTCTCATTCGACTTGAATTATAATTATATGCAAGTTCTGTTGAAAAACTTTGAATAATTGTAATGCTACCCTCTCCATACTCTTCACACATGTCTCCATGAGTCTATCTTTCAATATTTTAGGACAATGAAACGTTTTTGACTTTTACTATGAATACTTGTGGAATGTTGTCTTATGAAATAATGACACGTATCGAGAACGTATGCACAACTACGTAATATTTTTGTTACACAAATTACAAAACTGGGATTAAGTTCGGATTGACAATTGATTAATTCTCGATTAATTCTAACGGATTGACCAATTGATTAATTCTCGATTAATTTTAAATCACTTCTAATTACGCCTAATCATAATGGCTAAAAATTCATTTCTTATATTCTACAGTTTTACGTTATCTTTTCTAATTAACGCGATTTTTTTAATGTTTAAAAAAATTTATATAATTAAATTTATTAATATATATTATTATTATATATTCATTTAAATTAAATTTTAATTTAAAAATTTTATTTAAAAAAATAATTATATTAAAATTTATTAATAAAATAGTTATTTTTAAAAGATTTAAATTTAATTTAATTTTTAAATTATATATATATATATATATATATATATATATATATATATATATATATATATATATATATATATATATATATATATATATTATTGTTTTGCTTGTATTGCTAACCAGTATGCTTTTGTTCACGTCTGGCTTTGCTTACTCTTTTCCACGTGACATTTCCTCATACAACAAATGTGTCAATACCTTCAGTCACATACTTTCTTCAACCTAATTCAGTTTCATTTTTTTGATTGCTTAGAATTGTTTTGCTAACCAGTACGCTTTTGTTTACGTCTGGCTTTGCTTACTCTTCCACGTGACATTTCCTCATACAACACTGTACCAATTGGAGCAGTAGTAATTTTAAAATCTTCCTCAATTTTTCAATATTGGATGAACCTATAATCTCCTGAATTTTAAGCCAGTCTGCTTTTTGATGTTTTGTGCACGCATCTGTCACAATAATTGTTTTTCATTTGTTCAATTATGATCTACTATTGGTATGTGATTATAATTATTCATTAACATAATATTCTGTGTGTTTTTTTTTTATACAGAAAAATGTCAGTTGTGCGCGCCAGTGTTGTGAAGTTCCCGGGAACAACACTTCGTTCCCGGGAATTCCCAAAATATTTCCAAGAAAAAAGATTCTGATTATATTGAGATTTATTAGACACCTCCTGGTATTAAAAGGTACCATGTTGTTTCCCTCAGTATTAAAATACATTTTAATACCATCAAAATGGTCAAAAATTCATGTTAAAATTAAAAAGAATATTTTAATTGGATCAATTACGTGGTAATAACCTGAAGAATTACCTTGAAATTACCATCTAAAAAAATAAAATATGGGATATCGATATCCCTGAATAATTTTATTAATTTCAAGTATTTCTAGGGTATCAATACCAATTTTCATTCAAATTGACATTTCTAAACATCATTACATCACTTAAATCTCGTTTTTGCTTCAAAAAAATAAATTATTTGAAAACGGGAATTCCCGGTTTTGATGAAGGTGGGAACGTTCCCGGGAATTCCCGGGAACAATTCCCATTCCCGCAAAATGGGAATTCCCGTTTCACAACACTGGTGCGCGCGGAATTTGGAACTGATTTTCATTTGCCTTTGTTTTTGATGGTTATACAATCGTGATATGTGCTCGTTTGTTTTGCTGTCCTCATCTCATTAACTGGGTAAGTTTTTATACTACATTTTTCCCATTAGCTTTGTTTGAGGTTCCACAGAATTTTACAGTGCTGTACAGTTCTGTGGAGTTTTCTTTTCTTTTCTTTTTTCAACTTTGGAAAAAATTATGGTTCAATTTGAGTGGAAACTCACGATTTAAACTTGAGGTTAACCTTGGGAAATGGAAACTGTATTAAAAAAGTTGGAAAATCATTTAATATTGAACCTTTTGGACTTTTCTTTGCTTTGATTTCACTTTTAACAGTCGTGTACTGTACAGAAACTGTTGGATTTTCCGATCCTTTTCTGTACAGAATTTGTAGGCTACAGAATTCTGTGGTAACTGAAAACTGCACGTCTAGAAAATAGCACTATATTATGTTGAGTTCGCCCAATAGCAATTTACATATTTTTTTCTCAATTTTTCAATATTGGGTAAACTATCCATCTCCTAGAATTTTCAAAATTGTATCTCTTTGTCGGTATTCAGTATTCACTTTTTATCCATGTTTCCCTAGTTTTAAATTTTGCATGGTCTCAATTATACCAGTTGTTTAGCATCAAGGTTCATACTAATTTCAATTGTGAATAATTGAAATCTTTTCAATTTTTACTTTCCGAACAGCGCGTAGCGTTGTAAGGAAAGTATTGTTTTCGGTGCGAAATGCGTTTTCACGAATATTGCACTTAGACAAATTTTGACTTCGTACAAATTTGTTTTGACCAATTTCCAGATGATGTTCCGTATGTATATGTGTGTGTGTATATGTGTGTGTGTGTGTGTGTGTGTGTGTGTGCAGAAAAATTTGTTAACACGATTCCAGTCGCCCTAATTGAGTTATCTCGTTTAAATTCGGCGATGAGAAGTGGTTTATATAAACGAAGGCTACGCAAGAATTTGGGGCCTTTACGTTGAATAGAAAAAATTTTACGAGCAATTTATGCGAAAAATTTGTTAACACGATTCCAACCGCCCTAATTGAGATATCTCGTTGAAATTCGGCGATGAGTAGTGGTTTATATAAGCGAAGGCTACGCAAGAATTTGGGGCCTTTACGTTGAATAGAAAAAAATTTACGAGCGATTTATGCAAAAAATTTGTTAACACGATTCCAACCGCCCTAATTGAGATATCTCGTTGAAATTCGGCTATGAGTAGTGGTTTATATAAACGAAGGCTACGCAAGAATTTGGAGCCTTTACGTTAAGTAGAAAAATTTTACGAGTGATTTATGCGAAAGATCGTCGAGTTTCACATTTGTCGAGTTTTAGATGTCGATAAAGGGAACGGTTCAAGTGTTTATCTATATCCGGACATTTTGTTTAGTTTAAAAAAAAAAAAAATGTTTTGTATGGCGGTGCTTTTAACACGTCGGCGGGTGTACGGGTTCGCTCTGCTATCCCTAACAGGCGCAATGCTTTTTTTTATATTTCAGTTCTTTTCCTTTTTTTTCTCGAAAAAATTATTTTTATTTGTATTCTACTGGATATAATTTTTGAAAAAGTATTTTTTTGGATTCCCGAGCAGCACACTCGACAAATTATCGAAATAAAAAATCGACAGAATATCGAATTCGATAAAGTGTCGCGTTAGTTCCGCATAAATCGTGAAATTATCTTTCGATATATAGATAGATTATCGACGAATTATAGTTAGCAAAAATTTCGAGATTATAGTAAGATATTTTATCGATAATATATCTATAATATCGAAAGATAATTTCACGATTTAGGCGGAACTTTCGCGACACTTTATAGAATTCGATATTCTGTCGATTTTTTATCGATTTTTTGTCTTTTACTAGCTTCTTTCTATAATTAAAAATCATTAATTAGTATAATTAATACATTAAACTATGCCTAAACACATTATTCATGTTACGGTAAGAGGATCATTTCAGAAAAAGTCAAAAAAAATTATAAAAAATCTGCCACCCGTGGGGCTTGAACCTTCTACCTCCTGCATGGTAATCCTCTTCCTTAACCACTATGCCATACCTTATCGTTGAGGAATTAGCAATAAAACGCTTATAATAGGCAGTTTAGTACTTCCAGACGTGTTGGACTTGGAAAAATTTTCACCAATTTGGAAATAATTTCAAATATCGTCACCAAATCGTTGAAAAATCGTTCGACAAATTTCAGATTATTTGTCGATAATGTAGTTTCAAATATCGCCACAAAATCGTTGAAAAATCGAATTCGAGGAATTTCATATCACGTGTCGATAATATAGTTTCAAATATCGTCATAAAATCGTTGAAAAATAGAATTCGAGAAATTTCAGATTACGTGTCGATAATAAAGTTTTAAATATCTTCACAAAATCGTTAAAAAATCGAATTCGAGAAATTTCAGATTATTTGTCGATAATATAGTTTCAAATATCGTCACAAAATCGTTAAAAAATCGAAATCGAGAAATTGCATATTATGTGTCGATAATATAGTTTCAAATATCTTTACAAAATCGGTAAAAAATCGGATTCGATAAATTTAATATAATCTGTCGATAATATAGTTTCAAATGTCGTCAAAAAATCGGTAAAATATCGAAGTCGATAAATTTCATATAATCTGTCGATAATATAGTTTTAAATATCTTTACAAAATCGTTAAAAAATCGAATTCGATAAATTTAATATTCTTTGTCGATAATGTAGTTTCAAATATCTGCACAAAATCGGTGGAAAATCGGAATCGATAAATTTAATATTCTTTGTCGATAGTGTCGTTGACGAATATCGTCATAAAATCTTAATAATATCGAATTCGATAGTTTTTAGATTTTTTGCCTATGAAGTTGTACCGATAAATCTTTATAATATCGTGAGAACATCTATAGATTTTCAAACGATTTTTTATCGATACGTTACATCTTCCGATATTATCGATCGAGTGTGCCGCTCGGGTTGTAATTAATTTGGGACATGTTGATTTTTTTGGATCAGTGGAAATTTTTCATGTCTTTTTAAAGTCAACTTGTATTTTTTTTTCGAGATTTTTTATAAAAATCATTTGTCTAAAAATGCCCATGTTTCTTTATTTATTTATTTTTTATTATAAAAATTCAATTTTTTCTCTCAAGAATCAATATTAACATATTTTTTTATTAGGGACCAATGTTCGGAAAGTTTGTGATGCTTGCATCACTGTTTATTTTTACTTTCCGAACAGCGCGTAGCATTGTAAGGAAAGTATTGTTTTCGGTGCGAAATGCGTTTTCACGAATATTGCACTTAGACAAATTTCGACTTCGTACAAATTTGTTTTGAACAATTTCCAGATGATGTTCCGTATGTATGTGTGTGTGTATGTGTGTATGTGTGTGCAGAAAAATTTGTTAACACGATTCCAATCGCCCTAATTGAGATATCTCGTTGAAATTCGGCGATGAGAAGTGGTTTATATAAACGAAGGCTACGCAAGAATTTGGGGCCTTTACGTTGAATAGAAAAAATTTTACGAGCGATTTATGCGAAAAATTTGTTAACACGATTCCAACCGCCCTAATTGAGATATCTCGTTGAAATTCGGCGATGAGTAGTGGTTTATATAAGCGAAGGCTACGCAAGAATTTGGGGCCTTTACGTTGAATAGAAAAAAATTTACGAGCGATTTATGCGAAAAATTTGTTAAACCGCCCTAATTGAGATATCTTGTTGAAATTCGGAGATGAGTAGTGGTTTATATAAACGAAGGCTACGCAAGAATTTGGGGCCTTTACGTTAAGTAGAAAAAAATTTACGAACGATTTATTTTATTAGGGACTAATGCTCGGAAAGTTTGTGATGCTTGCATCACCGTTTATTTATTTTATTTTTTTATTTTTTCAGGTACTTTTTGGCCGCTGTACAAACGTATTGCGAATTAAATTAATGTTTAGTTTTTTCAGGTACTTTCTGGTTTTTGTACAAACATATTGCAATTTGACAACGCAGCTTTTGAAAGAACAATTCCTCCATCCTTGTACAGATGAACGTGGTGAGTGATTGATGTTTTTTTGTACCTATTTGTATTTGTAATTTGTTTTGCAAGTTTTGAAATTGTTATTTTGTTTTTTTCAGGTATTACTAAATGTATGTGTAGCAATTACCTAGTTGTTGAAGAAACGATCCCATGGACCTTGCCAGTAAGTAGATGCTACTTTTTGGTGCACCTATCTAAGTTTGTACTTGCATTGAATTATAGTTTTGGTTTTTTCAGGTACATCCTGGTATCCTGATCTCTGTACAAACATACTTACATCAATCAGTTGACAACGTAGCTGTTGAAAATTTTTTTACTCCATCCTTGGACATATTGAAATGGAGAGTGAGTAGATGCCAGTTTTTTGTATGTATTTGTACGTATTTTTGCATTTTCATTTTGCATTTGTGTGTTCATTTTTTTATTTTGTAGATTATATAAATGTTTGTTTTTTCCAGATATTTCCTGGTCTCTGTACAGAGTACAGATGTACATAATAGCACTTGGTTGAACAACGTGTGATTTTCAAAATCGATTCCTCCATCCTTGGACAGATGGACTGTGAGTTAGTAGATACTACTTTTTTGTGTACCAATTATTTTTTTGTGCACCAATTATATTTTCATGATTCTGATCTGAAAGTTTTGGTAAATAGGTTGATCCTTATTCTCTTTTTATTTCAGGGTGATGAGATATGTTGCTGTTGTGAAAATTGTTCATTGTGAACCCATCATCGAAGATACGAAGACTACCGCAGGTAAGAATTAATTACTCGATTATGTTACATGGATTTTTTTGAAAAAGAAATTTCCTATAATCGTAAATTTAAATTGCGTTTCAAGTTTTGGTATGTAGGTTGATACCTATTCTCTTCTTCTTTCAGGGTGACGAGTCAATTGCTGTTATGAAAATTGTTCATTGCGGACCCATAATCGAAGACTTGGAATTTGGAATTTGATTAGAAAAGGACTTCTGCTGCTAATGGAATCTCCATTGGATCTACCTGCAAGGTTGCCTAACATTTGTGTTGTGTTATTTGAATATTTGAAATTTATTAAGTGGCCCCTAAAGAGTAGAATCTTCGGATTCTCCTCAACTCCTAGTCGCACGTCCACGTCGTGGGGGCTGGAACCTCCTCGCCAGATCAATACTCATTGAAATGGCGAGGTGCTAACGCGACAGGGGGCGTGATTGGCACGCTTCTTTGGTATTTCAAAATTTCTAATTTGGTTTTTGGTTTTGTCAAAATTTTGGGTGGTCAAGGTAAAACAGGTAAGTGTAAGTATGGATAGGTGTCTGTCATGCAGCGTCACCCTATACCTCGTAGCGGGTTACGCTGCATGAGTTGGATCTCCAATGGCGTTTGTGCCATTGGCCTCCGATGCCGCTGGGGATTTGGACTCTAGTGCCGCCTACCACAGTTGTATCGGAGTCTCTTGGCACTCTCGACATTGTAAGAAGGGATGTTGTCTGTTAGGCTAGTCGTAGGTGTCTTGATGCCTCGTTACAGGCCAACGGCAATCATCGCTGAGGATTTGAGCCCCATGTCTGCCTCAGCGGTGGTTCGTCGCTGGTCAGAACGCGACCTTTTGCAAAGGTGTCTTTTGTCTGAATTTTTTGGCCTGGTTTGATGATGCTTGGACCCGGACGCTCTTTTTGGTATGGTAAAAAATATGTGTGAATTTAGGTGGCCTTGAATTCAAGGTCACCTAAATGTAGACAACATTGAATTCAAGGCCATTGCTTAAATGACCTTGAATTTCAAGGTCATTGCGCAGATGACCTTGAATTTCAAGGTCGTCACAAAAATCACCTTAATTCAGGCGACCTTGAAATTCAAGGTCATCTGAGCAATGACCTTGAAATTCAAGGTCATTTAAGCAATGGCCTTGAATTTCAAGGTCATTGCTCAGATGACCTTGAATTTCAAGGTCGCCTGAATTAAGGTGATTTTTGTGACGACCTTGAAATTCAAGGTCATCTAAGCAATGGCCTTGAATTTCAAGGTCATTGCTCAGATGACCTTGAATTTCAAGGTCGCCTGAATTAAGGTGATTTTTGTGACGACCTTGAAATTCAAGGTCATCTAAGCAATGACCTTGAAATTCAAGGTCATTTAAGCAATGGCCTTGAATTCAATGTTGTCTACATTTAGGTGACCTTGAATTCAAGGCCACCTAAATTCACACATATTTTTTACCATACCAAAAAGAGCGTCCGGGTCCAAGCATCATCAAACCAGGCCAAAAAATTCAGACAAAAGACACCTTTGCAAAAGGTCGCGTTCTGACCAGCGACGAACCACCGCTGAGGCAGACATGGGGCTCAAATCCTCAGCGATGATTGCCGTTGGCCTGTAACGAGGCATCAAGACACCTACGACTAGCCTAACAGACAACATCCCTTCTTACAATGTCGAGAGTGCCAAGAGACTCCGATACAACTGTGGTAGGCGGCACTAGAGTCCAAATCCCCAGCGGCATCGGAGGCCAATGGCACAAACGCCATTGGAGAAGATCCAACTCATGCAGCGTAACCCGCTACGAGGTATAGGGTGACGCTGCATGACAGACACCTATCCATACTTACACTTACCTGTTTTACCTTGACCACCCAAAATTTTGACAAAACCAAAAACCAAATTAGAAATTTTGAAATACCAAAGAAGCGTGCCAATCACGCCCCCTGTCGCGTTAGCACCTCGCCATTTCAATGAGTATTGATCTGGCGAGGAGGTTCCAGCCCCCACGACGTGGACGTGCGACTAGGAGTTGAGTAGAATCCGAAGATTACACTCCTTCAGGGGCCAATTGAAAAATAAATTCAACTTTTTACTTTTGTGTAATATGCTGATGGTTTTTTCACCATAATGTTGTTAATGTTTGTGTCGATTTTCTCCATCAAATACAGGAAGCTGCTTCTGCTCATGAATCTGCAAGAATGAAAAATACATGTAAAAAAAAACTTATTTAATCGAGCAATAAAAAAAATTAAAATTTATTCGCAATTGCATTTACCTAATGAATTATCTACCTGTATTAATTTCATAATACAAATGTAAATGTCCAATTTTTTTTCAACAGAAGTTTGAAAAAAGGAGATTGAAAATTGTGGATTGTGAAAATTGTTAAGATTGTTTGAAGAAGAAAAAAAGAAAAAATTACAACATCGAAAGAGAATGGAAAATTATCACTGTTTTAGAATAAAAAATTTTGAAAATCAACGAAAGTAAAAAAAACACGAAATGCTAAGAGTAGAGAAGTTGTAAATTCGAAACAATTGAAAAAAAAATTGGAAAATAATCAAGATCACATACCAATTACTCATATGAATACTCCAAAAGGTGGTGGCTGGAAGACTGGAACATTTCGAACTCGACTAGGTACCAATATTTTTCATAATCGTTTCTTCCTACGACGAAATCTAAACGTTTACCACGGTAGTCTATTGGAATCAGAAAAAGGAGAAAAAACGATTTTAAAAAACATAAGAAAGGTATAAGAAATAAAAATGAGGCATTGAAAAAGTTGAAAAAGTAAATCGTTGAAATATTCAATTATGCCTGTAGGTACAAAATACACCATAAAAACAAGCTCGTCAATGAGGCATTTCTGTACAAAGTGCACAATGATGGACTCTTCGGGGGGGGGGGGGGGGATCTTGCTCCATTCGAATATATTACCTACATAAGAATAGGTCTAGTACAATAGGCTACAGGTAACTTACGTTATATCTGAAATACGAACACATTAGAATGCGAAACTGCCATCGAACCACCTCCAATCACCAACTATCGTAAGTATTCATTTGACATATCTACCAACGCCACATCACCGGTCAGAGGCGTAGCGTAATGATTTTTTAAGGAGGCAACTTTTCGTCGTTTTTGAAATCTCCGAGGGGGGACGCCCCCCCCCCCAACCCCCCTGTACGCTACACCCCTGTCTCCAGTCCAGGTGTTTGTATCTAAAAATTTAAAAAATGCAAGGAAATTAAAATTTGAATGAATTACCCAGAATTACCTACGTACCTAGATACAAATAAATATTACCTTTACCTTCTTGTACGCTTTTTCCCATTGGAATTTAAATTCATCCTTATTCTTTGGCCTTGGGAACAATATAAATTTAACAGCATTCTTCATCACAAAGTAGTCGACTCTGAAAACTAGAAAAAAAATTACAATAACTTCAAATAAGAACGTGTTTGCTTGAAATAAATCTTACCTATTTGAAATATACACACACAGCCAACTCTACTCAAGTAGGTAAGTAATGGGTACCTGCTACCTTCATCTTTCTTGGTTGCACAAAACCAAAATCTTGGCTATGGTAGTCCTCCAAAATTACCTGCAAGCAATTTAAATATATTATATTAGTTGTTGAAATCAAATAATAAAAAACTGAACATTTGATAATTATTCTCAAAGATAAATTATTTCACGAAAAAACAATTGAAAACATTGGAACGACTAGAGAGTGAACGAGAACAAATTTACATAGTTACTTGGATGATAATCTATAGATGACATAATAGGATGGCACTCTTCTTTTTTCTTCTCGATTTCAGCTCCAGCGTCGACTCATGACCTCTTCTTAACTGTAAACCACAAAATAATGCACAAATTACGTAAATTTCAAGTCATGACCTCTTAATTGTAAACAACAAAATTATGCACAAATTAGGTAAATTTTAAACATGAAAAAAATCAAGCAACGAATTGGTTTAGGTACGTAAATTTTACTAACTAAAAAATAAATTACCTGAGATAACATTTATGCCATTTCACCCACCTTCTCAATTTCAGCTTCGCTGCCACTTTAATGATATCTTCGAAACCATATTTTATAAAAAAAACAAAGCACTATTAGGCGGAATTACTTTCATACTCACGAAAACAATGCTAAGTGAAATGAATTACTTACTCGAAATAACAATGAACTGACTGATAGGTACTTGATGATCTTGATGTACGATGACGAAGCCTAGCCCATGACACAAATCAACGTTCTAAATTCCACCTCCATGTCACGTTTTTTTTTTTTTTTTTTACACCTGTAATAAAATAAAACAATTATACACAATTAGATAAATTTCTAAACTAGAAAAAAATTACAGGTTACAAAAAATACTAGGTACTGTAAAATAAAATTTACCTTCATTGTAACAATGAATTGACCGACTTTCTGTGGTAGAATCAACACCCATATTGGTACACCACAGGCAGTGGATCATGATAATCTATTAATTGTAACAAAATTCAATCAAATTTTTGAAAAAGCATAAAGATGTAAAAAACGAATTATCTACTCACCAAATAAATTTTCCAACTAATCCTGTCAATTGAACATAATTTATTCATGGTGTGTAGGTGACACGATGTCCTTTTGCAAGGTATCCTTAAACCTAAAGTAAAAATATTCTATTATTTAAAATTGAACAAAAAAACAATAAATGGCAAACTACACATACCTGAAATATAGAAAAATTCAAGAGACTCTTCATTGTTGGGAAGATCAGACAGGAGCCACAATTACTGGTAAAGCATACACACACAAATTAATCAACCTGATCTGCAAAATTGAAACGGATTTGAAACGATATGAAAATCCTGAGTTTTAAAACTGTTTCATGAAACCATATTTGTGAAAACATTGAAACGGTTTTTAAACTGCCAAAAAATCAATTTTGAAATGATTTCAATATCATTATAAAACAAGTTTCAAAACCATTTCAAAATTTGAGAAATTCCCCTCTTCCCTGACAAAAAAAAACCTCGCAGATATTGTAGTTGGAGTTGTGGTTGATTTGGGAAAATTTTATTCAAAATTTCAAAAACAGGGAGTTCAAGACAACACATCAACACGATGGTCATCATCACTCCCACAGCTCCACAATTATGTCGAGCCAACTTCTAACTCTTTCCCAAGCTCTATTTGTACTAATTTATAACACACTTCATCTGCGAGTATAGTTTTCAACATTTTGAAATCTTTTTGAAACCGTTTAGAAACTCAATTAATTCGAACTTTTGAAACCCATTTCAATACGAGCGGTTTTGAAACTGTTTCAAAAAAATACTGTTTCATTTCAAAATAGTTTCAAAATGATTTTTTAAATCGTTTCTAATACATTTCAAAACTGTTTCTCAAAAACGAATAAGACGTTGTTTCAAAATAGTTTCAAAACGATTTTTTGAAATGGTTTCTATTACTTTTCAAATACATTTAAAAACAGTTTCTCAAAAACGATCAAAACATATAACTTTTGAAACTGAAACTAATTTGCAACCAAAAAGAAATGGTTTTACCAGAGAGGAACTCTCAAAAATCTGAACCCAATTAGTAGGTGGAGGTATTCATCTCGCCTGCAAATTGGAAGGTTGCACAATAATACCTAATAAAATAAAGAACATGTAAAAATTTATCGAAAATTACATAGGTACAAGGAGAAATCAATGAAAAAACACTCACCAGAGACGTATCTACTGTCGAAAACCAGAACTTATTTGTAGTCTTCTATCCTCATGTTTTGGATTTATTTTCACAATTTATATTCGTCTGAAAAATGAAAATGACACGTAAAGAACAAAACTGGTGAATTCTAAGCGATACAGCACGTTTTTAAAATAAGCATAAAATAAAGAACATGCAAGAACATGCAAAATTAATTAAACGATAATTTACATACCTACACACAAAAGTAAAAAAAAACATTACCTATCTGGCTATAAAAAAAAATCAACACTCTTGAGGATGAGGAGAACCCTTTTAAGGCCTTGAAACTTCGAATATATTCAAAGGCATTTTAATCACATCCTTCAAATTTATTCTGTACTCATCTGCAAAATTAATTTACAAATTGAAATATGAAAATCAAACAAAAATTACCTATAAGAAAATATCAATGAAAAAGTCATCACTGACCAGAAAGGAAGGTAGATAGGTACTGGAACTGGATTCCAATTGTACGTGACAGCTTCGTAATCGGGTCAGTAATTGATACATAAAATCCAATAAATAAGACTCACATTACATCAAAATTAAAATAAATGACACAGCAAAATCAAAACACCAAATCAAGGCAAAAATTTCGAAATGAAAACAAAAATGAACAAAAAAAGAATGTTAAAAACAATAACCGAAATTAACTATGGAGAGTTTGAGAAAAATACCATAACACCAAAATTTTGCAGCATGCTGTATAAAGAAGGAAATGAAAATTGAAATTTAATCTACATAACTCAGAAAGAATCAAATCACAATCAAGAACTAAGTAAGGTTAATTAGTAAACTTCATTACCAATCTTCCATGGTCCCATCCACTGCAATGCAATCATTCTTGTAGGTATCTATTGATTTCAATTGAACCTGGCAGCTTCCTAATCGTCAATCTGTAATTTAAAAACCCAGTCAATAACACAAACAACACATCACATCAAAATTAAAATAAATTATATAGCAAAATCAAAAAACTAGTGGAACACAATTTTAAAATGAAAAAATAAAACAAAAAAAAAAGCATGGTTGATAACACAACATTTCGCAAGTGAAGGAAGAAATAAATAATTGAAATCGAATCAACATAAAACTTGAAAAGCAATCGATATAGCAAGCAAAAATTAAAGAAAAGATTAATTAGTATAACTACATGAAAAGTAAACTTCCCATCCAATCCGATGCATCATTTTTCGCCTTGAAAATCATTGGAAAACTCAAAAAATGAGCGTACACCAGAATTGAGTGGAAATTTGAGCAGAACGACACAAAATTAGTCGAAAAGCACACCAATTTTCATTTTTCAGGTTAAAATTATTTTCCTTGAAAAATTACTCAAAAAAAGCGTGTACGCGGCGAAATGACGAGATGGCGCCAATCGATTCGCCAGGTCAAAATACCCCCATCTGCATATGTCTCGCGCCAAAATCTGACAAAAAGTTTTTTTGCCCAAAAAAATAATAAGGCTAACCATGGTGTTTTTTTGCGATTTTTTGAGCCCCGCCCGACTCAGCCCCGGTGTCGGATTTCCGATCCGGCGCGCCGTTGTCGAGATATGCGCCCAAAAAGTGGTCAAAAAATTGCAAAAATTCCAAAAATGAGCGCAGAACAAAACCGACTGCAAATCTGAACGGAACGACCCAAAATTAGTCGAAATGCACCTCATGTTTCAATTTTTTGAGTAAAATTGAATTTTGCTCCAAAAAAACTCAAAAAAAAGCTTGTACGCGGGAAAATGACGAGTCGTACGGCCGAACCGATGGCGCCAATCGATTCGCCAGGTCAAAATACCCCCATCTGCCTATGTCTCGCGCCAAAATCTGACAAAGTTTTTTTGCCCAAAAAAATAATAAGGCTAACCATGGTGTTTTTTTGCGATTTTTTAGCCTCCAAAAAAATCGAGATAAAGGTGTTTTGTGACTAATTCGACCCCTCCCGACTCATTTTAAGAATGAAAATTTTGTAAAAATTCGAGCAAAAATTTTTGTAAATTAATATTTTGTAAAAATTTTGAAATTGTGCAACAAAAATTTAAATTTTGTAAAAATTGAAAAAATTAAACTTTGTAAAAATTTTTTAATAAATTTAAATTTTGTGAAAATTTCAAAAATATAAGTTCTGTAGGTATAAATTTTGTAAAAAATTATAAAAACTCACAATTTTGTAAAAAAATTTGAAAATTCAAATTTTGTAAGAAATTTTGTACAAATTTTGAAAACCTAAATTTTGTGAAAATTTAAAAATTATGAATTTGGTAGGTAAGAATTAAACTCAGAACAAAAACCACCACAAATTTTTTTTTTTTTTTAATGGAAACGAAAAAACAGTAATGAAGAACACCAAAAGCACCAACCCGATAATTGAAACCCCGAAACTCTAAACAAAAAACATCATTAAATAAACAGTGATGCAAGCATCACGAACTTTCCGAATCAAAAAGTATTTTAAAAAATATTAACAAAAAAATATTTGTAAAAAAATCGGTCATCGAATATTATGTAAAAAAAATTGATTATCGAATATTTGTGAAAAAATCGACTATAAAAAATTTTTTATATTTAAAACGTCAGCAATTACACTGAAAAACGTTAAACATGACACAAAAATATTCGGCAAAATCACACTTGCTCCATTATTATTAATCGTGAAAAAATATCATGATGATGTAAACAAAACAACCATTCGAATACCCGTACATCTTATCATGAATAACAAAAATGCAAAGCATTGCTCAATGCGCATGTTAGGGAAAGGAGAGCAAACCGGTACACCCGCGGACATGTCCGGATATAGATAAACACTTGAACCGTTCCCTTTATCGACATCTAAAACGCGACAAATGTGAAACTCGACGATCTTTCGCATAAATCGTTCGTAAATTTTTTTCTATTCAACGTAAAGGCCCCAAATTCTTGCGTAGCCTTCGTTTATATAAACCACTACTCATCGCCGAATTTCAACGAGATATCTCAATTAGGGCGGTTGGAATCGTGTTAACAAATTTTTCGCAAAAAACGCTCGTAAAATTTTTTCTATTCAACGTAAAGGCCCCAAATTCTTGCGTAGCCTTCGTTTATATAAACCACTACTCATCGCCGAATTTCAACGAGATATCTCAATTAGGGCGATTAGAATCGTGTTAACAAATTTTTCTGCACACACACACATACACACATACACACACACACACACACACACACACATACACACACACATACATACGGAACATCATCTGGAAATTGTTCAAAACAAATTTGTACGAAGTCGAAATTTGTCTAAGTGCAATATTCGTGAAAACGCATTTCGCACCGAAAACAATACTTTCCTTACAACGCTACGCGCTGTTCGGAAAGTAAATAAACAGTGATGCAAGCATCACGAACTTTCCGAATCAAAAAGTATTTTAAAAAATATTAACAAAAAAATATTTGTAAAAAAATCGGTCATCGAATATTATGTAAAAAAAATTGATTATCGAATATTTGTGAAAAAATCGACTATAAAAAATTTTTTATATTTAAAACGTCAGCAATTACACTGAAAAACGTTAAACATGACACAAAAATATTCGGCAAAATCACACTTGCTCCATTATTATTAATCGTGAAAAAATATCATGATGATGTAAACAAAACAACCATTCGAATACCCGTACATCTTATCATGAATAACAAAAATGCAAAGCATTGCTCAATGCGCATGTTAGGGAAAGGAGAGCAAACCGGTACACCCGCGGACATGTCCGGATATAGATAAACACTTGAACCGTTCCCTTTATCGACATCTAAAACGCGACAAATGTGAAACTCGACGATCTTTCGCATAAATCGTTCGTAAATTTTTTTCTATTCAACGTAAAGGCCCCAAATTCTTGCGTAGCCTTCGTTTATATAAACCACTACTCATCGCCGAATTTCAACGAGATATCTCAATTAGGGCGGTTGGAATCGTGTTAACAAATTTTTCGCAAAAAACGCTCGTAAAATTTTTTCTATTCAACGTAAAGGCCCCAAATTCTTGCGTAGCCTTCGTTTATATAAACCACTACTCATCGCCGAATTTCAACGAGATATCTCAATTAGGGCGATTAGAATCGTGTTAACAAATTTTTCTGCACACACACACATACACACACACACACATACACACACACACACACACATACACACACACATACATACGGAACATCATCTGGAAATTGTTCAAAACAAATTTGTACGAAGTCGAAATTTGTCTAAGTGCAATATTCGTGAAAACGCATTTCGCACCGAAAACAATACTTTCCTTACAACGCTACGCGCTGTTCGGAAAGTAAAAATGAAAAAAACACCGCACAATGATAAAAAAAAAGTCAGAAAAAACATTATCACCACCGCATAAATTAATAAAATAGATTTCACTCACCATATTATCTGAAGAAGTAAACAGCTCAAACATGATATATCGCACAGAAGAATCACAAATAAAAAAAACACGCGAAACTCCAAACGAAAAACACCAAGAAAAAAAAACAATAAATACTTAATAATAACGCGAAACAAACAACACCTCAAAAAAAAAACACGCGGAAACGCACTAACACAATACTTGCATGTGATTTATTAAAACTCGAAACTTCAGACAAAAAACACGACGGAAAGAAATAAACTAATAAAAACGCGAAACCACACTAGTTGTTGAAAAAAAAAACAATAATAAAAACTCGAAACAAAAAAACACCACAAAAAATAATAATAAAAACACGGAAATGCACTAACACAAATCCCATGTAACTAATTAAAAACGCGAAACTTCAAACAAAAAACATCGCAAAATAAACGATTGAAATGCGAAACCACACTACACTTGTCGTGTACATAAAACACCACGAAAAAAAAAAATGAAAACGCGAACTCCAAACAAAAAACACCACGAAAACAATTATTATAGTAACGCGAACCACACTAAAGAGATTCGTAATTAAAAACACAAAGCAACACTAACTATAGAGTAGTTGATAAGAACTGGTTGCCTCAACGATCAAAATCATACTGAGACCAAAGTAAACAACAAACCAGACATTTCCCCTACTAAACTAAATTAGAAAATCCTCATTAATTAGATTATAAGCCATTAAAATAATAAACCAGCACCTTAAAACAACCAAAAGCACATAATTACAGTGATAAAAAATTTACCTGCAGCAACACGAACGCAGGCCGATCAACATGAGAAAAATCAACAAACAGCACCAATTTGATGCGAAAAGTACCACAATTACTAGGAGAATATAAAACACTAGCAGGTTACAATATTACACCATGAGAGAAAAATCGCGAACCGAGTCAATTTTGACGCGAATAGTTCCACTTTCATCAGGAGAATAGAAGTGACTGACCGGTCATTAAACTCACCCCACAAAATGTCATCGTATTTTCACAACGCACCGAACATGCACTTTGGGTAAATTATTTTCACAACATACTGCATTTTAACAATCCGCAACTAGCGACTCTAGCGACATTTGGCAGAAACTTTAAACCTACTATTTTCAAGTAGGTAAGATATTTTTATTTTAATTAATTTTTCAATTTTTTATCTTTTAAATTTAAATTTTTAGGAAATTTTAGTCAAAGGGCAAAAACTTTTTTTTAAAAATAGGTACAGTTTTTTTTTCGATGACCGAATTGAAAAAAATCTTCAATTTACAGAATATTCAAGCGTAATTTCTTCGCAAAGCCGTCCAAATTTACCCCAAAAAACGCTCCTCTTCGTTCTACAACCAAGTTTAAAAAAATTACACTACGCAATATTAATAAATAACATGTAATAAATACCATTCACAATTCGTTCACATTATTTTTTTACCGATAATTGTAAATCTAGCTAGAAAAAAATTGAATATTTTAAAAATATACTTTACAACAATACGTAAGAAACGAAGGAAAAAAATCCGCTAAAAAAGGACGTTCGGCCATGTTCTCTGGGCCATCTTACGCATTCGTTAGGGTTAAAAAAATTATTATTTAGACATCATAAACGCACGTAGTATAAATAATCACATCGAAGGGAGAAAGAAAAAAAAAACATCGTTACAGACACATGTAAAGTTTACGTAAATAAATACACAACAAAAAAACCAACATTCACGACGATGCATTTTTTACCGGGCCTATAATCCGGAGTAAAAATTTCTCCAAATTTAAGCAGCGTGTGCGATACACGAATATAAAATTTGAACACACGTAAAAAAAATTCATTACATAAATGCACATAAAAAAAACGAGAGACGACAATGACGACAACGACAAAAATTACGACCATATTCGCTTACTTAAAAAAAACCACGTATAAAAAATTATACTAAAAATTCGTATTTTTTTCCTTTTTTTTTTTGTTAACGATAAAACTGGATATCAAGAATTAAGTTAATTTCTCGACGATAATAAATAAATTATGCGTAAATGATAATTTAAAAAACAAAATTTTTTAAACAATATAATACGTTGACATGATATCAAAATCACACGAACGCATAAAAAAAAGAAGAAAAACGAAAACAAGAACAGAATTCATGTCTACGAAGGACAGGGAGAGCGGATTGTATAAGTAAAATATTGCTTCGCAAAGTAGAGGGGGCCGGGCTAAAAGGTAACCGTTTTTTTTTCGCATCTAGGCGCTTCGGAGAATGCGTAAAATAAATAGTATAAAAAAAACTTTCCTAAGGGTAATTAAACTACTACTATAACCGCATTATCAATATAAACTTTACAAATACGCGTTAAAAAAATTATATAAGTTCACTAACACATAACAAATATATACGATATTGCAGTATAATACTTAAATATTTGTAAAAAAAAAAAAAAAAAATACAAGCGTAACTACACGTATAAATATTGTCCGTAAAAATGTATTATAATTATTGTTTCGGCTAGCGAATATTCAAAAAAAAAAAAAAAAAAAACGATAATTCATATTGCACTTTGCTCTTTTCTCATCACTCTTCCACACGACCACATATACATAGACACATACACACACTCACACGTACATCGATAATAGAGGGGAAAAAAATATTATATGTACAGTGACGTTCGACGTAATTCCGGCGTTGTTTCTCAGTTTGGTGGAAACTGCAAATTGGTTCACGAATTGGCAATGGCAGCTGCCGCAGAAGTGGCATTTGCATTCGCGGTTAAAATGGACGTCGCTTTGTTGGCGCTATTTTCGAATTTGAAATTATGTTCTACGTCGTCTGCTTCTTCTTTGGAGCAGCCATTTTGCATCTGAGGATCAAAATATCAATCGGATTAAATAATTTTGCGGAAAATTCAGTGGCGTATCTAGGATGAAATCATGGGATAGGTTCAAAGTTTATAATTGGAAATTAAGAAAAGCGTCCTTAAAAATAATTGGAAAAAAATTCAATATAAAATGCATTTTTTCAACATTTTTAGAATTCAATTTTTGAAAATCAAAAAGCTGTTTCTACTCGTGAGAATTCAGAGAAAATCTTACCAAAAATTAAAAATGTTGAAGAATTTGACTGAAACTAATTTTTTTTGAAAATTTATCATAATTAAAATATAATAAGTAAAATTTTGGAATTGTAAAATTAAAAAAATCTAGTTTTGAAAAGTAGAAAAAAATCTCCTTAAAAAAAGCGAAAAAATCCATCATACATTTTTTTCAAAATACGTAAGTATCAAAAAATATGATCTTTTAAAATTCAAGAGAAAATGATCTCTAAAAATTGAAGAAAAAATTTCCCAATTTTTATTTTTGAAAATTTATGGAAAATCATATCAAAATTGAAAAATTTCGAAAATTTTGTATAAGAAAAGTTAGCATTAAAAAATAATGGAAAAAATTTAATTTTGAAAAATTTCTAAAAATGCATTTTTTTCAAAATTTTTAGGATTTAATGATTTTTGAAAATTAAAAAAAAATTGTGAAAATTCAAGGAAAATCTTCCTACAAATTAAAAAAAAACAAAAAAAAACCAATATAATTATAAGTATTTTTTACTGAACTACGTTTTTTAAAAATTTATCATAATTAAAAATTAGCAAGTAAAATTTCGAAATTGTAAAATTAAAAAAAAAATCTTTGATTGTGAAAAATGAAAATTAGAAGAAAGAGGGGTCCAATCAAAATTTTCATAATGACCAAAATTATTCTTCAGATCTACATCTACAACTTTTGTTTCAAACATTTTTCAATTGGGCCCCTCCCTATCCTTTAAATCACGTCACTTTCATTTTTGTGGACAATTATTCCAAGTCCTTTATGCAGTAAGATGACCTCGTGTGGCTGAAGCCATCTGCATAATTATAGCACGGTCCTAATTGGACAAATAAAACGAAGTCGCCTACCTTAACTTGGCTAGATAAGAGCTCTTTCTCTTTGGATAGAGATTCGATTTTCAATTCCAACGCTTGTATCTGCTTAATCCACTGGTTTTCCTGTTGTTTCACCTGTTGCTCTAGACGATTCAGCATACCTTCCTATAAAATATAAAACGAAAAGTGGAAAAAATCGTCGATGATAGGGCACGTTTCAGTCGTAATGTGTTGGTACACGTTTAACTCACCGTATCGCAGATGATGTCCTTATAATGACTAACCATCGATTGCAACTTGGTATTTTGTTTCTCTAAAGCGTTCAGCATTTTAACCTGACCGGCGTCTGGAATGACCTTATCTTCTACAGAAGACGAGGTGGAATTTGTGAGTTGCCTTTGTGGCGGTGACGTCGACGTTTCGGTTATTTTTTGCTGCTGCTGCTGCTGCTGCTGCTGCGACGACGACGAAGCTACCATTTTCAGCCATTTTTCTACGTTGTTAAACCATTCGCTATCCTGTAACACGAGTCGAATACGTAATTAGTTGGGTACTAAAATTAAATGGGATTGAAGGTAGGTAGCAAACAAGAAGATTGGACGAACCTCGACGCTGGCTGGATTCGAATTTAATTCGGTATCCGGTATAAATCCGCTTTTGAGCCTTGAAATCAATTCTTCGCGTTCTTTTACTTTAATTTCCTGCATCAAAAATACAAAATAAAAAATTAATAAATTTCTAAATCGTTATCGATCTACAACTATAATTTTCGACTTTTGTTCTATCTAATTGCATTCGACTTTTCCTCAACTACGTTTTACATGTAAGCAATTTCGTGTCAATTCAACTAGATTTCGATCTTGGTACTTTAGAGATTTGGTTCATAATTTTTTGGAGCTCCTCTCAATAGAGGAATAATTACAGGGTTCAAAATTTTGAAAGCTGTGCAAAATCGAAATCTATAAGTTGAACCATCAACAGGGTGTCTAACAAATTTTCCCTCTCGAAAAACAGAACTTGATACAATATTTTCAAAAACTCCTATAAAAAATTATTCCAAAAATCGATCAAAAATTTGGGAAAAGTTTACAATTAAGAACAATTACAAATCACTAAAAATTGAAAACATGAAAAAATATCAAGTAAAAAAAATATACAACATACTCGTATAACTAAAAATTGAACAAAATTTCAGTTTTTAAATTGTTTAAAAAATTGCAAAATGAAAAAATAAATAAAAAAGGGAAAATTGAAAAAATAAAAATTTTCAAGATTAAAAGAATACCTCATATTTAGGGATGAGATTTTTATGCACTAAAAAACACGTTTTATGCGCATATTTTATGCACTTTGATGTCTAAAATATGCAAAAATATGCTCTTTAAAAGGGGGGACATATGCGTATCAAAATTTTGGAATTTTTGTCCAAAACAATAATATGATGAAATCAGAATCCCACACAAAAAATTTATTGAAAGAAAACTATAATTTCAGGTAAAAAACACGTTTAAAAGTACAAAATATCAACTTATCACCTGTCGCATGGCACAGAATTGACAACACTACCCCAAATGAACCAAGATAAACAATCTTCAACTATGCCATTTAGCGAAAAAATTCGTTTTTTTTTTTTTTTTTTTTTTTTAAGGGGAAGAGTTTTTTTAGACAATTTTTCAAATTTCAGGGTTACATTTTCAAGTGTTTGCAAAATATGTCGTAAAAAATGATAAAATTTGTAAAATATGTCAAAATATTCCAAAAAAAGTCAAAAATATGCTATTTTATGCAAATAAGGCAAAAATATGCACAGACAAATTGGGCTCATTTTGCTCAGAATTTTATGATTCGTAAAGATAATTTTAATATTGCTACCCAGGACTAAAGGAAAAAAATATGCATTTGCATAGAAATCTCATCCCTACGTCATATTAAAAACAAAAATAACTGAAAGTAAAAAAAAAAGGAAAAAATTTATAACCATACAATTGAAAAAAATTATGATATTGCAATTAAAGCCTCGCCAAAAAAAAAAAAAAAAAAAAAAAGTCCAACAGGAAATAAAACTCAAAATTGAAGCTATTATAAGTTTGAATGAAAATAAAGAGGAATTTTTAAAACATTAAAATTTAAATAAAATTTAAACTAATTAATGGAAAGATTGTTGGGTTAGAAAAATTAAAATCTAAACAACAAATGAAATTTAAAAATAAAAAGAATAAGAAATTGTGAACTGAAGAAGAAATCTAAAATTGGTAGAAATTAAAATAAATAAATTAATAATTAAGGAAAATTCAAATTAATCGAATAACTACAGAATTGAAAGAAAAAAAAAACATGGAAATGAGTTGGCGAATGACCAAAAATTTTCTGATTGTATGAACAAAAAAAAAAAAAAAAAAAAAAAAAAAAGTAAAAATGGGAAAAAGAAAAAATGCAAGTTGGGGAAAAAACTGAAAATTCAAAATTTTTAAAATGAAAGATCGAAACAAGAAAATTTTTGAAGTCATCAGAACAGACTGTACATTTCAAAAAAAACAAAAAACAAACAAACAAACAAATCACGTCGAAAATTTAAAGAAATTTAAAAATTTCAAGGTAATTAAATTTTTTTTAAAATTTCAAAATGAAAAAAATTATAGTTGAAAAAAGTTGTAGGTAAACAAATAAAATGATGATTAATAATTTTAAAAATCCCTAAAAGAGAGAGAATTGAAAATTGAAATAGAAAATTAATGAAAAATTCACACAAAATAACAAATATTAAAAAAAAATAAAATCAAAAAATGATAAAAATTTTAAAAATTTAAGAAATAAAAATATAAACAATATTTTTAATGAATATAATTTAAATTAAAAATCAAAAATGAGGGAAAATTGAATAAAAAATGTAAAAAATCGACAAATGTAAAATAAAATGAATTAATTTATAGGTACCATTTGAGGCAGAGAATTAAAAAAAATTATTAAAAAAAAATTAATAGTAGTTTATTCAACTAGGGAGATAAAGTGATTTTCGACGATTTTGAGGGTTTATTGACCGAGCGAAGCGAGGGAAATAAATCAAAATCGTTGAAAATCACTTTATTTCCCTATTTGGATAAAATATTTTACGTTACGAGGGAGAAAAAGGCTTCTTTATACTACCGAAACATCAGCGAGAGGTATATAAAGTAGCACTTTATCTCACTAGTAACGTAAATCATATTATTAAAATAAAAATCTCAAAAAATTATAAATCAGAAGAAATCAAAAATTTAAAAAAATTACAAATTTTACTCAAAATTGTTTAGATTATAATCAAAATGAAAAGCGACTGAACACTGGAAAAAAAAGTGGGATGAAAATGTTTTCAAATTATTATTATTTTTTTTAATCCAAAGTTTTAAAAATTAACAGTTGAAACAATTTAAAAAGTGAAAAAAAATGGAGCATTGCAAAAAATTAGAACAACATAAGAAGGTTGAAAGAAAACTATGAATCAAATCAAAAATGACCAAAAATTGAAAAAATATTGAGAAATACAAAAAATCGAAGATATAAAAATAATTCAGGACTGAATGCAAATTGATGGGAAAATAAGGGAATTTTTTTAAAATTTCAAATAAAAAGTAGTTTCAAATTGAAAAAAATAGAATTGTATCCAACATGGCACCAAGATTTTTAAGAAATATGGATAATTGATAACCAATTAAATATGAAAAAAATCGTATCAAATCAAACTAAAAATACCTAACAGAAATTTGGACAAAATAAAAATGGTGAATAAAAATTCAAATCAAATCAAAAATAAACGAAAATTTGAAAAATATTAAAGAATATTATAAAAAAATTGAAAATGTAAAAAATTTTCCATGAAAATGAATTTAATTGAAATCGAAAATTATGGAAAACTAGGGGGGGGGGGGGGATTTTCAATAAAGATAGTTATACATTTTTTTTAAAAAAGTAATATTATATCCAATGTAGCATATTTTTTTTCTTTTTTTCAATTATAGGTAATTGATACTTTATAGTTGAAAATTTTAAAAATCAATCAAATTGAACTGAAAATAGTAGAATTAAAAAAAAATTAATTAAAATAAAATTAACAAAAAAATGAATTGGAAAAAATTAAAAATTGGGACAAAATAAAGATGGTGAAAGAAAAATTCAAATCAAATCAAAAATAAAGAAAAATGGAAAAAATATTATTAAAAAAAAATCGAAAATGCAAAAATTTTTCTACGAAAATGAATTTAATTGAATCGAAAATTTTGGAAAACTAGGAGGAAATTTTCAATGAAAATAGTTGCAAATTTAAAAAAAATAAAATATTATATCCAATGTAGCATATTATTATTTTTTTTTTTAATTATAGGTAATTGATACTTTATAGTTAAAAATTTTAAAAATCAAATTAAAATGAAAATCGCAGAAATTTGAAAAAAAATCAATAAAACTGTAAATCAAAAAAAAATGAAACCAAAAATAATCAGAAAATTAAAAACGACAATTAATTATTTAAAAATTGAGAGGGGTGAAGGAGAACAAAAACAATTAAAAATTGATTCAGAAATGGGGGAAATAGGGAAAAAAATGAAATCCCAGTAAATTGAATTGAAAATCAGATAAAATATCAATTATAGTAAACATAACAATTTAAAAAAAAAAAAAAAAAAAAAAAAAAAAAAAAAAAAAATTAATGAAAAATTGGATTGTCACCTAATCCCTCCCTAAGTACAGAACAGGAGTTTGGTTTACAAATCGAAATTTTTGAAGAATCTACAAATTTTGCACTGAACATTCAAGACACCCTGATCATAAAAACACGTACTACAAAAGCTCAAAAAATTGAAAAAAAAAAAAATCAAAAAATTCTACAAAAATGTAAAAATCATAAACAAAGCTCTACGTAAAAAAAAAAAAAAAAAAAACTCATATCAAAGTGACGCGTAAACTGTTCGTAACTACATTCGTTCCACCTAAATATGCAAACCAGTCATCGCTGCAAAAGTTCGAACTTCGATGATACGCCGCATCGACGACTCGACTCATTTCCGAGAATCAAGACACGTTACGTTACGTACACATCTTGGCGTAAATTTTCACGCTGGCTAAATCGAGTTCGAACACGACGACCGCACTATAAACGAAAAATTCTACCGAAACAAATAGAAAATACAAAATCAACCGGATACAAGCGTATAAAAAACAATACACAGCGAGAAGCGAGAAAAGCCACAATGTAGCGTGATCTTTCATCGTCGTCGGCCTCGGTAGGACTTAAACGGTGGTCTTCGGTCACCGCCGACGTCGACGCCGGACAAGGTGTCTGAATCTGTATCATCGCTGGGCATCTCATCTGCTCTCTCTCTCTTTCTCTCTCGTGTGTGTGTGTGTGTGCGTACGAGTGTGCGTTTGTGCGGCGTTGACGAATTTTTTTTTTCATTCCTGCTAATCTGATATACGAGAGGAGGAGGACTTGTTTACTTACATGAGTTAAATTACGTATTTCTTTGACTTTGTTCTCATAAGATTTTTCCAAAGTGGACAAAGCATCCATAGCATTCCAATTTTTACAGCGTAATTCCTACACATTAATACGAAAAAACAATATTCTAATAACATAATTCTTGGTTTAAAATTTAGATATAGATTCAATGTAAAAAAAAAAAAAATGAAAAGAATTCTAAAATTAAACCCGTAAGTGGTATTTGTACGACTGTACGTGTAATTAATCTGGGCAAGGTTGTTAGCTCTTTGTAGACCGGTTAATAGGTGTGTGAACGAATTTGCAAGATGCACGCACATTCAAGTGGAACAAAGAGTCAACTTAAATTTTATCGAACAACGGAACGATCACTTTGACACTAAGCAAGCTTTGAGATTTTAGTTTAGTAGGTAGTGAGATTAGAGAGAGATGAAAAAAAAATTTAGGTAGGTAAATCGGCTTCGTCGATGTTAAAATACTAACGTCGTTTTTCTTCAATTGTTTCTTGAAATTATCTTCGATCTCCTTGACGGATTGGTTTAATTTCTCCAGTTCGGCGTTACGAGCGAGATTCTGCTGCAGGGAGGCTTTCAGCTCGCCGATTCGATTATTCAGTTCTGTTATCTCTGTAGTTTTCTCATTAACAAACGTTTTATATTTGTTTAATTCGTTTTCTAACCTACGAACGTGTCAAAAAGCCAAGGAATTAGTGGGATTATTTTTTTTCGGCGGTGCCAATCCATCTCGTGCTCGTCGTACTTACTGTTCGATATCTTGTGCGCTCTTCGATTGCTGGCTCGATTGCAGCAATTGCTCCCTCAGTTTGTCGTTTTCGATTTGTAATTGTTTCTTTTCGCTGTAAGCGTTGTTTATCTGAAATCATAGTGAATGATACTCGATTAATAAATAGAAATACCATCATATTTTTTCAATATCACGTGTCTTTATAAAGTTTACGTATTCGAAATGAAATCGAACACACGTGAAACGTATTACACGAATATACACGGGTTGTTTTTAATCGTCATTTTGTATAAAGTACAAGAGTTAATTAAAATTACGTCCGAGTTACGAGTATTTTTCATTGCATCTCTTTAATGCACATGAAATTGACGATTCGGGGATTACGTACGTACCTAACTTAACATTGTTGTTAATCGTACAATCACCTTGATAAGGAGATAAGAATTTTAATTAATCTTAATATCCCCATATAATTGGCTCTTTTCTACCCATTATTTCTGTGTACTTAATCAACGTAATTTTCTAAAGAAATTGATCTTCAAAAAAAAGAGTAAAGTATAATATCGGTGATTGTACGACTGAGATTACGTCGTTTCTGACGAGGTATGTAATATAATCGATTATATCATCGATTATTCGTTTCAATGTTGTAGGCATTTTTTTTTTTTTTTGATTAATTATTCAGTACGAATACCTACTACCTACACGATGCACAAAAATTCAGCCTATTTACAGGGTAATCAAAAAATCAAAAAAAAAAAAAATGGAAATTTGGTGGGAAATCTATGTTCTAATTTTTTTTCTGCAATCGTTGAGATTACAGTAAATCTTTGAATCCGGTTCAGTGATTGTCTATTGGATCATAGGGATTTTTTTCATGAAAAAATAGATACCTATGGAAAAATTGTGGAGAATTCAAAATTGATATTTTTGGAACTGGTTCAATGGTTCCCAACACAGTAAATCATGGCCGACGTTAGCCCAGTTGCTCTCGAGCTATTTTTTACAATCTTTTTCAATTTTTTAGAATAATTTTTTGAAAATAATTTTAGGAAAAAAAATTTTTACAATTTTTTTAGAACGATTTTTTTCAATTTTTTAGAATGATTTTTTTTTCTATTTTTTAGAATGAATTTTTTTCCAATTTTTTAGGATGAAAAAAAATGAATTTTTTAGAATAAAATTTTTAATTTTTTTTTTTTTTTTACAATTATTTCTCATTAAAAAAAATCCACATTTTTTCAATATTACCTACTTTTTTGAAATAAAAAATTTCATAGGTGTATTTGAAGTCTTTTTTTTGTGAAAAAATTTACAACATTTCCCCCCCCCCCACCCACAATGTGAGCATCACTTGAGAAAATAATGATCCGTCGGCTATGCAGTAAATTTTTCTTTAAATCAAAATTGCTACATTATGAAAAAAAAATTGTGCAATGTTGAAAACCCAATACTACCTAATGAAAATGATTCAGTGACTCGTCTTTGAAACCGGTTTAGTGGTTCTCATTTAGTTTGCAGCGAATTATTGTTCTTGATAAAAGAATACGAAAAATAAAAGAAAAAGCTGTAGATTATAAAAAAATCAAAATCAGTTATTTTTGAAACCGGTTTAGTGGTTCTTACTAATTCTTCTCAACCAGTTCGGTGACTATTGGTTATTTTTTTCAAAATGGATGCTTTTTTTAAAACTGCAGTGGTGAAAATCAAATATTGCTGATTCTGAAACCGGTTCAAAGATTCTCAACTATTCAATAAAGAATCATTTTTTTTGAAAAATGAAATTGCTACAGAAAAATTTAGAAAAACTGTTCATTATCAAGAATCGTCTGTTGCTGAAAACGGTTCAATGATCCCGAAACAGTTCGCAGGTTGGGAGGGGAGGGGGGTATTTAAAAAAATTAGAGCGTCGAAAATCAAAATCTATCCTTTTTAAAAACCAGTTTAATGGTTCCCAACCATTTTACAGTAAATCATTAGTTCATTACTCTTGAAAAATGAAATACAGATACAGAAAAATTGAAAAAAATTGATAGGTACAACAATCGTCTGTTGTTGAAAATTTGAAACCATGTTCAATAATTCATTTTTGAAAATGGTTCAGTGATTCCAAAATAGTTCACAGTGAATCATCTTTTTTTGAAAACGGATAAAAAAATGAAAGAAAAAGGATCAAAATAAATTATTTTTGAAACCGGTTACGTTTTTCCTTTTTTCAATAAAACGAGTACCAAAAAATGCAGAAGAATAGAAATCAAATATTTCTGAAACCGGTTCAGAGGTTTCCAACTTTTTTAGTAAATTATTTTACTTGAAAAAAAGAAAGATAATAGAAAAATTGGAAAAACGTATCGTATTACGAATCGTCTATTTTTGAAACCGGTTCAATAATTCATCTTTGAGACAGGCTCAGTGGTTCCTAATAACCTCAGTTCAATGTGATTGAGTGATTTTTTTTTTACAAAATTGAGACAAAAAATTATAGCAAATTAAAAATTGATCATTTTTGAAACCGGTTCAATGATACATAAACAAATTCATCAAAAATTTATAACAAAATAAATTGCATAAAAATTGAAGAAAAAAATCGATCGTGTCAATCCGTGTATTTTTTAAAACCACATCAGTGGTTCTCAAATTAATGTTAAAAAATTTTTAAAATTGAACAAGGATTTGAAAATTTTTTGAATATTATATTTTTGAAGTCAGCTCAATGGTTTACAAATATAGACCAATAACTTGAGCTAAAATAATTTCAAAAATTCAATATAATATTTTTTCAAAAAGTTCTGTTCATGTTTTTCCTTAAACTGGTTCAGTGGTTTCCAAATAGACGTTGGTAAATTTATTGAAATAAATTGGGAAAAAATCAGGCAATTTTTATCCGTGTATTTTTGAAACCAGTTTTTAGATTCAAAAATAACATGTTGTGCTAAATATTTACAAATTTAAAAAAAAAATTTGAAGTCAAAAAAATTTCAACTTTCAACCAATTAAAAGTTTTTAGTTTTAATACTTTTTAAAACCGATTCAGTGGTTTCTTAATAATTCAAAAAAAATTCCCATGAAAAACAGATATGAAATTTCAAAAACTGATTATTTTTGGAACCAGTTTACAGCGAATACTTTCTCTAAATTTCTGCAAACACTTGAAAAAGATCGTATTGTGTTCTGTTCAAAATCCAACACTTTTAAAAATTGGTTCAGTGGTTCAAAAAATTGAACAAAAATTCGATATGTAATTTTTTGAGTACAATAATAATAGTATTTTTGAAATCGTACCAGGAGTTCATAAATAATGACAATCGCCAATAAATTCATCTGAAAGAATTTCAAAAATAAAATTCAATACCTAAAATTTTTCAAAAAAAAAATAAATAAATAAAAACTATTCGAGTGTTTTTGAAAATTGGTTCATTGGTTTCCAAAATGAATGTCAATTAATTTTTAAAATTAAAAATTTGAACAAGTTCGTAAAAATTGATTAATTGAATTTTACTTCAATTCACATAATTCTGAAACCGGTTCAGAGGTACACAACCATTAAAAATTTCGTTAATTTTCAAGAAAGAACCAAAAAAAAATTCAATTCATTAAAAATTTTGAAAAATCACAAAGTATCTGAAAATGTATTGTTTGTGAAACCGGTTTAGTGGTTCTCAAATAAATGTCAAAAAATTCATAGAAAAGTTTTGAAAAAAATCGGACAAAATTTCAAATTTTTGATTCATTTTTGAAACCGGTTCAGCAAGTTGGCAATGAATTCATTCATAAAAACGGGTATCAAAAACAAATGGCATCTCGTATTAAATCGATCATTTGAAAACCGGTTCACAGGTTTACAAATCCATGTCAATTTAATTCATTTTTTAAATGTAAAAAAAATTGAGTAATTTTGGAAAAAATTCGTTGGTTTGTCAAACCGGTTTAGAGCCTAACCTCTACAATTTAAAAATTTTGAAAACCGGTTCAGTGGTCCACAAATACGTAAAAATTTATCGTTCAACTTCAAAAAAATTTAACGTATTTTCAGAAAAAAAAAAATATATTGAAACCACTTCAGCGATTCCCAAAGTCAACAACGCACAAGTTGGGAACCACTGAACCGGTTTCGAAATCTGACGAGCTTTCAATTTTTCTTTACTAAAAAAAAAATCAATATAAAACGAAACTCGTAATAACTTTTCCTTCATCATAATCACACAATAGTGAAAAATTCGGCTCGTTCATCTCCATTCACTTCCAAGCGCCAAGTTCAATGAACCCCGAGCCCGGTCGATGCGATTCAAAGACAAACCATCCAATTGTCATTTCATCCATGACGTACATGGACGTAAGCGAATATTCAAAATGGCGTTTCAACTTGACCTGGTCAACACGGGTCGCATTCTAGCCCAGCCAATGCGAAAATGAGACGCGACGCGAGATGCGAGCGAAAGGCGAAAGGAAAACAGCTGAAGGAAGAAAGTACGTACGTATAGTCGTATACCTACGTTTGGCCATGGCCAGTGCCTAAATAACTGCCAACTGAGCAAGAAAGAAAGAAACTTTCCCATTATGAATGGATTCGTGGGTTGTTTCGTGTACGTACAGTCATAGTCAAAATATTTCAATTATTCGAGAATAACTACGATGACGAGTCGACCGATCAATAAAAAATCGATGCATTTTCAAGGTCATAAACGATGAAAACACGTTAACGAGTCAAGTACGAATATAGGTGAGAAATGAGAATTGAACGAGCAACGAGCGAGGTGAAAATTTGAAGAAAAATTAACTTCTCGCCTCGAATTCGCCAAATCAACGACTAACGTTGTTTTTCATAAGTAACCAGTTTGTTAAAATTTTAGACGTTCGTTTGGAGGGTAATTTCGATTCGTAATTTAATTAATGACGCCATTTAAATGTATTTTCACGTCGAGAGAGATGTTTGTTACATAAAATAAAAAAAGCACGAGTGTATTTCCTTCTAGGAAGTAATTTTGATAATTCTTATCTCGAATTTCCGTTCTTACGTCGAGTCGAGGCGACGGTGATTTTTTTTTTTTTTAAATAGAACGTCATCGTTCAGGTATCTCGTAATCGTAATCGCAATTACAGGGTAAATCCATCACGTGGAATATAGTCTAAAATTATCCGGTCGACAATCGATACCCAGCAATATTGATCTTTCGTATCGATACTAAATTTAAACCGACCAACAACAGCAACAGTGTAACTCGTGTCACAAAGTATTTGACGTATTTTCCAATATTTTTCTACTTCGATGCATAAATAATAAATGTGGGAACACGTGAATCGCACAGAGAGAATTCTTCGCTCGACTTATACGTCGTATTTCCGTCGAATACGCGAATCAGCTGAAATTCTATGGCAAATCCATCGTCGACGAGGTGGCATACCGCTGAGTAATGAAAATTGAACATTTTACGAGGTAAAAAACGCGTACGCTCGTTTAAATGTGTATCCAATTACGGTACATGTTTAATAATTATGTACTTCACGGCTGCTACTCGTGGCTCGTGCGACTTATGTAATTTCTCGCGAATTTTTTTTTGGCTCAGCGAAGAAGAAATCACCAAATACGACGACCGGCGGTTAATTTGGCCAAGATATGGTTATATAAGCGATAATCGCCGTATCTAGAGTTTCGAGATTTTACTCATTCATGTGTGACACGAGCTGGCGATTACGAGACAGACGACGACGACGTACTGTAAAAAATAAAACCTTCTGGAGCCATCAAACGAATGAACGAACGAAAATTACCTGTTCATTGATACGAGCATTTTCTTTGAGTAATTCTTGATTTTCTATTTTCATATTTTGCACCGTCGAATTGAACTTCTCGATTTCGCCATTCCTTCTGGACAACTGCTCCGAAACGGATTTCAATTCGTTATTCAGTCGAGTCACCTCGAACTGGCTGTTGGCTAAATGTCGATCTAATTCCGCCCTGATGGCTCGTAACTCCTGAAAAATGCCCCAAAAATTTGTTAGCATCGCCTACGAGGCTGGATTAGTTCTACGAAGCTCGACTGCTGTCACGTACTTCTAACTGGATAGCTAATTCTTGAGTGGCTGTCGCCGTCTGTCGCAGATGAGCGATTTGGTTATCTTGCATGGCGATCTGTTCTCGTAACAGGACGCTGTCTCTTAATTCTTCGCTCATTTGCGCATTCGCGGCTTCTTGTTCGTGTAATTGGGCAGCCATTTGGCCTAATTGACTTTCTAACGCTACGATAGCCTGAGGAGAAAAAGCAAAGTCAAGTTAGATCGTTCTGCGAGGGGCAAGGAGGGGCTTGGAAAATCGTTTCGTGTTTACTTGTTGATGTTGTTCGTTTAATTGAGCGATATGCACTTCTAATTGTTGTCTTTGCGAAAGTAACTCTTGCTGGAGGCTACTTTTCGTTTTGGAATTTTCCTCCTTCAGCGAATGCATTATCATTCGTTCTTCGTTCAACTGAGATTGAAGCTGCGAACAGAAAAAAATGAATCAGTGAAACATTCGAGAAGAGCTCGAATCAAATATTATTCGTACTTGTTGGAGTTGTTTAGTGAAATTTTGCTTCTCCTCCAAGGCAGCTTGTAATTTAGCATTTAACGATTGCAAATCCACCTGACGTCCATTCAATGTTTCTTCCAACTGCCTGCTATTATGTTTCTCGACGTTCAATTCGCTACGAAGCTCCTTCAGTTTACTCTGTATGGCTTGATGAGCCTCTTGCTCGGCCGCCAACTGTTTCTCTTTTTCGGTCAATTGTTTTTTCAGCTTAGCTACCGGGTCTTGGCGACTTCCCTGTAATAGAAAATACGATATTAAAGGTGGTTCTTTCGCTAGGCAGGAAATACTCGCAGGAATGGCAATTACTTCGATCCATTCGGCGTCGATAATGCAATCTTCTTGTTGTTTATTTAGCAATAAATCGATCAAGTTTTGTATTTCGGTACGTGACAATTCCGCTTTGGCGATAAGTGGCATCAGAAGATTGACATTTACCGGGCCATCGTTTTCGTTAGCTGTGAACATAACAAATCAGAAAAAACTCATTAGGTATATGCTGCTGTTATGCTACCGAAGCCGGAAAAATATTACAATTTTATTATATCTGATAATCGATCGTTTTCAAATTACTTTTCTATTTAATGATTATGAAATTCGAGAGGCTTGATAAAAAATTTAACGCGGTCATCGTTACCAATCGAATAAAAACCATTATAAGGATTACACAATACATTCGAAAATAGCTACGACTGTTCTTGGCAAAGAGTCGAACTCGTAGTTTGATAAAGTCTTCAAATTATCATTAAAATCGTTCGAAATAAAGCTGATATTTTTTTTTTTTTTTTTTTTTTCAAATTATCAAAGACCCAAATTACGAAAAACCGTTCAAACTACTTACTTATCTTCTGCAAGGCTTTAATTTCGGTAGCTTGTCTTTTAGCAGCTTTATTGGCATTGGCTGCTTGTTTGCCATTTTGCACTGGACTGGTTTTACCACCGAGAGAAGAGCTGGGTTTTTTCACAGCAGACTTGGCGACCGAAGCCGCATCCTTCTCGTCGTTGGGTTTTTTGTCAACATTTTGGTCGACACTGACAGCTTGGGCGGATTTACCGAGTTCTACCTTTTTATCGTTCTTGACCTTGGGTTCTTTTTCGTCGCCGGAATGCGTGGCTGCGTTCGAAGGAACGATCGAGTTCGCGACGATTGTCTCCGCCTGATTCTTGGATTTATCTTCGGGTTTTTTATTCTTCGAAGGAGACGCCGGAATTTTGGGCTTATCCGAGGGCGTTTCTTTGGAATTTTTGGCTACTTTATCGTCCGCCTTCTTCGGCTTATCTTTGCTTTTTTCGTCGTTTTTGACGTTTTTCGCACCTTCTTCTTTGGATTTCTTTTGAAGCTGGGGTACTTTATTAGGGCCACCTGTTGATTCGGTGGATTTGGATTTTTGAGAGGATTCGGTATCGGAACCAGTGGCGGAGGCGGGCTTATTTTTCAACAGCTTTTCGCCGTTCAAGGTGTTACTATTGTAGTAACTGACGCTGTTAGTTCGGTCGTTATTGTACGAGCTGTCCGTGTCTTCGGCGTCGGTGCTGTCGTTCAACGGGCTCGATTTATTCACTGGAATGTTGTTGTTGGTGTCGTTTTTAGCGGCACAAGAGGTCGATAGATTTTTAAGTGCGTCTGAGACGTTGTTGCTGGCGTCGTCTGAAGTACCGTTTACGGACACTTTAACGATAAGTGGTTCGGTATTTGGTTTACCGCTGACGTTCGACAAAGGTTGAGATTTATCGTTGGTACTCGCTACGATCGAGTTGACGGGCTTAGGCTGGATTTTATCCGGTTTCTTTTTCACGTTGGCGGTTCCATCCTAGGAAAATTATCGAAATTAGATGATCAATTGGGGGCGAAAATTGGCGAAAAAGTGGAAATAATACGTACTGGTTTATCTACGGCCGAAGGTATATTCGGCGGTTCGGGTTTCTTGATTTCCTTTCCAACAGGATTTTGAAACGTTACTTTGAGTTTCTTCTCTACGTTAGGTTTCTCTTTGGCCGGCGGTTTGGTAGGTTTCTTCTGCTGCGAATATTTAGGTTTGAGTTTTGATCCGTATTTTTTCTTTTGTTCGGCTGCATTCTCTTCGTAGGTTTTCTCTTTAAGACCATATTTAAATAAGTAAAATACGACACTGGCTATAGCGGCTATAGTGGCTAGAACAATGATATAAGCAACGTCCATCTCAGCTGAAACACCAAAGTCAAACGACATAACACATCAACACCGCATAATCGGAAGTGCACGTAAAACAATCGTAATGTTAGAATGATGACGAAGATACGCTCGAGAATGAGAGAAACGTTAAGCGAAGGCGTTTTAAAGCGAACAACACACACCGTATTGATGAGTCGGTGAATGGGCACTGTACTTTCATTAACGCCTAGTTAGGGCTGTTTTATTCTTACCTCAACACTATCGCGAATTGTAAGTAAAAAAAAACTAAAATGTTAAAATTCAACATAGGACGTTTCGCGGAGACAATTAATCACATTTTTTCAACCGAATACGAATTTAATTTTAAAATGCCACAAAAATAATAAACGTTTCATTTTCCTTATCAAGATGACGTATACAGATTAAAAAAGTGGCTACGCACTTCTTTTTCAGCAGCAGACATACCGAACTTCGTACAAAAATTGAATGAACGAAGCACCAATCACCGAACACAACGACGACCAAAATTTTCAGCATTTTTTGCGTGTTTCGTGAAAAACACCTGTAGGAGCGCTGCTTACGTAACGATTTTTTTCCAACGCTGCTCTAAAATTCCCTCTCCAATGTACAAAAATAGGTACCTATTTCGTTTCGGAAAAAGCACTTTCTGCGTTGGCCCGTCTGCCTCATGGATATTTTCATCTCTTGAAAATTGTGGTTCGCGATAAATTACGTTTGGATTCATGATTTCGAAGTTAATTTAAACCTGAAATTAGTCCTCTCGGTTAAGAAAATTGGTAATTCATAATGGTGAGTGTTTGTATTACCTTTATATCGTTCGAAAGTGTTATTTTTCCAAGCTGCATCGCCGTGTTTTATGTGTCGCATCTGAAGACATTCGATCCATTCTAACGATTGTATTCTTTCTTCGCAGGCACCTAAAAAAGACGCCAAAGGTTCATCATCCAAACAACCACAAAAAACTCAGAAAAAGAAAGAAGGAGGTTCCGGTGGTAAAGCTAAAAAGAAGGTGAGTTTCGTACTGTTGAGTGAAACACTCGATTTACTAACCTCTTTAGCAGAGATTCGTTATCTAAGATGTGATTTTCAATTTACAGAAATGGTCGAAAGGAAAAGTTCGTGACAAGTTGAACAATCAAGTATTATTAGACAAAGTTTCGTACGACAAATTATTGAAAGAAGTACCCGCTTACAAATTGATTACGCCTTCGGTGGTCAGCGAAAGATTGAAAGTTCGTGGATCTTTGGCTCGTAGAGCGTTGAATGAATTATTAGAAAAAGGTAAATTGATGTTTTGATAAGCTGCGATTTTTCACCGTAGATGTGTTTTTAATACGAGCGTTTAATTTATTTCAGGTTTAATCAGACAAGTCGTTAAACATCATGCCCAATTGATCTACACCAGAACCACAAAAAGCGAAGACCAAGCATAATTCATTGTGCTTTTCTATTATTTTGTATTGTAATTATGAATTAATACATTTTCTGATAAATTTCAGTACAGCTCGATTGTTATTTTACTCTAGATTTAGTCAGTTGGTAGTTATTTCCCTTTTATGAGTGATTTGTCGTCGAGATGACTGCGTAGAAAGGACGAAATGACTTTTTTGGTTGGATGTGTTTCAAATCATTGATGAATAATCAATCTCCTGCTATAATAAAATCATCTTGGGAGGTTATTTTTGGGTGTAATTAATCGAATTTTGTTACTCCAGAGGACCGAGTTGAATTTAAACAATGAAAAGTTTCGTTCTTTCGTGATATTGAATTTAGCATATTGTCTCGAATCTTGATTTTATCAATGAGGCAGTGACTAATCTTGATGAATTAGAATTTAGAATTGGTTTGATTTGACTTGGGAACTTGAAATTATTTCATTTTTTCGCTGACGTGAACGCAGACGATGGAAAATAAATTGCAAAAATTGAAAAACTCGACTTGAACGAGGATAGAGAGGGATAAATGAGAACAGCAAATGGCAACACTGATAAACAAAAGCAAAAATTCAACCAATCAGAAACGAGTTACCGTTTAATGCTGACTATACAGAAGCTCACAAGAGCAAAAAAAATCCCGAAAGGAAAACAAAAACAATTTTCATGCGATAAGGAATCTAGAAAGAGAATGATGATGAAATTTAATTGAAATATTACTTTAATTCCTGTTCAAATAAAATCTACATGTATTCCGTAAATTTTTCAAGATGACCAAGGATAGTACTCAACCGGGAACTCAATCAGAAACAGGACGAACTTTGGCGAAACGAAATGAAAAGTGGTGTAAGTATTTCAAATTAATCTCCTTCGTATTAAAACTCTAGCTTAGACTTTGGTTAATTCCCTATTCGTATTTTAGATCCGGCTGAAATTATTCATAAACGTTTCAACGTAGAGCGAAATTACGACGAATTCTACGTTCACTACGACGGATGTGATCGTAGATTGGATCAATGGCTACCTCCTGAGCAGTACGTCTATCAAAATTCTACTATTGATACGTTCACAGTACAAAGTTTAATTAAAATAACGTTTTTTCAGAGTGAAAGAATTACCGGACGAGAATGAAACCCCTGGTAGTAAACCCGTTGAACCTATTCCCAGCGAAGTTATTGCTGTTTCCACAATCGACGCTAACGAAGGCGGATACCGAAAAATTACTCGTAATCAGAAAAGACGACATAATGAAATCAATCACGTTCCAAAAGTAAATCAAAATTTCCACTCATTACTTTCGTTCATCGAACGACAAATAATTAATTACCGAATGAAAATTTCTTTCGTAGTCTCTGGCCGAAATGGATCCAGAAACAGCTGCTTTGGAAAGAGAACACGAAGCTTTAACCAGAGTAAAGTACATAACGAAAATACAAATCGGCTGCTTCGAGATTGACACCTGGTATTTCAGTCCTTATCCAGACGACTATGGCAAAGTACCAAAATTATGGATATGCGAATACTGCCTGAGATACATGCGTTTCGAAATGTCGTACAATCTACACAGAGCCGAATGCAACTGTCGACAACCTCCTGGCAAAGAAATCTACAGATACGGTTCGATTTCCATTTGGGAAATGGACGGCAGCGTGCATAAAATGTATTGTCAAAATTTATGCCTCATGGCCAAGTTATTCTTGGATCATAAAACGTTGTTTTTCGACGTGGGTCCTTTTATGTTTTACGTGATGTGTCAAGTGGATAAAAATGGAGCTCATATTATCGGATATTTTTCAAAAGTCAGTATACGTTTGGTTATTTTAAAGGAAAATTTCAACTCGAGACTAACTTTTATGTTAATTTTTAGGAAAAATTTTCTTCCGAAGGGAATAACGTCGCGTGTATATTGACTTTGCCACCGTACCAGAGAAAAGGATATGGAAAATTGTTGATCGCTTTCAGTTACGAGTTGAGTAAAATAGAAGGAGCAATTGCCAGCCCGGAAAAACCTTTATCCGATCTCGGATTATTATCTTATCGATCTTATTGGTCTTGGGTTTTACTTCAACATCTAAATTGCTCGTACAAGCCACTTTCCATTAAAGAATTAAGGTACATAAGTAAAACCACGATTGGATCCCCGCAGTACTGATTTTTTGGCACCATCGAAAAGCCAAGTCCAATTATAGTCCAATACTTCGTACATACGTAAAATTCAAAATTGGAGGGCAGGAAGGCGTCCAACCAAAATTTTTATAATGACCAAAATGATTTCCAGGAAGTCAAGCTACAACTTTTGTCTGAAATTTTTTCAAATTGAACCCCTCCCTCCCTACCGATTTTGCATAACACTCCGAAGATGCTAATTAAAAATGAAATAGTGGGAGAGGCAGAGGCTAATTTGAAAATTTTTTCAAATAAAAGTTGTAGCTTGAAATCCTAGGAATAATTTTGCTTATTACAAAAATTTCGATTGGATCTCTCCCTCTCCTCCGATTTCACATAATGTCAGGCAGATGCTTTTTCAAAACTAGGGAACGCGTCCAAATGAAAAACTTTTCATACAAAAGTTGTAGATTGAGGTCCTTCAAGTAATTTCAGTTGTTATGAAATTTTCAATTAGACCCTCCCCTCCCCTCAAATTCAGCATAATAGGACTTGGATCACTTTAGATACTTATATTATTAAAAACTGGTGAAGGTAGGGGTCCAATTGAAAAGAATTTCAAACAAAAGTTGTAGTTTGAAGTCTTAAAAATAATTTTTATTATTACAAAAATTGTGATTGGGCCCCTCCCTGCCCTTCAATTTTGAATTTACGCATCTGTACAGTATTGAACTTAACAAAATTTCGATGGTGTCAAAAAATCAGTACTGCGGGGATCCAATCGTTTAAAACCTTCCATTTGCGTAATTATATGTGCAATCTGTTATCTAATTCTTTTTTTTTTTTTTTTTTGTAGTCATAAAACCAGTATTACAGAAACCGATATCATCTCAACCCTTCAGTCGATGAATTTACTCAAATATTGGAAAGGCAATCACGTAATTAGTGTGACCGCGAAATCGCTTCAAGATTTATCGAGACAATACAAGAAACCAAAATATCACATAGACAGATCGTCGATCAGATGGACACCTCCATATAAGAAGATAAATAACCGACATAATAAAATTTCGTAATATTTTAAATAAGCAAAAAGCAAATAAATATAGTTTTAAGATTTTATTGTATTTTTTTTTTGTATTTTTTCAACATTAAATTAAAATAGCTACGGACTCACGTCGACGTTTTCAGCACTACCTAAATCATCGAAAAAAGTCTCCACTTCAGAGTTGACGTTTTGAGCAGCTGGGTTGTCTGTTGAAGATATATTCAATCCTGGTTGACTAGTCAAATTAGTATTTACACTCGGCAAAGCACCGTTCGCAACGTTTGAAACGTTTTCAGCGACTGGGTTGTCTATCGAAGCTATATTCAAACCTGGACCACTGGTCAGATTAGTGTTTACACTTGGTAAAGCACCGTTCGCGATGCTTGAAACGTTTTCAGCGACTGGATTGGCTATCGAAGCTATATTCAACCCTGGACGACTCGTAGAAATAGTGCTTACACTTGGTAAAGCACCGTTCGCGATGCTTGAAACGTTTTCAGCGACTGGATTGGCTATCGAAGCTATATTCAACCCTGGACGACTCGTAGAAATAGTGCTTACACTTGGTACAGCACCGCCCAGGTTGCCGGATATGTTATTCCATATTTCTCCGATCGTTGGAATTGATCCACTGGCGGCAGAACTCTGTCGAGCAGCAGTAGCAACTCCGTTAGGGAAGAATATTTGACTGGATACCGGTGGAGATCGTGAAAGTGAGCCTACAGTGCCTACACTGCCGACAGAAGCCAACTGATCGATACTCGGAATATTGAAGAAGGTTTGCAGTACGTTGGTGGGATTCGTGTTGACTGTCAATTGACCGTTGAGCTCTTGTAGCAGGGTATTCGCTGTATTCATACCGATGCTAAGAAGTCTGGTGGCTAAAGCTTGAGAAGTAGATCCGAGATTAGCCCAAACTACATCTCCGTTCACAGAAGTGTTTCGTAAAACGTCTACGAGCACGGCGACTCCTCCTAATGCTGAAGCTATCCGGTCAGCGATCAATTCCGTACCTCGGCGCAGTACATCGATTCCGGCAGTTCCGACGGTCGTAGGAGTACCGGAGAATACGGTTCCGGTCCCGACAGTTGTGGGAGTACCGGAATATACGGTTCCGACGTTGACATCTGTAGAAATTCCAGGAATATTGCCACTGGTAGACAGAGTCTGACGAGCCACTGGAATAGTCACCGCCGGAATCGAAGCTCTTTGAAGAACTGATCCAGAAAAAGTACGACGATTACCACCGGAAGTGCTCAGCTGCAAAGTTAAGCTTTCCGATTGAGAGATCTGAAACCAAAAAATATTCGTCAAAAGTACGAAAAAATAAATGCATTAACCGACAGCAAAATTAATTCTTACCTTCAACAGGACGAATAAACACACAACCCACGTAGCGTTCATGATTACTAAATAAAGCGAAACGTAGAGTTACCACGTAAAATTACACTTGAAAAAGAAAATGATACCAGACAGGAGTATTCCGCCGCTTTATATAGTATTTTTTATACCATTACTGACCTAAATTTTGGATAATTTTCCAAAACACCGGCGCGTAATTAAAAAAAGGTTAATGATTTACGACACGAAACATTCCACTCATAATTTTAGGTACCTACGTTAAATCGATGAATTTAATCATTTGATATTTGACACGATTTCTAAACTACATATAATCATTTTTTTTTTCAAAAGTACATACTTACTTGATCTATTTAATGGTTTCATACAAGGTGAGAAAAAAAAACACTAGTGGAACTATTACGACCATTAATTGATCAAGATGATGAAAAATACATGTTCAAAACAACAATATTTTATCGATTAACAGTTTCGTACTTACAAGATATTCTACAATGTAACATTTTCAAATTAAATGGTGGGGTTTTCGCTCTCAAGCAGTCTTCTTCTTTGAAGTTCTTTCCTATCGACAACTTCGACACTTTTGAATTTAAATTTATCGAAGGAGAATAAATACACCTCTTTATCTTCCTCAACCGGCGTTACTGAATTATACGAGTCTACAACTAAAAAGAAAAAACATGCAAACCATTAGAAATTACGACGATTAAAATCTGGTCAAGAATTATGAAAGATTTCTCACGTGGATGTTCCGTTTTAACGGTAGGAGCTTGATCTTTTTCACTGAAAACTTTCCATAGAACTCTGTTGAGAAGATAAAGACTTACGAAGAAGTAAGCAATGGCAAATTTTTCTTTCTTTTTCAATGCCTTATCGTATCCAATGGGTTTCATGCTTCCTTTCAACCACGAACGAAAGGATCTTGGTTCGTAGAATTTCCATGGACTTTCCTTCGGTTCTTTCATATTGAGTTAGGTGACTGTAAACTTGCTGTAAACTGTAATCAAAAATTACATTATTTTACTAGCAGAAGTTGTATTTAAAATAATGTACAAACAATGTAAGTACGTGCATCAGATACTTACTTAATCAATTTTTCACTGGGCTATTCTACCATGCCAAAGTATCAAGTATTCTTTTTTAAAAAACCAAACCGAAGCACCCGAATTCTGTTCAAATTTCAATTTTTTTCTCAGCTTATCACTCGAGCTTATCAGTCGCAGCATAGTCGCAGCAAGTCGCAAGACGATCGGCTATTTTTACGGAGAGCCCTTGCCGATTCATTTGCTCACCTTGAATTTTTTAACAAGTCCAGTGCTACATAAATACTTTACATTCAAAATTGAAAGGGAGGGAGGGGTCCAATCGAAATTTTTGTAATAACTTAAAGTATTTGTAAAACTTCAAGCTACAACTTTTGTTTGAAAATTTTTTCAATTGGGCCCCTTACCTCCCCCCAGTTTTTAATAATGTATTTTGAATAAGTGTGAATAAGTTATATTACTCAAAATTGGTGGGGAAGGAGGGGTCCGATTGAAATTTTTGTTATAACCAAAATTATTCATATTACTTCAAGCTACAACTTTTGTTTGAAATTTTTTTTAATCGGGCCCTTACCCCTCCCCCTGTTTTTAATAACGTATTTGAATGAGTTAGATTATCCAAAATCGGAGGGGAGGGAGGGGTTCAATCAAAATTTTTGTCATGGCCAAAATTTTTCTTAAAATTTTGAGATACAACTTTGTTGCAAAAATTTTTCAATTGGATCCTTTCCGGCTTTCCCCTTCACCCTTCAATTTTTAATTAGTATTTTGGGAGTGTTATGCAAAATAAGTGGAGAGAGAAGAGCTCAATTGAAAAAGTTTTCAAACAAAAGTTGTTGCTTGCGAAGTTCCACTAATTTGGTTATCACAAAAATTGCGATTGGACCCCTCCCTCCCCTCCAATTTAGGATAATTCAACTCATTCAAATACATTATTAAAAACAAGAGGAAGGTAAGGGGCCCAATTGGAAAAATTTTCAAACAAAAGTTGTAGCTTGAAGTACTAGGAATAATTTTGGTTATAACAAAAATTTCAATTTGACCCCTCCTTCCTTCAGTGGCGTATCTAGGATGAAATCATGGGATGGGTTTAAATTTTGTTTTTGAGAATGGTTATTATGAAATAAAATTGTTAATTTTCACTACCTAATAACAAAAAAAAAAAAAAAAATACTTGAAAATTAAAAAAAATTATTTAATTATAAAAGTAGAAAAATTCAAATTTAGAAAAATAAACTCCATCTATAAGCCCGTTTCCGATGGGCGTAATAATTTAGCTATTATAAACTTCCTACCAAAAGTTCAAAAATTGGGAAAATTTTGTAATTGGAAATTAAGAAAAGTCATCCCAAAAGATTATTGGAAAAAAATTCAATTTTAAAAAAATTTAAAAATGTTTTTTCAAAATTTTTAGTATTTAATTTTGGGAAATCAAAAACAAAATCTCTAAAATAAATTACAATGTTTCTACTTTCTATTCGTGAGAATTCAAAGAAAATCTTCCCAAAAATTGAAAAAAATTCAATATTTTGAAAAATGTGACTAAACTAATTTTTTTGAAAATTTATCATAATTAAAAATTAATGAGTAAAATTTTGCAATTTAAAAACTGAAAAAATCTAGTTTTGAAAAGTAGAAAAAAATCTCCTTGAAAAAAAATTCGAAAAAACCCATCTTGAATTTTTTTTTTAAAGTAGGTAACAAATATGATTTTTGAAAATTCAAGAGAAAATGATCTCTAAAAAGTAAAAATTGAAGAAAATTCATTGATGAAAATAATAATAAAATATTTAAAAAATTACTTAATTTTTATTTTTGAAAATTTATGAAAAATTTTTCGAAAATTGAAAAATTTTGAAAATTTTGTATTGAAAATTAAGAAAAGTTATCATCGAAAACTTGTTGAAAAAAATTCAGTTTTGAAAAAATTTTAAAATGTCTTTTTCAAACTTTTTAGGATTCAATTTTTGAAAATCAAAAAAATATCTAAGCAAAGGAAAAATTTAAAATTGAAAAAAGTAGTCAAAAAATTTACACAGTTTCTCTTTGTGAAAATTCAAATAAAATCTTCCTAAAAATTGAAAAAAATTCAATAAGTATGCTGAAGAATTTGGCTAAACTAATTTTTTGGAAAATTTATTATGATTAAAAATTATAGTGAATAAAATTTCAGAATTGTAAAATTTAAAAAAAATATTGGTAGTTTTGAAAAATATACAAAAATTACCTCAAAAAAATGGAAAAAATCCATCTTGAAATTTTTGAAAATTTTTGAAAATTCAACAGAAAATGAACACTAAAAATAAAAATAAAAATTATTCTTGAAAAAAATGAAAAATCTCATTATTTGAAAATTTAAAAAAAATCATGTATGACTAAAAAATTTGAAAAATTCATTCTTGAAAAATAAATTACCCAAGTATGAAAAAAATTATCCAATTTTCATTTTTGAAAATTTATAAAAAAATCATTCCAAACATTGAAAAATTTGACCAATCTTATTTTATGAAAATTCATTGTGACTAAAAATTGGGAAAATTTTGAAAAATCCTATTTTTGAAGATTTAATAAAAATTAGGGACGCATTTCTAGAACTAGAACGTTTCACAATTTTAGGAAATTTTTGAAAAATATGTAAAATGAGCATCTTTGTTATGCAAGGTTTTTGAGGTATATCAAAGCTTTTTTTATGCATAATGGGAGGTGTTTGGACCCCAAAACCCTCCCCTTAAATACGCAATTGCCTTCCTTCCCCACCAATTTTGAGTAATATAACTTATTCACATTATTAAAAACTGTGGGGAGGTAAGGGGCCACAAAAATTTCGATTGGACCCCTCCCTCCCTTTCAATTTTGAATATGAAATATTTATATAGCACTGGACTTGGTAAAAAGTTCAAGGTGAGCAAATGAAACAGCAAGGGCTCTCCGTAAAAATAGCCGATCGTACGCGCACGCGCACGATGCAGACCTCAGTGATTTTCAAAGTTCATCGAAGTTCATTATTTTCAGAGAAAAAAAAAACTTTACAGAAGATTTATTTTTGAATTTGATGCTAAAGATTTGATGTTGATTGAACTTTCATAAAAGTTTGATTTCGAAAACGATAACGACGGAGGAAACAGAATTCGATCAAACAATGAGCAAACTTTTTGAAAATGAAATTCACTAGCATTTTATTAAACGTGATCGTACAAAATCAAATCTTTTTCGTGATGTCCACCAAATTAATAAGGGTAGAATTTGAAGTATTCGGAAAAGTGCAAGGTAGATAAATGATTTAATTAAATATATTAATATTATTAGATGCTTTATAACAAATCCAAACCTTCTTGATTTTCACCTTATTCACTTATTCTTGTTTTTTCAGGAGTATTTTTCCGAAAAGTAAGTATGCTCGAGCAAAGTATGATAACCGATTACAATAGGTACTCATAGAATTATTCATTTTACAAGTTCACTCAAGAGAAATGTCTGGAACTTGGCTTAAAAGGCTGGTGCATGAATACGCCCACTAAAACGGTGAAGGGAGTAATCGAAGGCGAAGTTGAAAAAATAGAAGTGATGTATGATTGTTACTCAAATAGTCAAATACTTACAGCTACTTTTGTTAGAACTTAAAAATTGATCAGTAAAATTTTTTAATAGGAAAAAATGGTTGCAAGAGAAAGGGAGTCCAAAAAGTAAAATCACTAAGGCTGTCTTTTCCGATGACAAACCCATCGATAGCTACTCTTTCAAGAGTTTTGATATTCGACGATAGAATCCTTAGAATCACTCGAGAGATTGAAAGCACTTACTTATGAAACGTGTAAGCGGAATAATACTTCTGTCACTTATTTTTTAAATTAATTTTGTATCACTGTAAAAGTAATTTTTTCCACCAATAAAACGACTATACTTAGAAAATTATAGACTTTATTTCACTTTACAAAGGCACAACGTAAAAAACTGAATCGTCATTTTTATACAATGATTAATGACAAAACAATCTACAGTAGGTAATTAGGTATATAAAATAACATAACGATAAACTTGAACGGTAACGCGTATAAAGTTGAAATAGTTAATAAAAAAACGAGTCTTATTAGGTAATTTAAACTTCAAATAATTTTTAAAAATATTACTTATAAATAAAAATACATGATTCGACCGATCAAACACCTACCCACGTTCATCAGTCTCCAGACTTGTACAGCAGGTAACCTTAATATAACCAAAATTAATATTATTTGGTATAATTTTCAAACACGAGTAAGAAAATTTGAAATTATACTTTAAAAAACGAGCCCTAGTCGCTGCTGCTACTACTACTACTACTGCTGCTTTTTTTATGATGCTTGTGATGGTAATGATGATGATGGCCATGGCCCATCCCTTTACCCAAAGCATAAGCTCCGACTCCAACACCGGCGATAGGAACGCCATATTTCAATGCTTTTTTGGCCATTTTCCTCTGGTGTTTCGCTATCTTTTTCTGTAAAATGAAACAATCGTTGAATTAGAATATCACGAACGATTAATCTTGTAAAAATACACTAGTACAACTTACCGGGTTCACAGATCTGGCACTTATGGCAGCGCCAACTACACCAGTTCCTATCATACCTCCGAGAATACCTTTATTGTGATTCTGAAATACGAAAGGAACAATCAGAATGGTTCAACAGATTTTCAACGTTGATCGTTGATGAAAGTACAAATACAGATGAACTCACCGGTTGAACATAGGATCCTCCAGCACCAGGATAAGGCACAGAACCAGGCTGCGTAGGATAATGTCCTCCGGCCATAGGTACAGATCCATACGGAGGAGGAGCCCCAGGATACGGCGGAGCAGCACCAGAATATGGTGGTGCTGACCCAGGATAAGGAGGAGCAGCATTGTACGGTGGCGGAGCACCAGCATAAGGCATCGTCGAAGAAGACCCAGAAAGACGTATTTCGTTCAGCATCACTTCTCCGTCGATGGCAAGATGCGTTATACGATTACTCGGTATTCGATGACCCATGTAGAACACAGTCTGGTGATCGAATACGATCTAAGACACAAACCACGAGTTGAGAGAATGATAATCTAGATACCGTTATCGTGCATCCAAACACTTACCACAAATCTGGAAGCTTCGCAAGTGATATCGATTTGAAATGGTCGACTTCGAGCCAGTGGCATACCTCCGAGAGTTTCTTCGACACCCCAGACGTAGTTTTGAATCGAATTACGAATAATAACGTTCCTGTTGAAGTCCGGCGATAAGTGCAGCGCTACGTCGGCTCGAGGTGAGACACTTGGGCCACATTGCAAGTTGATCGAAAACCTAGAAGCAGATTTTTGGGTCAAAGTTTCGTTCGTTTGTTTGGGTTCTGTAGCTTATCTATTGGATGAACCTCGAGCTGTTATAGAACGTACCTGTTGGCGTTTAAATGTGTATTTCCAATTATTGTCAATTGATTACCGATTGCTAGACCTCCGGGTAGGGCTTCCACCAAAGGGATAATCTAAAATAAGACGTAATTTGTTAAAAGTAAAATAACACGTACGCTAATCATATTTCATCATGAATATTATCTATGAAATTCCATTATTGTAATCACATTATGAAAGTATATAAAACTTACTGGATTCACAAGTTGTAACTTTTGCATTCTTCTGTTAATTGATCACTCTTCGAACTATAGAAACAATTTGTTCGTTGTAACGAAAATTGAAAATAAAATGAACTAAATTTCAGTGTTTTCCACTCGACGTATCTCAATCATAAACAGGTTCAGTTTCGTGTTTCTGTTTGGGTTGATAAAAATAATGAAATGAAAGTGATTCATGTATGATGACGTAAGCAAATCAACGTACGTAATTTACGTGACGTAATAAAATGATGACGAATCGCGACTCAATCAGTGTAATGAACTTACAGAAGTGAAAATTAAATTAAACTGATGATTTTTGGTGTCAATGAAAATAAAAATAATAATTATATTAATCAAGTTCAAGTGCAACATAGGATTTCCTACAAGGTTCTTTCGTTTTGCTCATGCTGATGCTAATACGTGATACCTATTCCTTCTCCTTGACTACAATAAATTTTCAAAATGAGGGGTGCTTTATAAAAACAACCATAGTCAAAAAAATAAATTTTACAGGAGACCGGAATAACGTATTCAAATCTAAAAATTGATTTTTGACATAAACATCTTCAGAAAATCTCATTCAAACAAAAAATCGCCAATTTTTTTCGACAAAGTCTTGTAGCCTGTAGGTAGGTATGAATTCTTTTTTGACAAAAAATAAAATAAAATCTTCAAAAAATCGTAAAAACAATTTTTTTGACAAGAAATCGTCAAAGAAATTTTTTTTGGTAAGAAATTAAAAAAAATTGTCCAAAAAAATTTTCTGATAAAAAAATCTTTAAAAAATCATTGATAAATTTTCAAAATATATTTTTTCGACAAAAAATCGAAAAAATAATTTTTGACAAGAAAATAATAGGTAGAAAAAAAATTCTGATAAAAAAATCTTTAAAAAATATTTTTTTGACAAAAAATCTCCAAAAAAATGTTGATAAGAAAATCTTTAAAAAAAATTTTTGACAAAAAATCTTTTAAAAATCTTCAAAAAATACTTCTTTGACAAAAAATCTTCAAAAAAAAATTTTTGACAAAAAAATCGTCAAAATAAGTTTTTGACAAGAAATTTAAAAAAAATTCAATAAAAAATCTTTGAAAAATCTTCAAAAATAATTTTTTTGACAAAGAAATATTTATTTGACAAAAAATCTTCAAAAAAATTTTCTTGACAAAAAATCCTATCATAAATTTATTTTCCATAGAAATCTCAATTTTTTTTTCTAAAAAATACCTTTGTATGATGATCAGTAGTTCAGTACATTTTTAGAAAAAAATTTCTTCTCAAAAAATCTAATAAGAATCTATTGGCAAACATTTTTTCATGAAAATTTATTCTTACATAAAAATCATAAGTACACTGAAATAGGTACAGTCATCTATGGTTCTGTGTTAGATAGTTTGGAATCGTGGAATTTGTAACTCGCAAAGAAAAAATTCTAAATAGCCGGGAAAAAAACGAAAATAGCAAGAATTTTTTTTTTTTTGAAATTCAGTAAAAACTATATCTACCTAAACTAAACACACGAAAAATTTTCATTTTTTCCCTCGAGGAATTTTTTTGCGATGATTTTAACGTGTTTGGCAGAATTTTCTAAAAATCCATCAAAGTTTCACAAGCCCCCCCCCCCCCCCCCCGCCAGCCACACACCCATACTACCTATATGGAATATGACTCTGGTAATGGAGCTAAACGTGCAGCTCCAAATTTTCCTTAGAATAGGCCCCTATGATTAATCATCAAATTTTCCGTAATGTCAAAAAATGTAATAAGTAAATTTTTTTCAAATTTTGAAAAATTTTACAACATTCCCTTTAAAAATGCTGACTATGGTTGTTTTTACAAAATAATCAGCTAAAACACGTACTTTTGAAGTTGAAAAAAATTGATGATGACTAAATTTTTTTTTAAATTTTTATCACCATCGTTTTTCTTGAATTTTTAAAAAAAGACAAAAATTTAAAAAAACTGAAAATTGTAAAATCAAAAGAATGCAATTGAAAATTTAGAGCAGAAAAATTGAACAATTATTCAATTTTTAAAAAATACAAAAACTGAAAATCGAAAAATCAAAAAAATCAAACTAAAAACTTTGGAGCAGAAAAATTGACAATTGAATTGAATTTTTAAAAAAATGAAAGAAGTAAAAATTGAAAAAACAAAAAAATGAAATTGAAAATTTAGAGCAGAAAAATTGAACAATAAATTAAATTTTTAAAATTTAGACAAAAATTGAAAAAACTAAAAATTAATTTAAAAAATTGAATAAACATTTTTTCTAATTTTTGACTATGGTTGTTTTTACAAAGGACCCCTCAAATATAACCATCATCCGGACTTTTGTAATAATTAATTTTGTACCTAGGTCTACAATTCTGTCAAGTAACAGTAATCGAATTTTTTAAGAGTTCAGGAGTTCAATTTAAATTAAAACTACTCATAAATGCATTATCGTAATTTTAATAGCAGCATAAAAACGTACAAAACTGTTTACACAAAACGAACATTTTTATACAAAAATTGATTAAATTACAATGATCATCGATAAGTAACTCTTGAGCAGAAAAAATGAACACAGATTGCAATATTTATTAAGTTAGAATTTAGAAATCAGATCAGCTAACCTACATTAATGATAATGATCGATAGTTTGACTTTGAGAAAAAATAAAACCAGATTGACGTTTTGTTAACTTTTCTCGACTATTTGGCAATTCATTCGTTAACCTGGAAAATGTAAAAAAAAAAAAAAAAAAAAAATAGTAGTTTATTTTCCTAGTTGGATAATATATTTTACGTTACGAGGGAGAAAAGGGCTTCTTTATACTACCGAAAGATCAGCGAGAGGTATATAAAGTAGCACTTTATCTCCCTAGTAACGTAAAAAAACATTATTCAATGACTTTCTTCAAATGAGTGGGTTGATACAAAATAATAAATTGTATCAATACCTACATAACTTTGCATACTTACCCTGACAACATTCGATACACCATCATTACATCCAAAGGTAATGACTTCAAAGTAATTTTCCCACTTTCTTTCCCAAACCTCGACTGTACAATTTTTACAATCTTTGGTCTGAAAATTCAATGCAACATTTGAAATATTATAGGTAATTTTTCAAACTTTTGTATTTAGGTATTATGAAAACAGTGGCGTATCTAGGATAACATCATGGGATGAGTTCAACTTTTGTTTTGGAAAGTAGTCATTATGAAATAAAATTTTTAATTTTCACTCATAACAAAAAAAAATAAATAATATCTAATAATAAGAAAAGTCATCCTTAAAAATTATTGGAAAAAAAATCAATTCTGAAAAAAAATTTTAAAATATTTTTCAAAATTTTTAGAATTCAATTTTTGGAAATCAAAAAAATCTTCGAGTTAAAAAAAATTCAACCTTGGAAAATTGAAAAAAAAAATCAAAAAAATTTACAGTTTCTATTATTGTAAAAATTCAAGGAAAATCTTCACAAAAATTGAAAAAAATTCAATATGTTGAAGAATTTGAGTAAACTAATTTTTATGAAAATTTATCATAAAAAGTAAGTAAGTAAAATTTCGGAATTTTAAAATTAAAAAAAAAAAAACGTAGTCTTGAAAATTCAAGAAAAATTATATTAGAGAAATTCATTCTTAAAAAATAAAATACTTGAAAAATACCCAATTTACCTATTGAAAATTAAGAAAAGTCATCCTTAAAAATTATTGGAAAAAATTCAATCTTAAAAAATTTTTAAAATGCATTTTTCAAAATTTTCAAAATTCAGTTTTTGATGATCAAAAGAATTTCTAAGCAAAGGAAAAGTTCAACTTTGAAGTATTGAAATAAAATAGTGAAAAAAATTACACAGTTTCTATTTGTGAAAATTCAAGGAACACCTTTCCAAAAATTAAAAAAAAATCGATTGTTGAAGAATTTTATTAAACAATTTTATTTTTTTGAAAATTTACCTATAGTTAAAAACTGGTTGGTAAGTAAAATTTCGGAATTGTAAATTCAAAAAAAAAAAAACTATTTTTGAAAAGTAGAAAAAAAAATTTGAAAAAATCTACCTATGAAAATTTTTTAAAAAGTAGCAAATATCATGTTTGAAAATTCGATAGAAAATGATCTCTAAAAATTGAAAAAATTCATTTTTGAATTTTTTTTGGAAATTTAAGAAAAATTATTAACCTATAAAAAATGTAATAAATAAATTCTTGAAAAATTAAAAAATATTAGGAAAATTACCTAGTACCTACTATATCTAGCTACCTACCCAATTTTCATTTTTGAAAATTTATGAAAAATCATTCCAAAATTTGAAAAAAAAACAATATTTGAAAAATTTGACCAATCTCATTTATTTTTTGAAAATTTAATCGTACCTAACTAAAAATTGGAAAAATTTTAAAAAATCTCATTTTTGAAAATTTAAAGATGCATTTCGAGATATTTTCATTATTTTAGGAAATTTTTTAAGTAATATGTAAAATGAGCATCTTTGTTATGCAAGGTTTTTGAGGTTTTTTAAAGTTTTTTTTTTGATAATGGAAGGGGTTTGAACCCGAAAACCCTCCCCTTAAATACGCCACTGTATGAAGGCAGGTAGGTAGAGGTACCGACATGGATAACTCTGCCACGACAAGCGTGAGTACAAATTTCCAAATCCAATTCCGTTCTCAGTCCAGTTATCACCTGAAAATAATTCAAACAATTGTCAGGTACTTTGAAGTTCAGACGTTCTACAGTCCAACAGAAAGCTGCTTACTTGAGTAGTTCCGCCGAAGATTTTATTCAATTTTTGTTTACAATTCCAAATTCTATCGGCATTAAATCTATTTATGATTCTCTTAGCTACAGTTAAAATTTCAGTCGTATTAGGATTGGCTGGACGTTTGTAGCCTGGTGTACTCTCCAGTTTTCCACTTGGTACTGCTCGTTTTTGAAGAGATCTACCACCGCGATGGGCTTCGGTATGATTTGGTTCAACAATCTACATAAGATATATGATATGAATAATTGAAAATCAAACTCAAACACGAATATCGAATCTATTTCGTAAACTATCCCTTGCGTATATTTACACCGTACAAATAAAAATATCCAAGTCAACCCAGGGTTATTTTTTATGAATGATTCATTCATATGCATTATCAGGGTACCTACTACCTAGTGGATGTTGTTATTTCCACCAGCCTGGGTGAGTAGTTGCTCGGATTTGTTTGCTCATGCTTCCTACTTCCAGACTTCCATCAGTTCAGATTCTGAACTTACAAAATTTCTTTCAATTAACATGTAATTTATTCGAAATTGAAGGGGAGGGATGGCTCGAATCGAAATTTTTGTAATAACTAAAATTATTTTCAAGACTTTAAGCTACAAGTTTTGTTTGAAAATTTTTTCAATTGGACCTCTACCTTCACAATTTTTTAATAATTCAAGTGTCCAAGCCATTATGCAAAATTGGAGGGGAGGGAAGGGTCTAATCGAAAATTTTATAATAGCAAAAATTATTTCTTCGACCTCAATCTACAACTTTTGTTTGAAAAAATTTTCAATTGGACCCCTTCGCCAAATTTTGAAAAAGTATCTACCTGATATTATGTGAAATTTGAGGAAAGGGAGAGATTCAATCGAAATTTTTATAATGACCAAAATTATTTTTAGGATCTTGCTCTACAACTTTTATTTGAAAATTTTTTCAATAGGTTCGTTCCTCGCTCATTCATCTGGAATTTTTAATTAATATCTTCGAAGTTTTGTGCAAAATCAGTGGTGAGGGGGGGGGGGGCAATTTAAAAAAAACTTCAAACAAAAGTTATAGCTTGAAGACCTAGGAATAATTTTTGGATATTACAAAAATTTTGATTGGACCCCTCCTTCCTCTCCAAATTTGAATAAAATAAATGGCAATCGAAACTTGAAAGAAATATAGTGGGGAGGGGGTCCAATTAAAAAAAACTTCAAACAAAAGTTATAGCTTGAAGACCCAGAAATAATTTTGGATATTACAAAAATTTTGATTGGACCCCTCCTTCCCCTCCAAATTTGAATAAAATAAATGGCAATCGAAACTTGAAAGAAATATTCCAAGTCCAGAGATTCAGTTGATTCATTTCTATGAACTACTCACCCAGGCTGGTGGAAATAACAACACCCCTACCGAGTGCAAAATGAAGATTGAAGAACAACACAAGGGCGTAATTAATTATACTAGATAATTTTTCAAGAAAATAAAATAAAAGTAGATTTCAGGTACTTACTTCGGAAAAGGCAATCGCACTGACTACAAAAAGCACTAAAAATGAAGTAAAAATAACGACGAGGTTGGAATTGGTAAAAAGTGCCATTTTATTGGAATTACTATAGGTACTCGGACTCGGTTAAATCACAGCAATTTTCACGAGTGTATGAATAACGAGTGAACGAAGAGAGGTAGATGCGATGGTGATATTGTGTTATAAGAACATTATATTAATTAAAGACTACCAAACTAAAGTGACAATAATAATAATTTCACGACTAGGTTATTTAATTCGAAGAAGAGAAGAGAGCTTTTCATTCACAAGGAATGTTGTTTTTTCGGCGCACTGTTTAATGCGCAATTGTACCAAGTGGCAACACTGTTTATGCCGAACCAATCTTGAAAACCTCGAAATTAATGTTGATTATATTTTTTCGGACCATCCAACTTGAAAAATGGAGAAAAATTAATCGTCAGCATGACGTAAGTATTAAGAACTAGATGCATCCGGTTTAATTGTTCACAGATGATCGAAATGGTGAATTTCAAACGTCGAAAAATGCCCCATTGGCCATTGCCCACGAAATCATTGTTATCGACACAGGTAGGTAATACACCATCGAATTCAAAATTGAAGTTTATTTCATTCAACAGGTCGTATATCTGTGTTCTCTACAACACAAAATACACATTAAAACATTAGCTTAAGATTACGAGTAAACTGGTATAGATAGGACTTGTATAAAAAATGATCAGTTCGACGTTAAATAGGTACATTAACGTCTGTCTTATGTATTAAAAAATTAAAAATTAAGTAAATTATGAAAGTAGTAAAAATCTCAATAATAATCTCAATAATTATTGAGTATCGGCGACAGTAGTAGGATACCAATTTTGAGTTCGTGTCGGTTTCGGATCGCTGATATGTTTCGCCGATATTATATCAAAATTCTTCATTTCCAACAAAAGAGGAGACTCGTTAGCTTGAATCACTTTATTGTTATATATGAATTGAACCGTCGACAATTCCACGTTCTGTAATGAATAAAATTTATGTATTAACTGATGTAATCTCTTTCGAACGATAATGAATGCACAAAATACAAATAGAGTACTTTTAATTTAAGGTTTTCTCACCATTTTATCGCAGTAAGCTTTTATTAATTTCTTGAAAACCTGATGTGATCGAATTCGAAAATGTATGACGTTGATACAAGTGTCGTCTTTGATTGATTTGACTATCAAATTTAACGTATTCACCGGAGTTTTATCCTGAACATATAAATAGAATCAATGTCACAAATGAATCATTGCAAAATGCTAATGATCGAGTACACAGAACCGAAGTATTCATCAAAATTTATGCTTACCCCTGATGGAAGCGTAACACCTGTGGACACTGCTAGTTTCAGCTTTTCGAAGTCATTTCTCAACGATGTAATCTCGACTTGAGATTGGCAGACGACTTTCTTTATTTCTGCAACATCACCGACCAAAGAGTTCATCTTCTTCATCAATGCGTTGACATCCGATTCACCCAAAGCAGATTCGGAGAGTTTGGATTTGATATCTTCGACCGAGAAGGCAAGCTTTTGCCCAAATTCTTCGACTATCGAATCGATGTCCGTCATTATGCTCGAATATGAATATTTTCAACAAACTTTCACGCAAATGATCGAAAACTAAAGTAAAATTTCAAATTTACGAATAGATAAAACTCAAATAACAAATTACAACACACGGCACCAACACTGATAACAATTACATTCCAGCGAATTCGGTGTTGCAACGAGACTGCGTCCTCTGCGCAGGGCGGTGCTGGGTTCATTGCGCAGTCGCACGACTTGGCAACGGGTTGCGATTTCAGTGCGATTGCGCAATAGTCGAAGGCTTTGGTTTCAGTCAGAGCTGGCGCGACTCAGAGTTTCGAGTGTGAGTCGCGAGAATCGCATGCGAGCGACTCTGAGTTCGACTCTGAGTTCGATTCTTTTTCACAAGGAGTCGAAAAAAATTTGAAAAAATCGACTCATCACTAAGAGTCGAACATTAAACTGATTCACGACTCTTTTTGACTCACGACTCTTTTTTTACTTGCGACTCTTTTGATTCACAACTCTTCATATCACGACTCTTTTCATCTCTCAAACTCCCTTTTTCCGCGATTCGTGGGTAGTGTAACCTCGTGTGTTGTGTTAGTTTAGTTTTGATGGCTTTTTTAAATTTTTTCCGTTTTTTTTTTCATAAACAATGACATTTTTGATTTTATAAAAATGTGAAAAAATTTTATTTCTTGCTTTTTGATTTTTTTATAATTATTTTAATTTAAATTAACGTTACGAACTTTTTACTTAACAGTTAAGAAAGACAGATAAGAGGTTTCTTTTCTTTTCTTTTTTTATTTTTTCATTTTTTTCAGCTTTTATTTTAGCCTTTTTGCATGAATATTGAATGGTGGCATTTTTGATTTTATGAATGTTTAAGAATTTTATTTCTTGTTTTAGTTGTTTTTTTTTTTATATTTTAAATTTAAGATTAGATTACGAATTTACTGAGAATTTACTCAGAGTCAGAGAAGATGTTTCTACTTTATAAGTTTCTCCTTCCCTTTTTTTCAATTTTTTTTAGCTTGTTCCTTTTTTTACGAGAATATGATAGTTGAAATAAATTTTATTGGTTATAATTGATTACTGTACTTGAAAATTGAAAAATAATAAATATGTCGCACTAAAAAAACAAAAAAAGTAATTAAATTACAGAACATTTTAGTTTTTAAATGAAAATGAAATTTGAAAAGTGAAAAGAAAAATTTAGAGAAAAGAGTTGTAAAAGAATCGTATGAGAACAAAAATAAGAGTTTAGAAGGAGTCGGGGGAGTGAGTCGGGAATTAGTTGAAAAAAGAGTCGCGAAAGAGTCGCAAAAAAGATACGCGAGGAGTCGTTCATTAAAAGAGTCGGACTCATGAGTTTAATAAAATTTGTAAAGAGTCGCAAATTAGAAACTCTTCGATTCAACTATCAAAGAGTCGAACTAAAAGAGTTCGATTCCCAAAAGAGGTGAGTCGCGCCAGCTCTGGTTTCAGTACACCTGCAGCTACACCACCCAAACCTGCAGTGCTCGAGGGATGATTTGATTTTGTTGCTAACTTGCTAAGGGAAGGGAAAACAAGCAAGCATTCTTTATGATTTTTATGTATTATTTTTTATTTTTTAATATCAGAATATTTTACAAAGAAAACACGAAGTCCATGTTTTAAAAACCAGTTCAGGATTTAGGTTGATATTTTTATAGCTTCCACCCTACAACATACATCAACACTTTTCTGATCTCCTTGAGGGTAGTTTAACCATACTAGGCCTTAAGTAGTGATTACAGACTAGCTAATCTCCCATTTTCATTTTTCAGCTGTCAGCATCATTACTTAATAGGTAGGCAAGAAATATGTACCTTTTGGGGTCAGTTGATGGCAGTGGCGTATTTAAAGGGAGGGTTTCGGGGTCCAAACCTCTCCCATTGTGCATAAAAAAACCCAGTTTAAAATATGTACCAAGGTACCTCAAAAACCTTGCATAGCAAAGATGCTCATTTTACAATAATAATTATATTTTTCAAAAATTTTCTAAAATTGTGAAAAGTTATCGAAATGCATCCCTAATTTTTCTTATATTTTCAAAGACGAGATTTTTCAAAATTTTCTCAATGTTTAGTCACGATGAATTTTCATAAAATAAGATTGGTCAAATTCTTAGAGTTTTGGAATGTTTTTTCATAAATTTTCAAAAATAAAAATTGGTTAATTTTTTTCAATAGGTTTATTTTTTAAGAATGAATTTTTCTAATTTTGTTAGTATACCTACGTGATTTTTCTTAAATTTTCAAAGAATAAGATTTTTCAATTTTTTCAAGAATGATTTTTTTTTCAATTTTTGAGTTCATTTTCTCTTGAATTTTCAAGAATGATTTTTGTTGGGTATTTTCTTTTTTTTTAATTTCAAGATGGATTTTTTCCAATTTTTTTTTTTAGGGATGATGTTTTTCTACTGTTTGAAACTAGATTTTTTTTAATTTTACAATTTCGAAATTTTATTTGCTAATTTTTAATTATGATAAATTTTCAAAAAACATAGTTCAGTAAAACACTTATAATTATTAATTATATTGATTTTTTTTTTAATTTTTAGGAAGATTTTCCTTGAATTTTCACAAAGAGAAACTGTGTACATTTTTTTGACCATTTTTTTTCGATTTTTCAAAGTTGAATTTTTCCTTTACTTAATTTTTTTTTAATTTTCAAAAATTATTAAATCCTAAAAATGTTGAAAAAAATGCACTTTAGAAATTTTTCAAAATTAAATTTTTTTCCAATATTTTTTAACGCTAACTTTTCTTATACAAAATTTTCAAAATTTTTCAATTTTTGATATGATTTTTCATAAATTTTCAAAAATAAAAATTGGTTAATTTTTTTAATATCTATTTTTATTATTTTATCGGTGAATTTTCTTCAATTTTTAGTGATCATATTCTCTCGAATTTTAAAAAATCATATTTTTTGATACCTACGTATTTTGAAAAAATTTATGATGGATTTTTTCGTTTTTTTTTTAAAGGAAATTTTTTTCTACTTTTCAAAACTAGATTTTTTTTAAATTTTACAATTATTCCAAAATTTTACTTATTATATTTTAATTATGATAAAATTTTCAAAAAAATTAGTTTCAGTCAAATTCTTCAACATTTTTAATTTTTGGGAAGATTTTCTCTGAATTCTCACGAGTAGAAACAGCTTGTATTTTTTTGACTATTTAAGAGATTTTTTTGATTTTCAAAAATTGAATTCTAAAAATTTTGAAAAGTGCATTTTATATTGAATTTTTTTCCAATTATTTTCAAGGATGCTTTTCTTAATTTCCAATTACAAGCTTTGAACCCTTCCCGTGATTCCTAGATACGCCACTGGTTGATGGTTCAAATTATGGTACCAATTATTTTCAACATTCGTTCTAGTCTTAGTCTCTCATATATGTAGAGTAGAAAATACCTAGATCGAGATTCGCAGTAGGTACATTAGATTAAAGCACGAAGAAAATGACTGTTTTTATGCATGAGAATCTAATGAGAATCTCTGACACCAATTAACCAATCAAACTGCAAATTAGGTACTGAAGAATTAAATAATGTAGGTAGGTACCTATTTGCATACACGAGTTGGTTTTACAATTCTTTCGTTGCTCGATGTAATTTTTATATAAAAAAAAATACGAGTGAGGAGTGATTTCTACACATCAGTCGGATTGTGTAAAATTGAAACACACTATAATTTTTCCTAAAATGAATCTCATCAATTCTTTTTTTTTCTCTCAACAAGTGTGCTAGCTTTTCTTGGGGTAAGTAGGTAACTTCATGTAATCATGTTTTGAATATTTTTCCACTTGAGATAACAGATAAACGACAACTTTGAAAATCCATAATACCTACCCAACGAGTATATTGACAGGTAGGTAAGTACATATATTTTTGTGGCAACATCTTCGTATAACTTTTTGGAGATAGGAAAAATACCCTTGCAAATTCTCAAATCCCTCTCAGCTAATACAACCAGGTAACTGTCCTATTAAGTACCAATGTAAGTAATGTGTTGATGCACCTACGTATTCAAAAGATTCTTTCGAGCTCTTGCCTCTTGACAACAAATTTGACCCCAAATCCTCCTACGATGATTCATTAATAATTCTCTTTTATATCGCGAGCAAAGTACTCTACAATCAAAATAGGCCAATTTTCAAAGAAATCGTTGAATAGTTTCGTTTTTCTTTTGTGTCACACATTTATGCTACATTTATGTGACATTACTTATTTTATAAATTGCGCACGTGTATCACGTAGGTAGTTGAACCGGAATGCACTGGTACTAGTATCACCGCGCTCGCGAACGTATTCATAATTTCATATACAAAAGCGAGAAACTCTCAAAAATGTGAAAAAATTGCCAGCAAAATAAATGGTGTAAACGAAGTGTATCCAAATTCACCGGAAATGACAACTATCGCGAGCAAACTAATACACTAGCTAAATTGGCATTTAAATAAGGTATGTATTTCACTAATGCAGGTAAAAAATTTGAAAAATATTCAATGCTAGCATTTAATTATTATTTATTAATCTTATTTTTTTGAGAAAAAATCAATGTTTTGTAGAACAAACTTAGAAAACCAATTTTTGGAGGAGAAAATTTCATTTTAATAGGTATGTTTAAAGTACGTAATAACATTTTCAATTTTTTGAGGCGAAGGAGATTCTAAAAAATATTTTGGAAAAAATTCTTTTATTTTTTGAAAAAAAAATTATTTTTAATTTATATTTTGGAAAAATATTCTCAATTTATGTAGAGTAACCAATTTGTTTTTTACTGAAAAAAATTCTACAATTTTTTTAAATTAAAAATTTTTAAAATTTTCCTGAAGTAACATTATTTGAAAGTTTTTGGGGAGAAAAATTCTAAAATTTTTGGAAAAGAGAGTCGTTTATTAGAAGAAGAAAATCTCCAAAGTGAAAATTTTGTCAGAAATTTGGTAAAAAAAATTCAAAGTAACTATGAAATTTTTCATTTTTTCCCAAATAAAATTTACTTTAAAAAAAAAGCGCTCATTTTTAGAAGAAACAAAAAGAATTATTTTGAAATAAATTTGCAATTTTCATCCTATTTTGCAGAAAAATTCTTCAATTTTAGAAAAAAAAAATTTCAATCTGTTTGGAGAAAAAAAAAGTGTTTTTTATTAGTTTTGGAGAAAAAAATTTCATCATTTTTTGAGGAAAAAATGTTTTAAAATATTTTTAGAATAAAAATCGGCAATTCAATACTTTTGAAAAAATAAATCTTAATTTTTTGAAGTAAAAATGAGGGGTCCTTTGTAAAAACCACCATAGTCAAAATTTTCGAAATTTTTTTAATTCAATTTTCTAAACTAAAATTTTACGAGAAAGACGATGGTGATAAAAGTTTTTGAAAAAAATTTGGCCATCATCAATTTTTTTCAACTTTAAAAGTACGTTTTTTAGCTGATTATTTTGTAAAAACCATCATAGTCGGTATTTTTAAAGGGAAAGTGGTAAAATTTTTCAAAATTTGGAAAAAAATTTTATTGCATTTCTTGACATTATAGAAAATTTTATGATCAATTAACACCATCTGAATAAAATTTTCGCCCCCAAACCTGATCTGAACACGTTATTTCGGTCTCCTGTAAAATTTGATTTTTCGACTATGGTGGTTTTTACAAAGGACCCCTCAAATGTTATCAAATTTTCTCAGTAAAAAATTTTCAATTTTTTTCAAGTAGAAATTTTTTCAACTTTTTTAAGATAAGATTTTTTTAAATAAGAAATTATACACTTTTTTAAAATGATTTTTTTTTTTTTGAAAAAAATCTCACTTTTGGAGTAAAGCATTTTTATTTTTCAGAATAGGTATTCAAAGAGAAAAAAAAATCCCTTATTTTTAGAAAAAAAATCTCAGCTTGTTTGAAGAATAGAGAATTGAACATATGTGACCCGGCACGTTAAAAGGGACCTAGTAGGTATTTTACAAATTTTTCAGGAGAGTAAAAACAAACTTTGGAAATGAATATCTCTGGAACGAATGGACCGATTTTTCTAAAACTTTGGGGAATTGTTACTGGGTATAAGTGAAATATTTTCCAATATTAAAAAAATAATTATGGGCGAACATTTTTGTATAATGGCGCAAGGGAAATTCGACCAAACTCAGTGTTGCCAAAAAGGGGAAAAAATTTGTGATAAGTAAATTTTTGAAGTTTACTGATAAGAAATGTAACATTGATTTTAGGCTAAATTATGAAGATTTCGTGTGATAGGTGATCATAAGATGAAAAATACATCGAAAACCACAGAGATTACAGATTTACTAGGTCCCTTTTGTCATGCCGATTGAAAATATTGATTTTTTCGAAGTTTTTAGTGATTCAGGTGATAGACTTTGGTGAGTGGACCTCAGAACACCAAAAAAGTGAAAATCGATTTTTTACCTACTACCCGTCAAACAAACAAAAGGTAGTGCGGCCTTAGTCTGGCAACTAAAATGCGGCTATACAATTTCGAACTATCATAGTGTACATTTCTAGCCCAATTTATAGAAAAAACGGTAGTTTGGCGGCTAAGAAGGGGTAGCTATAATAAGCCGTTTGGCAACTTATTTTACATAAGAATTAAAGCCGCCGCTACCCATTTGGCACGGTTTCAAAGGTTGTTTTGCAGCCTTAAGGCAGCTATTCAATTTTATGGCAGAAATTTGTCTAAGTTCTAAGCAGTAAATTAGTTGTAACGCAGCCAGTTTTCCACCAATCAGTTTTTCGATGATAACTCAAGAAATATTCGTCGAATCGAAATTCCGACTGCAGCAAACGAGAGTAAATTTTTCAATCTAAAATTTTGGTTTTCATCAATTTTCACAAAAAACGGGTCGTTGACCTCGAAAATGAGAAAATAAAGAGTTTTTTGACGATAACTCAGGAAATTAGTCAAAAAATAAATTTTAAAAGCACTAAAACTGAAGGATTTTGTATGCTCTACAATTTTAGTTCTTATCAATTTTCATGAAAAACGTTTTGCTTGCCCGCGAAATAGGAAAAAAATGAAAATTGGCATATCTGAAAAAACAGTTTTTGCTAATGAATCGAGGTATTTTCGTCGAATCGAAATTTTAACGATTTTAGGATGAAAGTATATTTTTGCTCTACAATTTTTGTTCTTATGAATTTTTACGAAAATCGCTTCTTTGATCGAGAAAATAGGGAAAATCTGGTAGACGGCCCAATTTTCAAATCAGTTTTTCAACCGTAACTCGAGAAATATTGGTCGAATCTAAATTCCGAGTACACTAAACGAAACTTAATTTTTCGCTCTACAATTTAGGTTCTCATAAATTTTTGCGAAAAACACTTCCGTGTGCCCGGAAAATGCATATTCAAGTTACTCAAGTCGGCTGTCTACCGCAAGGTTGCCAAATTTAACTTCATGGCTTCTGCAACTGTGACCGGGCATGAGCAAAAATATATCCAAGTTTCAAGTTGTAAATTAGTTGCAAGGCAGCTAATTTTTAGACATAAGCTGGTAATCTCAGCTCTTAAATATTTGTATAGTACTAAAAACGATGAATTATCGAAGTGGCGTCGTGGCTGTGGTGTCAGAGTCTCGGATCAGTGTGCGAGAAGTCTCGGGTTCGAATCCTTGCACCGACAGATTTTTTTTGTATTTTGTATTTTTTTCTGACTTTAATGTTAGCTGCATATTAGCAGTATTGCAACCAATATTCATAGCTGCCTAAAGGCTACAAAACAACCATTTAAACCGTGCCAAATGGGTTGCGGTGGCTTTAATTCTTATGTAAAATAAGTTGCCAAACGGCTTATTCTAGCTATCCCTTTAGCCGCCAAACTATCGTTTTTTCTATAAATTGGGCTGCCAATTGTTTGACGGGTGGTACCTAGATTACTATTACGAATTTAACATTAAATAATTGAGATGATCTTCGCTGAAATTTATAACAGATAGATAGATAAGTTATATTATATACATATCAGCTCAATCGAAAGACTTTGGTTTGAAATCGAAATTAGCCAGACGATTCTCAATTTCCAAAATATACCTAGCAATAACAATAACACCCAAATCTGAATTTTAGGCAATTTTCTAACATCCAATTCCCCTAAAAATACTCCAAAAACGAATAAAAAATAAAAAACAAAAAAACCTTCTCATTACATAAAAATTATCGTCTACCCAGTGATGTTTTTCTTTTTTCTCCTATTCCTATTCCTCTTCCTTTTCTTTTTACCAGGCACTTTGATCATCTGAGCGATAGCATCGTCCTTGTAATGCTTCTTGAATTTCACAATTTCTGCTCGATCTCCGTAGAAAAGAAAAACCAAGGCAGAACGTTGGACGCAAACACCTCGTTAATTTCCAACCCAGCGCAATCGAAAAATTCGAAAACTTTCTTCAACTTGTAAGTTTTCACATCGTCGGGAGTCTGGAAAATATACCACAACAATATTCGATCCAAATGAGCGAACTCCTGGCGCACTTCTTGCTGCCCTAGCTTTTTTTCAAAAAATCCGGCTCTTTTCCAAGATCTCCAGCAATGCTCGAAGATATCGTCAACCGAGAGTGATTTCTTAAACTGGGCTATTTTTCGTTCGTCTTCATACAAGCACCATTGGAAAACCCCTCGAATATCCGCTTGGCGAAATTTAGACCATTCGTATTTGCTTCGAAAGGTCTCCAGGGCTGTATTCTTATACTCGAGTAACTCTTAGGGGTCTAAAACGGCGCTAATTTCGTTGATGAATTGACGCACGTGATGCAGATTACATTCAAATTGGACCCGAGTGGATGCGAACGAACGAATGATGCATTCTTGAAAAAATTGAAAAATCATATTCTTTGAAAATTCAAGAAAAATCAATTCATGTATGAAAAACTGAAAAAATTCATTCTTGAAAAATAAAATATTAAAAAAATAACCAATTTTCATTTTTGAAAATTTATGAAAAATCATTCCAAAAATTTCAAAATTTGACCAATCTTATTTTACGAAAATTCATCGCGACTAAAAGTTGGGAAAATTATGAAAAGTCTCACTTTTGATATGATAATTTATGAAAAATTAAGTATGCATCTCGAGAACTTTTCACAATTTATTTTATAGAAATTAAAAAAAAAAGTAGGTATGCCAAATGAGCATCTTTGTTAATCTTTGTTATGCAAGGTTTTTGAGGTATTTCAATTTTTTTTTACAATGGGAGGGGTTCTTCGAAAAATTCTACTCCAGAAGATTTCATAAGTAGGTATTTTCTCTATTTAAAAAAAAATCGAGTAGTTTTTTTTTATTCTGAAACAATAATTTTCAAAAATATTTAAACCAAAAACAATTTGCTTTCAATTTTTTTTTATTCCAAAAAATGAGAATTTTTTCTCTCTTAAAAATAGAAACCCTCCTTCCAAAAAGTAAGAATATTGTATTTTTTAGAAAACTTAAAAAAAAAAATATCGAAAAAATTGAAATTTTATACTCTAGAGTTCGAAACATTATTATTTTTACTTCAAAAAAATTCAATTCCAAAACAATAAAATTTAGATTTTTAATTTTTTTTAAATTAAGAATTTTTTCGCGAAAGTTTAATTTTTTTTTGAAAAGATGCAACATGTTTGAAAAAATTTCATTTTAAAGCAAATTCGTAATTTCCTGGGTAATATTTTCAAAAATGCATGACTTTTCAATTTCATGAGATAGTGATTTTTTAAAAAAAATTCATGACTTTTTCATGACTTTCATGACGTGTAAACGCCCTATTATTTTTGCACATTTTAGACTCATCACTTGAACAAAACTGAAATTATTCAACACATTTTCATCACAATTATAATTTGTACAAAAAAAGTATAAAAATGAAACAAGATATTATCTTAAATTATTAAAGAATAGGTAACATATTATACTCGATATTATGCATTCATTAATTGCATCAGCAAAAGATGCGGAGATGTGAATTTCAAAAATTATAAATGCATAAAAAAATGAATGCACTAAAAATGAAAAATCACACAGAAACAAACAAAACAAATCATTAATCATTCCAGAGCATCGATTTCGCAACATGAATCATTCGCACTCCACCCTGCAGTTTCTTACTTCTCCCACAATTTAATCTTTCCCATTTTAAACTTCAGCATGCCCTCTTCATCGCCATCGAAACCCCACTTCAAAACAATGTCCAAATCTGACTCTTTGAACACCTCCATCTTCTCGATGATGGAGTTAAGCGTGCTCAATTTATACGCCCTGACGCCGTCCATGCCTTTGAAATACCAATTTAAAAACTTATCCAAGCCTTCGAGTATGTAGTCGTTGACTTCTTTCTCCTCATTATACCATCGTTCGAACTCGTGAAAACTTCCATCCACAATAGCCTTCAGGGGTAAATTTTTAATAAACTCATCCCGAGCTTTTTCGTCGCCGTTCAAACACCAAAGTACAAATTTATTGAAATTCTTCGCCTCGAAATCTTCCCAAAAGTGATTTTCAAAGAATAATTTTTGATAAGAATCGAAAAGATATTTTTTCACCTCTTGCAACTCGTCCTCAGTTGTGAATACCATTTTGAGTATTTTGTCTGCTCCATCTAGACACTCGTCGTCGTTCCAATCGTGACTACAAACTTGCGCATACGACTTGATAAATTGCTTCTTAAAATTCAACGCGGATGTAACATCTTGGCAGTAAATTTCATCGACGAATTTGCTGAATTCGTTCCATTTCTCCACTTGGGTGAAGTACGGATGTTTCTCAACATCTTCCGACTGCAGTAATCGATTCGCAAAGTCCAGAGGCGTACTCGCATCGGCGGAGTAAAATTTAATTTCGCGCAATAAGTCGTTGAAATTTACTTCATTGAATAACTCAACGCATTTGTTTAGCATTTCTTCAGACTCCATTATCGATCTTTTATATTCGAGCTGATCGTCGGCGTTTGGAAAACACAGTTGGATAATTTTGTTCAGCGAGTCATGATCGCCACTAATGGATCCGAATTGGCCGGCGTTTTGTATCATGATCTGCCTTCTAGAATCTTGGCTTTTCATCGATAAAAATTCGAAAAAAAAAACTCGATACCAGACTTACAAATACGAGTTGAGGTAAAAAAGTATTCTATTATTTCTATTTCCCGCACATGAACGACCTCGCTTCTCTGCTGATCAGAAGCCGAACACCATACTTGTAAAAGAAGTCGCATATCATCTTCGTAAGACTTCCTCGAAGTGAAAACACCACATGCACGATATGGCGAAATTGTTCAGGGGTTATTTGGTGTTTCCAATGTTGCCATACCCGTATCGCAGATTCGAGCGAATTTACATAAATCCAGAAATTCAGCAGGGTTATATCCGGTATCTCGGATATAACGCGATTTTGCTGTTGAGAAGACATCTTGGAAAAGATGAGCGCTTGCTGATAGCAGATAAGGTTGCTATGATCATTTTTGAGCTTGTTCACGGCCACAGATACCTGATCGTCATCTGCCAAACGATTCCAAAAATACTCGAAAGCTGTCCATTGATCACGCTCGCACTTGGCAGCCATGACTGCATCGATGGAATTGTAATTACCCGATGGAATTTCGTCGAGTTCATTTTTCAGATAACAAATCCAGTAATAAATTAGTAAATTTCGACTGAAATTTACTTTCGTTACGAACGCGTGGGAAAGTGAAAGCCGAAGAAAATTTTCAATTTCTTCCCGCGTGCAGAACTCGCTCATAACAGCGAATCTCTGTTCCAAACTTAGTCCAGGAGCAGACACCATTTTCGAAGCAGTCTTCGCGTAATCTATATTATCATTGGGCAACCAAACGCACCAATTCATGTCGAAATGCTTGATCCAATATTTTTTCAAACGGTAGGTAAATGTACAGAGATGGAAATGCGTGATCCACCGTTCGGTTTTGTTGACAATCGAGTTGAACGCCGATTTGATGTATTTTTCGACCTTTGCTGCCGTTTCCAGAGATTTGATCAATTTACAGCAATCTTCGTAATAAGTTTCGTCGATACCGAGGCCGTTAATTAACCAATTCCCAGGGTCGACTTCAACTCTGTCGGATTTGCAGTGAGAAGAAATGTAATTATACCAAATTGCTGGAGCTATCTGATGAGATGTCTTCTCTTGCAACATTGGCAATGTGACGTGGAATGTAAATGGAAGACTAGAAGTAGCTGATTTTTCTGCTGGTGTTCCTTGCTGGCATCGCTCGGTTGATGTGCTCATCGTGAATGAAATCTGAAATAGAAATTATTGCGGTAATTTCACGATAACGTTATCGTGATGATGTGAAATCAATTTCGAATACCTACATAATAAGTATTTATGTACTTAGTATTGTGATTGTGAAACAAAAAAAATTCAAAATTCAGGGGAATTGAAAAAAAATTGCAAAATTAGCTCGATTGGGTAAAAATTGAATAAACAAAATTTTTCCACTCATACTACATTCAAATTTCCACAAAAGTTCTGAAATTTTTCACAGAATAAGGGTTGAAAAAACGAAAAAATTGCCAAAACTACTGAAAATGAAAAAAAAAAAAAAGCCCAAATCCGTTACAATTAAACAAAATTTGCTGGAATTGAAAAAAAAAAATTAAAAATTAGATGGAATTGATCAATATTTGATTTTAAAATTTTTTCGGCTCATTCTATTCCAATTGTCACAAAATTTATGATTTTTTTCGAAAATAATTACTCGAGAAGCCCCACAGTTGTAGAGTTGAAAAAACGAAAAATTTGCCAAAACTGTTGGAATTGAAAAAAATTGCCCAAATCTGGTAGAATTAAGTAAATTAAAATTGATTGAAAAAATGTATTCTCGACCCAAAAATTCAAATTTTCAAAAACTAAGGATTTTTTTCGAAATAATTATTCGTGAAAGCTTAGGGTTGAAAAAAATGAAAAAAATTGTCAAAACTTCTAGAATCGAAAAAAATTGAAAAATCAGTTGGAATTGATTGAAAAAAAATTTTCACTCATAAATTCAAATTTTTACAAAATTGATAATTTTTTTTGAAATAATTACTCGAAAACCCCTACTGTTGTAGGGTTGAAAAAAAAAATGAAAAAATTGGCCAAACTTCTGGAATTGAAAAATAATAGAGAAACTACCTACCTACTCGTCGTTGGTATTGGACAAAAATTGAAATAAAAAAATTAATTCAAAATTTTCAAAAAATTGGTAATTTTTTCAAAATAATTTCTCGAGAAACCCAAGGGTTAAAACAAAATTGAAAAACTACTTGAAATTGAGTAAGAACTGATGAGAAAAAAAATTAACTCATTAAGTGAAATTTTCGCAAAATTGATAATTTTTTTTTAGAAATAATTACTCGAGAAAGCCTACAGCTTGTAGGGTTGAAAAAAATGAAAAATTTGGAGAAACTTCTGGAATCGAAAAAAATATATATTGTAAAACTAGTTGGAATGGAGTAAGAATTTATTTATTTTTAAAATTCACTCGTAAATTCAAATGTTCACAAAATTGATAATTTTTTAGGAAATAATTACTCGAGAAACCCTACAGCTGTAGAGTTTATTTTCGACTTATGAATTCAAAATTCGGCGGAATTAAAAAAAAATTGCAAAATTAGCTAGAGTTGGATAAAAATTGAATAAACAAAATTTTTCAACTCATACATTTAAATTTCCACAAAATTTCTGAAATTTTTCACAGAATAAGGGTTGAAAAAAACGAAAAAATTGCCAAAACTACTGGAAATGAAAAAAATTGCCCAAATCAGCTAGAATTAAGCAAAAATTGATTGAAATTTTTTTTACCGACTAATTTCAATTCAAATCTTTACAAAATTGATGATTTCTTTCGAAATAATTACTCGAGAAACCCCACAGTTGTAGGGTTGAAAAAACGAAAAAATAGCCAAAATTTGCTGGTATTGAAAAAAAAAATAGAAAAATTAGATGGAATTGATCAATATTATTGATTTAAATGTTTTTTCAGCTCATTCCATATCTATTTTATTAATCGTCACAAAATTTATGATTTTTTTTCTCGAAATAATTACTCGAGAAACCCCAGAGTTGTAGGGTTTAAAAAAACTAAAAATTTTACAAAACTGCTTGAATTGAAAAAAATTGCCCAAATCCGGTAGAATGAAATTAAAATTGATTGAAAAAATGTATTTCGACCCAAAAATTTAAATTTTCAAAAACTGAGGATTTTTTTCGAAATACTCGAGAAAGCCTTTGTAAGGTTGAAAAAAATAAAAAAATAGTCAAAACTTCTAGAATCGAAAAAAATTTAAAAATCAGTTGGAATTGAGTAAGAAAATTGATTGAAAAAATAATTTTCACTCATAAAAAAATTCAAATTTTCACAAAATTGATAATTTTTTTGGAAATAATTACTCAAAAACCCCTACAGTTGTAGAGTTGAAAAAAAAAATGAAAAAATTGTCCAAACTTCTGGAATTGAAAAATAATTGAGAAACTATAGTTGGTATTGGACAAAAATTGAAATAAAAAAAAATCGACTTATAAATTCAAAAAAATTGGTAATTTTTTTCAAATTAATTTCTCGAGAAACCTTAGGGTTAAATAAAAAATGAAAATAATTGCCAAAACTTTTGGAATTGAAAAAAAATTGAAAAACTACTTGGAATTGAGTGAGAACTGATGGGGAAAAAAATTTACTCATAAAGTCAAATTTTTGCAAAATTGATCATTTTTTCTGGAAATAATTACTCGAGAAACCCTATAGTTGTAGGACTAAAAAAAATGAAAAAATTTTCGAAACTCTGGAATCGAAAAAAAAAAAAATGAAAAAGCATACCTAGTTGGAATTGCGTAAAAATTGATTTTAAAAAAATTCACTCATAAAATAATTCAAATTTTTACAAAATTGATAATTTTTTTGGAAATAATTACTCGAGAAACCCTACAGTTGTAGAGTTTAAAAAAATGAGAAAAATTGTCAAAACTTTTGGAATTGAAAAAAATTGAAAAACTACAGAGAACTCAGTAAGAATTGATGGAAAAAAAATTTTCACTCATAAATTCAAATTTTCACAAAATTGATAATTTTTTTGGAAATGATTACTCGAGAAACCCTACGGTTGATTAGACGAGAGAGAGGGGTCCAATCCAAATTTTTATAATTACTAAAATGATTCTTCAGATCTCAATCTACAATCTTTGTTTCAAACATTTTCCAAATGGGTCCCTACGTTTCCTTTAAATCCCATCGCTTTCATTTTTGTAAGAAATTATTTCAAGTTTTTCATGTCGTAAGATGACGTCATCAATCAATCTACACCGCGTGTGACGCCGTGTGGAGTTTCTGAACGCACCTCAGAGTGTGTATGTAACTCACACAAAAAAGACACGTGACTTGGAAGTCCTTATACCCGAAGATTACGCAATACGCATTTCACATTACGATGAAATAAAAATCACCAGCAATGACTAACAAGCACATTCACGAATCGAAACACATTCCACTAAAAAAATATTGATAATTTTAATGCATTTTAATGTAATGTAGTGCAAACAGTTTCGTGTAACATTCAACAGCGAATTTACTACTTTAAAAACACAAATCCGGCGCAAGTACCTACATGAATCAGTCGTTCATACATTCGTCAAAAACCCACATCTTCCGGATTCGGATTCCCTCCCACCATTCGAATCTGTTCTAATGAAACGAGCAGCTATTTATCAAGGTTCACCTTTATTCCGTGATCTTCTCGCTGACGACGTAGGGACTTTTGAATGAGACGTCTCATTTATTGTTTAAACCATAAGTGATCAAGGGAAAATGGGAAATTTTCAAACAGACGCGAAGATAGCGAAATTAAGGTGGGAAAAACTCCATTTTGAGGAGCGAATATGTCCTCAACTAACAATAAGGACTTGAGAACTTTTTTGTACATAACTTTTTAACTGGTATTCATGTGCAGAATTATGTGGTTTTTTGTGTAGTGTGACATCCGGGCCACCCTGTATATTTCTATGAGTTTCATTTCATACTTATAACCGATATTTTTATTTTTCAATTTTTTGTTCACATTTTTTCATAATGTTGAACTTGGGAGGTATTCACCTTCCAAAGTCCTAATACAACTAATACAAGGAGGGGGAAAAAAATACTACGAGCATGTTATCCAAATATTCATGTAGGTAGGTAAATATTTCAACTGATACAGATGCTCAGTTGACGTAATAAGATGAAGTTGGCTTTACACGATGCTATTCGCATTGGTAACAAGAATAATGGCAAAACCACTCACTGAATCTAATTCTATTCGCTGGATATTTGGCTGTCTTCGACTTGTTTGGTTGCAGGTACGTATAAGGGGGAAACAAAATTGACGTAAGGAAAACGAACTCTGTAAATTAGAAAAAAAATCAATAATCAGATTTTAATTTTAAAATAACTACATTATAATTACAACCCATTACACTATTTAATAAAATTGACAAAAAAAAAAAAAAAAAAAAAAAAAAATTGAAACGAAATAGTAACATTTTTTGAAAGCAAATTTTATTATATGTATCAAAATTTTGCTGATAAGAACTCGAAAATTCTATCACCAACATTAGGGTGGCCCTTATTTTGGAAATTTTGGGAATGTTTTGAATATCAGCCGTTAATTGGTGACCTATATGGAGAAAATAAATCCCTATTTAGCCGATTTTTTTTTTTTAAATTTAGGCTATTGTGTCCGACCCTAATTTAGAAGGAGGGGGGTAGAAGAGTTCTGACCCCATTTGTTGACGTTTGGGACCAAAAGATGACGATCTGTCACATGTCACATATTTATTGATAATTTTACCCCTACTTTTGGAACTCTGGGGCCGAGCCTAACAGGTCAAATGAGGTCAAACTTGATATGTAGGGTCCCCTCGGTGTAGGAATGATGCAAAAAAAATTTTGGGGCCCTAACTCAAAATTGTGGATATGACCCATTTTTGAGGGGGGTGCGGGGGAGCCCCAATATCATGAAATTTTTTGAAACTTGCCCCAGGGATGAGAACCCTAATTACCTACACCATAGTCAAATTTCAGCCCCCTAAGTCATCCCCACCCCATTTTAGGGCCCAAAAAGTGGATTTTGGGGTCATTTTTTTCACGTTGATCAGGCTACAGACCCCCCAAATGGGGCTGGGGGGCCAAAATTTTCATCATGGCTCAAGTTTGTGCCCCTGATGTGCCTTTTGTGGGTTTCAACTTTTGGGCCCCCTTTGACCCCTGTCAAGGGTCAAACATCAAGATTTTTCACAATTTTTCATGTTTTTTCTCGCTTCCCGGTACGTTGATCAGCCTGCAGCCCAAACCAAATGACCTTGGATGCTGAAATTTGGTATTTAGGATAGGTAAGGGTCACTGAGGTGCCTTTTGAGGTTTTTGACCCTTGAACCCCAAAATTGAGGGTGGCCCCTTTTTGAGAGGGGCTCTAAAGAGGCCCCAATTTGACAAAATGATTTGAAATTTCTACCAACAACAGTGACTCTGATTGTCTCCACTGTATCCAAATTTCAGCTTCCCAAGTCATTCCCACCCCATTTAAGGGCCCAAAAAGTGGATTTTGAGGTCATTTTTTTAACGTTGATCAGGCTACAGACCCCCAAATGGAGCTGGGGGGCCTAAATTTTTATCATAGATCGAGTTCATGCCCCTGATACTGCAGCTATTTAAAATATTAATTCATTGAGCAGAATATATTTAAAATTAAATTCTTTAAATTATGTTTTTATTAAACAAATAAAAATTAATTTGTTAAATTCATAATATTAATTTATTTTAATTACTAATTTAAATATTATTAATTAAATTTAATTATTAAATTTTATATTATATTAAATTTAATAATTATCTAAATAAATTTTATTAGATGTGCCTTTTGTAGGTTTTGACCTTTAAACCCCTTTTGACCTCGATACAGGGTCAAAAATCAATATTTTTCAAGTTTTAACCTGTCTTTTCTGACGCGTTGAACAGCCTACAGCCCAAACTAAAAGACCTAAACAATCGAAATTTGGGATGTAGGGTCAGTAGAGGTCACTGATGTGCCTTTTGGGGTTTCGACTTTTGAGCACCATTTGACCCCCGTACAGGGTCAAAAATCAGAAATTTTCACATTTTAATCTCTTTTTTAGGTGTGTTGATCAGCCTATAGCCCAAACCAAAAGACCTAAAAGGTCGAAATTTGGGATGTGATGTCAGTAAAGGTCACTGATGTACCTTTTGGGGATTTTCGAGTTTAAGCCCGGTCCGCACCTTCAAATAATTTGATCAAATATATTTGAAGGTGTGGACGCGTTAATTCAACACCACCTATTGTTATCCTATTGTCGACACCTTCAAATATATTTGATCAAATTATTTGAAGGTGTGGACCGGGCTTTAGAGCCTCATTTGACCCTCCTACAGAATCAAAAATCATAAATTTTCACTTTCAATCCTTTTTTCTGGTGTGTTGGCCCCCGTCTGCAAAGCCAAAAGTAAGGAAGGGTTTGGGGTAAATCCTGCCATGCCCCTGGGGCATGGGGATTTGAAGAGCTGGAAGTGACAATGTGGTTGGGGGCGAAGCCCCCAACGCGGGGGTATTGGGGCGGAGCCCCCATCCTAAGAGCTGAAAGTGATGAGGAGGTTGGGTAGGAGTCTCAACAGGGGTATGGGGGCGGAGCCCCCATCTGAAGTTGAAATCTTCAATGCAGAGAGGAACTAAAACGGAAGACAAAAACCTGACATTTTTAAACTGAATTTGAAGTTAAAACTGATATTGAAACTGAAATACCATGGATGAAAACGTTTTCAAAGTGGTACACTAACTTGAAAAAAAAAATTCGGCTGTCGCGGAGCATCTTGACTGCTACGCGTTTTTTTTTTTATTTTTTCCCTAACTGCATTTTGAGTCCTGCCGTCGGCTACCAATTTCAAAAAAAATTCAAAAAATTCAAAAAAATAGACGATTTTAAAATTTGAAATTTTTTTTGAAAAATCGTCATAAGATGGGTATTATGATATAATAAGACCATTTTCGATGATTTTTCATCTTTACACCCAATTTCATGGGACATGAAAAAAATTATCAAAAATCGAAAAAAGGTCATAATTGAAAAATTTGTTTAACATACCTTCACAGTACACATCACCACCCAAAAAGACCATTTACGCCAATTTTTCAACTTTACTTTAATTTTCAGGACGGGTCAAAAACGGTCACTTTTGATGATTTTTTCATTTTTTTTCACATTTTTTAGTTTTTGAAAAATTCTCACCGGTACCTAAATGGTGAAAAATCATCGTAAATGGTCTTTTTGGGTGGTGATGTGTACTGTGAAGGTATTTTAAACAAATTTTTCAATTATGACCTTTTTTCGATTTTTAATAATTTTTTTTCAATTTTTCTCAAAAATCGTAAAAAATGACGTTTTTTCATGTCCCATGAAATTGGGTGTAAAGATGAAAAATCATCGAAAATGGTCTTATTATATCATAATACCCATCTTATGACGATTTTTCAAAAAAAAATTTCAAATTTTTAAAATCGTTTATTTTTTTGAATTTTTTGAATTTTTTTTGAAATTGGGGGCCGACGGCAGGACTTAAAATGCAGTTAGGGAAAAAATAAAAAATAGGGATTTATTTTCTCCATATAGGTCACCAATTAACGCCTGATATTCAAAACATTTCCAAAATTTCCAAAATAAGGGCCACCCTAACCGACATACTTAAAAAAAAATCATAAAAAAATCGTATGAACAGAATGTGTTTTGAAATAGATATTTCAGAATTTTCTCTAAAAAAATCAAAAATTCTATCCAAATTAAAAAAATTATCTAAAAACTTTTTTTGGAACGAAATTTTGAAAATTTTAATGAAAAAATCAATGTTTTTGCAAATTTACAAAAAATAGTCTGAATTAATTTTTTGAAAAACACTCTCACAACAAAAAATATCCTCTACTGATATTTTTTTTAATTTACAAAAAATCCTCAAAAAATAAGGAAATAGCTATTTGAAAATTTTTGCAGAAAAAATAAAAATACTGTAAAACTCTTTTTTTTAATTTATAATTTATTCTCCTCATTTTTTCGAGGGAATGTTTTGAAATTTTTATTTAAAAAACTTCTATCTAAATTTTTTCAATTCACAGAATATCGTCTAAATTATTATTTTTTTCAGAGATAAAAGTATAATGTCCTTTATTGATTTTTTTTTTTTTTTTTTTTTTGAAAACAAAAAAAAATGTAAAATCCTACCAAATTTTCAAAAATACTTTCACAAAATAAACTTTTTTTAAAAAGCATTTTTCAAAAAGAAAAAAAAATCATTTGAGAAAATAATACGTTAATACCCTCAAAATTGATCAGTTTAGAAAGAATAAAACAAAAATCATACAAAAATTTTTTTGGGAGAGAAAATATTATACCGATCATTTTGTAAAAAAGATCTAAAATCACATCAGAAAATTTCTCAAAAAATGTTCTCAAAAAACACTCATTTTTTTGGTAAGGGAAATGTTTCCTTCAAAATTTTCATAAAGGAAATTCAAAAATTATATTTACAAAATTCACAAAAATAACTCATAACTTTTTTCTCAAGTTCTGAAAATGACACATCGAAGTATTCTGGAAAAATAATTGTTTTGAAGATGCAAGATACTCGAATGCATTTTATGAATTTCGTATATGAGATTGATACGTCGAGGAACGCAAAAAACTTGAAGGAATTCAACGTTAGAACAGACCAAAAATATACATACAACAACCAAACAATACATAAATAAATAAATCCTCGCCCTTGTGATCAGACATGAAAAACTCGATCGCTTACATTCGCCATCGAAAAAATAATTACTCACCGGATTAAACACGGTGCAATCTTTATGGGTGATATTAAAAGGACTACGCTGATTAGCCACCACGAGAACATCGGGCGAAGGATAAATAGTCAACGCGGCTCCTTCACTCCAATAACCCGGACAAACCGACAGCGGAACCGGAGTTAAATAACATTGCGACAAAATAGTTTTCACGAACTGCAAACAAACCGAGTGAAACAATACTCGAGGGAAAAAAATAAAATTGCGTATAATATTAAAAATAACTCACATGTAAAGAGACGTCTCCAGATTCTGGCAAATGAACGCAATTTCGTAACATTTTGGTCAGAATATCTTCTCGAAAGACGACTATTTCCTGGGTACAGTATTGAATTCGACAAGGATTCGTGGTGAAGATACTTTTAGGCACACGTTTGCTGAATTCTTCGGTGAGAACAGAAGGTAACGGTGGTCTATGCGATTCGCACGAAAAAAAAAAAGAAGTTTAATTTAACCTTTCGGTTTTAGTTTGGGTGTTGTTATTTCTACCCGGCTGGGTGAGTAGTTCATAGAAATGAATCAACTGAATCTCTGCACTTTGAATATTTCTTTCAAGTTTCGATTGACATTTGTTTTATTCAAAATTGGAGGGAAAGGAAGGGTTAAATCAAAATTTTTGCAATACCCAAAATTATTCCTAAGTCTTCAAGCTACAACTTTTGTTTGAAGTTTTTTTGAATTGGACCCCTCCTCCCCACTGATTTTGCCCAACACTTCGAAGATAATAATTAAAAATCCCAGATAAATCAGCAAGGAAGGTACCGATTAAAAAAAAATCAAATAAAAGTTGTAGAGCAAGATCCTAAAAATAATTTTGGTCATTATAAAAATTTCGATTGGATCTCTCCCTTTCCTCAAATTTCACATAATATCAGGTAGATACTTTTTAAAAATTTGTCGAATGGATTCAATTGAAAATTTTTTCAAACAAAAGTTTTAGATTGAGGTCCAAAAAATAATTTTTGTTATTATAAAATTTTTGATTAGACCCTTCCCTCTCCTCCAATTTGGCATAATGGCTTGGACACTTATATTATTAAAAAATACGAAGGTAGAGGTGCAATTGAAAAATTTTTCAAACAAAACTTGTAGCTTGAAGTCTTGGAAATAATTTTAGTTATTACAAAAATTTCTTTTGGAGCCATCCTTCCCCTTCAATTTCGAATAAATTACATGTTAATTGAAAGAAATTTAATAAGTCCAGAATCTGAACAGATGGAAGTAGGAAGTGTGAGCAATTTCGTTTATGTTCACTACAAATCCGAGAAACTACTCACCCAGGCGGATAGAAATAACAACACCATTTTAGTTTTACGTATAACAATGAAAAAAAAATCACACCTTGGTAAAATATTAGCGAAAGGAGAATCGATAGGACCTGGAACGATAATAAAAGTGGTTTCTGCGAGTAAGTTCTTGTAACGACAAATAAGCGAGCCAAGCTCTTTGAATTTTTCACGAAACATAGAAGCGTGCTGATTTCCATAAGGTTTCGATAAGAAATCGCCCATCAACACGATGGCTAGCGGAGAATATTCGTCGTATCCGGCGAGCAGCATTTGTAGTTTTTCTAAAACCTGCGAAATAAAATACGTACAATATTGGACATTTCATAATGGAAGTGATTTCACGAGAGAGAGAGAAACACTTACTTTGGCATTATCTAGCCAGATGTCGGCGATAAATACGATCATGGCTTCTTCGTTAGATTCTTCAATTTTCAACATTCTGGTCGATGATTTTAACGATACTTCCGAAGGACCACCGAATACGTTCACGTTGCCGTAGTACGTTCTGTAATTGAATCAAAATTAGTTTTGTAACACTGAAAATGAGATAAATATCGCGTTACTAATCTAAAAGATGAAAAATTTGGCTGAAAAGTAAACCTGCTAATTTTAGACGACTCTATAGGAGGCATAGCTAAACCCTGGACACACAATGTACCATCGTGAAAATCGCCTTCGGCTAAAATTAAACAATCCGCCATGGTAAACATGTAGAAATCGAGTTAAGGCAAACTACAAAATCTGAGTAACGTTTCGCGTATTACTACGTTCTTAAAAAGGATACTGCTTGCGACATATTCAACGGTAATACTCCACTGGGATCTTCTAGAAAGTATTTACCCTCTTGCAGCTGAGATAAAATACCAAACACGGCGACTTTTTCGTTTTCGCCGGCACAACTCAATAAGTAATCGATCGTACGAAGTTTTTGATCGGAGTTTCTATTCTTAGAAGAGCCAAGTAGCTCGTGACGATCTAATCTTTGCTTGATTATCGTATACCTGTAAATAAACAGTGAAAATTTCCAAATCGAGTAGAGATATCAAATTAAAAATAACCATTACCTATCGTTGAAATGTTTAATTCTGTTTTCAGCGTCGGAGAAAAGAGCACGTTTCTTATCTTTGCAAAGAACAAACTTCTTGGCATCGTGATGATAATTGAATTTTGGTACGTCGAAAGCACCGATTACGAAAAACACATGGTCGGCTGTATCGATTTCGGATTTACAACATTCCTGCAAACACAAAACCCATAATGGTGTGAATTCATTACAGATTACTTTTTACAAATTACCACAGTTCATAGATGATACTAACGTCTATAGCCGAAACTAGGTGACTTTTCAAGACAACCGGTTCGGATAGAGATTTCTTCTTCTGCAGAAATTCCGTAATTGACGGTGACGCTGGTAAACGGCAATATGAATGGAATGGTCTCGTCTCGTGATAAATTACCACAAACCTCTTGACCATGTTTTGGTATCGCTTTTTGCACAAAAAAAAATTTTTTAAAATACTGGTTTTTTTCTATTATCGAATTCTTTTTTTTCTTTTTCTTTTTTTTCTTGTTTTTTTTCTCTCTTTTTTGTGTTGAATTAATTCGAGATATTACATCAAATAAAAGTATAGGTACCTTAAATACGTACAATTCAATTATGATATCTACTCATACTAATCACGTTAAATGTAAGGTGATTACATAAAAACGAAACCAGCAGTTTCATCCGCATATTTACAATAAGAGCATCTAACACTCTTACACAACAATATTATTTGGTTACAACGAAAAATAAAGCTAACGATATCATTAAGAGTTCATTCGCTTTTGGCAGAAAATGAAAAAGATTTAATATTATTTTTTCCTTTCCAATAAAAATTTATCGTTTCTTAAAAATTAGTAAAGATTAAAAAATTATACGATAAAAATATACAAGAACGTAATTTGCATGTGCTCAGTCTGTCTTTGAAAATAATAAAAATCACTCGTAATGTGCAGTAAGATAGTCTTTTTCTACTTTCTTTTTTTGCTAGGAGCAGAACTGGAAGCTTTTTTACCGTGAGTTTTCGTTTTCCTTTGTCGCAGTTCTCGAGTTGGCTTTTCATCTTTTGATCTTTCCTCTACGTCGTCGTCAGAATTTATTCCACTTTCTGGAAGGTCTGTAGACATGTCTCCTATTAATCCGTTGATTTCCTCTTGAGATCCTAAAGTGAAGCTTCCCACAGCTTGCCACTTTTCACAAGTAAGCGTTTCGTGGTCATAAAATGTCCAGCAAAGGATGATCATGTTCGAATAAAAAACTAGGATAAACCCATCAACGTTTTTACGATACTTAGTCATAGCTGCTAAGCTGTATCCATGTACTTGAGGGACAGCCTTATATATCTGCTGTTTAAATTTTGGTAAAACTGTTTTTTTCTGTATTCATCTACCAATAAAAAGGATTCGTTCAAATCTTCTCTTTTTATTCTTTTTAGCTCAATAACTTTTATATTTCTACCGTCTTTGCATATTCGAAGGATATCGGGTCTGAAAAAAGAGAACTCAAGATCAAAAGAGACTTTTTCTATATTTCCATCCGTTATGGCATTGCAAAATAACCCGAATGTTAGATTATGATAATCTTTCTCAAGTGTGAACATGACTGGGCTTTGGTGAGAGAGAATCAAAGAATAGAGTTCGATAAATTTGGCGTAATTTTTATCTTCAAAATGTTCAAGAATTTTCTTTTTTTCGCTAAATGTAATCGGTCTTTTTTTCTTCTTGTATAATCTGTCTAGAGAAGCAGCAACTGCCACCATCGCCACTTTGTTTGATATACAGAAGTCAAACTTGTTATTTTGTACTTTTGAGCAGGACATAAAGCCTCCGTACAGGAATAACGGATATAATCGTCGTTGAATATTGGGATCGGTGTTTTCGAATAAAGTTTTTAGATCTATATTTAGATTGATTTCTTTCAATCGACAGGTCCCGAATACCAGTACTTCAAAGAAGAACGTTTCGTAAGTATCTTCAAATAAGCTCCGACACCAAAGACTCTTTGGCGCAAGATCAACTACGAATGGAGTTTGTTCTTTTCTAGCACGGAGAAATTTCCCAGCAAGATACGGATTTATGTAAGTATAATCGCAGTAAGTTAAACTCGAATGTTCGAGACATCGCTGCATATCACTTTGTTTCAGACACCACTTACCAATAAGCTCTTCGATTTTTTCGGTGGGGAATGAAAAAAAATTATGAAATTCGCCCGGATTACGAATGTTAAATTGTAGTACCGGCTGAAAGTACTGCTCAGCAAAGAACGGGCTCACGCCGAATACTACTAAAAAAGTTTTTTTAACGCCTACGATATGTTCAGTGGAATTATCAGTAATCATCGATCTCAAGATCATAGTAAAGTTGTTTACACAAAAATTGCGCTGATCCGGATGCTTGAAATACACAAGTTGATTGTAAACGGCATCAATCGAATCGATGATTACGTACACCGGTTTTTTGAATTTTATCTTCTTTTCTATTAATAACCGATGTAGAGAATTCCCTAATTCACAGCTTTCTTTAGAAATAACGTCTTTTTCTACGGAGTGTTTATCCTCATTGAATTCGAACCATGCTTGTAATACAATTTTTTTTAGATTAGCCATAAACGATGCTTGGTCAACCGCAACAAATTCTTCAAATGAGAGGAATAGTACAGAGCTCTTTTCGAAATTAGAATCAAACCAATCTGTTTCATTTTGTTTCAAAATACAACTATCAAAGTAGGAGCTAATTGCGGATTCTTTTTCTCTCCTTTGATCCAGAAAGCAGGCGAACAGTCTTGCGATAACGGTTTTACCCGTATTTGGAGGGAATGTTAAAATCACGTTGTAATTTTCATCTAGAGTTTCGATTAAAAGCTTGAAAATTGGACTTATATCAACAAACTCTTCCAGAGCAATCAAACCTTCCAACTTCATTTTATCTGAAACATACAGTTCGTAACAAATAAGACCAAATACGAATTGATTTTTTTTTTTAAATTTAGTTCAATTAACGAAATAGACCACTTTTATTTTTTTTAAATTTTAACAAAATTGACTCTTTTTCATCAATTTTACTTTTCAAATTTATTAAATTGTCAAGATCTTATAACTTCTCAAAGTGTCTACTTTAGTTGTACCAAAGCATTGGAGCGAAAAAGTTTTTTCGATATTTTTTTTTGATTTTTGAAATGAAAGTGTCAAGTTTTGAATTTTTATTTTTGGGCTCCTAATACCAACCACCTAAAAATTAATGCTAAAATGGTGGAAAAACTCATCTAAGACAGAAATACGCATATTTACTCATTAATGAGATGAATTCAAAGACAAGGCACAAATGACCCCCAATCACACGTTTTTAAAAATGTAGGATTGTACGCCCTACTATTTTTGTGCAAATGAGAGTGTTAACACATACCTTTCACACTGACTTCCGGTTTAGAAACCACTTCGATTTCTATATCATCGTTTGCGTCTAAAAAACAAATGAAAAAAAGAAAATGAAAGATAACAAAAAAAATAATAAAATAATAATAATAAAAAAAAGAAAAATGAAAGAAAAACGTGAAGAAAAAAAGAAATGAAAAAAATACCAAATAATAGGAAAAAAACAAAATAGAAATGAAAAAGCAAATTGAAAAAAGAGGATAAAGAAAAAATTATGTTTTCGGGGTCGTAGAACACAAATCTAACATTATTTTTTTGATAGCATCTAGGGGGGTGAGGCTAGAGGGGCGAAAAATCAAAAGTTTGCCTAAATTGATGTATAAAACATCTATATGCATGTTTTCGAGGTCGTAGAACACGAATTTGACATTGTTTTTTTGGTAGAAAGAAGGGGGAGAAAATGAAATTTGGCTCGTATCGATACGTGAAAATATCAGTGTAGGCATGTTTTTGAGATCATAGAACACGAATTTGTCTTCTTTTCTCTTGGAGGAATAGGGGTAGTGAGCTTAGAAGGAAGAAAAAATAAAACTTTGCTTATACTGATGCATTATACAGGGTGGTAATATATCATGGTTGATAATTTTGGAGAATTTAAAAAAAAAACACGCAATTTTTTATTTAGTTTAAAGTGCTTTTCTGGCTAAACTAAGAGTCCTAAGAAAAAAATGGTAAGAACCAAAAGTGTAGAGCATAAAATTTCCTTTCTGTGTTAAGGAATTAGTTTTTTTCTAGAACGCTTAGTTTTCGTGATTTTTGCAATCAAAGTTCAAATTTAAATATGATTTATTCATTTTACAAACTTTGACTGCAAAAATCACGAAAACTAAGCCTCCTAGAAAAAAACTAATTTCTTAACACAGGAAGGAAATTTTATGCTCTACACTTTTGGTTCTTACCATTTTTTTCGTAGGACTCTTAGTTTAGCCAGAAAAACACTTTATACTAAATAAAAAATTCCATGTTATTTTTCAGTTTTCAAAATTTATGACCTTCACTTGGTGGAAAAAACAGGCCAGGGGGGCGGGCACAAGTTGGCGCAAAAAATTCTTTCAGAACATTACGTACTACTTCCAAAAGTAGCTTTCTAACCTAAAAACTAAGCTGAGCGTTGCTGAGCTCGTTACTTTTATGATAAAATATCTGTACACTTCGTATGAAAACCAATTTCATTTCAAAAATTAATCATCAAAAAAATAATCGAAATTTAAAAAACCTAATTAAACTATGTGAAAGAGCTCATTTTTAGGTACCGAATTCATCCCGAGCAGCACACTCGACAAATTATCGAAATAAAAAATCGACAGAATATCGAATTCGATAAAGTGTCGCGTTAGTTCCGCATAAATCGTGAAATTATCTTTCGATATATAGATAGATTATCGACGAATTATAGTTAATAAAAATTTCGAGATTATAGTAAGATATTTTATCGATAATCTATCTATATATCGAAAGATAATTTCACGATTTATGCGGAACTAACGCGACACTTTATCGAATTTGATATTCTGTCGATTTTTTATTCCGATTTTTTGTCTTTTACTAGCTTTTTTCTATAATTAAAAATCATTAATTAGCATAATTAATACATTAAACTATGCCTAAACACATTATTCATGTTACGGTAAGAGGATCATTTCAGAAAAAGTCAAAAAAAAAAATTATAAAAAATCTGCCACCCGTGGGGCTTGAACCATCTACCTCCTGCATGGTAATCCTCTTCCTTAACCACTATGCCATACCTTATCGTTGAGGAATTAGCAATAAAACGCTTATAATAGGCAGTTTAGTACTTCCAGACGTGTTGGACTTAGAAAAATTTTCACCAATTTGGAAATAATTTCAAATATCGCCACAAAATCGTTGAAAAATCGAATTCCAGGAATTTCATATTACGTGTCGATAATATAGTTTCAAATATCTTCACAAAATCGGTAAAAAATCGAAATCGAGAAATTTCATATTACGTGTCGATAATATAGTTTCAAATATCTTCACGCAATCGTTAGAAAATCGAATTCGAGAAATTGCATATTATGTGTCGATAATATAGTTTCAAATATCTTTACAAAATCGGTAAAAAATCGGATTCGATAAATTTAATATAATCTGTCGATAATATAGTTTCAAATGTCGTCAAAAAATCGGTAAAATATCGAAGTCGAGAAATTTCATATAATCTGTCGATAATATAGTTTTAAATATCTTTACAAAATCGTTAAAAAATCGAATTCGATAAATTTAATATTCTTTGTCGATAATGTAGTTTCAAATATCTGCACAAAATCGGTGGAAAATCGGAATCGATAAATTTAATATTCTTTGTCGATAGTATCGTTGACGAATATCCATCGTCATAAAATCTTAATATTATCGAATTCGATAGTTTTTAGATTTTTTGCCTATGAAGTTGTACCGATAAATCTTTATAATATCGTGAGAACATCTATAGATTTTCAAACGATTTTTTATCGATACGTTACATCTTCCGATATTATCGATCGAGTGTGCCGCTCGGGATTTTTTGAAAGTTTGAAAACAACAATTTGAACATGAACTACACCTATTTGAATGTAACGATTATCCATCATGGATTTTGCACACTAGTGAGTCGCCATTTTTTTTGCGCCCGTACGGCTGTTCTAGCAGCCGCGACGACCAAGTTTTACGGGATCTGAACTTGTTAAAGTATATACTATCATATCCCACTTTCGTTGAATCCATCAAAGGACATTCATTTTTTCGAATTTCAGGCGTTTTAGGGGGGTCTGTGGCCCACTGTGCGGCGACCGGTGATCGCTCGTAACGACGACGCGACGGTGGTATGCACGTTCGAAGTGCCGAAGCGAAAATACGAAGGAGCAACGAAGCCATAGAACGAGCAAGGCTTTCTAGCCAATCGTCATTGGCTAATGGCTAAACTAAGGCTTGAGCTAGATTTTTTCATTGGCTGAAAAAAGCTAGCTATTGGCTAGAAAAATTTTATTAGCTAGCTATCGGCTAGCTATAGCTATTAGCTCGCTTTCAAAAAAAATCGAGTGACCCCTCAAAATACTGGTAATGAGATGTAGTTTCCGTTTTAGGTGGTTTTAACTAGGTAAATTAATATATTTGGTAGTCAAAAATGTGTGCTTGTAATTAAAATCCATTATAAAATATAACAAAAACAAGGGAAAATCCAAATTTTTGAAGGAATTTAAAAATCAGGAAACCTAAAATTAAAATTCGAATGTTTTCAGGGGCGAATTTTTTCAATTTTTCATTTTTCATTTTCAAAAAATGAAATAATAATAAATTGGTCTTGAAAAAAATAACTGTAAAAGTGTAAAATAACAAAAAAATTTTTTTTAAATAATAGCTAATAGCTCATGATTTCATTGGCTATTTGCTAGCTATTGGCTAGACAGACTTGTAACTAGCCAGCTATTGGCTATTAGCTGAAAAACCATTGGCTAGCATAAGCTATTGGCTATTGGCTTTAAGCTATTAGCTGGCTAGAAAACCCTGAGAACGAGACGTCAACGCCGAAATACCGAGTTCAAAAACGTACGACGTGAAGATACGTAACGTAACGTAACGACGAAAAGATCGACTTGATTGAAGAAAACGAAAAAGCCGTAATACTAGAGAACGTACGCGCGACGAGAGAACGCATAGCGACGATAATTAGTACGACGACGCCGAACGCAACAAACAGTGCTGAATGCAACGAGGAACGTGCCAAAAAAGGTATCGCCTGGCGATGAAAAACATTACGCCGAATACGAAAGAGTCCGCGCAAAGTTCGAATATCAATATCAATATCAAGTAAAAAAATTACCTAATTGTGGTAAAAAAAAGAAAAAAAAGTATACCTTCACTAATTCCCAATAAAAAGTGATCTGCCGAAATGTTATCGTCAGTCTGACGTTGTGAAACTTGAGGCAAGCTACTGGAATTGTTTGCAGCGGATATGTTATCATCTGGGCACTTCTTTCTCGTTTTCTAAGAAAATAAATACAAGCACATTTTTAATACAATACCATACAATCTTTTTTTTTTTTTTTTTTTTTTTTTTTTTTTTTAAAAGATAGCAATAAATTGATCTACAAGTTTTATTTGAAAAATTGGGTAGTGAGGGGGCACAGGGGGAGCTCAGAGGGGACTGATGCTTAATACTTATTCATGGTTTGCAGCGATGGAACCCAATGAAAATAATATTAGTTTTGGTTTTCAGAAAGAATTGGGTTTGGTTTTGATATTGGTTTCGGTTTTCAAAAATGTTTTGGTTTTGGTTTTATTTTTGCATTTTTTCCGCGAAAATTCATTACTCAGGTCCTGAAATAAGTGAATTTTTATTATTTTTTCGGTATTTATAGTTTTTTAATTATTATTTTTTCAAGATGTGCGATGTTTGGGAATTATTTCATAGTTCAGATGTTCAGCTTCAGAGTCAGACGGTCAAGGAAGGAGGGAATTTTGAAAAATACAATGAAATAATTGAAAAACCAAAACCGCTTTGATTTTTGTAATTGGTTTTGGTAAGGGTTCGGTTATCTTTTGTGAAACAAAATCAGAATCTGCGAAGAAAGTTTCGAAGTTTGACCGGGAGCTAATTGACCCCCTCTCACAATAGAACCTTTGAAAATTATTTAAAAAATCACCATTTTTAACGAACTATACTTGTACGAATTTTTACAGAAATTTTAAATATTTTCTAATTTCAGGAGCGAATTCTTTTTTGAATGGAGCACGACAGGTTGCATATTTTCACAGAAAACTGAGCACAACATAAAAACAGTATTTTTCGCAAATTTTAATTCTTCAATTTTTCTGTCTAAAAAAGGAAGAAAAACTAGTGATGGAATAGTGTCGAAAGTTTTATGTCGACGTATCAACCTATAGATTTTGTCTGATAATTTTTTTAATCAGTTAAAAAGTTACAATACTCTATAGGAAAATGTAATTTGGATTTAAAAACAACCTATTTACATATCTTCACAACTTTTGCACTGCTTTGCAGTGTTCTTTCAAATAAAATTGTATGAAAAAATACTCAAAATCACGAAATTTTCTTTATAATTTTTTTTTGTTGTTTTTTTGAAAAATTTTATCCAACTTATGAAAACTTCTTGATTCTTTTTAACCCCTCAATTCTCATAAAATTTGCTTTTTAAACCTCTTACTTTTCTCAATTGAAAAAAAAATTACAAAATATATCTATTTTGAAAAATTTATTTTTTTAAAATTCTCTCGTAAGAAATTTCTTTTAAAAATTCTTGATTAAAATCGAAATTCTTCATTAAAAGTTTTTGAAGAAAACAAACATCAATTTCGCTCTAGGCATTTCTGATAATTTTTCAAAATTGCTTTCCAAGTACCTACCTACACAATTACACATATATTGCTTGTATTTAATTTTTGTCTTTAAAAAAAAGTACTGGGCTGAAAAAATTTCTCCATTAGGTACTTAAGTAGAAATTATTGCATTCGCAAAAAAAAAAAAAACGCGTAGCAGTCAAGATGCTCCGCGACAGCCGAATTTTTTTTTTCAAGTTAGTGTACCACTTTGAAAACGTTTTCATCCATGGTATTTCAGTTTCAATATCAGTTTTAACTTCAAATTCAGTTTAAAAATGTCAGGTTTTTGTCTTCAGTTTTAGTTCCTCTCTGCATTGAAGATTTCATCTTCAGATGGGGGCTCCGCCCCCATACCCCTGTTGAGGCTCCTTCCCAACCGCATCATCACTTTCAGCTCTTAGGATGGGGGCTCCGCCCCCATACCCCCGCGTTGGAGGCTTCGCCCCCAACCATCTCGTCACTACCAACATTTCAGATGGGGGCTCCGCCCCCATGCCCCTATTGGGGGCCTTCGCCCTCAATAGGGACATGGCAGGAGAGGATTGAGGGCTTCGCTCTCAATCCCCTTCACACTTTCAGCTCTTCAGACGAGGGCCAACACACCAAAAAAGAGGTTAAAACGTGAATATTTCTGATTTTTGACCCTGTACGGGGGTCAAATGGTGCTCAAAAGTCGAAACCCCCAAAAGGCACATCAGTGACCTCTACTGACCCTACATCCCAAATTTCGATTGTTTAGGTCTTTTAGTTTGGGCTGTAGGCTGTTCAACGCGTCAGAAAAGACAGGTTAAAACTTGAAAAATATTGATTTTTGACCCTGTATCGAGGTCAAAAGGGGTTTAAAGGTCAAAACCTACAAAAGGCACATCAGGAGCATGAACTCGATCTATGATAAAAATTTAGGCCCCCCAGCTTCATTTGGGGGTTCTGTAGCCTGATCAACGTGAAAAAATTCGGCTAAAAATGACCTCAAAATCCACTTTTTGGGCCCTAAAATGGGGTGGGGATGACTTGGGAAGCTGAAATTTGGATACAGTGGAGACAATCAGAGTCACTGTTGTTGGTAGAAATTTCAAATCATTTTGCCAAATTGGGACCTCTTTATAGCCCCCTCAAAAAGGGGCCACCCCCAATTTTGGGGCCCAAGGGTCAAAACCCCCAAAAGGCACCTCAGTGATCCTTACCGATCCTAAATACCAAATTTTAGCATCCAAGGTCATTTGGTTTGGGCTGCAGGCTGATCAACGTACCGGGAAGCGAGAAAAAACGTGAAAAATCTTGATTTTTGACCCTTGACAGGGGTCAAAGGGGGCCCAAAAGTTGAAACCTACAAAAGGCACATCAGGGGCACAAACTCGCTGGTAAAAATTTTAGCCTCCTACCTCACCTCTACCCCCCGCCAGCGCCAAATGTGGATTTTCAGTACTAAATTTTTGAATTCTGCAATATTCTCAACCGAATTTTTTCAAACTTGCAGGGATGATGGACCATACCAAGGGCCATCCCTGGAAATTTTTTCAACTTTTTAAAATTATTCCTTCGTATTGAAATTTGAGTTTCAAAAATTCATAGCGCAATATCCACTCGTTCCTTTAGAGTCGCCACGATTTGAAAAATCACATATTATGTAGTATATCCATAATATGTATAACATATATTTTTTTCAGAATTTTTTAATATGGTGGAAGACCCTCAAAAAATGCGAAAAACCGAATTTTGTCACTATTTTTCGCGCCTAAAACGGTCATTTTTGGTCTAGAATTTTTTTTCTTGCAATATACCATAAAATACACTTAAATACACCATCAACCCAAATTTGAATGAAACTCGTTTATTTTTTCTAATTTTAATTTAAATTGACGAAGTGACGCCATTTTGGGAACCCCCGGTGTCACACGAGGTGTCTGGAGGGCTCAAAATTCATGTTTGGACATGTTTCAAGTCGTTATTTTTCATAAACAGGATTTTTCGCGAAATTGAAAAAATTTCATTTTTTTCAACAATCAGTTAAGGTGGGATTGTGAGAATAATTTTCGAAATCAAAAATGTGTAATTTTATGAATGTGGGCCAAAAAATCAAATTTTCTCGATTTCACTAAAATTGCAATATACGACAAATATTGGCTTGAAACATGTCCAAACATGAATTTTGAGCCCTCCAGACACCTCGTGTGACACCGGGGGTTCCCAAAATGGCGTCACTTCGTCAATTTACCTAAATGAAAATTAGAAAAAATAAAAAAAATAAACGAGTTTCATTCAAATTTGGGTTGATGGTGTATTTAAGTGTATTTTATGGTAGGTATATTGCAAGAAAAAAAATTCTAGACCAAAAATGACCGTTTTAGGCGCGAAAAATAGTGACAAAATTCGGTTTTTTCGCATTTTTGAGGGTCTTCCACCATATTAAAAAATTCTGAAAAAAATATATGTTATACATATTATGGGTATACTACATAATATGTGATTTTTCAAATCGTGGCGACTCTAAAGGAACGAGTGGATATTGCGCTATGAATGTTTGAAACTCAAATTTCAATACGAAGGAATAATTTTAAAAAGTTGAAAAAATTTCCAGGGATGGCCCTTGGTATGGTCCATCATCCCTGCAAGTTTGAAAAAATTCGGTTGAGAATATTGCAGAATTCAAAAATTTAGTACTGAAAATCCACATTTTGGCGCTGGCGGGGGGTAGAGGTGAGGTAGGAGGCTAAAATTTTTACCAGCGAGTTTTTAGACCACATGGACCAACTTCCACTGAAAATTTCAAAAATCCCAGCCAAGGGCCGATTCGCCATCTTTACCCGGCTATGCGCTTTGCACTTCCCAAATAATATAAAATGGGATGTTTTAAATTGAAACTATACATCGATTTCCGTAATTATGCGACGAATATTTTTCAATTTTCAATTAAATCGGCAAACAAGCGATCATCTTGGTAGGCGAGGTTGCATGATTTTTGAACAGCTTTCTCAGGAAGATTTTCAAAATTACAATCCGTCTTGGTATCACCACTAAAGTTGACGATAAATTCTGGCCCGTGTAACCATATTTTATTTTTTAATAGGTCATTGACCTCAATACCTCGCGTTCCAAGGTCAGCGGGGTTTTCTTTAGTGTTTACATAATTCCATTGGAAATCACGTTGGGCTATTTTTCTCACCCTATTCGCTACATAGGGTTGCCAATTACCATTCGGCTTATTAATCCACCCTAAAGTAATCATTGAATCTGTGAATAAGAATACGTTTTCACGATTGATATCCAAAATAGTACCGACTTTAGCTGCGAGCTCAGCAGCTAGAATTGCTGCTTTCAATTCGAGACGAGGTATGGTTAGCTATTTTATAGGCGCTACTCTGGTTTTTGAGCAGACCAAATAGACGTCGTTTTGGTCATTTGTGCTGACAGTTTTCAAATACATACCTAAATACGACTGCACAGTAGCACGTTGACCTGCGTCGGCGAATACGAACAATATTGTCTTTGGCTAACATCGCGGATAATTTCGAGTATGGTCGCTGAATCGAATATTCGTTGATTGACTCGAGTTGATTAAAGAAATTTCGAACTTTGATATCCAACGAATTAGAAATAGGATCATCCCATTAGATTTCTTCACGCAAAACATCTTGCATAAATAGCTTAGCTCGTATAACAATAGGAGATAGAAATCCTAGTGGGTCGAATATACGAGATATCAAATATAATAGGTTTCTCTTCGTTACGATTTCTGGCAACGAAGGGAGTTCGAGAAATACACGACATGTGTCACTTTTTGGGTCCCAATTTAGGCCTAATGTTGACACTACCGATCCTTCGTGTATTTGTTTCAGGGGTTCGATCTGTTCAGGTTGCAAAGTTGCTAATAGTTCTGGACAATTGCTAGCATATTTCCGCAGAGGGAAATGAGCTTCCGAGATTTTTTTATGGATTGCTTGTTGCAGTTTTAATGATTCTGAAATCGTATTACAGCCGTACCAAATATTTTCTATGTAGCAACCTCTGAGTATGGCCGCTGCTGCCTCTGGATTAGTTTCTATCAATTCTAACGCTAGTAAAACCAAGCAATAAGTCGCTTGGAATGACGCTGACGCTGTGCCATAAGTTATAGTTAACAATCTATACTCTATAGATTTCTATAAGATCTTCTGGGCATTTCTCCAGTAAATACATTGGAGATTTTGATCGAGAGAGTCGATAAGTATTTGCCTATACATCTTCTCTATATCTGCTCCGAATACATATAGAAATAGTCGAAACAGGATCAATATATCGAAATAGTCTGGTTGGGTTTTTGGCCCAGTCATGTTGATATCGTTGAATGAAGTTTTTTTTTCCACCAGCTCGACTCGATGCATTAAAGACGACTCGAAGTTTGGTGGTAGTACTGTCTGGTCCAAGTACAGCACGATGAGGGATTATATATCGATGATTTAAGGGTAATTCCTCTTCTGGAATTTTTTCCATAAGTCCAAGAGCCACGTACTCGTCGATAAATTCGTTGTACTTGGCCTTGACATCGGGCGGTAATTTTTCCACTTTTTTCAATGCTCTCATAGCATTGCTAGTGGTATCCGAAAGTGATGAAATGTCTCCTTTCAGTGGTAAACGAACAACGAACCTACCACTTTCATCTCGACTCGACTATATGTTTTAGTGAAATGGTCTAAACAACGAACATGTTCACTTTTAAATGAATCAAGAGTCGAAATACAAGGAGTTTCCCGAGCAGCACACTCGATCGATAATATCGAAAGTTGAAACGTATCGATAAAAAATCGTTTAAAAATCTAAAGATGTTCTCACGATATGATACAGATTTAGCTGTACGATTTTATAGGCAAAAAATCTAAAAACTATCGAATTCGATAGTATTACGATTTTAGGACGATATTCGTCAACGATACTATCGACAAAGAATATTAAATTTATCGAATCCGATTTTCCACCGATTTTGTGCAGATATTTGAAACTATATTATCGACAAATAATCTGAAATTTCTCGAATTCGATTTTTTAACGATTTTGTAAAGATATTTAATACTATATTATCGACAGATTATATGAAATTTCTCGACTTCGATATTTTACCGATTTTTTGACGACATTTGAAACTATATTATCGACAAATAATCTGAAATTTCTCGAATCCGATTTTCCACCGATTTTGTAAAGAAATTTACAACTATATTATCGACAAATAATCTGAAATTTCTCGAATTCGATTTGTTAACGATTTTGTGAAGATATTTGAAACTATACTATCGAAAAAGAATATTAAATTTATCAAATTCGATTTTTTAAAGATTTTGTGAAGATATTTAAAACTGTATTATCGACAGATTATATGAAATTTCTCGAATTCGATTTTTCAACGATTTTGTGACGATATTTAAAACTATATTATCGACACATTATATGAAATTTATCGACTTCGATATTTCAACGATTTTGTAACGATAGTTGTTGAAACTATATTGATTTTTTTCTAGTCAAAAAATACCTACTTTATATTCAAAATTGGATGGGAAGAAAGGGCCAAATCGAAATTTTTATAATAACCAAAATTAAATCCAGAATATTATTCTACAACTTTTGTTTGAAATGTTTTTTCAATTGGACCTCATCTCTAGCCTCTATTGTTTTGCATTTACCTACTTACGTGTAACAGTAATATGCGAAATCAAAATTGAAAAAATTTTCAAACAAGTTATCTAGTTTTTTTGGTTTACTAGGTATTTTACTTGAAACCAGATCGTTGTTCTTAAATAAAATTTTACCAAGTTCAATACTACGATTACTATGTGAATACTTAGTATTTAAAATTGAACGGGAGGGAGGCGCCCAATCGAAAATTTTGTAATGACCAAAATTATTCTTAGAACTTTAAGCTACAACTTTTGTTTGAAAATTTTTTCAATTGGACCTTTCCTTCTCCTCCAATTTTGCATAATACTCCGTTGATACTTATTCAAAATTGGAGGAGCGGAGGAAAAAGGGGCCAATTTGAAAAAATTTTCAAACAAAAGTTGTAAATTAAGGTCCTAGAAATAATTTTGGTTATTATAAAAATTTCAATTGGACCCCTCCCTCTTCTCCAATTTTGCATAAGATGTTTGAATATTATAATCCAATTCGTATTATGCGAACGAACTCCGATGTTCGCAACAGACGCTTGTTTTGGTAGAAACTGCTGTATTTGGAACGAAATTCGCCAGCCTTAAGCGTAACTACGACTTCAAACTCGCCAGCCGGTCTTGAAAATGTGCGCGCGCATATACCCATATATGCTAAATTATCTACAAAAAATGGATAGAATATCGAAACTAGATAATCTACAAAAAATCGTAATACAAAATCGATAGAATATCGAAATTAAATCGAAATAAAAAATCGATAGAATATCGAAACTAAATCGAAATAAAAAATCGACAGAATATCGAATTCGATAAAGTGTCGCGTTAGTTCCGCATAAATCGTGTAATTATCTTTCGATTTATAGATAGGTTATCGATGAAGTATCTAACTATAATCTTGAGATTTTTAAAAGAAAAATCGTTCGATTTTATCGAAAGTTTATCTGTTGATGGATTTTGCCAACTATAATTCATCGATAATCTGTCGATATATCGAAAGATAATTTCACGATTTATGCGGAACTAACGCGACACTTTATCGAATTCGATATTCTGTCGATTTTTTATTTCGATAATTTGTCGAGTGTGCTGCTCGGGTTTCTTCGATTTGCCAAAACTTTTTTAAAGTTTCGTCAATATTGAACGTTGTCAAATTACAATGATTGCACGAGCGATATTTACCAGATGTACCCGAGACTAGGTAGCCGAATTTTGAGCTTCTCAATTTCAAAGCTCCTTCAGTGAATGATTTGTCATCGATACAATTTTCTACATATTCGGCCCCTAAAATAATGTCAACTGAATTTTGGTTTGAATTGTGATCAGCGAATATGCATGTGTAATGTTTTTTCTTTAATTGACTCAGAAGGTCAACTGGAGCAAAGTATGAAATGGAAGGTAAAACGTCTGCTTCGATCTCTAATGAAAAATCATTAATTTGGGAGGCGATAACGAATTCGAATGTGTGCTATTTAGCATAACTTCACCTATTCCATTTACAATCGATTCTTTTTTGAACTGGTTCGTGGGTATATTCAATTTTCTAACCAAACGATCAGTTATAAATGACACCTGAGAACCGCTATCAAGTAGCAAACGAGATAGTATAGGTTTTTTGTCTCCGACTGAAATTTTTACTACTGCAGTTGGTAGGACGACCAGTTTTTTCCGAATTAGACGAATAACAGCTGGTTTGATTTTTTCCCGAATTAGTAGGCGAGTCTTTAGCATTATTCGGAGATCGAGGTGATTTAAATTCAAAATGCAATAAAGAATTATGACCACCTTGGCACTTATTACACTTTGGTCTAGTGCAATCTTTACCCGAGTGCGAGCTTGAAAAACATACATATAATGCATAATTTGGATTTTTTGCATTCCTCAAACCGATCCTGAGGTTTTAGATTTTTGAATGAGAAACAATCTTCGATTTTTGTGACCTGATTTTCGACACAATTGACAAAATTTATCACTCGTTTCGGCGAACGACGAACTTTACTTTGAGTTAGAAACGGTGCTACTTTCTTCAGATGACATGGCTCTATTTATTAAAAATTTTCGCAATGCATCATAAGTAGGATAATTTGCATTGGAAGGCAGTGAGAACTCCCAAGCTTTTGCTGTCTCTTCATCCAATAATTGCGCAGTATGGTATACGACAAACTGTGAAAATAAGCCTTCAACTTTGGCTTCTTGAGCACCGAATGCGCGAACAACCGAATCGACCTGGTCTAATATTTTTCTCACCTCATTACTCGATTTGATAGGTTTGATATTCATCAATTTAGAAAACAACGTGCGAAATATCATACGTTTATTATCATATCGCACATTTATATCAACCCAGGCTTCAGCATAGGCAGTGTCAGAGTAAGAGGATAATGTTCAACTATATCTTTGACAGGTTCTATAAAAGCCAACTTCAAATACTGCAATTTTCGCACTTCTGAATAACTACCTCTATCAACGAGATTTTCAAACAAAGCTCTCCAATTCGCAAACTGCAAAATATCACCATTAAATTTAGGTACAGCGATCTTTTCGAGCTGAGGCTGGGTGTATATGTATATAACGCTCGTATCGTTTGATTTAATTCATCTGGGATTAACGAGTTTCCAGTTTCGGATTTTTCCAACTTTCTTCTGTACCCTTTTAATTTACCTACAGCTGTGGCAAGATACGATCCGTAGGTGTTTAATTCAGTATCATATTCGTCAGTAGATGCGTCTTCCGCCAAAGTATCAATAATAGAGTCTATGGCAGTGCGAAGACCTTGATATTCATTACGATATTCACCGATAAGATGATTGTAAGTTCCTATAGCTTCCCAGCTAAGATGGGTTTTATTAACGATCAGCTCGTTTATCTGACTTTCAAGACGAGCAAGTCCGAGCTTGGCTCTTCTACGAGCGCGTTTAGCATTATCCATCACGCACGAAACTGAACAATATACATACGAGCAAAAACTGAGAGAATTATGGCGAAAAAAATTACGATTTATGTATGGGTACAGAAGTAACGATCTTGAAATAGGTATAATGGTAGTAAAAGATAGATGGTTGTACGTTCAAGGTAAATCGAATCAATCCTGCTGATTTCGGTACGAGAGGATTATCTTCTTCGTCAAAGTTTATTTTATGTGAAAGTTGGAAAATAGGTCCGAGTTTGTTATACGACGACGAGGAGTTTGAAAGGTGTGTTAAAAATAGGTTTCAGGTTTCGACCTGTCGATGAATTAGAAGAATTGAAAGAAGAGAAGGTTACGTGTGTAATGGTAAATAGGGATCATCCTATTTTGTCTTTGCTTGCTCGTAAATCGTCGTTGTTCAAATGTGTTTCAATTTTAGGCTATGTAATTAGATACGTACGTATATTGAGAGCTCGTTGTAGAGATAAGAAAGTAGGTATTGTTGAGGATTTGAAATTGCAAGGTTTTGACAAGAACGATAGTCTCAAGTCGTTGAAAATGTTGGAAATTTCTGAACGAGATAAAGCGTACGAGTTGATGGTTTGCGTATCGCAAAGAGCAAGTTTTCCTACCGAGTACGAGAAATTGAACAAAGGTTTAGCGATAGGTAGAAAAAGTAAATTGTTATCGTGCGAGGTATTTTTAGATAGTACCTCGAGCGAGGTGAAATTACGCAACGGAATCGTACCCAGTTCATTTTTCACGTAACGAATCCAATAACGAATGAGGAAATCTCGATTGAAATTTACCGCGTCGATGAACGAGTCGGGAAGGGAACTCGAGGGGAATTTTTCAATCTCTTCTGGCGAATCTTTGTTCCAAACTGAGCCCCGAAGTAGACAACATTTTCGAAGCAGTCTTCGCGTAATCTATGCGTAGTTTACCATTGGCCGACCAAACCCACAAATTAGCGTCGAAATGTTGAATTTGATGGCGAGCCAAATTATAGGAAAATATGTTGTAATACCGGAAATGCTTAAGCTACGACTCGATTTCCTCGTAGATCAACTTCACCGTCGATTTCAGGGTTCGTTTGAGCGATGTAGGGGTTTCCAAAGATTCTACCATTTTAACGCACCCTCGCAAGTATTGTTTACCCAAACCGCAGTTACTGAATAGGAGATCGTTGGAGTTTTCTTTCTCAACCTCGTTGAGGTTCGAATGAGAGGAAAGGTAACGGTACCAAATTGACAGATGAGAATTTTCAAAAAGATGAAGTTTCGGAGAAATTACAAATTAGGAAAAAATTCGCGACTTCAATGATTTTTTAGGCAAATTTCGCGACTTTCGCGACGGTAGACACCTTGAAAATGTTAAAAATTTCCCATTTTTCAAAATCAGAGCCCCAGGCAAGCCTCAAAATTCAATTGGAAAAAGTTTAAATGTAATTCTGACTTTAAATTCGTGTTTAGAAGACTCGATTTCAAAATTATGTGGGGTGACCCGGAGAGGGGGGTTGAGAAGCTGATGCTTCGTGTTTACGGTTTTGTATTGAGATTAGTAGCATGTATAGGGAATATGAAAGATATATCATAAACACCCAAACTTTAGAAAGAAACAAACAATTTCCCCTCCTTTTCGAATTTTGGCCAATGACAATGGGACCACACTGAAAAAACTTTACATCAATAAGGGGTTCACAATACATGTAAAAACGTCAGATTGATGTTTGGGCCCAAGTATTAATAACACGAGCCGTGATTAAGAAAGGTGAATGTGGACGAGAGTGTTGCTGATTTTTTTTCCTGGTATGTCACTAAAAATTAATCCAACTACAAAACCCCTGAGAATTTTAATTATATTTCAAATTTTAAAGATTTGCCAAGTTTTAAACATTGATTTACATAGTAGGTATGGGCTTTTAAAAAATACCATAAATTATCAAATTAAACAAAGAAACGATTTTTTTTTGCAAATTTCAATGTTATCATTTTCAATTCCTTTGACCAAATATCAAAGATTCGAAAGATTTACCAAAATAGATTGAATTCTCATCAAATTTGAATTTTCGCCGAACTTTTGAAAATTTATACCTACTAAATTGAAAAAAAAAATCACAAATTTTTAAAATTGCAAAAATTCAAACATCATTAAAAATTGATTTGAGATGTGAGAAATTTATCAATATTTAAAAAATACTTACCGAGTTGATAATTTTTGCCAACAATTCTTCAAAATTAAGGTATTACAAAAAAAAGATGAACTAACCAAGAAAAACTGAATGAAATTTTTCAATTCAGAAAAATTGTAGAAAAAATAAATTGTTCCTTATCTGAGAATATTCAAAAAATTATCCCATTCAATTTTAAAAATTAATTCAATGTGGTAACGATCGAAAAATGTTTGGCAATGGATTTACCTCCTCTGAAAGCGACCAACTACCGATGAGATGATGCCTTCGTTTCATTACAAGGCAGGTAGGTAGCTAGGTAGTAGGTACCTATTTTTTCATTTTCAAATGTTTAAATCGGAAAATCTTCGTATCGCGATTAATATTTTTTTTACCTTCGATGCGGAAAAATTATAAACGATTCGAATACGTACTTTCTACATGGCAAAAAACTAAGTAAAATGTGTTTAATGAAACCCAGAAATGTAATTCCGAGAATTTATAATTGATAATTACTCACCGATTTCGGCATTTTGTCGGAATGTGTAACGGTTTCCTATGAAAAATCTCAGTTCAACGATAACCTTAAATTACGCTTCGAATAATTCCACCTAAAACACAAAAACATACCTTTAGCTTTAGCACATCAACAGGTGTATTCAAAGGCGCTAAAGTAAGCGATATTTGAAAACGCCAATCACTTCCGCGTCAGATTATTGAGGAACAAGCGAGGCACTAATTTACACCCAATTTATGATAAATTTACCGGTAACTCGTTAATCGAATCGAATTATACGCATTCGGCATTATTTACGCGAAATCGCTGACGAGAAGCTACAGGTGACCGCGAATAATTTCTCGTGTTTGTATAGAGATTGACTCATTGACTCGCTTTTAACGAGTAATTGAGCTGTGTTTTTCGAAATCTTATCTCGTAGAGAAGATTATAAAATGTTCGTAGAATTCTTAATAGATACAATGATTTCATTCGGTTACATTTTGGAGGTAACGAAACACACGCAACGTATCAATAAGAACACTGAGAATTCGAGACAATTCGTCGACGAATGAAAGCAAAATAACCGAACGACGAGAAGCCGGAAAAGTGAATATACGATGAATGATAGTCGAGGGGACGAATTTGGCCAGATTATATCGAATTTAATTAAGTTTGAGGAGTTGATTCGAAGTTATAGATTATGATTACAAAAAAATATGATGACCGATTCTGTTTGGGGAAAAGCAAGCACTAGGGGTGTATTTTAGAATAACCAGCTTAAGGGTAACATACCGTATCGAATCTTCTCTCATTCAAGCATTACTTCTGCATCGTTTGAATTAATAAAAACTCGCGATTTAAATTAATTAATTCACTAATTCACCCATACGTATAACGATTACAGTTGGGTTTGTTGCGTTTTGTTGTGGCAAAAAGAACATACCAATTGCCAAATTCGAATCGTCGTTTCGCATAAAACACATATAAATAGTGGTTCGTAAGGAGGCAAACATGCAATTCTGAGCACAATACGACTCAGTGGCAAAAAGTACAAAAACGGCGGCGCCGCTTACCTTTTATACGTTCTGGAAACGTTGAAAATTATAACATTTGATACGAAAATTATTATCGTAATAAAGACTGAACGGCAGAAATTAACGAAATATTTTTGCAGTCGGTCGGTGCACGGACATGCATTTATCGCGGTTAGGAAAATAATGTCGAAATTGGTCAAATTAACCGGTAAAGAGTTATGCGAATGTCTGTAACAACTAGACAATACTTCGGAATCGATCTTTTTCACATAATTTATACGAAAAACTAACGAATTAATTAATTAACCGTTCTCCAGCAAAAGAGACGTAATATTTGCGTAAGTAACTAAAAAATTGGAACGAATAAAACGAATTCCAGATATTCAAAGAGAACCACGGAAAAGTGAACCGAAGTAGGAGAGAATTGGAATTTAATTTGCGCATGACTCGTTGTTTGGCCGGAGATGTTAGTTCGATAATTGTCCGCTAGGAGTGCTACTGAAATAATATGTAGATATTCGTTTTTTATTTTTTTTAATCTTGTAAAGTTTTTAGTTGTTTTACTTTTTTTTCATTTCAACTATTTGCCCTATTCGAAATCTTGATTCTTATTTTTAAAATGCCATCGAATAGTATTCGTAACATTAACTTTGTAAACATAAGAAAAAAACGAGTAAACAAATTGAGCCAACTAGACACTAGTAGGATTGTTGTTGAATTCTATTACCCATTCAAAATTAGAGGCGTGGGAGGGGTCCAATCGAAATTTTTCTAATAACCAAAATTATTTCCAAGATTTCAAGCTACAACATTTGTTTGAAAATTTTTTCAATTGGACCTTTACCTAATTCCCTCCACCAGTTTTAAATAAAGTGTCCAAGTCATATTATACGAAGTTGGAAGGGAGGGAAGGGTCTAATCGAAAATTTTACAATAACAAAAATTATTCGTAGGACCTCAACATAAAACATTTTGTTTGAGAATTTTTTCAATTGAACCCCTTCTCACAATTTTGAAAAAGTATTTACCTGACGTTATGTGAAATCAGAGGAGTGGGAGGGATCCAATCAAAATTTTTATAAAAACCAACATTATTTTTTTAATCTACAACTTTTATCTATTTGAAAATTTTTTCAATATTGGACCCTTCTTCCTTCACTCCTCTCAAAATTTTTGAAGCAAAAAGTCTTTGAATTTTTTGGAGTGAAAATAGGCAAGTAACTAAGTACCTAGGGTTTTTTTTAGGGTAAAATTCATACTTTGGAAAGTTACCAACCGATTTTTCAATTTTTTGAAGAAAAAAAATTTATTTATTTTTTTTAGCAAAAAAAAATTAAAATTTTTTCAATATTTCCTCAGGAAAATATCACAATTTTTCAAGATAAAAATTTCGATTTATGAAATAAAAAATTACTCAAATTTTTTTCAAGAAAAAATTTCGCGATTTTTGGAGAAAACTATCGTTAATTTTTTTCCAAGCGAATAACGCAGTTTTTCTCAATCCTTTTGGAGTGAAAAAAATACACAAAAAAATTTCTCATTATTTCCTCCAGAAAACTCATAATTTTTAAAGAACAAAAAAAATCCTATTCCTAGGTATTTCTTTTTAGGGGAGAAAATTGCAATTTTTTGGAGAAAATAGGTAGGTAGTAAAAAGTACAGATAGGACTCTCTCAATATTTTCTGAAAAAAAACACTTTTTTTTTTGATAAAAAAATCTTGATTTTTTGAAAAATGAAATCGCAAAATTTTTTGGCGAAAAAATTCTCAATTTTTCGAGGAGAAAAATTTCTCAAATTTTCAAAAGTAAAATTGATGAAGGAATTTCTGTATATTTCTAAGAGAGAAACCTTTGGGGGTGTATGGTATTTTATTTTATTTTTTGAAATTATAGATAAATAAAGGCATTTCTGTTTTCTCAGAAAACTCCACGGTTCTGGGAACCTCTCAATTTTTTGAAGAATTTTTTCCCTGAGTAAAAATAAATAGATTAGGTGAATAAAATTTTTTCAATTATTTTCTCAGAAAATGACATAATTTTTGAAGAAAAAAAATCTTAACTTATGGAGTAAAAATTTCTCAAATTTTTCTCAAAAAAAGCTCATAATTCTTGGAGAAAGATTTCTTCATTTTTTTTCTCATTTTTTTTTAGGGGAAATCCCAATTTATTATTCTTTTGAAGTAAAAAAAGAAAGCATGCCTAGAAAAATTTCTCATCATTGTCTTCAGAAAAGCATTGTAAATTAAGTATTTTTTGAAGAACAAAAAAATTCTAATCTTGCAGGTTTTCTTTTTTGAGAGAAATTGTGAAAAAAATAGACAGAACTGTGGGACTTTCTCACATTTTTCTCAGAAAAAGAAAACATTTTTTTTTCTTTTTTTAAAGAATAAAATCTTGATTTTTTGAAAAACATACGGTCTGCCTAATCTTAAAATTTTTTGGCGTAAAAAATTCTCAATGTAAGAAAAATTATTATACTTACCTATTCTTTAAATTGATGAAGAAATTACTGAATTACTGAATACCTATATTTTCTAAGAAAGAAACAATGGGGGCAGGGCTGTGTTTTAATTTTTAAAGAAAAAAAATCTCTCAATTCTTATAAAAAATAGAAAAAGCTGTATTAATTTCTGAGATAAAAAATTTCTCATTTTTTTAAAGTAAAAAATTACATAAAGGCATTTTTCAATGAGAAAATCCCACAGTTTTGCGAAGAAGAAAAATCTAAAAATCTATAAAATATTTTTATTTTTTGAAGAAATTTTTTTCCTGATCAAAATTTTTTTCAATAATTAGTGTTTTGTCAGAAAATGAGACAATTTTTTATGAATTTTTTTTTCAAGTTTTCTCAATTTTTTTTTGTTTTTTTTTTTCAAATTTATGAAGGGGAGCGGTCTGAATTCTTTTGGAGTAAAAAAATAGACAAAGGAATCTCCCATAATTTTCTCCAGAAGAAGCATAATTTATGAAGAACAAAAAAAAATCAAAATTTTATTTTGTCTTAATTTTTTGTGGAAAAAACTCGCAGTTTTTTGGAGAATAAAGTTTTTCTGAATAGAAAATAAATATTACTTAAATTTATAGTGAGAAAAAGCTCAAAAGAGCAATTTTTAGGGGTAAAACAAAAAAATGTAAAAATTCAAAAATTTGATAATTTTTTATAGGTGCCTACTTTTTCAAAAAGGGAACGAGCTACCTTCATAACTATAAATTGAATTAGGGAGAAAATAAAAAATTGGGAATCATTTTCCAATAAAATGCAACAATTTGAAATACTCAATGAAAAAATGTTGTTTAATTTTTTTCGTTTTTTTTTTTTCAAAATGTGGGCAAGGGCAACCTCAAGGCACTACGCACTACTTGAAAATTAAGTTGAGAGAAAATCCAAAAGTGCAAAAAAAGGGCCACCCTTATGTGCAATAAAAGGTAAATGACAAAATTAAAGTACTCAACTTCAATGAAATTTATTCTCTAAAAAATATACATCATAAAAAATGCCATCATGCAAGCTAATAGGTCCCTTTTAACGTGCCGGGTCACATATAGAAAAAATGTTGTTTTTGGAAAAAATAATTTCTTCATTTTTAAAAACAAATTCTTTTTGGAGGGGAGTCGATTTTTTTTGTTGAAAAAATTTCACTTTTTGAAGAAAAAATAAATCTATATTTTTCAGGAGTAAAATAAAAAAATTTCCAAATTTGAGAAATAGTATTTTAAAGAAAAACAATTCTCCATTTTTTTCATAGTAAAAAATTTCACAATTTTTTTTTTGGGGGGGGGCAAGGGTTCTAAATTTTTTGAGAAAACTTCTCTCATTTTTTAAATACCTATAAATTTTTTCATTTTTTAAAAAATAATATTAAATTTCAATATTTTTTGTATGTCAGTAATAAAAAAAATTCTCAATTTTTTTTTTTTGGAAAACATCGTTTTTTTTCAATTTTCAGCTGTTTTTGGAGATTTTTTTTATTTTTAGAAAAAAAAAGTTCTTGATTTGTATGAAGAATAAAACTTATTTTTTGGTAAAAGAATTAATTTCTTAATTTGTGGCATTCCATAAGAAAAGGGTCAACTTTGTCGCTCGGCTCGATTTCGAGTTAGGCACATATTCTGAAACTACATTAAATTCCCTTTAAAATGAGCTATTGGCGAGCCCTCTACCTATAAAATTCACGCTTGGGGACGCGTTTGAAGTTTGAACTTTAAAAAACCTAGTTTTTTCTGATTTAAAGTGAAAATAATTTTATAAAAGTTATAAAACCCCCAGAAATTATCAGAAATACCTAGTTTTACTAAACTTGGTGTTCCTTGATGCCATCTGTATCGGAGACAAAGTTGACCCTTTTCTAAGTCACCATCTCGCCCGACCTTCGATGGCATGTTACGGTGTTACCATGGTTAAAAAATGATTTCAAGGGTCCCAACCACTCTCACGTGAAAGTAGAAGGATGATAGTATACAAATCCGTCAAAAACCAAAAATCGATATTTTGACCCGAAATCACATTTTTGCGTTTTTCTCGAAAACTTGTTTTCGACAAAGTTGACCCTTTTCTTATGGAATGCCACATTTATTAAAAGTAAAATGTTCTCCAAATTTTTTGGAGAGAAAAATCATCTTTCATTTTCATAGAGAAAAAATTATCATTTAGAAACTTCTCAATTTTGGGAATAAAGTTGTTTAAATTTTTTTTTCTCTTTTTGGATAAGCAACCTCACAATTTTTTGTTTCAATTTTTTTGAAATAATTTTTTTTCTAATTTATGTTTAATTTTTTTTTTTTTTTTGGGGGGGGGGTTCGATTTTTTTTTTGTTGAAAAAATCTCCTTTATTGAAAATAAATAAATCTATATTTTTTAGGAGTAAAAAATTTCCTATTATAGAAATATTATTTTAAAGGAAAAAAATTCGGAGATTTTTTTCAAAAAAAAATCGAATCCCCCAAAAAAATTGTGTTTAAAAATGAAGAAATTATTATTATTTATGGTTTCTTCTAGGTACTTTTAGAAAAAAAATCTCAATAAAAAAAAGTAGTCTTGATTTTTTTGTTTACGGGGAAAAATGTGTTTTTTGAACAAAATTTTTAAAAAATTGAAACAAAATTTCACAATTTTTTCAATCTTTTTTTTTTCTTTTCAAGAATCAGAGAGGGTTTTTTTGAATAATAAATTGATGATTTTTTTTAGAATAAAAAATAGCATCATTATCTTTCTGCGTAAACGTTTTTTAAAAAACTTTTTTTTTTGCAGCATGGTCTCAATTTTTTGGAATAAAAATATTTTTAAAATAATATTTTCAGCAAAAATCATTCTCACATTCAACATAGAAAATTTTCACATTCATCACTCCTCCAGGACTCCGGCACTCTGCATACTGAGAAAATCATTTTTACACCCCAAATATTTTTTCTGTTTGAAAAGAATAATACAAATTAATATACTAAATATCAAATAAAAATTTATTCAATGTCGTAATTTTAAGTATCTATATAAAAATGAATCACTCAACTCAACGTGAGCACATAATACACAACTCAGGTACCTACTCTCGACGTAGTACATAATATATCAAAAAATAAGGATTATTTTTTGGCAATATTGGCACATACGTGTATTTAATGTTAGACTTTATATTAAGTATAAAAAGAAATAAAAGAAAAAACAAAGACTTCAATGTAGATCACATATCGTTACCCATTAGTTGATTATCTATGAAATTCGATATACCTTCTTCCGGATTTTCAAATCAATCAACTATGGCAGATGAAGCCATTTTATTGACTCCGCATGCACCTGATCCTCTGTATAAACGGTAGTATCCCTGAAAAAAATTATAAATAGTTTAAAAATGAAAATTTCTCAAGATGAAGATTAACCCAGTAACGGGTTTAAGAATTATTTCACTTACACTTTCTCCCCAGTATGGGCCCCAGCTGTTTTTAATAGTCCAGTAGGGTAGTTTTTCTGCAAAAAATTAATAAAATGATGAAATGTTTTGACAGTAAGAGTATCGAATATGTATTTTTACAACGAAATAAATTTGAAAATCCTACTGTATTGTCCAAATCCAACGATCAATACTCCATGATCCAATTCATTCGGGTTACACAAGAATTTCCAAGGTTTAGAAACACCTCTGATATAAAACTACATTACAAATTTTAAAAAAAAAATCAAATTACAGATTTTGCAATATTTTTACTTCTAATCCATCTAGTGCCATTTACCTGCATGGCGAATGCGTTAAGACCAATAGAAATAGGACCCTTTTTAAAAAGCCATTGAGCCATTTGAGTCTCGTTAGTCGTAATATTAAGGCTATCGACAACTTTGACGGCGACTTCCGATTTATCAAAGGCGCATTTATCGTTGGATCCTTCGTAAGGGTAATCTTTCTCCGGTTCTAATCCTCCGATTTTTTCAATAGCTTTATAGGCAGTAGTCATGTACCCTCCGCCGCAGCCGTTATCTTCTTTATCGCAATCGACCAATTCTTCGAAGAAACAACACAGCAGAATGAATCATTATAATCGTAGCGAAGATATGAGAAATGCAAGCATTTTGATTTTTAAATAAATATATCATTGATATTTACCTTGTTCGGATAAGGAAACTAGTTGTTTATGTTTGAGAGCGTATTGGCCTTCTACGTTACCGGTAACTGAGAATGCCCAGCACGAGCCACACATACCCTAGAATGTTTCAATTTATGGATTAACACTCGATCAAGTTGATCTATGAACGTACAAGGTAAATATACTTGATTTTTAACAGGAGTCACAGCGTTATACGATCTCCAGTCGAAATCCTGCGGTAAACGAACGTTAGGAATCGCAGCTTGTTTCTTAATGACGTCTCCGTTCGGTTTCAAGCCCAAGTAATATTGACTGAATTCGGATTCTACGAAATTTTCATTGCAATTAATAAAATAATGCAAAAATTACGCCCGAAGCGAAGAATATGGTAACTGACTCGATAGATCAGCGAATTCGTTGACTCCATATTCGGCGGTGCCTTCTTCGCCTTCGTTCAGCATTTGGATCTTTTTTAAATTGCCCCGAAATATACGAAATCTGCGTTCGTGTTCTTCCTCGTTTTCGTATCGCTTGTTGTATCTCTGGATGAAGTTGTGGAATTGTTTTTGTTCAGCTGTCAATGGTTTCTAAACGAGGAAAATTGCGAACTGATAATTAATCACGAAATGTGACGTGGTTTACGAATTAGGTCGAGGTAAATTGACGATTTCGATCTTCAAGTGTCGATTGTTTAATAAAAAATATGAGTGATCGTAATAATCAGTCAGCTGTGACAAACTCGATGGTAATTTTGGTATAAAATACCTTGACGATGGTTGGTTTTTCTTCGCAGATGAATTCCATAACTTCGAAATAGTCCATCCATTCTTTCACCCAAACTTTGGCTGAACATGTTTTGCACTCGTTCGTCTGTAAATTTAACACGACGACGATTAAAAAAACAAATCCCAATGAGATTACAAATCGACTTATCGTTCTAACTTTGCCACAATTATCCGGACAAATTTCCATCTTGAGACGATGTAACGATCCAGCTACCACCTGAAAAAAAATAATCATTTAATTTCCAATTCAGATTGGAAAAATGTACTTAAAGTACCTAATATGAACTTACTTGAGTAGAAGCTTGCAAAACTTTATCGACTTTTCGTTTACAATCTGTACCAGATTCAGAATCCAATTTAGTAATTACTCTTTCAGCTATGATTCTAAAATGATCGGAATTTGGGTCTGATTCTTCAACACCACCGGTCATCTTATTGGATATTTCTCTTTTTTGCATGGGTCCATCGTGATCATCCGAGCATTCGGATTTGACAACCTATTCAATAAATTTGAGTAATAATCAGAGTACGAAATTTAATTAGGAACAAGTTATACAGTTGAATATTTACATTTTCCTATTAAAAAAAAAAAAAAAAAAGAAGAAAAAAAAAGGTATTCACATTTCAAGATATTAAACCCTTTGTGAGACTTCGAGTTCGAACCGATCAAAAAGAGAATGCTTTACCATGCAACAGTAATAAAATGTACAGTAAAAAAGAAGAGATTATGACCATTCCACATTCACCACTAAATTGAACTTCAGACTCGGACTACCTGAACATTGATAGGGGCGTAATCTGTAGCTGCGTACGAACGCAAAAGGTCAATTTCGCATACGACTTTGTCTTCATCTTTATCACACAATTTGGACGAATTTTCGTGGTCAGAATTAAAACGCTCGTCAGCTACGACGACTAACGATAATTTCAACTTATAAACGATTCCACTGGCGAACTAGAAAATCAATTTCGGTTTCGGATTCACAAGTGTTTGGAGAAGGAGGCCAAAACCCATCCGTACAAATTACTACCTGTTTTTTGCCATCTATTACTCGACAAAGGATTCGTTTCGAATAAGTCGCGTCTAGACTGTTGAGCGTGTTTAGAGCGAATTTAGACATTTCATCTTTCTCGTTAGCTTCTAAATCTTTGACCAGATTCCTATTTCTACATAATAAGATGGGATGATTTTAGTCCAAGTTATAGACTGGATTTGTGTTCTTATAGAAGCTTACCTTTTCTTCGACGAATAACGTAGGTCCTAAAACAATGGAGTGAAGTGTAAAGGAGTTGTTTACAGTTATTAGTACACTTCGATGAAAGGATTTTTAATAATCAATAATTCGTATTTTTTACTTACTTCTGGGAAGGCTAAAGCTGATATTAAAAATATCAACGTTAATGAACTTAATGTGACGAGATTCATGATTGCTGGAACGAAGTGTCAACTTGTAAAAACAATGGGAACTAAAGTAAAATTACTAACGTGATTACTTCATTGAAAATGAGCATAAAGAAATACAAAGCGATATTTAATTAAAATATTTGCGACTTATTATCAAACCAAGAAAACGAAAATCATGATAAGGGGCTTTGTTTATTTATTTTTTGTTGCGTAGCGTTTCATTACTGTTACGTTTCGTCAAATGGCAACACTGGGGGAAGTATTCGCGAATTCAATTTTCAAGTTTTTTCACGTTACACTCGAGTTCAAACTTCAAAGTATTATTCAAAGTTCAACTTGTAAATGCCCAATTAGAGAAAGTATCCAAATGAAAATTTTCTCAATTAGAAGTATAGGAGTTGGAGCTTAGAGTGCAATAATTTTGAGAGCCCTTTACATTCAGATTGGAATTTCCTCTGATCGTCTGATCTGGAAAAATTTTCACAACCTACATTTTCCAATTTCACAATTTAAAAAAAAAATCCAATCACAATTTTTTGGAACAAAAAATCGTCATTATTATTTATTTTTTTAAAAAGATAGGTAGGTATCACTTAATTTTTAGAGAAAAACAAACCTCAACTTTTTGTTTTAAAATTGAAATAAAAATATTTTTCTTGAAGAGAAAATTTTTTCTCTCGTGTTTTAATAAAAAATACTCCTTAAATTATTGTAGAAAAAATCTCATTTCTTCAGAGGAAGAAATCCCTAATAAAATAGATATTGGAAGTAAAAAATCAACCTGAATCAACTTGAAAAAAATTCAATCTTTTTTTATTCTTCTTCTTACTATTTCATTTTATGTTTGAAAGTACACCATTCAATTTTTTTGGAGAAGGGATCTCGTATAAGTATAAATTTTATGGAGTAAAAGTATTCATTTTTTTTAAAAAGTAAAATCTATTGACTTTTATTTTGTTACCTATCTAGTTTATTTTTTTATTATTTTTTTTATTAAGAAAAGATTTACATACTTTCAGAGAAAAAAACTTTAAAAAGTCACGATTTTTGTTCACAAGTTTTTATGAAAAAATGATATTTTATTTTTTGGGAGTTTATGCAGAATTTTGTTTTGTTTTGTGAAAGATTTTTTTGGAGGGGGGGGGAGGGGGGGGGGGTAAAAATCTCTCAGCCTTATCGAAGAAAAAATATCCCACTTACCTATTTGGGAAAAATTCCTAAATTTTTTTAGGGTAAAAATTTTTTCAGCTTTTTGAAGTGAATAAACTTCTGTTATTCCTTTGAAGAAAAAAATTTGTGAATTTGCGGAAAAATCTCTACTTTTTTTTAAGGTACTCGTATGAAATCTCTTGATTTTTACTTAGAAAAAAATCTTATTTTTTCAGAAAAAATATTTTCATTTCTAGAGAGAAAAAAATCATTATTATTTTTTGGTCATAATTTTTTTTGAAATCAGACTCGTGATTTTTTTTTATTATTAAATAAATCTCATAATTTTTTTGGAGAAAAAATCCTCAATTTTTCAACTTTTTTTAGGTACCTATGAAAAAAACTTACTTTTTTGAAGAAGTATCAATCATTTTTCGTCTTATTCATTTTAAAAAAATTAAATAAAATTTGGAAGAAAACTGTATTTTTAAAATTTATTATTAGAGAAAAAAATCGCCCTAATTATTTCTTGAAAGAATCTTATTTTTTGGGGTTGGGGGGGGGGGGGGGAGGTAAAAAAATCTTTCAGCCTTATTGAAGAAAAAATCTCTCACTTACCTATTTGGGAAAAATTCCTAAATTTTTTCAGAGTAAAAAATTTTTCAGCTTTTTAAAGTGAATAAACTTCGAAAAAATCTCTACATTTTTTTAAAAATAAGTATGAAATCTCTTGATTTTCACTTGGAAAAAAATCTTGTTTTTTTCAGAAAAAATATTTTCAATTTCTGGAGAAAAAAAAATCATTATTATTTTTTGGTCAGAGGTAATTTTTTTTGAAAATCAGACTCGTGATTTTTTTTTTTATTAATAAATAAATCTCATAACTTTTTTGGAGAAAAAATCCTAAATTTTTCAATTTTCTGTAGGTATGAAAAAAACTTGTTACTTTTTTGAAGAAGAATCAATTATTTTTCGTCTTATCCATTTTAAAAAAATGAAATAAAATCTGGAAGAAAGCTGTATTTTTAAAATCTGTTTTAGAGAAAAAAATCGCCCTTACTATTTTTTAAAAAAATCTTCAATTTTTTTTGGAGAAGAATCAATTATTTTTCGTCATATCAATTTTTCAAAAAAATGAAATAAAATTTGGAAGAAAACTGTATTTTAAAAAAAAAATTAGAAAAAAATCGTCCTTATTTTTTAAAAGAATCTGTCTTTTTTTTTTGTAAAAAATCTTCAAACTTTTTTGGAGAAAAAAAAATTACAATTTTTAAAAAAATAAAGAATTTTAAAAATTGTTTTGGAGTAAACACTAAACATCCTCTTAATTTTTATGCAAAAAAATCTGCTTCTGTTTTTTTAATTTTTTCTTTTCTTTTTTTCGATCAATGAATCTTTTACTTTTAGAAAAGAAAAATATCAAATTTTGGTCTCAATTTGTGGGGAAAACAAATATTTTTTTGAAGATTTTTTTTTTTCAGAAAAAGTAAGTAATGGGTATAAAAATCTCTTGCTCGGGTAGGCTCGAGCCCTGGGGAAAAATTCAGGCCCGGTGCAAGTGCACCTTTTGTAACACCCCCCCCCCCCCCCCAATCGTCATTGTATATACTTCTGTGATTTGCCTCGTCTTTCTCGAGCAAAATACACGAATACAGTTACAATTCATATTCAATTATACAGTTCAACGTCCAATGTTCTTATTTTGAACACAGAACTTTTTTGAACTTCAAACAACATTACAATATTATTTCGAAATACCATAAAAAGTTGATCAAATGATCGGTGGTAATTAAGTAAAAATGATATTATTCGACCCACATAATTATGTGAAATATTCTGTTTATGTATAGGTTCATTTTTTAGGTATTTTTGTAATTAAAAATTCGATAAATTGAAAACATACTAAATTGGTTAGTTATAATATATTATTTTTGATCATTATAATTTATAGTAATTATATTAATGTTAGGTAGAAATGATATCACAAAATATTTTTGTCTTTATTTGCATATTCTTCTTTATCATCGAACACTATACATTTCCATCATTAACCTAAAAAAAACACACACAAAAATGCGATTAGACTTGGACTTTTATCTAAGGTTAAAGAACCTTTTAAATGATTGAAGTTTCAAAAATTAAGCAAGTAGCTATAGATATTTACGTACATGCTTAAAAAATACGAGCTACGAGCATTGAGAAATTGATCATGCATAAATGAAGTCATCAACAAGACACATCAGATACTTGGAAAAAGTTCTCCCATGGCCTTTCGTAAATTGATGCCGAACAAATTTTGCATTCGTCAGTCTGAAAACAAAATAAATAATGGTATCATAAATAAGGCCAGAAAAATAAGAAAAACACAATGTTTACATAGTTTACATTAGATCTTGGTACTAACATTTAGAGCTTTGTCGGTACATGTATCTTGGCAAACTTCCACCTTCAAATAGGTTTTCTTTCCGCCTACGACCTGAAAAGAAAATTTTGAATTACCATACATTTTTCATAAATTTAAATTGTTCTCATTTTTTTTTTTTTGTTAGAAAAACAAGAAAAAAACGTACTTGTTTTGTCGCATCTAGCACCCGGCTGGCTTTTTGGGTACAGCCTGAAGCAGCATCAGCATCTAATTTAGCCACAAACTTTTTGGCCAATTCTTGAATTTCTTCCGAATTTACGTCCGCTTTAGTTATACCGCCAGGCATCTTATCATGTGTAACAATAAAAAATTGAGAATTATATTATAGGTACATTCTTGTACACGATTTTTTCACAAACAGCTGCGGCTAATTTGAAACACTTGGATGAAAAATTCAATTATCAAAGGTTGCATAATTAAGTATAACTATTTAAAATTAATGACATCAAATATTATTAATACTTACGCCGCCATCGGGGAAGGCTAACACAGCAGTCGAAAATACGATCAATAAAGATGCAAAAATAACGAAATTCATGATTGAGAAAGGTATATTACACGTTGATTCAAATGAACGAGTAAAATTGATTTGTTACAGAACTTTTCTTCGTCGAAAATGAAAACCGAATGAATCAAAACCCGAAGGAATCGCCGATTGTACTAATTAGTAATTACGATGCGGTTGTTAAACAAACACAATTAATAGCTTAGGCAACAATAATTTCTAACACACATACAAAAATGTTATCAGAACAAACATTGGCGGGGAAGAGAGGGGGATTCCGTAAACAAAGAAAAAAAAACAAGTTTGTTTATCTTATGAGCTGCAGTGCAAGCACCTTTGCAAGCACAAATGCTACACTGATGACAGCACTGCAAGAAAGTAAAATAATTTACCTACAAATACATAACTTTTCGATTATTTTTTAAATTTTTGATTCAAAAATTTATTTAAGTAGATCAAGTAGGTTCCACGATCGAGGTCTTTGGAATAATAGCGAAATTAATTTATTACGTTCGACTTATCATAATTCATAAATATGAAACTTCCCATTCCATTCCAAATTCGTCATTTGTCATCATTACACTCGAAACATTGAACGCTGGACCCTCCCTTAAGGTCATTGAAAATTTTCGCCGAACAAACTTTACAATGGTTCGTCTGAAAATTTTACACAATAAAATATCAATGATACCATTGGGTCATTCCAAGCAAATTCTGTCACATTTGGCCCTGTTTGTAAAAGAAAAAAAAAAAAAAGAAAAGATGAGCGAAATCGGAAGATCTGGGGACATGTTAGTCAGAAGTGTCAGAAACCGATTTAAATGAAAACATGTTTAAATTGTTAAACTACTCAAGCAACTTACAAAACCAAAATTATAGGAGGTGCACGTTACCATTAGAATTTTTTAAAAGAATTTCTAAATTTTGAGATTTTGAGGAAATCAGAAAACTAAATTTCAAAAAATCATTTGAAAAATTTCTTTGCACACCACCTGATAGAACTTGAAGAAACATACAAAATTTATTATTACATATTTTTGCCTATCACTGAAATTGAAGGGGCTAGGGGGAAATTTTTATTTTAATTAATTTTAAAAAATTCAAAAAATATTAAAAATTATTTTCATCAATTTAGGGTGATTCGAAAATAAAACGAATTTTTCCAGAGAAATTAAAAAAAATATCTTCACATAAAGAACTCGCAAATGCAGTAAAATCAATGAAATCAACTGCCCCTGGTCCGGATTCAATTCATATCAACATTTCTTATCCAAAAAAAAAAAAAAAAAAAAAAAAAAATGGAATTTGGATATTTTTTATTCCAAAAAAATCCTGAAATTTCTTTCTTTAAAAGAATTTCTGCTCCAGAAGATTTGAGATTTTTCTATTTCAAACAAATTGAGTAGGTAATACTTCTATTATCCCAAAACAATTTTTAAAAATGTTTGAACCAAAAAAATCGTTTATAATTTTTTTATTTTTTTTATTCAAAAAATAAGAATTTTTTTTCAAAAAACAGAGACCCTCTTCCCAAAAACAAATAAAAATGTTTTTATGTTCAAGGAAATCGAAAAAAAAAATCCAAAAAATTGAAATTTTTTTCAACGCTTTGTACAGCGCAAGCAATTTTTCTGAAATTGCTGAAAATGAAAATTTTCACAATATTATTGAAGGTTTCAAAATTTTTTAAAAATTCGTCAGAGGAGGATTTTGCATTGATTTTTAGGGTAGCTTTTATCATTGGTTGAATGCAATTTTGCAATTTTTCTGAATTTACTGGAAATAATTTTTTTTACAAAATTGATGGTTACAATTTTTTTTTTTAATTCGTCTTAAGAGGATTTTGCATTAATTTTTAGGGTAATCTTTTTCATTGGTTAAATGCAGTTTTGCAATTTTTCTAAATGTAAGTACTTACTGAAAAGGAAAATTTTCACAAAATTGATGATTTTCAAATGTTTTAAAAATTCGTTAGGGGAGGATTTCGCATTGATTTTTAGGGTAGCTTTTTTCATTGCTTAAATGCAATTTGTCAATTTTTTCTGAATTTTCAAAAAATAAATTTTTTTACAAAATTGATGATTTTCAAATTTTTTAAAAAATCGTCAGAGGAGGATTTTGCATTGATTTTTAGGGTAGCTTTATTCATTGGATAAATGCAATTTTGCAATTTTTCTAAATTTACTGAAAATGAAATTTTTTTAAAAATTGGTGATTTAAAAATCTTGAAAAATTCGTCAGAGGAGAATTTTGCATTTCTGAATTCACTGAAAATAAAACTTTTCACAAAATAAAATTGATGATTTTAAAATTTTTTAAAAATTCGTCAGAGGAGGATTTTGCATTGATTTTTAGGGTAGCTTTTTTCATTGGTTAAATGCAATTTGTCAATTTTTTCTGAATTTTCAAAAAAAAAAAAAAATTACAAAATTGATGATTTTTAAATTTTAAAAAAAATCGTCAAAGGAGGATTTTGCATTGATTTTTAGGGTAGCTTTATTCATTGGATAAATGCAATTTTGCAATTTTTCTAAATTTACTGAAAATGAAATTTTTTTCAAAATTGGTGATTTAAAAATCTTGAAAAATTCGTCAGAGGAGAATTTTGCATTTCTGAATTCACTGAAAATAAAACTTTTCACAAAATAAAATTGATGATTTTAAAATTTTTTAAAAATTCGTCAGAGGAGGATTTTGCATTGATTTTTAGTGTAGATTTTTTTTATGGCTAAGGGTGTGAAAATGTTTTTTATTCCAAACCAATTTTTAAAATTTTTTGTAGGTATCAAAAAATTGATTTTATTTTCATTTCACGGGGATTTTTCCCAAAAAAAATAGAAATTTTCCTTCCTCTCGAAAATTTTTTTTCAAAAAAATTAATTTTCTTTTTCAAATAAATCACAAAATAAAATTCCTCCTAGCCCCTTCAATTTCAGAGACAGGCAAAAATATGTAATAATAAATTTTGTTTGGGTTTCAAGTTTTATCAGGTGGTGTGCAAAGAAATTTTTTTGAATAATTTTTTCAATTTTTGATTTCTTTAAAATTTTAAATTTCAAAAATTTATAAAAAAAATTCAAATGGAAACGGTGCCTTATAATTTTGGTTTTATAATTTACTCGAGTAGTACAACAATTTAAAGATGTTTTCATTTTTTCTGACACTTCTGACATGTCCCTGTAAGCGGAAGGTCCAAACGAGACAGAATTGACATGGAATGATCGATCCTATTTTTAAAGAACTTGCTACCATAACCTCGGTGTTGAATACTAACATCGCAACCACCCCCAACAGGACACAGTTCCACTTGTAATCTGATCATTTCACCAGCTACTACCTGAAATTGAATTTAATTTCAATGGCGAAAACGAAAAAATAACTTGGAATTATTGTCGAGTCGAAATCCTAGTTGCCTACTTGGGTACTTGCGTTCAAAATTTTGGTCAATTTTACTTGACAGTTTTGAGAAGAACTCTGATTTATTTCATTCTGTAATTGCTTCGCTGCCTGTATAATTTCTGGTGAAGATTGGCTAGTTTTTGAGATACCTCCAGGTATAGGCTTAGTTTGAGTAAATTTATCACTGGGATCAGAGCAATCCGATGCACTGATCTGCAAGGCAAGATGTAGGTTCATAGGTTGGTAGATTATAACATCGTTGTAAAAATTATAATATAAATTTAAATTTGTATTCAATAAAATTGAGTACTTCTTACCTCATCCGTAAAAATAAACAAGATTGCTGAAGCAATCAATAAAAAATAAAAAGCACTAATAATATTCATAATATTGTGGAAACTCGAACCGTACTGCATACAAAACGTGTAAGGCCAAAATGAAGTCGTAGTAAATAGGTCTTGGCACTTAGTATCAGCACCTTGGTAAAAAGGTAGGTATCTAAATCGTGCAATTATTATTTTTTAAAACGTGAAAATTATCTAAGACACGACATTCCATGACACATATTACGTACGTATTTTCGTTCAATATATCTTAAGGTTGGAAAATTCAAGGATATATGCAACTAAAAGTTTTATCAGTTCTATTTCTTAGCTGCTATAGGTAATTAATTATTATACCTAAGAATAAATAGAAACCAACTCAATAAAAAACAGGAGTAAAAAAAGCTAATCAACATCGATTCAACAAGCGTAAATAGAAACAATAAAAAATATTTTAAAAATAATAATTTCATGAGCTTAGGTGCATACTTTGTACTCACTTAACCAGCACTTTTCATCATATAATATTTCCATTCCTCCACAATCACAACTTAAAATCCGCGAAAAGTAAACTGTAGTCCACCCAAAAAATCGAGGGCATTCAGTTTGTACTTTTGATCCTTATAACAAGACATATTAAATCAAAGTTCAAACCAAACAATTTAATGAAAATAATCAAATTATAGTTGTTTAAGAATTAAGTAATTACGTCGCTTAGAGTAGTCATTTCCGTCTGAGTAGTCGTACGAGTCGTCGATGGCTCATGCCCAGTTGAAGGAGATTCTGTCCAAGTACTGATCGAAGTTTGTTCGGATGTAGGAGATGCTGTCGAAGAAACCTGAGTTGATATTGATCCCATCGATGTGGATTCTGTTTCATTGAAAGAAGCCAATGTAGAAGTACTCTCTGTCGAAATATTGGCACTGGACGTCGCAGTGCCATTTGTTAAAGGCCATCTGGTATAGGTTAGCGGATTGGTCCAAATAACAGTCGGAGATAGGTATTTCCTAAATTCGGCTACTAAATCTGGTATCTGGTACAAAAGCTCGTCTTCTGTAACGTTGAAGTTTTTTTCAACCCAGTATCGTTTTAATCCTTTCATCACGTAGCCCATTTGGCGACCGACTAGAAAAACAAAACAATAAGACAGTTTAAAAATTGAAATAAATAATGGGTACCCACTATATAGGGTGGCCCTTATTTTTCGAATTTTGGAAATGTTGTCGGGACGGGGAGTCAATTGGTGACATATTGGTAGAAAATGATTCCCTATTTTTTATTTTTCCCCTAACTGAATTTTAAGCCGTTTCTCAGGGGCCCCCAAATTTGAAAAAATCAAAAAAAGTAGAAAAAATAGAACATTTTGAAAATTTTTGAAAATTTTTAGCAAAATGGTCATAGAGATGGTATTTCTATAAGACAAGACCATTTTCGATGATTTCTTAATGAAAAAACGTCATTTTTTACGTTTTTTAAAAAATTTGAAAAAAATGGCTACAAATTTAAAAAAAAAAAAAAATTAATAAAATGGTTTCAACATACATGTTATCACCCAAAAAGGTCATTTACGGTGATTTTTCATCCTTACCTTCATTTTTGGGAACCTCATTTTTTTCAATTTTTGATAGTTTTTGAAAAATTCTCACTGATACGGCAGTGGTGAAAAATCACCGTAAATGACCTTTTTGGATAATAACATGTATGTTGAAACCATTTTATTAAATTTTTTTTTTTTTAAATTTGTAGCCATTTTTTTCAAATTTTTTAAAAAACGTAAAAAATGACGTTTTTTCATGTCCCATGAAAAGGGGGGTAAAGATAAGAAATCATCGAAAATGGTCTTGTCTTATATAAATACCATCCCTATGACCATTTTGCTAAAAATTTTCAAAAATTTTCAAAATGTTCTATTTTTTCTATTCTTTTGATTTTTTCAAATTTGGGGGCCCCTGAGAAACGGCTTAAAATTCAGTTAGAGGAAAAATAAAAAATAGGGAATTATTTTCTACCAATATGTCACCAATTGACCCCCCCGTCCCGACAACATTTCCAAAATTCGAAAAATAAGGGCCACTCTATTACCTACTAACTTGACAAATAAGTACTTACAAGCAATTCCTCTTTCACGTAGTCTATTTGATTCCATTGGAAAAGGGGGAATTGACCAGGTTACAAATGCTTGAAATGTATCTTCACTAACATTTCTAAAGCGCAATAATTCCCTGATAAATGTCCTAATTTGATCTCTGTTCTTGGCTTCAACTAAAAGTGATTGGTAAGGTCTATCGAAGGATCAAAAAAATATAGGTAAAAATCACTCAAGTTCAATAACACGACCGGCAACTTACTGAACAGTACCTCGAGTGCTCCAGTAATTAAAAATTCAAAAGTGAAAGATTTCTTTATTTTTTTTTTTTCATCTTTTTGGAAGAATTTTTTTCTCGAAAAATAAATCTCTCAATTTTTCAAAAAAAAATCCTGTTCCTTTTTTCTCAAAAAAAAAAAAAAAAACAACGAATTTTTTCAATAGGTACCTAGTGATTTTTTTTACTAAAATTAAAAGGTGTTTTCTTAGAGAAAAATATCCTAATTTTATGTCTCTTATTCAAATTGTAAGGCCTTTAAAAAAAGAAATTAAAAATCCCTCTGATTGCTTCAAAGCTTGGGTATGATAATGCTCATTAAAAAAAAAAAAAAAAAAACACGAAAAACTTTGGTAGAGTTTTCTATAGGTAAAATTGAACTTGTCATTAATGTCGGGTAGGTACAAGACGTATACCTATTTACTTAATTATTCACAAGTAGATATCAGCTCATTGTTATGTTTTATCTTTCAAAAATTCCATGCGAAGTGAAAATTATCAGTGAGGAAATCCTCTCGAGTGATAATGTAATATTTACATAATACGAGTACATATCCATTTTTGTTACAAATATTCGTATTTGTTGTATTTTGTACTAAATATTTATTATCAATTATCATCGATTCATCATCCTATCAAATATCCACTTGAGGAAATGGATTCTTTGCTGTGAAAATTTCTTTCAATTTTTGTTGAAAATATTCCACAAAATCGCCTTGCCTAAACTTTTTGAATTTTTTCAAGTCAAAATTGGTCTTAAATTTTGTTGTGAGACAATTTCTTTGAGTTTTGTTTAAACACAATTTTTAAAAAAAAATGTTTGTTAAACAGATTTTTTTTTTAAATTTTTGGGTGAAATTAACATAATTTTTTTGGTGGAAAAAAACAGTCTCAAATTTTTAATTGAGAAATCTCCATTTTTTAAAAAAATTTCAAACCATTTTCTTGGAATAGAAAAATTAGTAGGTATTGCATTATTTTTTTATTTATTTTTTTTGTAAAATAGATATTGGTTTGTTAAAAAAAAAATATTTAAATTTTTGCCGATTTTTTTGGGGGCAGGGGAGGGGTGTGTTATTAAAAAAAAAAAAAAAACTCAATTATTTTGAAGAATTTTTTTTTTGAGAATAAATCTCTCGTCTTCAGAGAAAAAAATACCTATAAAAAATTATTAATCTCTTTCGAACCATCATAAAAAAATGGTGTACTTTTTAATGAGAAAAAAGTTGGTCTTAAAATTTATGTCAAATAAAATAATCCATTTTTTTGAATTTTCTGTAGAAATAAATCTGTATTTCGGAGAAAATACCTATTCTTTCAAATTTTTAGAGTAGACAAATTTTTTCGTATTTTTGAAAAAAAAATAAATCACTAAATTTTTTTGAAGTCATCATAAAATAATCATATTTTTTTGGTGAAAAAAATCAATTTTTTTTGTTTAAAGATCTCTGAATTTTGTTGGAAGATTTTTTTGAATTTTTTTTTTCTTGGAATAGAAAATCTCACAATTTTTTATTGTAAAAATTCTTTAAACATTTGCAGAAAAAAAAAATTTATTGGGGAGGGGAGGGGGCGGAGAATCTTTTAGATATTGTCAGAGAAAAATCGCTCAACTTTTGATAAAAAATTCTTCAATTTTTTTGGAGAAAAAAGTGTTTTTTTGAGAGAGAAAATACACTTTTTATTTATAATGAAATGTATTTCTCAAACTTTGTGAAATGAAAATCTCTGAATTTTTTAGAGCCAAAATTTCAGCCTTTCTGAAGTAAAAATATAATTCAAATTTTTGGAGAAAAATATCAATTAATTTTTGAGAGTCATCGAAAAATGATATTTTTTTGAAAATATATTTTCTGAATTTTTTTGGGGTCAGTCTCTCGTTCTCTCCTTTTTTTTAAAATAAAAATTATCATTTTTTTTTTTTTTTTTGAAGAAAAAAATTGTTTTGTTTTTAGAGAAAAAACTCAGCCGGGTTAGGAAAAAAACTAATTCTTTCAATTTGTTGTAATGATTAGGTACATTTTTCAAATTTTTGAAATAATAAAAAATTACTGAGTGTTTTTGAAGTCAGTACGAAATAATCATACCTACATCTATTATTTTATTGGTGAAAAAAATTCGAATTTTTGGTTCAAAAATTTTTGAATTTTGTTGGAGAAATTTTTAAAAAATTTCTTTATAAATATTTGGAGAAATATTTCTACATGGAGGGGGAAGGGGGGGGGGAAGGAAAGATCTCTCAACTATTTTCAGTGAAAAAAAGCACTCAGCCTTTTAAGGAAAAAAAATTTAAATTTTTTTTGAAGAGAAAAACTATGTTTTTTTTTTTTTTGAAAAACAAATCTCAGAATTTTTTAGAGCAAACATTTCAATTTTTTGGGAGTATGTTTGAAGATAAATATAAATCAATTTTTTAGAGTCATCGTAAAATGGTCTCTTTTTTGAGAAAATATTCGAAATTTTTTGGATGGTCAGTCTCTACCCCCTCCCCCCCCCCCAAATGAAAAACATTTAATTTTTTTTTCAATTTTTAGAAAAGAAGCTTGTTTTTTTAAAGGAAAACTCAGTTGGATTAAGAAAAAAAAAATCTTTCAATTTTTTGAGTAAATATACCTAGGTACTTATTTTTCAAATTTTTGGAATAAAAAAACACTCAATATTTTTGTAGTCAGCGTGAAATTATTATTTTTTTTTTTTAGAACAAATCTCAACAATGTGTCTCAATTTTTAAAATGATTTTAAAAAAGATTTGAAGTTAGGCTCTCGCCTCTTTTTTTTCTTTTTTTTTAATCACGGTTTTATGTCTTAAAAAATTGTTTTGATTTTTTTCCCTTTTTTTAGGAGGAAAACACCTAGGTACATGATGATTTTTTTTGAGATTTTTTTTTTTCTAATTCCTAGAGAGTAAAATCTCTTATTTTTTCGGATACCTTAGTATAGGTTGATAAAATAGTTTTTACATTATTTAGAAAAATTCAACTCGTCACCCTTTTGAGAAAAAATCGAGTTACGTACCCAAGAATATTTCAAGTTGCCAGCCCCATACGATAAATAATATTTTTAGATATTTGTGAGGTTTCACCTGCCTAAGTGGTTGCTCAGGATCAAGAACGATAGGTTTGGAACTTTCATTTATGAGAAAAATTGCCAAGTCGCGTTCCAGATTTGATAATCTTAAACGCGAGTACACATCTTGGACCTAAATAGGTAAGTACAAAATACATATTGTAAGAAAAAAATTTATGTGAAATGAAATAGAAATTCCTCCAGTACCCTCGACTCATCCGGTAACAAAGCAGCCAAATAAGTAACGGCTTTAAAGTCGTAATTTTTTTTCAATTCGCATACGATTTCGAAACGCGTCCTATTCAAATCGTCACCATTTCCTAGACCTGCAACGATGAATTATTATCACGATGATGAAAGATCGATTGATTCGACTGTAAATTAATCTCACTATGGGTATTAAAATTACCTAAATACGGAGCCAAGCCGACATCGAACATTTTGTAAACCACTTCCTTATTAAATCGTCCGGTCAAAATTTGCTGAAATTCTAACCACAAACGTTCGCCGGAAATATCACTTAAGCCGAATTTATTTTCTCGAATGGCTGTTAAAATCTCAGGGTCGTGCTTATCCGATTCATTCGCTACTCTTCCGTAAAATCTGAACATTTACGTGAGTTATCGACAAACAACGATAATTATGCAAACCGAGCCATTGCATTGTTTGTTTTTCTCAAGTAGGTACCTATACTTATTAATAAGTACCTAAAATATCGCATGATTCTGAGAAAATCTTCACGTATACGAGTACCAGGGTCACCGACGAACCTAAGTCTTCTACTTTTCACATCTTCTTCCCCTCCACAGTAGTCGTAAAGGGTTCCATTGAAATCTAAATAGGTACGAAAACAAATCATCATCGTGATGAGTTCTTCAACCCCAAAGTTACAGCCTTCGTGCCAGTGCAAAACCACCTAGACACTACAAGCCATGAAGTTAAATTTGGCAACCTTGCCGAAGACGGCCGACTTGAGCAATTGAAAATACGTTTTCTGGGCAAACGAAGTGTTTTTCGAAGAAATTGATGGAAACCAAAATTGTAGAGGGAAAAATTAACTTTCGTTTAGTGTATTCGGAATTTTGATTCGACCAATATTTCTCGAGTTACGGTCAAAAAACTGATTTGAAGATGGGCCGTCTACCAGATTTTCCCTATTTTCCCGGTCAAAGAAGCGATTTTCGTAAAAATTGATAAGAACGAAAATTATAGAGCAAAAAATATCCTTTCATCCTAAAATCATTGAAGTTTTGATTCGACGAAAATACCTCGATTCATTAGCAAAAACTGTTTTCTCAGATATGCAAATTTTCATATTTTCCTATTTCGCGGATAAACAAAGCGTTTTTCATGAAAATTGATAAGAACTAAAATTGTAGAGCAGAAAAAATCCTTCAGTTTTAGTGCTTTTAAAATTTTTGATTCGACCAATTTTTCAAGTTATCGTCAAAAAACTATTTATTTTTTCATTTTCGAGGTCAACGACCCCTTTTTTGTAAAAATTGATAAAAACCACAATTGTAGATCAAAAAATTTACTTTTGTTTGGTGTAGTCGGAATTTCGATTTGACGAATATTTCTTGAGTTATCGTCGAAAAACTGATTTTGAAAGTTGGCCGTCTACCAAATTGTCCCATTTTCCCGGTCAACGAAGCGATTTTCGTGAAAATTGTTACGAACCAAAATTGTAGAGCGAAAAAAATCCTTTTACCCTAAAATTATTGAAATTTCGATTTGACGAAAATACCTCGATTTCTCAGCGTAAAATGTTTTCTCGGATATGCAAATTTTCACATATTCTCATTTTCAGAGCGAACGAAGCATTTTTCGTGAAAATTGATCTGAACCAAAATTGTAGAGCAGAAAATTTCCTTTCGTTAATGTGTTGTCAGAATTTCGATTCGATGAATATTTCCCGAGTTATCGTCAAAAAACGGATTGGAAAGTCGGCCGTCTACTACTCGAAAATGCGACGTTGCCTTTCTACGTTCATGGCTGGTATCTCTAGGTGGTTTTGGCCAGTGTCAATTATTTAACACACCCAAAAACATGCAATTCACTGTCAAATCACGTCTGGCAGCGTCTTCTTGCCAATTTTTAGTAAATATCACGCTAACTTGACGTCCAAAGCATACGTTGTCTCTTCGAAGAGTAGTGATCTGTGGAACTGAATGTAGTACGAAGGATATATAGAAATATGGAAACATTCAAGTCCTCCAGAGACTCATATCACCTCGTAATTTTTGCCATTAATGTGCGCCGTAACCGTGCCATGCTTTTCACCGTTCGGATTTATGGTGAGAATTTTTTCTTGATTGAAAAAGTATTTCATTTGACCCGGCGTGGCATCTGTAGCAAAGTCCAGATCTTTCGGACGGACACCCATTAGAATATCTCTACGAATACAAATCAAACTTAGGTAAAATCGATAAGATTTTAACGAAAAATGAAATTTTATTCACCGTACAGCTCCTCCGACCACGCGTAATTGGTATTTATTTTTGGTAAACGTATCTAGTAACTTTTTTACATGACTGTTGAGAAAAGTTGCCAAGATATTTGTGTTTATTTTCTTGATGTTAGGCGTTGAAAGCAAAAAGGATGGTACAGTTGAGGTCGTATTCGCAACATTGTCCGATATCTGTTCTTGAAAAAAATTGAAAATACTCGATTTGAGAGAGGAATCATTCAATATTCATTTGAAGTAAAATATGAATTTTTTTTCTTGCAATACACGGATTCTTTTTTTTGTTTGAAATAGAATTAATCTCAATAAATTTTAAAGAAATCATATTATTTTTTCTTTTTTTTTTTTGAGAAATTTTTTTTTTCATATTTTATTGGAGCATTTTTTTCAATTTTTTTTGGCGCGAAAAAATTTCTCAATTTTTTGGTTTTTTTTTTTTTTTTTTTTTGAAGAAAATAATTTTTCTAGTTCTTTTGAAAATTTTTTAGTATTTTTGAAGCGAAAAAATTTCTCTATTTTTTAAAGGTAATTTTTTTTCAAGGAATACTCCCTTTATTTTAGAGAAGAATAGAGAGAAAAACTGAATTTTTAACTTAACAAAAAAATCGATCAATTTCATTAAGAAAAAAAAACCTCAGTTTTATATTATTTTCATTTACTTACCTAATTTAAAAAAAAATCGTGTTTTGTGTTCGAATTTTTTTTTTTTTTTTTGTCAAGAAAACTAATTCCCTAAACTAGCGATGAAAAAAAAATCTCTCAATTTTTTAATAGAATTTTTTTTCAAAAATTTAAGAAAGAATCACAAATTTTTGGAATAGAAATAAGTATTTCTCGAATTTTTGGTGAAAAAATTCATTGATGTTTTTCGAGAAGAAATTTATTAGTTTTCCTAGTAAAAATAATGGGTCAGAAAATTTTTCAATTTTTTGGAATTTTCTTTTAAACTTTTTTAGAGAAAACACTCTCAATAATTTTTAAAAAATCACTTGAGAAATAAATCTAAAATTTTTGTCTGATTTTTTTCGAATAGAAGACGTGTTTCTTCAAATTTTTTTCCTGAATGTAACATTTTTGATTTTTTAGAGAAAAATCTCCGTTTGTTTCAGTTGTTTTAATTTTTTTGAAGGAAAGCTTTTTTTGAGGATTAAAAAATTCAATTTTTGCTTTACCTATTTTTTTAAAATAGAAATATTTTTCAAATTTTCAGTAAAAAATCACTGAATGTATTTTTTTTTTGAAAATCTCTCATTTTTAGATGAAAATAAACTTTTAATTTTAGCGAAGACACAGGTTTTCTTGTGATAAAAATAATTTCACTTTTTAAAAAATCTTTAGTTTTTGGTTTAATTACTTTGGAGAAGAAAGTTTTCTCGAATTTTGTGTGAAAAAAGAATTAAAATTTTTTGGAAAATAAAAAATTTCAACTTTTTCAAAATAGAAAGTACCACTGGTACTTAAGTATTATTTATGGCAAAATGAATTTTTTTCAAAAATGAGAATAATTGAAAAATTCAAAAAAATTTCGTCAGAACCTACCAGAATGGACCCGAATGATGAGAAAACATTTCATTTGAGCAACTTTTTCAAAGAAATTGATTTTTGGGAAAATTTGAAATTCACCATGTAATACGAAATTTAAAAAAAAGTGGCGGATGGAAAAAATCTACCTTCATTTACGGAGAAAAATTTCTAATTTTTTTTTTTGGAATAGATAATAAATTAATAAGTAGGTACTTACTAAGTACATATTATTTATTTATTTATTTTTGTTAAAAAATTAGTATTTAGTACCAACCTATCTACGCTTGATAATATATTTTTCATTTTTTTTTGAAGATTTTTAAAAAATTTCTTTACTTAAAAAATCTCATTTTTTGGGGAGAATTTCAATTTTTGGCTCAATTTTTTCACCAAGTAATACATAATATTGAAAAAATCAATTTTTTGAGAAAAAAATCTTTCGTTTTTCTCAAGGATAAAATTTTTTTCCAATCTTTTGGAAATAAAGAATAGAAGGGTAGAAATATTTTTCAAATTCTATAATATTATGTTGAAAAATCTGTTGCTTTTTTTTAGGTAAGAAATAATTTTTTTTTTTTTTTTTGGAATAAAATAAATGTGTACGCAATTTTTTATACAGTCAACTACAAAAAAAAATCTCAATTTTTAGAGAAAAAAATCTATTAGTTTTTTTGGGAAGAAACTATTTGTTTCGTTTTCGACTTTCGGAGTAATCTCTTAATTGTTATGCAGAAAAAAATCTCAATTTTCGAAAACGTATCAGCTTTGAAAGGAGAATCATGCTCACATTATGAAATTCAATTTATCAATAATTGTAAAAATACAAATGTTACAACACTTCTAAGACAATAAAATATAGAGAAATGGTGCGAGGGTGGGGTGAGGGGAGGTACAACATTTCAACACACCATCGATAAAATCTCACCACACTTATAAAAAATTCCAAGAGTCTGCTTCTTCGAAATAAAAGAAAGATTTTAAAATCTTCAAAAATTAATTCTACGTATTAATGTATAAATTCCTCATTTTATCCAAATCACCCGAATTTTTTCGTAAATTGTAAAACTCACCGCAATTCTAAAATTACTCGCTACCAAAACAATACCTATAAAATAATACTTCATTGTTACACAAAATACGAAAATTTTAACAAGTAGGTAGCACAAGGCGAATGTAACATTCGTCGATTAATCAACATTATTCTTACAGAATTCTCGTATCAGATTTCAAAGAAGCCAAACGCTTACTTATCGAAATTCGATAGAAATTTACACGATGATAAATTCCGGAATATCGGGAGCCTCGTAGAAGTAATAAAATATAATTAAGGAAATGTTTGATAATTTTTTCCAATTTGTTTTTCGACATGATTTAAATCGAAAAAAAGTTTCAATCAATTTTTTACTTTAAAATATACTCGAGAAATTACAAAAAAAAAATAAATAAAAAAAAAATAATTTTTTTATTTCATAAAAATTGAGAAAATTTTCAAATTGAAAATTTTTTACGTTCATGGGTTTATTCTCATTAAAAATTAAGATAGGTATTTTTTATTCGAAAATAAAAAAAAAGAATTAGAAGATTTTTATTCCGGAAATGAGAAAGTTTCATTTGAAAAATACTTAATTTAAAAAAATGAAAGATGTTTGTTATTCTTTGAAAAAAGTAAAGTTTTTTTTCCTCTTGAAAAATAAGAAATTTCTTCACCTAATAACTTTCTGTTTTGAAAAAATTGAGGAATTTACCCGATTTCTTTTAAATTAATTTTTTCGTGGAATAAATTGAAACATTTTTGTTTTTCTTCAAAAAATTAAAAAAAATTAAAGATTTCTTTATTTCAAAAAATTGAGAAAATCTTTTATTTTATCAAAATAGAAAATTTTCTTGAGAAAATTTTAATTAGGTATAAAAAATTTAAGAAAATTTTAATTATAAAAAATTCCAAGATTTTTTTTCAAAAAATTACGATGTTTTCTTCAAATTGATTTTTTTACATTTCTCATAAAAAATGAGATTTTTTACCTATTTATTTTTCTATTTGAAAAATTTTAGATTTAAAAAAAAAACTTTTCATAAAAAATTGAAATTCTTTTTATGAAAAAAAGTAGGTATTTTCTCTTAAAAAATTGTAACATTTTTCTTTCTTTTTGAAAAAAAAAATTATCGAGGTCTTCAATTCAGACAGGTATCTATTTTTTCATTTCAAGAAGATTCCGAATTTTTATTTTGGAAAAAGGTTGGGCAAAAGAATTACACTTGGCACAACTTGCAGATAGGTCTGTGAATTTATCAGTTGACATTTTAAGGGGTTTTGTCAAGCCAAATCATCAACTTCCAAGTTCCAAACCTCGATGAAATCAAGCTCACGAGTTCACTTAGCATGTTTCACATTTCACAGTGTGATAGCAAAGTAATTAAATGATATGGCCGATTGAAAATTCAATCATCAGATCTATAGAGATTAAATGCCTACGACTGATCTATATTAAATAAGTAGTAGTGTAATCTCCACATCGAGCTCGGAATATATCGCAAAAATTTCAAAAATCATCTAGCTGATTTTAGAAATTGTTGCGATATATTCGGTTAATATTCCTTTACAAGTAACGATACATCTATAGTCCTTTAGTTCAATTATAGTAAAAAAAAAAGTATGATTATTCTGTATTGTCTTAATTTTCGTGATGACATAAAAAACCACGATATTTTTTTCATTATTAATATTGGTTTATTTTTTTGGTATTACACTAATGTCTAATATTGATGTGGATAGACAAAATTCCAATCTTTTTATAATATTATGCCCCCCCCCCCCACCGCTCCAAAATATCGTACGAATATTGTACTAAAAGCACACGATAAAAATAAATAATCGAGACGAAACGTGAAATAAATAATTATAATGTATTAACTCGAGAAAATGTTTCAACTAGAAGTCTTGATCTTCTTACTACTTCGTTGATTCAGTTCATTCAAGATCTCCGGTAGTTCAGTCCTAATTTCAGGAATTTTTTCTATTAGTTCAGCTTCACCCAATTGGAAATCACTGTCGATCCAAAATTCTCTCATTCGATTTAACACGATACCCATTTCTTTACCTGTAAAGAAATAATCAAATTCAACTATTATTACAGCGACGACTAAATTGGAGAGATGTGGAGAGAACGAAGGGAACTCACCTTTGACACCTTGTTCTTTGAGTTTTTCTCCTTTTACAGGTAGGTAAGGCACTTTCCACGATTTAAACGATTCCATCAAGTCTTCTTTATCGTGGAATCGAAACAATTCCATAATATATTCGCGTACTTGGTCTTTTTTCAGCGTGGTTGTGACGAGTAACTTTTGAAATGGCCTGATTCGAACGTACGTTAGAAATAATTGAATCGAAAAGAGACAAATTATTTAGATATTTACCTCAGTGGATTGACTTTGTTTTCGTCGAAATCGATAGATTTATGATGAACTAGGAAAATTGCCAAATTACGTTCGTGGCCTGATAATCTTACTCGCGTGTGGAATTCTTCTACCTTAAAAAACATACCGGATGATTTTTTTTTTTTTTTTTTTTTTCAACGAGAAAAATTATAAAAGGAACGTTTGCTATTTACTTTTTCTTCATCTGTTAACAAAGCAGCCATATAAGTGATCGGTTTGAAGGAATATTTATCGCGAAGTCGACATACGTTTTCGAATGATTTGATATCTAGTTCTTCGGCTGGACCAAGACCTAGAAAATTCAAAGGTGTTAGTTTCGATCAACTTGGAAACGTTCACAAAATACTACGAGTAATACCCATATAAGGTGATAATCCTAATTCCAACATCTTTTTAACAATTTGTTCGCAAAAATTTCCGGTAACAATGCGATTCAACTCGGACCAGATACGTTCGCCGGAAATTCTCTCTAATCCGTTGGCATTTTCTCGAATAGATTTGAGTGTTTCTTCATCGTGCGAGTCGGCATTTTCGACAATTCTTCCAAAAAATCTAGAAAAATCGAATTTTACTTCGCAATTATTGTACATTGAAAAAGTGAAAATGTATTATGTAAAAAAAAAAAAAAAAAAAGAAAAAAATCAGCTAACATACCGAAAATATCTCAAAATCCTAAGATAATCTTCTTGAATACGTTTACTAGCGTTTCCAACGAACAAGACTCGTTTATTTTTCAAATCTTCGTAGCCACCGAAATAATCATAAATGGTGCCATCAAGACCTGCAATACAAACACGATTCAAAATCTTCCTTCGATCAATATCCAAACTCAAATTTCCAGACGACTTACCCAAGAACATGGAATTAACGGTTAAATCACGTCTAGCTGCGTCAACTTCCCAATCAGTGGTAAATTCTACTTCAGCATGACGACCATCAGTTTTAACGTCATTTCGTAACGTCGTTACCTGTAAAATTTTCCCTTTAGTATTTGGAAAAATTCAAATCGTCGCAAAATGGGTAGTACAAAATTACCTCGAAGTTTTCTTTGTCGTTAATACGAGGCGTGATTGTACCGTGCTTTTCGCCTTTGTTATTTAGCATTCGAATCTTTTCTTTTTCAAACATCTCTTTCATCTGTTGCGGCGTGGCCGTTGTCGCGAAATCCAAATCGTGAGGTTTTTTTCCATTTAATAAGTCTCTGTAACAAGAAGATGAGTTTCGGTCAAGAGGTTTTTGGTAGAAATATCACCGGAAATAGATGTAGTACCGAACTGCGCCTCCAACAATTCGTATTTCGTAACCGTATTTGGTGAAAAGTTCAGCTAATGTGTTCAGTTCCGGGGTAAACACCGATCGGAATTCAGGTGTGTCTATCTTCATAGTGAATGGAATTCTCTTCGAGGTGCTCAAAGAAGAATACAAATGATGTCGATGCTTTTGGAAATGTGAAAACTTATACAACTGTACGACAGCAGTAGTTTTCTGAAAAGTACAACATTATTGAGAAAATAGACAAGAGAGGAGGTGAAAATTTCAGATTGAATTTAACTGTAACACTTACCGTTGCTGTACACGAGCAAGTGAAATGAACCAAATACTTGGTGGAGATTAGTTTTCTAATCATTCCCGAACAAAAAACGAACACGGAGATATTAAATTTGAAAAAAACTAGACTGTTTTACATGATTTTTCGGCATAAAAAGTTCGTTATCAATGTTTTGATAAGTTTTTGTTTAAAAAAATTTCATTTTTACCTTCGTATGACGTCATGTAACAATTAGCCAATGGAAACTCGAATCAAAAAGTAAACTTCACTTCATGCTATTTTGAACTATTTTTTCGGATGTAGTTTTGTGGTGAGGTGCAAATTTTGTCGTTCTTTTTACCACGCCATGAAAAAAACTCCAATAAAGTATTCAAAATAGTACATCATTTTTATCAAATTTTTGATTTTTATCATTTTTTTTGTTGAAAATTTTGAAAGACGAAAGACCCAAGTTGAGTAAAAAATTCAATAAACTGCTGAATTATGTTTTCTCCGGCTAAAAATTAATTTAAAAAAGAACCGTTTCATCATTGTGTCGAGTATTTTCCCCATAAAATGACCTCGATACCCTTCAAATTCACTCGAAAATTGTTACAAAATTTAAAATGTCACGAATATATACCGCGAGTAGCTTTCCACATTAGCTCCAATAATTTGACGTCTTCTCGATATACGACCGAAGAACTCTACAAAGGCACAGGAAACACCGTCTACGAAGATTTCGAACCGGGTATGGGTCGTGATGATACACCGTTCAGAATACCAACCAAAAAAGAAGTAAGAAAGGGTGTAAAAAACTTTGCAAAAGAATTCGATAAATACGTCGACGAGAGGAAGGAAGACCTTATGTACGATCCTGTAATGGACGTCAGACCAGGTAATCGAGTAAATTCGTTGACAACGGAAAATTCACATTTCCACCTTGTAATATCACGATTGCGATTTTGTTTTGTGACAGGTGAAGTCTACAGGGTGTTTTCGTTCGGCAGAACAGACGACCCTGCGACATGGGGAACGTTGACCGATGCCAACGAAGGATTTGGATACAGTACTTGCGAATTCACTACTAGCAGAAACGGATGCGGTGTTTTTAAAGGAAATCTCTCTACAGCGGTTGTACAGGATGGAATGTCTCATCGAAGTGGTTTCGCTGCCATTCGTGCTCCTAGACCGATGGTTAGAAATGAGAATTAATTTATTTTGTAATCATCGATGCTAAAAACAATGCACAATCTAATTCTCACTTCGCTTTTGTACAGAAATCGTTTGCAAGAAAAAATGACTACGATTGGTCGCCGCATACGCATTTAGTGTTACGAGTCAGAGGCGACGGAAGAACGTATATGATCATGTTGGGTGCCGCAGGAGCGGTAGATACCACTTGGTATAACGCTCATGCTTACGCTTTATTCACCAGAGGGGGTCCTTATTGGCAAATTTCAAAAGTGAGTAATTCATTCTATCGTTAGTTCGTTTTCATCGAAGTGTACTATCAATTAATCGAATTTCTCGACGCAGATACCTTTTTCCAAATTCTATCTTACTCATAAAGGATACATACAAGATAAACAATGGGAACCACAAACGCATACTATATCATCGTTCGGAATTTCGTTGATGGACGATGTAGATGGACCTTTTCATTTAGAAATCGATTACGTCGGATTAGAATTGGACTTGTTGCACGATGAAATACACGCTTACGAAACGTATAAACACGAAAACGTATTAGGAGATTGTTAGATGATCATTTTCGTTAAATAAAAAGTAATATTGTTGATTTTTTAAAAATCTTTTATTTCTATATTCTTCATTTTTTCATTATTTTGTACGTATTTTTTGCGAATATATACGAAACACCGGACGTAACAGTTGTGAAGCCAGCCAAATACCTAGATTAGGGAACGAAAAACGATTGAATTGAATAATCAAAGATACGTACACCTAAGACGATTGGATCCCCGTAGTACTGATTTTTTTGCACCATCGAAAATTCGCCAAGTTCAATATACTGTATAGATGCGTAAATTCAAAATCGGAGGGCAAGGAGGGGCCCAATCACAATTTTTGTAATAATAAAAATTATTTTTAAGACTTCAAACTACAACTTTTGTTTGAAATTTTTTTCAATTGGACCCCTACCTTTGCCAGTTTTTAATAATATATGTATCTAAAGTGATCTAAGTCCTATTATGCTAAATTTGAGGGGAGGGGAGGGTCTAATTGAAAATTTTATAATAACTGAAATTACTTGTAGGAGTTCAATCTACAACTTTTGTCTGAAAATTTTTTCAATTGGACGCCTTCCCTAGTTTTGAAAAAGCATCTGCCTGGCTATATTATAGTGAAATCGGAGGAGAAGGAGAGATCCAATCAAAATTTTTGTAATAAGCAAAATTATTCCTAGGATTTGAAGCTACAACTTTTATTTGAAAATTTTTTCAAATTAGTCTCTTCCTCTCTCACTATTTCATTTTTTAATTAGTATTTTCAGAGTGTTATGCAAAATCGGTGGAGAGGAAGGCGTTCAATTAAAAAAAATTTCAGACGAAAGTTGTAGCTTGAATTCCTAGGAATAATTTTGGTTATTATAAAAATTTTGGTCGGACGCCTCCCTGCCCTCCAATTTTGAATTTTACGTATGTACAAAGTATTGGACTTGGCAAATTTTCAGTGTTGCCAAAAAATCAGTACTGCGGGGATCCAATCGTCACCTACGAAGGAAATTTCGATCATTGAAAGTATCATCATTCATCAGTGTGCTTACCACGAACAAATTAAAATATCTTGTGGGAAATCAGCGTTCGCTGAGCCATACAGTGACAAAAGTGCGGTGACAAGTTGAACAGCTGTGTTGACTTTGCTGAGCAGAGTAGGTGATAATTGAACATTCGAGTGTTTATGATCGAAATATTTCTTTATTGTTCTCTGAAATAAACCTTTCGTATGAAAATTTTGCCTTCTCAACATGTACGTGAAGTATTTCTACTTACAGGAGGTGGAATAGAAATATATCTAATGTAAACACCAGCTAATAACAATGCAACGTCTCTGAGTACGATCAAACCCATTAGAACATCTAGAATTTCAAATGTTTACAGTATTCGAGAGATAGTTTCATGTGGAAAAAATACGAGTGGATCGCCGCAGTACTGATTTTTTGGCACCATCGAAAATTTGCCAAGTCCTAGTACTACATAGATACTTACATTCAAAATTGGAAGGAAGGAAGGGAGGGAGAGAGGGGTCCATCACAATTTTTGTAGTAACAAAAATCATTTCTAAGACTTTAAGCTACAACTTTTATTTGAAAACTTTTTCAATTGGACCCCTTAATTCATCCCTGTTTTTAATAATATAAGTATCTAAGCCATATTCTGCATAATTGGGGGGAGGGTAGGGTCTAATCGAAAATTTTATAATAACTAAAATTATTTCTAGGACCTTAATCTACAGCTTTTGTCTGAAAAATTTTTCAATTGGATCTCTTCTCTAATTTTTATAAAGTATCTACCTGATGTTATGTGAAATTGGAGGAGAGGGAGGGATCCAATCGAAATTTTTGTAATAACCAAAATTATTCCTAGGACTTCAAGCTACAACTTTTGTTTGAAAATGTTTTCAATTAGCCCCTTTCCTCCCTCGCTATTCTAATATCTTCGGAGTGTTATGAAAAATCGGCGGGGAGGGAGGGGTCCAATTGAAAAAAATTTCAAACAAAATTTGTAGCTTGAAGTCCTAGGAATAATTTCGGTTATTACAAAAGTTTCGGTTGGACCCCTCCCACCCCTTCAATTTGGAACATCGAGTATCTAAATAGTATTGGACTTGACGAATTTTCGATGGTGCCAAAAAATCAGTACTGCGGGGAACCACTCGTGAAAAAATCAGGCACACGTAGACACGTACTAACCTGGTATAATATGCATATAAGCCATACTACCATAAAGACTAATAACTAGTAATTTGTCTGCCAACGGATCTAGGAAGCTACCGAGCTTTGAAGATTGGCCTTTGAAAGATCTTGCGATCCAACCATCGATCTGAATTGCAAAATAAAGTAATGTTTCATTCAGTTCTGGTACTACCACTGAATGTTAATTTTTCCTTCAATAATACTCACAAAATCTGTTACACTGGCAGCTACAAGAATGCCAAAGGCAGGATAAAAGTCAAAGTTGATAATATAATACGATAAGAGAGGAGTAGCACCTATACGAGCCAAAGAAAGAACATTTGGCACAGTCCATATTTTATCCTTGGTCTGAAAATTCAACCAAATGAGAAGAAAATATTCGCAGATGCAAAGCTAACCTATCCTAGGAGAATTTCTGATTACTTGATTGATCTCCTTATCGTCTTTTCGGTAACGAGGTAAAGTTGTAGTAAGAATTCTAAACTGGTAATATTTTGGTTTCAGACAGCAAACACTAGTTTTATTTCCAACAATTGACGGAGAATGGAGTCCATGATGGAAGGAACTCAACATTTTGTATGGAGCTCTCAAACAAAGTCGACTTTTACCCAATAAATTGATTATTTTGTTCATAGTTGATGGGTTCGTTCATTCTGTAACACGATGGAATATTTCAATTTCTCATGATCATGATAATAGCGATCTAACGAGTGAAAAGGGATGCCACGCGAAGATTTCAATCAAAACACAGCGAACCAGTTTGAAGTATGCAAAATTTATATAATTATATGAACCGATTATAAAAAAAAAAAAAAACATTAAAGCTACGAAGGAATACACGACGACATTGTACAGTTAATCGTCGTCATCGTCGTCGAACAAATCCTCGAAATCGTTGAAGAAATCTGCATGCACGGTTTTATCGATAGCCGAAGAATCCATCAAAATGACATTCGTATTTCCAGAATCATCCATTTCGCTTACGCCTCCCATCCCGTCGGAAAACATTTCATCGGCAACTTCGTCGATATCGTAATTATCCGAGCCTTCTGAAAAGTAACAAAGATACTATTCAGTCCAGCTGTATTGCGAAACTGGTACAGATTTCACCAACCGAATTCGGTAGCATCCCGATTCAATCAAATTTGAGCAGAGTTCTACTTACTGGCTTTCATTTTCAGGAAATATTTGTTAAACACCGAACGGAAAGACGATTTGAGAAAATTCAACGTTAAATCCGCAGTAACTGTTACATAAATATGAATACGAAACGATGCTCACGTTTTGACATTCGCAAATTATCGAACAAAAGGAAATTTCAACACTTCGAGATAATTTTTGCTGATTATCACTCGAAAATTTGATGATCACAATAGTCAATCGACAACACTTCTTTACACTTAATTTGAGGGCGTGGGTGATCCTGTTCACGATAGATTTCTCACTGTTTACGAAAATGAAGTCGAAAATGTCGAAATGAAATAATTTCAGCTTTAAATATTTCAAATTACAAGATCATAGTTACGTGAAACTATTTATAAAAAAAAAAAAACTGGTTTATCAAAAAATCAATTAACTTTTGCGATCGATACGCATAAACAATAAAGCACCTCATCATAAAAGTAAACCTTTGAAATGCTCCAAGTAACAAGTTTTTTTCCAAGTTCAAAGTTTATTACGGCGCATGCGCAATAGTCACATGGTGATAAAAATGAAAAACACCGCCGCATGTGTGATTGATAACGTAAAAAAATTATTCAAAATGAAAAATTAAATATTATGAAGTAATTATAATTATTTTTACTAGTTAATTATCGATTACTGTTGAATTAAAATGCAAGGATGCGAATTAGAAGAACATTCCGTTAGAAAGGTACCCATCTCACTCTATCTTTTTAAAATGAATTTTCATTTCAAATGTACTTCTTTTCATTCGTTTCGTATTATTTTGAGATCACCGTCGAATCAGATCGAGTCCACCCTCAAAAATGGAATATAAAATCGTTCAAAAAGGTATGTAATTCAATCAATAATAAAGTAATCAAAATTTCGCCTTATTTAAAACCGTAAAATCTTACAGATCGTAAAAGTAGAAATTGTGAAAGCGGACGATCTAGAAATGGAATTCGATCTGATTGGTGTACCTGCCTGTAACCAAATGCTTTAAGAAGAGTTCTACTAGCTGAAGTAAGTCATTGGAATTCTAAGTGTAGTTTTGAATGGTATTGAAACATTTATTTTACTTTATAGGTACCAATGATGGCTATCGAAAAAGTCCACGTGTACAATAACACATCTATCTTGCAAGATGAAGTCTTAGCTCATCGTTTAGGACTGATACCTTTGAAAGCTGATCCTCGAAAATTTACGTTCAAGAAATCAGGTAATTAGAAACGTATTTAAAATTCGGGTATTGTTATTTCCACCAGTCTGGACTTCGTAAAATTCTTTCAATATTAATATGTAATTTATTCAAAATTGAAGGGGAGGGATTGCTCCAATCGAAATTTTCGTAATAACTAAAATTATTTCCAAGACTTCGAGCTACAAGTTTTGTTTGAAAATTTTTTCAATTGGACCTCTCTACCTTCACCATTTTTTAATAATATGTAAGTGCCCAAGCCATTATGCAAAATTGGAGGGGAGGGAAGAGTCTAATCGAAAATTTTATAACAACAAAAATTATTTCTTAGACCTCAATCTACAACTTTTGTTTGAAAATTTTTTCAATTGGAGCCCTTCGCCAAATTTTGAAAAAGTATCTGCCTGATATTATGTGAAATTTGAAGAAAGGGAGCAATCCAATCGAAATGTTTATAATGACCAAAATTATTTTTAGGATCTTGCTCTACAACTTTTATTTGAAAATTTTTTCAATCGGTATTTTTAATTAATATCTTCGAAATTTTGTACAAAATCAGTGGGGAGGGGGGTCCAATTTAAAAAAACTTCAAACAAAAGTTATAGCTTGAAGGGCTAGGAATAATTTTGGATATTACAAAAATTTTGATTGGACCCCTCCTTCCCCTCCAATTTTAAATAAAACACCCTTAAAATTCGTTTACTCTAATGATAGTTCAAATATATTAATTTTTGTTCATTTTTGTGTGCTTGTAGAAGACGGCGAATTCTCAGCAGAAGACTCGTTAGAATACCATTTAAAAATCAAATGCACCAAGAATGAGAAAGCAATTCCATCCAAGTCTGGCGATACTTCGAGCCCACCGTATAAAAATGACAAAGGTATTAGAAATCTTATTCATATCAGATTGGATAGAAAAAATGAACTTTCATCGAATAAAAAAATGAAACGTGTTATTTTCAGTATTATCGAGCGATGTAAAATGGGTCCCAATTGGAGATCAAGCTACGAATTTTACCGCTTCCGACGTTGGACCTGTCAACGAAGACATTTTAATTGCAAAATTACGCCCTGGGCACGAACTAGATTTAAAATTATTTGCTGTCAAAGGCATTGGCAAAGATCACGCTAAATTTTAACCCGTTGGTAAGTCTATAAATATTTTAAACTTTTCGACGTAAAAAAAAATACTCTGAATTTACGAGTGTTTTGAATTTTTCAGCGACAGCTTCGTTCCGTCTATTACCAGAGATTACTTTATTAACCGAAATTGAAGGAGAAAGAGCTCAACGATTGAAGTCTTGTTTTTCTGAAGGTGATATAGAATTTATTGCAAAAACGCAAAGGTACGTTATTTCGATGGATTAATTTCAATTATGGTTTAACCTAAAACACTTCCAACTGGATTTCAGATAAAATTAAAGCCAAAGTTGCCAACGCGAGGTATGATTCTTGCAGTCGTAACGTTTTCAGATTCGACGATCTTAAAGATTGTATTAAAATTGGTCGAGTTCCCGATCACTATATCTGTGAGTTGTCAACATTTTATTTAATTACGGAGAGCCCTTGCTGATTCATTTGTTTACCTTGAATTTTTTACCAAGTCCAGTGCTACATAAAATACTTTTATATTAAAATTGGAAGGGAGGAAGGGAGGGGGTCCAATCAAAATTTTTGTAATAACTAAAAGTATTTGTAAAACTTCAAGCCACAACTTTTGTTTGAAATTTTTTTAGTTGGGCCCCTTACCCCCCCCCCCCCCAAGGTTTTTATTAATGTATTTCGAATAAGTGTGAATAAGTTATATTACTCATAAGTAGTAGGAAAGGAGGGGTCCGATTGAATTATTCCTAGTACTTCTAGCTTTAACTTTTGTTTGAAAATTTTTTCAATCTGGCCCCTTACCTCCCCTCTGTTTTAGCATAATATATTAACATAGTATATGCTTTTAGATGACCAAAATGGGAAAAAAACGACAGGAAAATCCGACTTAAAAATCCGAAATGTTGGGTTAGGTTAGGTTACATTAGGTTAGATTTGGATGACATAAAAAAACTTGGAAAATTTTTAATAAATTCGATTTTTCAGACCTTAAGTATGTCAGACATTTTGAAACTTGTAAATTTTTTTTGAAATTTTATGACTTTAGACATTTTCTAAACATTTTGTTAGACATTCCAAAACATCAATTTTTTTATAAGAAAGATAACTTTTAGACATTTTGAAACTTGTAAATTTTTTTTGAAAACTTTCAGACATTTTGAAACTTTTATTTAAGTATTTTAGAAATTTTTAAAATAAATTTGATGAGTGTCATGACTTTATTTCAACATTTTGTCAGGCATTCTGAAACTTGGAAAATTTTTTAAAATTTTAATTTTTAGGCTTTTTATCAGACATTTAATAAATTTTTTATAAATTTTATGACTTTTAAACATTTTGTCAGACATTCTGAAACTTGGAATTTTTTTAGCATAATATATGCTTTTACGATGACCATAATGGACAGCGCCGGATTTCCAAATAGGCAAAAAAGGCAATTGCCTACAGCGGCAGATTTTTGGGAGCGGCAAAATAAAAATAAAATTACTTTAAAATTTTTTTAATTTGAAAAAAAATTGATCAAAAATTTTTATGAAAAAAAAACATAGTTTTCCTCCAAAAATCACAAATTTTTCAAAAAAAATTCGCCCTCGCCTCGCTTGGGCAATATTTACATTTTCATCTTCAGGGAAAAATTAAGTACCGAGAATTTAGTGTCCTCTAAGAAATATGGTGTTTTTAGGATTTTAAGCCAGTAAATTGAAGTAAATTCGTAATGGGAGAAATTTTTCTCACAAAGAGGATTTCGATTTTTTTTCCTTTTATAAAATCACGAATAAGCCCAAAGAAATTTTTTTTAGTGACTTTCATCAATTTTATTTCTCAACTTTAATGTTGAATAAATTTTTACGTATAATGTATGGATTGTATGCATTTTTACTTTTGACCCCCTCCCAAAAAATGAAAGAGTGAATTTTATTTCCCCCCAACCGCAGCTTAAAAATTTCGAGGAACGGCAAAATTTTCATTGCCTAAAGGCGGCAAATTGTTAAATCCGGCGCTGAAAATGAAAAAAACCGACACCAAAATCCGAGACCAAAATCCGACCCTCCCCCCTCAATTGGGTTAGGTTAGTTTATATTAGATTAGGTTTGGATGACATAAAAAAACTTAGAAAATTTTCAATAAATTCTACTTTTTAGAAATTATGTCAGACATTTTGAACTTTCAAAATTTTTAGTAAATTCGAATTTTCAGACATTATGTCAGACATTTTGAAACTTGTAAATTTTTTGAAATTTTATGACTTTTAGACATTTTATAGACATTCTAAAACTTGAAATTTTTTTAAAAAGATGACTTTCAGACATTTTGTTAGACATTTTGAAACTTGTAAATTTTTTAAAATTTCATGACTTTCAGACTTTTTCTAGACATTTGATGATTTTCAGACATTTTGTCAAACATTTTGAAACTTGGAATTTTTTTTAGAAAGATGACTTTTAGACATTTTGAAACTTAAAGTAAAATTTTTTAATTTTTTTTTTTTAAAAGACGACTTTCTGATATTTTATTACAAAGAAATTTTTGAATTTTAAATAATTTTTTGAAGATTAAATAATTAGTTAATTCTAAATAAATAAAATTTTTATAAATAAAATGTAATAATTTATTTAAAGAAAAATATTCTATAAAAATTAATATAAAAATTGAATTTTTATTATTTAAAAAAACATGAATAGGTATAAATATAAATTTTATATTTTTAAATTTCCATGGAAATTAATATTCGTGACTTTCTGACATTTTGTCACGGAGTAAAAGCATATATGTTTCATACTTTGAAATGTAGTGTGGAAATAGAGCCAACCAGGGGGGCGCCGAGTTAATTCCATTTTAGTCATCGTAAAAGCATTATACTATGCTAAAATTAAAATAAATTAATATTATGAATTTAACAAATTAATTTTTATTTATAATTTCGCCTTCAAAATTTTCATAAATAAGACACCTATCTGCTGTACCAACGAGATATCAGAGACACCTTTTCAAATAGTTCAAATGTTCCTGGGAGAGTTTACTTCGGAATTGTGAAAAATAACTTAGCATAAGATAAATCGGGTTTCGTTGCTAGCGTAATGTACATTAGTGAGTCAAGTAAACTTTTATACTCCTTATCTACATGCTTATCTACGGTAAAATTCGAATCCCATGGTACCAGCTTTAGACCTGCCTCAATCGGCGTACTTATGCTTTTGCATTCCCCCATGCCGAAACGTGCGAGTAATTTCCTAATAGAATCGGACTCCTCTCTCACAAATTGTACGACTCATTTTCTGATACACCGTTCTGTCTAGGCTTATAAGGTGAAGTATACTCTATAGAAATACCTTTCTCTCGACACGACTCTCGAAAATCATTCGACGTATATTCCCCTCCATTATCGCACCTTAACCTACTTGGATACCTACCAAACTGATTCAAAACCCAAACTTTTCCAAGACCTCACTTTTATTTTTCAAAAAATAGAGATACACACGAACCTACTACAATCGTCTATGAAAGTCACAAAATAACGATAGGACGAAGAATATTTCAAACCTGTAATTTCACACATGTCACTATGAAGCTGCCTTTATAATAGGAAATTCCTGAAGCGTGATTTGGAAATGAAAAGTAGGATTTTTTCTACTTTTCATTTCCTGATATGTGAAAACGATAATATTTTTGTGAATTTTTTTTTTTTTTATCAATTTGTGATACTTATAATTATGCCAGATATAACACTACAATTATCACTAATATGCAAGAATATTCGCATTCTACATCATAAAACTTGAAAAAATTTAGATTTCTTTTTTACAAAAATTCATTTCTTATTATGAACGCTGCCATTGAAATGCTTTGGTTCAACTTTTCAGTCTTATGCTGTTTTATAGAAAATGAACACGTTTCTCATACAAATGCCTATGTTTCTCACCAAAAAATGAAAAAAAATTATTTCATGCATCGATTATGTAATTTTAAAAATAATGAAATAATTATTTTTAAAAAGAAATTTTTAAAAAAGCATGGACATAATGTTTTTTTTTTATGAAAAACGCAATCTTTAGTGTCGTCTGCCATCTGGAGGCTGTTCTATGAGAGTAAAAAATAAAAAATTTTAGTATGTGAGGTAGCTATGTCTAAGGAACCCATTTCATCAAAAAAAGCCGATCGTTTTTATACTATATTAGGTTTTTTTTTTATTTCAAAATTATCACATTTTGGGTATTATTACAGTTACTAAATTAAGGAGACAAAGGAGAGCTTAAGAGATATTCGAGGAACGACCAACAGAGACTGAGCTTGCCAGTGGCAGCTCAGTTCTATTTATAATAAAAAATAATAAAAATTACAATTTAAGTTGAAGTAGATATTAAAAATGTACAAAATACTAAATAATAATAATTGGTACGAGTGTAAACTATAAATCAAGTAGCGCACTCTCGGATAGGTAGAATCCTACTTGACGCTACAGGATTCCTCCCTGAGAGGCGGAGCAGGTAAAAAATAGAATATAAAAAATATTAAAAAAAAATAAAATAAAATAACAGGATCTAGAGATCACAACTTAAAGATTAATAATCACAAACTGTCGAATTAAAGGAATAATAAAAAAAGTATGAGTAATTAGAACGATAATCGATTAAAAAAATTTTCAGTATGGCGCTTTTGAGCTCCTTTTCCCATGCGATGTTTTTTTGGAGTAGACGATTGAGATTTTTCCACGGACTGAGACTTTTCTGGAGTAATATTATTCAACTGAGCGGTAGAAGCAACTGAGGAAATGGAAACGATGACATTACAGACGTTGGACTGATGCGTAAAAACTTTTGATTGGGTGATGTTCGACGACTGGTTGATATTTGATGGTGCTGGAGTAGAATTTTTCGAAAAAGTATCGTTTATTTCAAGATCAAAAATGGATTTCTTCGATTTCATCACAGGAACAATACATGTCTCTATTTTAACCTTTTTTGTTGGCGGCGGCGGCAGTTGACTACCTTCATAGCGCGTTGATGACGAAATCGGAGTTTCCATTGTATTTGTAGCCATCATGGTGTGAGTAGTTGACTGAGTATAGGCGGCACCCGTAGTGGTGTTGTTGATGACTTGTGTGCAGACTGAAAATGGATTACCAGGTGACGTGCTTGTTTGGGGAAATTTGGGCACGAAGGAAGGCGGTGTCTGAAGGAGGTCGTCAACAGTGACGTTGTTTTGCGTATGCTCGGCCATAGTATGACGTATGTGGTTGTAAAAATGGTTCCTATCAAGGTTCCTATCTAAAGGTCCCGGGTTTCGGCACCACTTGTAGGTCTAAGGTGCGTGCCTACAAAACTAGGCTTCGCGTAGCGTCAGCAAAGCGACGCGTGAGCGAAACAGTGAGTGAGAGCCTGCTTCGTACTACGTCAACAAGGCGACGCGAGTCGAAACTGCGCGTAACGAAAGCTACGCTGAGAGAATTAAGGAGACAAGAGAGAGCTTAAGAGAGATGGAATGACCAACAGAGACTGAGCTTGCCAGTGGCAGCTCAGTTCTATTTATAATAAAAAATAATAAAAATTACAGTTTAGGAAAGTAGATATTAAAAATGCACAAAATACTAAATAATAATAATTGGTACGAGTGTAAACTAATCCCGGATTATTAAAATCTTGCCCTTTTTGTGTTATAAACATCAAACTTGTTCCTTGTCATGAGATTGAGTTCCAAAATTTTCATTTTTCCCAACTTTTTTTTTTCTTTTCATTTTTCCCAACTTTTTTTTTTTAAGTGGTGCCTACCTCGAGGCGTAACCAAATTTTCAACAAAACAAAACAAAAAAAAAACAAACTGACAAAAAATAGCAAAAACACATTTATACACACAGACATAAACTAGATAATAATACCTATAATTATGATAAGAACGCCAAGGTACTTAATTTTGATAAATTCTTACAACTAAAAACTGTCAACTCAAAAAACATGATTTTTGAAAAAAAATTAATTTTGGTGTTGATTTTTGGTCGAAAAATAAGCGGTATTGGTGGTATCGGTATTTTGGTATTGATATGGTACCAATCCCTGACCAATACCGGATACAGGATACTGATTCATTTTTCTCTTTATTGAAAAATACCAAAAATAAATACCAATACCAAATACCAAAACATTTTCATCAATACCAATACTGAATACTAAATTTTACCATCACAAATACCGATTCCAATACCAAAACCAATTCGCAAATCAGTTGCAATCCCTGGCCTTGTCATGTCTTGCTCAAGCTCTCACATGTGTAGCGAAAGCACGCTCGATACACTCAGTTCGCCGCCTATGGTTTGGCTTTCAATGGCCTTGATTTCAATTCTAAATGAGGAAAGAAACATTATCGACGAAATTAATTAAAAAATAAATCTGAAGTTCATTACTTACTTTAATGACTCATTAGCAAGGCATGACACCTTGCAATCATCGGGAATGATGATATTTTCTCCATTATCAAAAAAACACATTTCTTCTTTTATATCCATACAATGTCTCTCGATAATGAGTCTTTTCAACTGTCCCATGTTTTCAGTAACAGTTGGATCTATGCTTATGAGATGCTTTGTGGCTGTGTTATCCTGTTTGATGGAAATCATTTTATGGATCTGCAATACACAGTGAAAAAAACAGATATAATAACTCATTTACAAGCTGGAAATTTAAAATAAGCTAGTTTTCTACTCACATAAAGTTTGGTTTTCTTTTCAGCAATGTTAAGCTGATTTAAACGATATGCGATCATACCTGTTATGCAGCCAATACAAACCATACCAACAGGCGAAATGCCTATAAGAAGTAAATTTAAGTTTTAGAAAAAATTTTCTAGCGACATATTTGCGAATAAGTTAAACTGAACGTAATGAATAATAGCACGATAGAACTGAAGTAGAACGATTATAAACTTTCCTTAAACAATTTTAATGAATAGAATCTTGGCTTTCAAAATTTTAAGCAGCTAAAACTTTGAAACAGAGAACAGAAAAATGCAAGTGATAACTCCAAACAAATAGATAAAGATATGAAAAAATTGCTTTAAACATTTTCCTCACTCTAGTGGAACCATTTTTTTGAAAAAAAATTTCAAAGAAATTTTTACAAATAAACTGGAATCTCTGTAATATGGCCCAGAAACTATCAAACATGACACAGTCGCCTGGTTGGTTTCTGTCTAGGTTCCAAAACATTGAAAATTACACCAAACCATGAATGTAACATGTAAGAAAAATTATCTATTATTACACTTTTACAGCCTGTCAGTTTTGCCAGAATCAAAAATCAGATGTCAACACTGTTGCTCATGAGTGAGAGTTTTGGGGTTCCAATTTAACCATAAGGCAAGGGCCCCACTCTGTTCACAAAAATTGTATATAAACTGGAACTGTGTTCCACTTTGATGATAAAAGGATCCCAGTTTGAATGTAGATTAATATTGAAAATAATCTGTGAGTGTGGATGAGAAAAGGGACCTAAGCTCAAAAAAATCGATTTTGAAGTTTTGACCATTTTAGGTCAATTTCGACCTGTACTTTCATTAAAAATGGTTTTATGGTACTAGGAGCAATATTCAGCCTTCCAGAGGACAAGACTTACCTAAAAATTAAAATTAATAAAAATTTAAAAAAATGTATTATTTTTTTGTTAAAAATGGTCGAAAACATCATGAAACACAAAAAAATTGACATTATGAGTATGATATTCGGAATCAGCATGATTGAAAATATTTTTTGGAATTTTTTATTTTTTTAGTTTCGGCAACCCTGATTTTGCTCAAAATCGCCTCTTTTTATGAAATAGGCCATAAAAAAGAGAGGTAAAAATTATGAGGAAATTAATATTCCACTAGGACCCCTCAATGATTGTACAAAGTTTCAAAGTTATCAGTTATTGCATTAGGGAGATACAGACTTGCAAAGTTTAAAACATTCATTACCAAACAAACGTTTTTTGCGCTTAGGTCCCTTTTCTCATTCACACTCACATATTGCTAAAAACTGTTTTTTAGGAATAAAAAAATATTCAAGTTTTTGAATCATTGTTGTTAAATTTTACCAAGTCCTCAAATACCATGAAAGAATTTCTTAAGTTTTTTTAGAGAAAAGAAAAAGATCTCTATTTTTTGAAGAGAAAAAGAAAATTCGAGTTTGTAAACGAGACAAGTTTGACCTAGCAATTAGCATGACTTTTTTTTACTCCATCGTTTATGTAGTTTTCCTCACGTGTATCTAGGCTTCAAAATGCTACCAGGAGCGCAGAAAAAATTTGACATAAGGACATTACAAATGTGGAAACTAGGCTGACTGTAAAAACACTAAAAATGTAAATTTTACAGGAGAGCCAAAAAACAAAGCAGTTTTGTAGTATAAATTGGTCATTTCGAGTGGATTTTTAGGCACTTCAGAATTTTGTTAGAATTTTTTTGACCATTACCATCTGACAGAGGAAATATTTCAGAACCAAACAAATAATTGTACTATGTAGGTAGGAGGTTTTATAAAATTAACAAATGACAGACATTCTTTTCATGTTTTTTTATCAGCAATATATTATAGGCGTAATTATACTTTTTACCCATCAGCATCATACGAGGGGCGGCTGATAAGAAATGAACAGTGACGCATAACTCGCGTAAAAATGGAGCTACAATTATGGTTAAAAAATTGTCATGTAGCTACATGTCTCCTCTACACCTCACAAAAATTTGGTCAAGTTACGTTGAGCCGTTCTTGAGTTATAGACCTTCAACTGAGGCATGATTGCGCGTTTTGTCACTGAAGGTTGATCAACACACTATGGAACTTTTTTTTTTGCGATAAGAAATGGGCTTATCTCACTTGAAAATGAAGCTACAGTGGTGATTGAACAATTTTTAGATAAGGACATGTCTCCTTTATATCCCAAAAAAATTTCGTCAACTTGAGTTGAACCGCTCTTGAGTTATTCGCCTTTAACTGAGGCATCTTCGCTTCATTTCACATTCAAGATTGACGTAAGCTCTGAGATGAACTTTTTGTCGTGAAAAAACGTGAATTTCCAACTGAAGCATACATGTGATTCCATAAACAAAAAAATTTCGTCAGAGTGGGACTGAGGGAGACCTCAATTGCGAATAAAACCAGACGTAGTCGACCAAACACCCGTACGAGTGAAATTTGATTCATAAAGGTGGTTTGACTTTATTCGAAATTGAGGTTTTCCTCAGCCCCACGCCTCAAAATTTTATCATTGACCCATGGTATATTTCCAAACAACCTTCCCGACGCTCAGAAACAATTCTCACTCATCTAAGAACGGGTCATTCTATCCTTACTCACCAACACCTTTTTCTAAAACAACCTCCTCCGATATGTACTAATTGCAACGTTCCTATTAACATTCCCCATATTCTTATCGATTGTCCTAAATATCACCAAGCCCGAAACACCTACCTCGACGGAAATCTACAAAACATCCTCTCAGATAATCAAAACAACATCGAAAAACTTCTCCAATTCATAAAAATCACCCATCTAAACAAACTTTTATAATTACCTTTACCTTAATTTTTAAGCATGTAACTAAATCAACTTCTAATATACATATACACTTAATACTTACATACTATCCTAATCTTAAGAATGTGCCTCATAGCATAGTACTTTGTATATGACACAATAAATGAATTTAAAAAAAAAGAAAAAAAAAAAAAAACGGAATTATTTTTTAATGAAATGCATCAACTTATCATTTATCCAAAATAATTTCAGTTTTGTAAGTAAGCTAATTTCTTAAATTTTCAAAATTTTATAAATTAAATTATTAAAAATTCCCTGCTACTGTAGTTTTTTAAAGTTTTATTTCTTGCAAAATATTCATCTTAAGGTGACTTTTTGATCCAATAAAAATTTATACAAAGAGAAAAGAATTCTTTGCGAAAATAAATTTCTAGGTGTTTGAGAACACATAATGAAGCAATACTTCAAAAAAAGTTTTAAAATTTCTCATTGATTGGTAGAAGTTCTCTTAAAATAAAATTCGCAGAGAGCGAAAGTTTTTTAAAAACTTTAGCTAAATAAATCAAATGAATTATTTAGAAAAAATTTTGATGAAAAAACTATAGGTATTGATATTTCTACCCAAATTTTTCAAATATTTTTTTTTCTGCAAATTTTCCACAAAAATGTTTTGTACCTGTTTATTCAAATTTTTTTTGTAAAAAAAATTTGATTTATTTAGCAAAAGTTTTTAAAAACTTTCTCTCTGCAAATTTTATTTTGATACAACTTTTTCTGCCATCGTCCATCTGTAAGAAATTTTAAAACTTTTTTAAAACTACCTATTTTTTCATATATTTTCTCAAAAACCTAAGTTGAAATATGAAATTTTTTCTATACTCGAGTAAAAACTAGATACGCCAATAAACACATTGTAAATTCGTCAATAATTTTTCATAATTATTATGGCCGGATAGGGATGGGAAAAAAATATATTTACGATGCAATTCATATGTAGTTGAATTGGGTATATTTTTAAATTTCCGCCCCTGCCCAGCCATAATATCAACGATTATTGATGAATTTTTCGTGTGTTTATTGGCGCTTCTAGTTCTGACTCGAGTATAGGTCCCTAGCCTAGCTCCCTATTCCCAAACGAAGTAGGTACAGGTATGACAAATTAATCTGTCAGAGGTGCGATTATTGAAATGTTTTTAACGCAGCGCTATCATGCGCTATCAAAAAAGAAAAATTGACAATGCTATCCTGTGTTATGCCCATGGGCCTAAACCAGAGTGAACGCCGATGCCGAAGCTGAAACCGAAAGCGTGAGCCAAAGACATCGAGTCACCTTTTTCAGAAAAGTAAACAAAAGAAGATGGAGCAGCCAATAATTTTAATAATTTTTGAACGAACATTTTTGTCAGAAAAATGCTTGTTCACTTATAATTAAATTATTTAAACTATAGGCAAATGGGTGATTCTGTGGTTACGTGTGGTATTTTGTTCATCGCAGTTGTCTAGTTATTAGGGATTATATTATTATTTTTGTTTTTCGCTGTCGTAAACAATAATAGTATAGGTACTCAAGTACAGTGTATACCTAATGGAAGAAATGCCAATAATTAATGTCAATCACTAGTTGGACTAGTTTTTTTTTTTTTTTTTTTAATAAACGGTCCGAATACTCGATCAGCGAGTACCCCACAACGTCGATGAATCAACCACCGGATACAATAGGATATTGATATTTATCAATCAGTACCCCCTCGTATCACAAATTTACTCAGCGCGAGGGTGATCTTTCCTCTCATTATTGCGTTAGTGGAAAAGACTGTACAAACAGGGATGCGAGACAGAACGAAGAACAAGACGAAAAGAACGAAAGACGAGGATTTTTTGGAGAACGAGAACGGGAACGAAAATCATGTAAAAAAAGAAAGACAGAACCAGTGTTGTGAAACGGAAATTCCCATTTTGCGGGAATGGAAATTGTTCCCGGAAATTCCCGGGAACGTTCCCACCTTCATCAAAACCGGAAATTCCCGTTTTCAAATAATTTATTTTTTTGAAGCAAAAACGAGATTTAAGTAATGTAATGATGTTTAGAAAATATGTAAATTTGAATGAAAATTGGTATTGATACCCTAGAAATACTTGAAATTAATAAAATTATTCAGGGATATCGATATCCCATATTTTATTTTTTTAGATGGTAATTTCAAGGTAATTCTTTAGGTTATTACCACGTGATTGATCCAATTAAAATATTCTTTTTAATTGTAACATCAATTTTTGACCATTTTGATGGTATTAAAATGTATTTTAATACTGAGGGAAACAACATGGTACCTTTTAATACCAGGCGGTGTCTAATAAATCTCAATATAATCAGAATATTTTTTCTTGGAAATATTTTGGGAATTCCCAGGAATGACTCTTTGTTCCCGGGAATTTCACAACACTGGACAGAACGAAAGAACATAAAAAAATTTAACTCTTCAAAGAACCGAAAAGAACAAAAGAACAGAATTTCTTCAGTCGTCTTCTGTCTTTAATTTTTTGTGTTTTTTTTTTTTTGCTTAAAATGTCAAAATTGCACTGAAAAAAGTGAAAATCAGATGCTGCAACTCATTACCCCCACCCCTAATACAAATTAATCGTTAATTTCCCACAAAAATTTAGTCATCTATTAATTTATCTGATTTCTTAAAAATACAGGAATAAAGAGAACCCTAAAAATCATCATTTTTAAGGCATTTTTATCACAATTTTTGGGAAAAATCAAAAAGACAGAAGACACCACTTTGAAGTATAGAGAAAGAAAGAACGAGAGACGAGAACGAAAAGAAACTGAAAGAAGAACGACACGGAAAGACGGACATAATTTTTTAGAAAGACAGAAAGATCAAGACGCTGAGAACAAAAATCCTTGTTCTCGCATGCCTGTGTACGAATAAACATGATACAGTATTAACTACATGCGTACATATATTTGTTATGTATACGTTTTAAAACTCGAAGAATTTGAATTATTAAATAGTTTTGACAGAGCAACCGTAATAGACGTAGCAATAACCACTGAACTAGGCAATGAGATTTAAGTTTAGCCATGTTCAACGTTAAATCAAATCAAACTTACCAAAACATAATAAAAATGCACACAAAAACCCAGCTGAATTACGGAACATTTTGATTTCAAGGTTCACACTACATGTAAGTAATAATTAAGTATAGTTTAGACTGCAAAATTATTGCACCTTGTATTGTGTTAATAATAATTAATCGACACGGCGCATGCGCAATAGTGTACTTACGTTAGTTGGTGATAATAAAAATAAACAGTGATGCAAGCATCACGAACTTTCCGAATCAAAAAGTATTTAAAAAAATATTAACAAAAAAATATTTGTAAAAAAATCGATCATCGAATATTATGTAAAAAAAATTGATTATCAAATATTTGTGAAAAAATCGACTATAAAATATTTTTTGTATTTAAAACGTGAGCAATTACACTGAAAAACGTTAAACATGACACAAAAATATTCGGCAAAATCACACTTGCTCCATTATTATTAATCGTGAAAAAATATCATGATGATGTAAACAAAACAACCATTCGAATACCCGTACATCTTATCATGAATAAGACAAAAATGCAAAGCATTGCGCAATGCGCATGTTAGGGAAAGGAGAGCAAACCGGTACACCCGCGGACATGTCCGGATATAGATAAACACTTGAACCGGTCCCTTTATCGACATCTAAAACGCGACAAATGTGAAACTCGACGATCTTTCGCATAAATCGTTTGTAAAATTTTTTCTACTTAACGTAAAGGCCCCAAATTCTTGCGTAGCCTTCGTTTATATAAACCACTACTCATCGCCGAATTTCAACGAGATATCTCAATTAGGGCGGTTGGAATCGTGTTAACAAATTTTTCGCATAAATCGCTCGTAAATTTTTTTCTATTCAACGTAAAGGCCCCAAATTCTTGCGTAGCCTTCGCTTATATAAACCACTACTCATCGCCGAATTTCAACGAGATATCTCAATTAGGGCGGTTGGAATCGTGTTAACAAATTTTTCGCATAAATCGCTCGTAAAATTTTTTCTATTCAACGTAAAGGCCCCAAATTCTTGCGTAGCCTTCGTTTATATAAACCACTTCTCATCGCCGAATTTCAACGAGATATCTCAATTAGGGCGATTGGAATCGTGTTAACAAATTTTTCTGCACACACACACACACACATACGGAACATCATCTGGAAATTGTTCAAAACAAATTTGTACGAAGTCAAAATTTGTCTAAGTATTCGTGAAAACGCATTTCGCACCGAAAACAATACTTTCCTTACAACGCTACGCGCTGTTCGGAAAGTAAAAACACTGTCACATAGGTGAGAGCAAGGTGGGAGTATACGTTTTGGCGCTCAGACCATCAGGACCAGCTCCGAGCCACCCTTTTCGAAGCTGACTGGCTCTTCTTTTATCTCCAGCCAATCAACTTCCATGAGTAAAAGTGGCCCGGAGGTATGGTGTATCAACGGGAGGTAGTGATGGGAACTATCGATAGTTTTTTTATCGATAGGAATTCGATATCGAAAATATAACAAAATTTCACTATCGATAGACTATCGATAGTTTTTTTCCACTATCGATAGTTAGTTGCTCGATATTTGCTCGATAGTCCACAAAACCACCAATAAATTCATTAAATTTGCCTAGTTTGACAACTTTTGTGTTGTTTGACCTTTTTTAGCGAACGAATTTTCAATCTCGAGTAGTTCGTGTAACATTTTGGAGGTTTTTTTTCGTTTTTCAAAAGAAATTTGACCTGCAGAACGGTCCAGAAAGCGTTGAATTGGACCAAATTGAACTATCGTTAACTTATCGATAGTTCGTACGATAGTTTCGATAGTACATCATTGGCAAAAACTATCGAAATTTCCTATCGATAGAAAAAAATATCGATAACTATCGATAGTGTTATCGATAGTTCCCATCACTAACGGGATGGGAAAATTTCACATAGTCGGTTTACCTAGTAGGGTTTACCTCATCCCAGGCGAGAATAAAGTGTACTTTCTTAAATAATGCTAACTACTTCGGTTTACCTAGGTTGACCTAGGTAAACCATCCTTAATTTATCTCATTTGCTTGAAAATAACATTCGGTTTACCCTGGTTTACTTTGAAAATTAAAAAATCTTTGCTTTAAAAAATTTGATTTCTTTTTCCCTAAAAAATAAAAAGTTTTTCCTCCTGAAAAGTCATTAAATTTTTTGTTGGTAAATAAGTAAAAAAAAAACTTGCAAAAATTTTTAAAATTTAAAAAAAAAATTAGGTACGTGGACCTGCCTACCTACATATTACCTACCTACTTCGAAAAATTGATAATTTTTTTCTAAAAATTTTGGTTATTTCTCTAAAAAATCAAGAACTTTTTAAATCTTCGGAAATGAAAAAATTGAGAAATTTTTGCATTGAAAAAATAAAAAAAAATAGGTAAGTATTTTGAAAAATTTCAAAAACTTTATGCAAAATATTAAATTTAAAAAAAATTTCACTTCAAAAATTAAATTCAACTGGTTTCGTTTCTAAAAAAAAATTAACATTATCTATTTTTTTTTAAATCAAGGAATTTTCGCTTCCAAAAATTAAAAAATTACTTCTTTTAAAAAATTGAAAAAATTATCACTACGATGGGTTTCATTTCTAAAAAAAATGAATATCAATTTTTAAATCAAGGAATTTTTGCTTCAAAAAATTGAAAAATTAATTTAAAAAAAATTTTCGCTACAAAAAATTAAAAATTTTTAACGTAAATTTTTAAAAATCTTCATTTTAAAAAATTAAAAAAAAAATGACTTGGCAAAAATTTCTTTAGATTTTTAATTTGAAAATTAAAAAATCGTTTCTGCAAAAAATTAGAAATTTTCTTTTTTTTAAAAATAACTAAGTAAGTTTTTTTTTGAAAAATTCAATTTTTTCTGTGAAAAATTGGAAAAATAAAATTACTTTGATAAATAATTAGTAGGTACTTAATAACTAATAAGTAATTTTTTTCTAAAAAATTGGACAATTTTGTTTTCTATACAATCAAGGATTCTCTCCTCTGGAAAATGGAGCAATTTTTCGCTGATGAAAAATAAAAAGTGATTCATTTTCTTTGAAATTGAAAAAAAAAAAATAGGTATAATTATTTTTTTTGATTACTAACTTAATGCAAAAATTATTTAGTTTTTTGTAGCGAATAATTGCTTCATTTTCCCGAAGAAAAAAATCCTTGTTTTTTGATAGAAGATTAGAGAATTGCATAATTTTTTAGAAAAGAATTTCCTTTCAGTCTACTAATTTTTCAATGTATTTTTTTCTCACAATATTTTGCATCAGCAAAAAATTGCTTAATTTTACGATCGGCTATTTTTACGGAGAGCCCTTGCAGCTTCATTTTCTCACCCTGAATTTTTACCAAGTACAGTGCTACATAAATACTTTATATTCAAAATTGAAAGGGAGATGCGTCCAATCGAAATTTTTGTAATAACTACAAGTATTTATAAAATTTCAAGCTAAAACTTTTGTTTAAAAATTTTTTCAATCGGGTCCCTTACCTCCCCCTGTCTTTAATAATGTATAGGATGAATTGGATTATCCAAAATTGAAGGGGAGGGAAGGGTCCAATCGAAATTTTTGTCTTGGCCAAAATGATTCCTAAAATTCTGAGCTACAACTTTGTTGCACAAAATTTTTCAATTGGACCCTATCTCCTTCCACCTTCAATTTTTAATTAGTATTTTGGGAGTGTTATAAAAAATAAGTGGAGAGAGAGGGACTCAATTGAAAAAGTTTTCAATCAAAAGTTGTTGCTTGAAGTTCCACTAATACTTTTGGTTATGACAAAAATTGCGATTGGACCCCTCCCTCCCCTCCAATTTTGGATAATCCAACTCATTCAAATACATTATTAAAAACAGGGGGGAGGTAAGGGGACCGATTAAAAAATTTTCAAACAAAAATTGTAGGTTGAAGTACTAGGAATAATTTTGGTTATAACAAAAATTTCAATCGGACCCCTCTTTCCCACCAATTTGGAGTTTCAAAATACATGAATAAAAACTTGGGGGAGGGAAGGGGCCCAATTAAAAAAAATTCAAACAAAATTTGTAGCTTGAAGTTTTATAAATACTTTTAGTTATTACAAAAATTTCGATTGGACCTCTCCCTCCCTTCCAATTCTGAATATGATTTTACTGGTTTACCCATAGATATGGATATTATATCCATATCTATGGGTACCTGGTAAACCAAAACAGTAAACATTCTTGAAAGTACACTTTATTCTCGCCTGCGATACTCTGCTACGAGGTAAACCCTTATCAGGTAAACCGACTCGGTTTACATTCCCGTCCCGTTCATGCGTTTTAGAGAAAACCACGACAAAACTGATAATTAATATTTTGATAGAAATAAAAACGAAAATTAAATTATGAAGTAATTATAATTATTTCGATTACTTTTTAATTAAAATGCAAGGATACGAATTAGAAGAACATTCCGTTAAAAAGGTACACATTTCATCCTATTTTTTAAATTGAATTTCATTTCAAAATGTGCTTCTTTTTATTCGTTTCTTATTATTTTTTAGATCACCGTCGATTCAGATCGAGTGCATCCTCCGAAATGGAATATAAAATCGTTCAAAAAGGTAATTCAGTGAATAATAAAGTAATCAAAGGTTCGTCTTATGTAAAACCTTAAAATCTTACAGATCGTAAAAGTAGAAATTGTGAAATCGGACGATCTAGAAATGGAATTCGATCTGATTGGTGTACCTGCATGCATACCAAATGCTTTAAGAAGAGTTTTACTAGCTGAAGTAAGTCATTGGAATTTTCAAAATGTAATTTCGAATGTTAGTGAAACGTTGATTTTACTTCATAGGTACCAATGATGGCTATCGAAAAAGTTCACGTGTACAATAATACATCTATCTTGCAAGATGAAGTCTTAGCTCATCGTTTAGGACTGATACCTTTGAAAGCTGATCCTCGAAAATTTACTTTCAAGAAATCAGGTAAGTAATTAGAAACGTATATTCGCGTGTTGTTATAATAAAACAAATGGCAATCGAAACTTGAAAGAAATATTCCAAGTACAGAGATTCAGTTGATTCATTTCTATCAGGCTGGTGGAAATAACAACACCCTTTAAATTCGTTTACTCTAATGATAGTTCAAATGTATTAATTTTTGGTCATTTTTGTGTGCTTGCAGAAGACGACGAATTTTCAGCAGAAGACTCGTTAGAATACCATTTAAAAATCAAATGCACCAAGAACGAAAAAACAATCCCATCAAAGTCTGGCGATACTTCGAGCCCACCGTATAAAAATGACAAAGGTATTAGAAATCTGATTCATATGACATTGGATTGGATAGAAAGAATAAACTTTCGCCGAATAAAGAAAATTAAATTTGTTATTTTCAGTACTATCGAGCGATATAAAATGGGTTCCAATTGGAGATCAAGCTACGAATTTCAACGCTTCCGACGTTGGACCTGTCAACGACGACATTCTAATTGCAAAATTACGCCCTGGGCACGAACTAGATTTGAAATTATTTGCTGTTAAAGGCATCGGCAAAGATCACGCTAAATTTCAACCCGTTGGTAAGTCTATTAATTTGAAATTTTTCGACGTGAGAAAAAATACTCTGAATTTACGAATGTTATTGAATTTTTCAGCGACAGCTTCGTTCCGTCTACTACCAGAGATTACTTTATTAACCGAAGTTGAAGGAGAACGAGCTCAACGATTGAAGTCTTGTTTTTCAGAAGGTGTTATAGAATTGCAAAAACGCAAAGGTACGTTATTTCGGATGAATTAATTTCAATCTTTAACCTAATTTAACACTTCCAATTCAATTTCAGATAAAATTAAAGCCAAAGTTGCCAACGCGAGGAATGATTCTTGCAGTCGTAACGTTTTCAGATTCGACGATCTTAAAGATTGTATTAAAATTGGTCGAGTTCCCGATCACTATATCTGTGAGTTGTCAACATTTTATTTAATTACGGAGAGCCCTTGCTGATTCATTTGCTCACCTTGAATTTTTTACCAAGTCCAGTGCTTCATAAATACTATTAATATTCAAAATTGGAAGGAAGGGAGGAAAGGGTCCAATCGAAATTTTTGTAACAACTAAAAGCATTTGTTAAACTTCAAGCTACAACTTTAGTTTGAAAATTTTTTTAATCGGACCCCTTACCTCCCTCAAGTTTTTAATAATGCATTTGAATGAGAGATTATCCAAAATTGAAGGGGAGGGAGGGGTCCAATCGAAATTTTTGTAATAACTAAAAATGTTTGTAAAACTTCAAGCTACAACTTTTGTTTGAAAATTTTTTCAATCGGGCCCCTTACCTCCCCCCCTGTTTTCAATAATGTATTTGAATGAGTTGAATTATCCAAAATTTGAGGGGAGGGAGGGGTCCCATCAAAATTTTTGTCATGGCCAAAATTATACCTGAAATTTTGAGCTACAACTTTGTTGCACAAATTTTTCAATTGGACCCTTTCCCCTTTCCTCCTTCAATTTTTAATTAGTATTTTGGGTGTTATGCAAAATAAGTGGAGAGAGAGGGGCCCAATTGAAAAAAATTTCAAACAAAAGTTGTAGCTCGAAGTTTCACCAATACTTTTGGTCATGACAAAAATTGCTATTGGACCCCTTCCTCTCCTCCAATTTTGGATAATCCAACTCATTGAAACACATTATTAAAAACAGGGGGGAGGTAAGGGGCCCGATTGAAAAAATTTTCGAATAAAAGTTGTAGCTTGAAGTATTAGGAATAATTTTGGTCATGACAAAAATTGAGATTCGACCCCTCCCACCCCTCCAATTTTGAGTAATATAATTTATTCACACTTATTCAAAATACATTATTAAAAACTGTGGGGAAGTAAGGGGTCCAATTAAAAAAATTTTCAAACAAAAGTTGTAGCTTGAAGGTTTACAAATACTTTTAGTTATTACAAAAATTTCGATTGGACCCTCCCATCCGTCCAATTTTGAATAAAAAAGTATTTATGTAGCACTGGACTTGATGAAAAATTCAAGGTGAGCATATGAATGAGCAAAGGCTCTCCGTAAAAATAGCCGATCGTTTGTATTATATCATTCATTTTTTATTTCAATTGTCACATTTTGGGTTTTATTACAGTTACTATCGAATCGGTTGGCGCTTTACCACCAAATACCCTATTTCTAGAAGCGATTAAAGTACTGAAAGGTAAATGTGATATGATTTTAAACGAGATCAAAGCAAAAGGAGACACAGCTTTCTCTTGAATTGTTTTATTTTCTCAATTCATAAGTTGTAAAATAAATTTAAATTTCTATTTACAAGTTGTTCAGTCTTGAATTTCAAAAATCTGCCCATTATAACATAAAGAAATAGGCGACGATGCTTTATTCTGATTAATCGATATTTGTTTCTTATGAACACGTTGATGTTTGAGCATATCATTCTTCTGGCAAAATCTCTTACTACAAACAATACAAGCGTAGGGTTTATCACCGGTATGGATTCTCATATGTATCCTCACTTTTTCCCTTCGATTGAAACTCTTGCCACAAACTTCGCAAGTAAACGGCTTCAAATCCGAATGAACTAGTTTATGTTGTCTCAGCGTCATCGAAGATCGAAACGTCGCTTCGCACACATCGCACTGAAACGGTCTCTCGCCGGTATGTATCCTTTGATGCGAATCGCGACTGAATTTCGATTTGAATCCTTTTTTACAAAATTCGCAAAAATGAGAACTAGCTCCGGTGTGCGTCTTCTCGTGATACAGTTTCGAACTCAATTGCGAGAATTTTTTGGTACAGAACGAACAAGCGTAGGGTTTTTCTCCGGTATGGGTTCTCAGATGCATAGTCAACGATAATTTACTAACGAAGGTATTCTCGCATTGAGCGCACGTGAATTTAAATCGGTCGTTTAGATGTTTTTCCAAATGAGCGAATAGGTTTTTACAATACTGGAAACGTTCGGCGCAAAAATCGCAATAAAAAGTGGTCGCGAAGTGTGCTTCCATGTGTTGGTAAAGCTGCTGTTTGGTTTCACCTTTGTACGAACAGTGGTAACATTCTTCGGGGTCTAGCGAGTGTTGCTGGAGGACGTGTTTTCTCATTTTATTATCGCCTGTGAATAATCTAGAGCAGCGGGTACATCTCGATTTCAGCGCAGATGTTTTCGGTTTAGCTGGGACAGATTTAGAAAGGTTTCTGGTGCTTTTCGGTTGCTTGACTTGGAATTCGGCGAATTCTTCCACCATTAAATTGGTTATTTCCTGTAAAATACGTATATTGTCAGAGAAAGTTACAAGATGGATTTATCGTGAAAATATATACTCACTTCATCGTCAATTTCCTCAGGTAAATCGGCAACTTTGTCCTTGTTTATTGTAAACTCTTCGATAAGCAGGGGTTTGGATTTATTTAAAATTAAATCTAAATCTTCGACATTTTCAATTTCTACCTGCAAGTAACGGCAATTTAATGCGAGGATTATTTCGGTGAGAATTATTACAAATTAATTTGAATTATTTTCAACGTCGACTATTGTCAACTTACTTCATTTTCTGAGAGAGATTCTTTGTTATAACCTGAGGCAAATGATAAGTTGCTTGAAAAACTATCGATGATGATATTTTCCATATTCAAACAAGCCAACTTATGATGGTAATTATTTTAAAACATTATTTTTTAACAAAAATCATACGAAAATTCAAAATTTTAATTTTAACCCTTTCATTTAAAAAAGGAAAACAAAAACACCACCACTGATAAAACAATGATAAGAGATTACCTACACACTAATCTAATTTTTCAATTTCGATCAACCAAATTTCATGATGAGTTGATTTTTCATCAAAATTTTGCACCTCATCACCGATAAACACGCTGCATACTTGAAAATTTAGCCTTTCGCGAAAAAATTACGTTTTTAGCTTTCACGCAGATGCGTTTTTACCGGCATCATTTCAAAAAAACACGAATTTGGCAACCCTGCGGAAACGAAAAAACACGTTTTTTGAACCATGGGGTGGTTCTAGTAATTTCGGTGGATTCAGCCGTTCTTTCATTTTCTCATTAGATCGCGACGACATTCGAAGTATTTCATCATACCGACAAATTTTCCGAATTATCGGTAAATTAGTGACTTTAATACCTCAAATCGTTTCAAAAGTAATTACAAAGTGAATTTATTCAAAATGTTGATGTTAAAGAAATCTTTGGGAACATCCTTCATTCCGAATGGATTGCATGTGCATCAATTTAGCACATTGTTGCGGAAAGTAAGTAATTGATAATGCGATTATTACTCCATTTTTTAGCCGGTTAAACGTTTAAGCGTAAATTATCATTACTAATCGTGTTAGCTTTCGGTTTAAATCATATTTTCTCGCTGACCGGTTTCATATTTCGCGATTTTGGATAAAAATTGGAATGATGAAATTGTGTGATGGTTACGAAAACCATGTGTTATCAGTTTCTCAAAATCTAGTCAAGTAAAGGGAAGGGAGGTTTCGTTGTTTTGGGGTATTTTCGGTTAAATCAAGCTGCAGGGAGGCTTTGAGTTGAACTCGGTTGAAACCGAAGTGAGTGTGTAACTTTAAAAGGGGTAGTATAATATTAGTTGACCTTCAAAAATTACCGATATCTTTCAGGTGTATGAAAATATTTGAAATTCTTCATGAAATAAGAGTAATTTTCTGTTTATTGAAACAACGTGTACTTTATTTTTTACAGACTGGAGCATCAGTTCCATCGTTACCGCTCAAAAATTGCCATGGATCCTTCAAACGTTACAAGTACGTTATCAATCTTCTTACACGGAGAAGTCACCGAAGTTCTTCAGACAACTAACTCGTATGGTTTCGTTTCAGGTCCGAAGGTGTCAAAGGAGCAGTCATCGGTATCGATTTGGGTACGACGAATTCTTGCGTTGCGGTCATGGAAGGGAAACAAGCTAAAGTTATCGAAAATTCCGAAGGATCACGTACAACTCCGTCGGTTGTAGCTTTTTCAAAAGGTACTATAGAAATTCTATGATTTGAATTTCGATTCTTTTCACCATAAATTTAATAAATTGAATCATTTTTTAGATGGCGAACGATTGGTTGGTACTCCTGCCAAGAGACAAGCTGTTACCAATGCATCTAACACATTTTACGCTACCAAACGTTTAATTGGTAGACGTTTCGAGGATGCCGAAGTAAAGAAAGACATGTAAGTGTTATCTTGGTCTCTGCTTGTTACTCGGATTTGATTTATTCTCTAATTTTTTTTGCAAATTTCAGGAAAAATGTCTCTTACAAAATCGTCAAGTCATCCAACGGTGACGCATGGGTCGAAAGTGCCGATGGCAAGTTGTACTCTCCTAGTCAAATTGGAGCTTTCGTTTTGACCAAAATGAGAGAAACCGCCGAAGCCTACTTGAACACACCGGTGAAAAACGCCGTCATCACGGTCCCCGCTTACTTCAACGATGCTCAGAGACAAGCTACCAAAGACGCCGGTCAAATCGCCGGATTGAACGTTCTCAGAGTAATCAACGAACCGACCGCTGCTGCTCTGGCTTATGGTATGGATAAGACTGAAGATAGAATGTAAGTATTTCGAATCTCTCGTTTGTAAATTCGTTTCATATTTTTCCACCTTTCTCATCGATGGATTTATTTTACAGCATCGCCGTGTACGATCTCGGTGGTGGTACTTTCGACGTTTCGGTGCTGGAGATTCAAAAAGGAGTTTTCGAAGTGAAATCTACCAACGGTGATACGTTCTTGGGTGGTGAAGATTTCGACAATCATCTAGTCAACTATTTCGTACAAGAGTTGAAACGTGATGTAAGTATTATGTCGTTATATTTTCAATTTCGATTCAAATTACATCTTTTTAAAACGTGATTTCGAATTTTAGCAAGGATTCGACGTCACAAAGGATCAGATGGCTATGCAACGATTGAAAGAAGCGGCAGAAAAGGCCAAAATCGAACTATCATCTTCCATCCAAACAGACATCAATTTACCATACTTGACCGTAGATTCATCTGGACCCAAGCACATGAACTTGAAGGTGAAATTTCTACCTCTCGTGTCTACTTTTATTCGATCCCGAATACGAATTAATCGTTGAAATGTATCTTTCAGTTGACCAGGGCGAAATTCGAACAGCTCGTTGGTGACTTGATCAAGAAGACTATTGCTCCTTGCCAGAAGGCTATACAAGACGCCGAAGTAAACAAATCCGACATTGGTGAAGTTTTATTGGTCGGCGGTATGACCAGAATGCCAAAGGTAAACTGAGAACTCGAGACTAGCTCCTAGTTTTCACTGCGGCGTTAGTGATTGAGCTGAATTTTTTAAAGTCCTAAACTATATAAACGCCTAATATACGAAATTAGAGAGAAGATAGGGGTCCAATCTAAATTTTTATAATAACCAAACTTATTTTTAGGATCCTAATCTACAACTTTTGTTTGAAATTTTTTTAAATTTAGCCCCTCTCACCCTCCCAATTTTCAATAACAAGTGTCTTCGTACTGATATGCAAAATTAGGGGGGAGGGGAGGGTCCAATCAAAATTTTTATAATAACCAAAATTATTTTAAAGATCCTAATCTAGAACTTCTGTTTGAAAATTTTTTCAATTCGAACCCTCCCTCCACTCCAATTTTTCATATTAATACATAGATACTCATTATTGAAAACTGGGGGGAGGCAAGGTTCGAATTAAAAAAATTTTCAAACAAAAGTTGTAGATTAGGATCCTAAAAATGAGTTTGGTTATTATAAAAAATTCGATTGAACCCTCCCCTCCCCCCTAACTTTGCATATTAGTACGAAGACACTTGTTATTGAAAATTGGGAGGGTGAGAAGGGCTGAATTAAAAAATGTTTCAAACAAAAGTTGTAGATTAGGATCCTAAAAATAAGTTTGGTTATTATAAAAATATCGATTGGACCCCTCTCTTCTCTCTAATTTCGTATATTAGGCGTTTATATAGTTTTGGACTTGAAAAAATTCAGCTCAATCACTAACGCCGTAGTGAAAACTAGGAGCTAGTGAACTCGATCTATTTCGTAATTCACCCAATCGTGACCATTCTAACGCGAAATTTTCTCCGTCCAGGTACAATCTACCGTACAAGACATCTTTGGCAAACAACCCAGCAGAGCTGTGAACCCTGACGAAGCCGTAGCTGTCGGTGCTGCTGTCCAAGGAGGTGTTTTGGCCGGCGATGTTACTGACGTTCTGTTATTAGACGTTACTCCTCTGTCGTTAGGTATTGAAACTTTGGGAGGTGTGTTCACTAGGTTAATATCGAGAAATACCACCATTCCTACCAAGAAAAGTCAAGTGAGTGTAATATCGAGGTGAAATCGATACTGTGGGATGGGAAGATTTTCGTATTAGCTCATTCGTATATTTTTTCTTTAGGTATTTTCGACCGCCGCCGACGGACAGACCCAAGTCGAAATCAAAGTTTGCCAAGGTGAACGAGAAATGGCTGCTGACAACAAGATATTAGGTCAATTCACATTGGTCGGTATCCCACCAGCGCCCAGAGGAGTTCCTCAGATTGAAGTTACATTCGACATCGACGCCAACGGCATCGTACACGTATCAGCCCGCGATAAGGGTACCGGCAAAGAACAACAAAGTGAGTATTACGATCAAAGGTCGAACTTGTTATCGTTGATTCGAAATTTCTAATCTTACGCATTTCTTTCAACAGTCGTAATCCGATCTTCGGGTGGTCTAAGCAAAGATGAAATTGAAAACATGGTCAAGAAAGCCGAAGAATACTCGCAGCAAGATAAAATCAAAAAAGAGCGAGTCGAAGCCGTTAACCAAGCCGAAGGCATTATTCACGATACCGAAACCAAAATGGTCGAATATCAATCGCAATTACCGCAAGATGAAGTACGTATGAAATCCGCATTCGGCTTATTTTATCTCAGCTATGATGTTGAATTTATTTTTCGTCTCCGAAATGATATACTCGATATGTGGACGACCTAATCTGAGCTTATTCTTACTACTTTCATCTAATTACTTTATTTATTAGCAATGATGTTTATATTATTTTTCGTCTCCGAAATGATAAATTCGATATGTGGACGACCTAATCTGAGTTTATACGAACAACTCTCAAACTTGAACATTTTGATACCAGAATTACTGAAAATAACCTCATTTTCTTATTTACATTTCAGACCGAAAAATTATCCAAATTGATCGATGAATTGAAAAACATTATCGCCAATAAAGAAGAAGCTGATCCCGAAGCTGTCCGCAAAGCTACCAGTGAATTGCAACAATCGTCGTTGAAATTATTCGAAATCGCCTACAGAAAGGTAAAACCTCGTTCGCACTCTTTCTATTTTTACTTTTACCTTATCGAACTGCTTATTAATGTCGTTTATTCATCACTTATTCTAGATGGCAGCAGAAAGAGAAGGTTCCTCGGGTGGTGACAGCAGCAGCAGCAGCAGTAGCAACACCGAAGAACCACCCAAAAAGGAAGAAAAACAAAACTAAGCGAACCAAACGCGAATGCATTTTTATTTATTATAGATTTTTGGTTTGGTAATTCGAATCACAGACGTATTTTTTGTTCGTTATGTTGATTCGTCATTTTGTTGCAATTGCGACGCAACGTGAAATGTTTTGTTGGTTTTTTTTTTTTTTTTCTAGTAGAGAGATGCTCTCATTTTCCGAGATATTTATGTGTACGTCTTGTTAAGTGAGTAAGTACTAAGTAGGAAGATCATAGTAATAATAGTTTTATACCGTTTCAATTTACGTAATGTAAGTTTTTGTATAAATGATGTTTCTCTCACGTGTATTGCATCATTTTGAGAATGATTTGTAAGTACGTAGTATAGTATACAGTGTTGCCTCGTATGTGTATGTAGTATAATACTATGTAAATATTCCGCGTTGAGCTTTTATTTTGCTAATAAACGTTATTTTTCCTAAGTACTTTGGTTTGATTTATGTATGTAGGTAACACGTTGTTAGAAATCTAGTACTTTTTTCGTAATTTCACTTGAAATTTTTTTTAATTGGTGATTAGTATCAGAAAAATTGTTTTATAAAAATGGAATGAATTACATTTTGGGTCACGGAAGATTTCTCAATTTTGAAATGTTCCTTTCTGTGTCCTTTGGCTCACTTCTACGAAAAAATCTCAAATTTTAGAATACATACCTAGGTGTAAATTTTTTTCATTCTTTGAAGAATGAAAATATTTCCACATCTTGGGAGTAATACGTAATGTCTTTCAATTATATTTAGAGGGGAGGTAAATTTTTCAAAGAAAATCATTAATTTTATTGAGTAAAAAAAAATTATTTTCTCATTTTTTGCAATAGAAAAATTTCTGAGAAAATAAAAAAAAATTGTGGCCAAATCTATAAATTTTTGGAGTACATTTTCTTTTTTTTTTGATTGGTGGGGAGGGGGGGGGTGGGTTTAGAAGGCAAGTCTTCGAATTTTCGAAGTAAAAAAATTCTCAATTTATGTAAAACAAAAAAAGCTTTCAATTTTTTTGGAATGAAAATATTTGTATTTTTTATTTTTTGAAAAGAAAATTTCATCAATTTCTTATTTTTTTTTCTTGAAGACAAATCGTGAAATCACTGATTTTTTTAGATGAAATTTTCTCATTAATTTTTTTGAGTAAATGGTAGGTAACAATAAAAGCTTGCAATATTTTGCAATAGAAAAATTTCTCGACCTATTTGACATCGACATTTTGAACATTTTTTTGTGGGCAAATCTCTCAATTTTTGGAGTAGTTTTCGCTTTTTTTTGGGGGGGGGGGGGAGGGTGGAGGCAAATCTTTGAATTTTTGGAGTAGAAAATTCCTTAATTTAAAATTTATATAAAAGAAGAAAAGCTTTGAATTTTTTTGGAACATAATTTTTATAAAATATTTTTTTGAGTGAAAAAATTATTTTCCAATTTTTGGAATAGAATAATTTCTCAATTTTTTTTTTTGAAAAGAAAATTTTCTCAATTTCTTGTTTTTTTTTCGAAGTCAAATCAACGATTTTTTGAAATGAAAATTTTCTCATTTATTTTTAAAAATAATTGGCAACAATAAAGTCGTGAAATTTTTTGGGATAAAAAATTCCTATTTTTCTTTTCAAATTGAAAAAAAAAATCAATAGAAAAATTTTCTTTTTTTGAAATAATATTTTTCTCTATTTGTTTAACATACATAGATTTTTTATTGATGAAAAACCACTGAACTTTTGAACTAAAAAATATCTAAATTTTTTATAAAGAGAAAATTTTTTGATTTTTTTTTGAAAAAAATTATTTCTTTGAAACGAAAATTTCTTATTTCTTTGAGAGGTGAAAATCTCTGGATTTTCGGAGTAAAAAATTTCATATTTTCTCAAAAGACATTTTGGGATAAAAAAATTTAATTTTCCTGAGAAAAATTTTAAAATTTTTCGCAATAAAATAAAATTCTCAATATTTTTAAAATGAAAATTTTCTCAAATTTTTTTTAAAAAGACAAATCTTTGAGTTTTTGGAATACAAAATTTTCTTGATTTTTTTTTCAATTTAAATTTTCTCATGTAATTTCTGAATTTTTGAAGTAAAAAAAAATTCTCAATTTTTTATAAAGAGACATTTTTTTGAAAAAAAAATTATTTTGTTGAAACGAAAATTTCTCATTTTTGAGAGGCAAATATTTGAATTTTTGGAGTAAAAAATTTCAGATTTTTTCAAAAGACGAAACCTTACAATTTTGGGATAAAAATTTTCAATTTTTCAAAGTAAATTTTTTTTAAAATTTTTGAATAAAAAAATTCTCAATACCTATTTTTAAAATTAAAATTTTCTCAATTTTTATTTGGAAGACAAATCTTTGAGTTTTTGGCATACAAAAAATTTTCATGTTTTTTTAAATGTAAATTTTTCCATCTAATCTTTGAATTTTTGGAATAAAAAATTTCTATTTTGTTTTTCAAATAAAAAAATAAATGAAAAGTTTTTAATTTTTTTCGAATAAAAAGTTTCTCTATTCGTTTGAACTAAAAATTCTCTCATATTTTGTGGACAAATCTTGAAATTTTGGAAAAAGTAAACTTTTTTTGGTGGGCGAATTTTATATTTTTTGGAATAAAAAATGTTCTCATTTTCTTGGGGGGGGGGGGCGATTGGGCAAATTTTTGCATCAAAAGATTTATCAATTTCTTGGAAAAACATTTTTTCCAATTTTTAGTATGTAAGTAAAAAAATATAGAAAAAATTTTCAATTTCAAATTTTTTTAAATTAATAAAAAATAATTTTTTTGTCTTAAAAAGAAATAATAAATTTCTGTCTCCATTTTTTTGAAAATAAATCTTTCAATTTTTAGGAGTACAACTCTCTCGGCTCTTTGGAGGTATTTTTGTTTCGTTTTTTGAGAAAATCTTATTTTTTAGTAGAACAAATATTTCTCGATTTATTTAGAGTAAAAGAATAATTCTCAAATTCTTGGAGAAAAAACTAGCAATTTTTTGAAGATAAAATTGTTCAAATTTTAGGAACAAAAAATTGACAAAATAATTCTCGTTCATTTTGGAGGGAAAAAAACTTTTCTTTTTTAAAAAACGCTCTGTCATCGCCAAGTTTTTTTTTTGTTGAAAAAATATTTTTTAGTTTTTTGGAGTGAAAAGTATCTCAATTTTTTTCAAAGTTGTAAAAACTATTTTGTAATTCGTTTGTTGAAAAAGACTCAATTTTTCTCAATTATTATTATTTTTTTTTTTGCTTTAAATAAAATATATTATTAATTCTCAATAAACTAGATTTTTGGAGAGGAAAATAATTCTCACATTTAGCATAGAAAATTTTTAAACCCACTAACCCTTCGAAAAAAATCGAGCTACATCGTTCAGAACTCAAGGCTTTCGCCCTGTGTCTTATCGTCGATTCGACAAGTTACTAGAATAAAATAATATAAACCATAAATTCAATTCGAATAAGTATAATGTTTATATTGAAAAAAAAAGAAGGAAAGGTATTACGTATACAATAAATTACGAATAAATTAGACAAAATGAAAACACACTCTATGAGCTAATAAGCAACGTCGTCGTTTTACCAACTTCGGACGACAATCGATCGGCGGAGCACGTCTCTCTGACGCTCATCTCCCACGTGTCGAGTAACTGCGACACGGTGAACCTGGCCGAGAGCTTCGATATTCGCGCTTGCAAAGCGTCCTGAATCATTCGCAAGAACTTGGACGCACCGTATTCGTAATTAGACATATTACATTTGGGCGAGCTGGCCGGGTAATCGTCCGGTATGGTGATTTGAACCGGCGGTATGCACGGAGAATGCCTATCGTCTAACCAGCACGTCAAATGCACCGATTTCGAACCGTTGTGATGGACCGGATCTAGAGACACCTACGAAATACACCAAAATACCAACCAGCCGATTATTAATAGACGACAACACGACTATACGAGATTCTTTGCAGAAAGCTAATTGGCCAAATTTGCTCACTTTGAATCGATTATCTAGACGAGCTACTTCGCCTTGAAGTACTTCTGGAATATCGGTACTCGATTCGTCGACGTGTTTCCTTTTCAAGGCTCTTGGTAAATTTCTACAGTACAAAGACCAGAGATGTACAAGTTTTGAACCAGACTTTCGAATTTATCCAAACTCACTTTAAGGATTTGCCATTCAAAGCGCTCATAATCGGTTCGAAGGTCCGGTGTAAGGTGTGGTTTGGATTTGGGCTACGTAAGGACGCGCTGATCGCTTCGATCAAAGGATGCTGTTCTTTGAGTTGAGTTTCAGGTTGCTGTTTCACCAGATACGAAATAGTTAGAACAGAGATTCGATACAAAAAACAAATGCTACCTAAATCTAGTCTCTCTTCGAGACGACAATACCCACATCTCCTTTCATGTCTAATTTCTCCAACACAACTTCGCATTTGAGTAAAGCTTCCATCGGAATCCGTTGGCCAGGCGAGGTTAAAATTTCCAGCAGCTTTTTCATTTTGCCCATTTTTTCGCTATCTGCCCACCAAAGACACGAGTAAAAAGATTCGAATAAGTAAAGAGAAAATCGTCTAAACTCTTCAGATGGACAAAAAAAAAATCATCTCACGAGTCTCGAACCAACCTCCACTGCCGAGACGTGAAATCATCTTCCTGAGCGGCTCGATGTATCGACTGAGTTGCTTGATTTTATCACGATACGCTTGTTCGTCGTTACTGCAAGGACTGGGAGTAGGTTGCGATTGGAAATTGCCGGGCGTATTCAACGAGACGTTACTGTTCGGAGACGGAGCCATGCCAGACATTCGGAAATTACCACCAGCTGGTCTCATCATCGGACCGACCATACCGCCACCCATTGGGGAGGGTACAGAAGCCGGCGAAGGGATCATGCTACCGGACAAAAATAAAGGTACTTTTTCAGACGTTCGCTCGAGAGCGTATCGTGCAATGATCATTTTTTTTTTTACGTACGCCGAGCCCATGGAAACAGGCGAAGGCAGAGGCGATGGAGTATTTTGGCGCATAAATTGAGTAGGTACTGGACATCGATTTTGCACGTAACCGACGTTTCCTTGGCCAGACATCATCACACCGTCGGGAACCATCTAAGAAGAGTAAATTTTGGATTAAAAATGATATACTCGATTTTTCGATGATGAAGCACGATGTCTACTTGTCTGCTGCCTATTGAAATTTTCACAGTTGGAGCGACTTTTCAACTCCCCCTCTCGCCTCCTCTGCAAAAAATGCAGAAATGAGCACATCATCTACCAATTGGTTATTTTATAATTGGTTGAAAATTGGAAAATTTTGCAAAAAAGCCAAGATTGATGGAAAATTTGGAAAATTAAAATGAAACGTAAAATGACTAAAAAATTGAGAAATTTAAAATTTAAAAACGTGGAAAAAGTTACAGCTGAAAAAACGAATTTTAAATAATTAACAAAATAAATTTTAAACCTGTGATTGGAAATTGAAAAAATTGTTGGATAAAAAAAAAAATTTCATTTAAAATGATTAAAAATTGGGAAAATTTTCTAATTGAAAAATGAAAAAAAAAAATTGAAAATTTATTAAAATTTAAAATGACGAAAACATGAAAAAAATAATTTGTAATCACAAAAATCGAATTGGAAAAAAAAATTAAAAGCTGGGAACGGCAATTTAAAAAATTAAAACTGATTTGCAGGATTGAAACTTGAAAACAAAATAATCAAAAGAAAAAATGAATATCTGAATGATTCGAGAACTACGTAGTTAAAGTGAAAACCAAATCGCTACAAATGAAATGACTAAAAATTTGAGAAAAAAACCTGCAAATTAAACAATTTCAAAAGAACAAAAAAAAAGATTAAAAATTTGGGAAAAATTGTTTAAAAATGAAACATCCGAAATGAAATTGAAAATAACTGAAAATAAAAAGAATAAAAATTCAACTAAAAAAATTGGAATAATTTTAAAAGTTGGAAAAATTGTTGAAAAATGAAAAAATTGAAGCTGAATTCGAAATTACTGAAAATTGGAAAAAATTAAATTGGGAATGGCAAAAAATTTATCCTCAACTGAAATGAAATTGAAAATTGGGAAAATACGAGTATTAAAAAAAATAGATAGGTTACGTATTGTTTCGTTTGTTGAGTAAATTTTTGTAAATTAAAATTTTTGAAGAAATTATGAATTCAAAAAAGTTAATAAAAATGGGGAAAACAAAAAATTCAATTTTCAAAAAATATTCATAGGTAATTTGAAAGACCAACAATAGGTATAGGGAGAAAAATAAAAACATGGGTAAAATTCTGGATTCAATTTGTTTCAATTTTTAAAATGAAATAGAATTTAAAAATGACGAAAACTTGAAAATGAAAAAAAAATCTAAATTAAAAGGGACTAGAAATTGAAGAAATAAAATTAAAAATTAAAAATATGTTGAACGAAAAAAAGTTCTAAATCACTAAAAATTGAGAATTGAAAAAAAAATAGAATTAAAATAACTTTGAATGAAAAAAAATACTTGACTGGAAAATTATAATAAAAAACATTGAAATTTGAAAAATTGTTTTTAGAATAATTGGATTAGAAATTTTTGAAAATTCAAAAAAAAAAAAGTTTGAAAATATTTTGAAAAATTATAAAATTAAAAAAAAATTATTAGATAAAAATTGTAAAACAAAAGTTTAATTCGTGGAGAAAAAATGAAAAATAAGAAAAATTATAGACTTAATTTGTTTCCATGAATGATATTTTTTTATAAAAATGTCATTCATGAATTTAAACGCGCGAATCTTGGAATGAATATTGAGGGGAGGGAGGGAGTAAAAAATTTTCCAAAAAAATTCTATACAATTTAAAAAAAAAAAGTTGAATGAATACTTCGAATTTTCAAGGGTGTAATTCGATTTCTTCCCTAAAAGGTGGATTCTTGAATTTGTTTTTTTGTTGTACCTAAATATGAGAATAAAACAAAAAATTTTCACGCAAAAAATACTCCTAAAAAATTTTCAACAAATTTTTCAACAGAAAACCCTTTTTTCGCTTTATTTTTTGTCCCAAGGTTTTAAAAATATTTTATTTATTTACTTTAATACCAAAGGAAAAAAAATGATCCCCAAAAAATTGAGATTTTTTTTATTTCAGATGAATTTTTAAAATTATTGTTCGAAAAAATCTCAGTTTTTTTTTCAAAAATTAAACGAATTTTTTTTTACAAAGAAAAAATTAAGAAACTTTTCCACAGAAATTTTAAAAAATATCTTCACATACATATAAGACTTTTTGAACTGAAAAAAAAAAAGAAAAAAAAGAAAAAGATTTTTGAATATTTTTTATTCCAAAACATTTTTTAAAAATTTTTAATCCAAAAAATTCTTTTTTAATTTTTTTTATTCCAAAAAATGAGAATTTTTTCTTCAAAAAATAGAGATCCTCCTTCCAAAAAATATAATATTTTATTTTTTAGAAAATTGAAAAAAAAATCCAAAAAATTGAGATTTTATACTCTGGAGTTCATAAAATATTTTTACTTCAATAAAATTTTTTGTTCCAAAAAATTCATTTTTTCTCATCCTACAAAAGTTACGTGAGACCAATTTTCAAATTTCATGACTTTTTCATGATTTTCATGACTTTTAGACACCCTGATTTGGTAACGTTTCTGCTTCTGGTAAGTAACAAAATTCCGACAGTTGAATTAGATTTTTTTTTTTTTTAATTTTCAGACATTTCGAAACTTGGATTTTTTTCAAAATTGAATCACTTTTCAACATTCTGAAACTTAAAAACATTTTTTAAAGAAAATTTTCTAGATCAAAGATCGAGATCTTGATCTGATTTTTTCATCAATGATCTGCCCATCATCTCTGCCAAAGATTCATAAACTTGAAAAGACCAAAAATAAAACAGGAAAATATTTCGAGCTAAAAACCATACTCGGACAGAATTTACAAGACAGTTAGACTCGGACATCGCACATACTCGTAAATCATCTACAAACAACAAATACGTCACGCACCTTTCTGGGAGCGCCTAAATGACTCATCTGCGTCGGCATATGCATCTGACCAGGTGGCAAAGGAGACGGTGGCATTTGCTGGCCCATTGGCGAATTCATCACGTTGGCCATGTGTCCGGGTAAAGGAGCATTCATCATAGACGGATTCATCTGATTTGGCAGCATCGTGCCGGCCATCATAGGTCCGGAAGGCGAACTAGTATTGACCATTTGCTGGGGCATCACGTTGGCTCCGGAGGTATTCATTTGGTTACCCATCGGTACGCCGGAGGGCGGAATTTGGCCTTGTTGGGGCATCTGCGCCATTGGCACGGTCATCTGGCCCATTACACCGGGCTGTAAATCATTTCGGTATTGGCACTATTGGCGCAAATAAATACGAGTGGATCGCCGCAGTACTGATTTTTTATGGCACCATTGAAAATTTGCCAAGTCCAAAACTACATTGACACTTGATATTCCAAAATGGAGGCGAAAGAGTGGTCCAGACGAAATTTTTGTAATAACCGAAATTATTCCTAGGACTTCGAGCTACAACTTTTGTTTGAAATTTTTTCCACTTGGACCCCTCCCTCCCCATCTATTTTGCATAACACTTCGAAGATACTAATTAAAAATTGGAGGAAGGAGCTAATTGAAAATTTTTTCAAATAAAAGTTGTAGCTTGAAGTCCCAGGAATAATTTTGGTTATCATAAAATTTTCGATTAGATACATACCTCTTCTCCGATTTGACATAACATCGGGTAGATACTTTTTCAAAATCAAGAAAGGGGTCCAATTGAAAAAAATTTCAGACAAAAGTTGTAGATTGAGGTCCTAGAAGTTATTTTAGTTATTATAAAATTTTCGATCAGACCCTCCCCTCCCATCAAATTTCGCATAATATGACTTAGATACTGACATAATTAAAAATTGATGGGAAGGGAGGGGTCCAATTGAAAAAATTTTCAAACAAAAGTTGTAGCTTAAAGTCTTGGAAATTATTTTGATTTTTACAAAAATTTTGATTGGACACCTCCCTCACCTCCAATTTTGATTTCAAGTATCTATGTTGTATATTCGACTGGGGAAAATTTGTCGATGGTGCCAAAACATCAATACTGCGGCGATCCACTCGTCAAATACGTGATAGTGATACGATATTACGAAGAGGTAATATCTTACTTGCATAGGCGATCTTATGTTCTGCAGTTGAGGTCTTTGGTGGTTCAACGTTTGCAGCACTGCAAGACACACGTATCAATTTAGACTTAGACCTGTGGCCAAATTTATTAATAAATACGTCGAGTAATCATTACTAACGATTGGTAGCGTTCAACTGTGGATTGCCTTGGTGCTGTTGCGGAGACATAACATTCATCGGAGGATTATTGCCAGCGGCGTTCGAATGAGCCATCGCTCTCAAAGCGTTCATCGGGTCTTGCAAAGTTGGCGTCGCCGATTGCATCGGTTGGCCTGGGCCTGCCATTTGGGCTCGGTTACTCGGGTCTAAATAATACACACACACACACACGTAGAAATCGTATCGTAATCGTAGCCTCATTCCGGACGGTTTACTTATAGGTATCGATCTAGATCACATACTTAATTGTCCGAGTCGCGCTAATAATCTGTTAACGTAAGTCAGGTAATCGTCCTTGAAATTATAAAACCAACATATTATCGTCGTACTCGTAACCAAACTCGTCGCGAAGAAATGCACTCAACACGACCATCGCATCGTAGTGTTTCTCGAATCGTAACTTACTTTAGACTTGGCCTGGTGGAATACGTGATTTTCCATTTCGACGCCACTCTTTTGCATTGGAACGCCGGAACTTCGCAGAGCATCTTCGCTGTATCGTCCCAGACAAACATTCGCCCATTAGAATAGTGTTTTAAACAAAATGCAACCGAAACAACTCGTTACCCGGACTAACATTTTCTTTACGAAATCGTTCCTGATCCTCTCTGTGCTCCAACTGTGGTCGTCGCCGGTGTTCATCTTGCTCGCGAGATTTCTTCGCTACGATCTGGGTGAGAAATTGATTCCAACAGTTCGATTTAACGCATCTCAATTTCCATAATTGAATATTGAATTTTAATTCCGCTGCTGCACTGATCGCGATAATTTGATAATTCGGTCATAACAAAAACACACACAACCGATGAACCGAGCACCCAAATCAGGAGGTGGTGAAGAAGGGATGCAGTACCGATGACGTCATTTAGGTCTGAGCAAACAAAAGCGATTGCGCGGATCGTTGATGTACCACTACTCGAAAGCTGATTGGTTACTTGAGATGTTTAGTTATCAATTATCTCGTTACCGGATTTACTACGTAATTACCCTACCAAAAAAAAAAAAAAAAAAAAAAAAAAAATTCTACGAATGACTTGTGAGACAACGAAATTAGGAATTTAGGAATACGAATATTTATTAATTTTTGGAAAATTTCTTCGAAAACGAGCGTTGGACGAACATTTTTGAAGCCAAAGCCAAAATGTAATATTTTCCCAAGATGTAAATTTCATTACAAATAGAAGTTTCATTTCACGAAATTAGGTAGGTACTGAAATACAAAATCAATACGTAACATATTTTTTGATTTTCGTTTTCTGCCAACTTAGATCTATTATTTCTTTCCTATTTTGAAAAGGACACAAATCATCAATTTTAAAATTTGGAAAAGCAAGAATTTTACAGAATTTGCACGACTATGTTGAAACCCTTTGCCAAATCTTCAAAGGTTTAAATTTCAGCAAACACTAAAAACCTACCTATGTTCAATTAAAAAGTTTTTAGGAAATTCAATTTCAGAATTCAGAAATTCTGAAAAAATCAATCATTTTCTTAAATCATTCATTTTTCTGCAGATTTCTTCAGCTGGATTGTCTTGTCTTTTAATGCCCTTTTTTTCTCTCTCCGTCATATACTCCTGATTTGAACCTACCAGAATTTTTTTTCTCCAACAAGTTGAGATTTCATCTCCAAAACCTTGTTGAGAAATTTTTTTAGGAATTCCAAAATAATTAAATTTATATTTCCTTCTAAAAACCAAAAAAAAAAAAAAAATACATTTTCATTATACGTGCTACGAAACTACTATGTTTCGTCCCTACGTGCATTGTACGAAAGTGCGTCATTCGTCCAGGGCGGAAAGTAGTTTCTTTCCGCCCGCGGAATTTTTTGATTTAGTATTCAAATCATGATTTCGTAGCACTTATAATGAAAAATACATTACAATATGAGAAGCGAAGTGAACAATTCGTAGTCGAGTGCTTTAGCTTCACTCGACTACGAAACGTTCACTTTCGCCCCTCGTATTGTAATATACTATTTCTTTCTCCAAAGAATACCTAGTTTTTTTCTCTTTATCAAAAAAATAGAGATTTTTTCTCTAAAAAAAACTTGAGAAATTCTTTTATGATATTGAACGTGGTAAAATTCAACAACAATGATCCACTTCCAATTTCCATGTAAACAAACCGAGTAAACTGGACACATTCCTAGTAAAAATAGTTTTCTTCAAAAAAAAAATTCTTTATGCCAAGAAAATGTTTAGATTTTTTTTCTTTCAAAGAATGAGATTTTTCTGATGAAGAAATTCAGCGATTTTTTTCTCAAAAACTTGGATATTTTTTTATATTGACCCCCCCCCCCCCCCCCGGCCAAAAAAAGAACTGAAACTATTTCTCTAAAAAATAAGATTTTGCCCCCCCCCCCCACCATAACAATAATGAATCGTTTTCTCGTTCTCCTAAAAAAATGAGAAGAGTTTTCAATCAAAAAAAAAAAAAAATAGAAAAATCATATTTTACTGAACTTGAGAAAATTGAAAGATTTTTTCAAGAAAATTTTTCCTTCAAAAAAGCTTGACAGATTGTTTTATTCCAAAAAAAATAGATTTTTTCTCCAATGAATTTCCCTAATTTTTTATCAAAAAATTGTTTACTCGCGAAAAAATACGGCATTTTTTATTCCAAAGAAATATGTGAAGAAGTTTTACACCCCAAAAAACTGAAAAAATTCACTCTAAAAAAATTGAAAATTTTTTCAAAAAAAAAATACAGACCGAAAATTAGAATTCTTTCTTAAAAAATTGATGTTTTCTCAACTATACTTAAATTGAAAGATTATTTTACCCGCAATTCAAACAATTTAAAATGAGGCTTACCAATCGGAAAATTTAAAAAAATTTCAAAAAAATTAAAAGACAGCTTTGGTAAATTTTCGGGACCACGAGAATTTTTTGAATGATTTTCAGACTCGATTTGAGGTACATATCGTATTTTAAAAGATATCAATCCATTAAAAAAAAAATGGATTTTTAGCGAAAAAATCACAGGAAATTTTCAGAAATTCACTGCAGACGATTTTTTGCAAAATATTAAATTTTTAAAATTTAACGATGACAAGATTTTGTTAAAATTTAATAAATTTTAGTAAATTTTAACAAAATCTTGTCATTTCTAAATTCCAAAAAATTGTCCCAACCTTTAAAAAAAATAATAAAAATGATGCCTATCAACTGTTTTCAAGGTTTCAAAATATTTCTAAAAATTTAGGAAAATTCAAAAGGAATTTCAGGAGAATTTTTTACAAAATTTTGAAAAATTGAGTACGATTTTTTTTTTTACAAAACTCCAGAAGTTTTCACTAAGGTTTCTGAAAACTACTGTGAATTATTTTCAATAGTTTGGAAAGTGACAGTTTCAGAGCATTTAGTAAACTTTTTATACAATTTTAGAAATTTTCAGAGCATTTCTATAAAAATTTTGGAAAATATTCAATTTTAATGCAATTTTTCAATCAAAAATTTTCAAATAAGGTCAGTTGGGGTACCTGGGCCACCGGGGTTTCCGGGCCTTTCAGTTGGTCTCTTCCCCTCCCCTCCCACTTTCTTCCAATTTTAAATTTTTGAAGAAGTACCTACAAAGTGTTATGCAAAATCGGATGGGAGGGAGGGGCCCAATTGAAAAAATTTTCAAGAAAAGTTGTAGGTAGAAATCTTGGGAATAATTTTGGTTATAACAAAAATTTCGATTGGACCCCTCCCCGCCCCTCCAACTTTGAAATTTCAAAGTATCTGTGCATTAATATTATGTACTTGGTAAAAATTTAACGATCATCTTCATTATGAAACCAGACTACTAGACTCGGGTGAAAAAAAAGGTCGGATTACTGGAGAAAAAAAGAATTTAAGGCACTACTTCATTGTAAAAATTTTTTGTAACTTTTCACAAAATTTTAATAAATTTCCTCAACAGAAAATTTCAAAAAAATTACCGAAATTTGAAATAAGATTTTCTTGGATCCAGAATATTTTATAAAATTTTCGAGAACTTGATTCAAAATTTTAAAAGATTGAGACGATTTTTTACGAAAAGTTTTCAAAACACGAAATTTATTAACCAAATTCGAGAGAATTTTAGAAAATTCCTTACGTATACATTATGCAAAAATTTCCAAAATATTTATAAAAATCAAAATAGGTACCTATAGATAAAAAGAGAATTCCAAAAGTTTTTTTTTCGCAAAATTTAGAAAATTTGATCAAATTTTTATAAAATTTTCCTATATCTGATCTGGGAGAATTTAGAAAGACTCGCCTAAAAAAATTTAAAAGGATTCAGAATATTTTCCAAAATTCTAAAAATTTAAAACGATTTCTTTACCTACACAATTTTAGTAATTTTTTTTCAAAATTTCATAAGCGATCAAATCAATGCCAATTATTGTAAATTATGCCTACATAAAATTTCAAAGAATTTAAAATACTTATCATCCTTAACTTATCTGCTTAAAACTTAGGTATATAAAATTTCAAAGAAAGAAAATTTATATCTATGATTTTTTGCAAAATATTTAAAAATTGCAGATACCTAATTTTTTACGTTTTTAAGATCTCCCCTCCACATATTTGCTCAAAATTTCATAATACTCTCCAACCAAACTGAAGAGAATTTCAAATACTATGTTTATAAAAAAAATTCAAAGAATTCTTATTAAAAAAAAAAAAAAAAAATGTAAAGAGGAATTTAATTTTTTTTTTTTTTTTTTTTACAAAATTCTATTTTTAGTATTTCTTTTCAAAATCTCATAGAATTTTCTTTATCAAACATTTTCAAAGGATTTATGATATTCATTATTCAATATCTTATCACCTTGCCTTATTTTTAAAGCTTTAGAAAATACAAAGATGAATTTTTTTTCAATTTTAGAAGTGTTCTACCTAAATTTACAAAGTTTTTTTAGGCATTATTTATTATATTTTTTGGAAAATTTCTCTTTATTTTCCGATTAAATTTTTGAAAATTTTTGAGGATTTGAATTTTCACATAATGTAGCACCTTAATTTCTTGCAACAATTTTAATTCAGACGTTTTCAAGAAAATTTCCGATAGTTTTTTTATAAACATTTTCAGAATTTATAATTTTTCTTCCTAGGCTAATTACATAATTTTATACAGGATTTTCATCTAATTTCAGAGAAGTTAAGTATTATTTGTGTTTCATCACAATACGTAATTCAATTATTAGATTTCCAATAGTAAAACCACGAAAAATGACGCCCTTCAACCGAAGCCATCATTTCACCAATCAGCCCCTGAAAAATTACACTACTGCAACAATTCCAACCGCGACGTCCTGTCACCGTTTCATTCATCAAAACACACCGTCGTCATGACGATACTACATATGTTAACTAATGAACACAACACCTACACCTAGAGAAAGCGATTTTCTTCATAAATCGTCCAAAGACACGCGCCTCGTCGTCGCTTCGCCCCGCTCGAATAAATGTTACAGCATTCGCGTAGGACGCGCGTTCTTTCCGCTCTAAAATGTCAAATACCTATCGATGGATTCGACCAACTGTGCAAGCCACGATGATCATGCTCTCGAATGCAGCTCGGTCGCGATCTGCGACACCATCGTCACCCCGGAAACAAGCCGCAGAACGTCGCAAAATCGCCATGTGACGAAATCGCCATCACCATCGACTTCCAAATCGCCGTCGCCGATGGTCAAGAAACGAAACGACAGCCCTGGCAAGTGTTATTGTTCCAGCAACCCCAACCTATCGAATTCGAAGGGCGAGCAATCGAATAAGAAACACTTGTATAGGACTTATTCGTCCTTTGGATTCAAGTAAGATAGTGCTTTGCTTTCCTATCTTAACTATGGCACGAATTTCGAGTCTCGACTCTCGAATGATTCACTTTGATCCCTTTTTGTTGAAGAAATTTGAGCAAGAATCGCAGCCAGTCTCATTGGTCGTTGAATGAGCACGCTTCCAAGGACTGGTGTAACGAAAACAGCGATAAGAAAACCGCGTGCGAAAGAAAAACGTACGAATTGGCTGATTTTCACCGATGCATGAAGTTGTTAGGAGTCGATACGAATTCAAGAGAGAATATTGAATCGTCGCAGCATCACAAGATACCCGATACCAAGTAAAACTTTTCAAATACATACAATAATTTTGAAGAAAAAAATCGACTTTTTTACTCAGCTTCTTTCTTCTTTTTTGGAAAATTTCCATTGTTAGAAAAGTGAAACCGAAAATTATTACCAGACTTACGGGCAGTACCGTATCACTGGAGGATGTTCAAGACGCAGTGTTGAACGATTTCGAAAGGACTCACGTCTTCAGTAAGGACCTCACACCGCACCATGGACATCAATGAGAAACACCTCGCAAAATGCCATCTTATCGTTTTTAAATCGTTGCAGGTCCGAGCAACCGTTCTTTTCTGGCTCAAGCTGTGTACGAAAGGTGGTATTTCAACAAAATGCAGGAACGTTCAAAACAACGCAGAGAAGCCCAATTGAAAAATGAACTAATGCGGATGGAATTTGAACGAGTAATAAAGCAGACCATGATCTTTTTAGCCAGCAAAAAAAAAAAAACAATTAATAAGCTGGAAAATCACAACATCAAAATTGAAAATTATTCTTAATTTTTAGATGAGATGCGAACAGAAGCTCAAAGCTGAAAAATCCTATCAAGAGTGGATGGAAAAGAAGAAAAATAAGGATCCATCGCCTAAATCAAATTCCGCAGATAAATCTAATAAAAGAAGTTCCGAACGAAGGTAATTAAAATAAAATAATTAAATTGAAAAATGAAAAATCACCTCAAAAATGTGAATTAAAAATGATGAAAAAAATTTAGAAATGAAGGTTTAAAAAATATTCTAAGTTTCAAAAGTAATGATGAAAAAAATTAGAAACCAAAAATGAGTAATACGATTAAATGAGATTTCAAAAAGGAAAAATTAAAAATTAAAATTAAGTGTTAAATTAAAAAAAAAAAAAATTAAAATTGAAATTTGAAATGCAATAGAATAAAGATTGAAAAAATATAAAAGTTGTAAAAGTTAAGATTGAAAGAAATTAAAAAACTAAAAAAGCTAAATAAAAATAAAAACCAAAACGTCAGAAGAGTGAAATTTAAAAATAAAAAACTGAAAAAAGCAGAAAATCACAAGAACTTAAACTTCTTATACCTAAAAGAAAATTATGAAAAGGAAAAAATTGAATTGAAAAAAAAAATGAAATTAAAAATTTTTAAAATGTGTACTTGAGTGTTCGAAAAAAAAGTAAATAAAATTTTAAAAATGGGGAAAAATTAAATTCAAAATAGGAAGTTGAAAAAATTGAAATAAGAGGTACGAAACGAGAAAAATAAAAAAATGAAACAGAAAAGATGTGCTAAATAAAAAATCAACAACATTACCTACCTATATGAAAATCCAAAAAATTAGAAATTTTATAAAAATTAAAATTTGATTAAATAAAACTAAACGTAATTTAAAGCTGGAAGAAACTAAGAACTGAAATCTTGAAATAAATTAAAATAGAAAAAATTGATAACTTTAAAAAAAATAATAAAAAAATAAAAAGGTGTAAGATTTAAAATGGAACGATTAAAAATCAAAGAAATGAAAATATACCTATCAGCAAAATAAAAAATTCAAATGAAATAAAATTTTGAAATTGAAATAAATGTGAACAAATTAAAATATAATAAGAATTTTAATCAATTTTTTTAATCAAATAAAATTGAATGATATTCGAAAGTCGAAAGCTTGATACTAAAAATGGTTAAAAATTAAAAAAACAAACAAAAAAAAAAAAACAGAAAAACAGAAAAATTAAAAACGACAAAAATTTGTTGATGGAATTTTTTTTTAAATTTAGAAACATAAAAATTTGAGTTGATTATAAGGGAAGGTTTAAAATTTAAAAAAACAAATACATATTTGAAAAATTTCAAATTTTTACGTCAGAACCTCTCAGAATGGACTCGAATAATGAGAAAAAATTTTATTTGAGCAATTTTTTCAAATACATCCAATTTTAGGAAAATTTGAATTTCACCATGTAATAAGTAAAATTTGAAATTGTCTATTGCGAAATGATTTTTTTTTCAAAAATTGGAATAAGTGAAAAATTTAGAATTTTTACGTCAGAACCTCTCAGAATGGACCTGAATAATAACAAAAAAAAATTTTCAACAATTTTTTCAAAGAAATTAAAAATGTGAAATTTCCCATTTATGTAAAAAGCTCCGAGAAAAAGCCGGATCTTTTCACATGGCAATAATGAATTTTTTCCAAAAATGCGATTTATTGAAAAATTTAGAATTTTTTCATCCTAACCCCTCAGAGTGAACCCGAATGATGAGAAAATTTTTTTTTTGACAATTTTTCCAATAAAATTGAATTTTGGGAAAATGTGAAGTTGCCTATTGCCGGCCATTGCAAAACAATTTTTTTCAAAAATTGGAATAAGTGAAAAATTTAGAATTTTTACGTCAGAACCTCTCAGAATGGACCTGAATAATAACAAAAAAAAAATTTCAACAATTTTTTCAAAGAAATTAAAAATGTGAAATTTCCCATTTATGTAAAAAGCTCCGAGAAAAAGCCGGATCTTTTCACATGGCAAAAATGAATTTTTTCCAAAAATGCGATTTATTGAAAAATTTAGAATTTTTTCATCCTAACCCCTCAGAGTGAACCCGAATGATGAGAAAAAATTTTTTTTGACAATTTTTCCAATAAAATTGAATTTTGAGAAAATTTGAAATTGTCCATTGCAAACCAATTTTTTTCAAAGATTGGAATGTTTGAAAAATTTCAAATTTTTACGTCAGAACCTCTCAGAATGGACCCGAATAATGAGAAAAAATTTTATTTGAGCAATTTTTTCAAATACATCCAATTTTAGGAAAATTTGAATTTCACCATGTAATAAGTACCATTTGGTACTTATTACATGGCCAATTTTTTCAAAAATGCGAATAATTGAAAAATTCAGAATTTTTTCATCATAACCGCTCAGAGTGAACCCAAATGATAAGAAAAATTTTTTTTGACAATTTTTCCAATAAAATTGAATTTTAGGAAAATGTGAAGTTGCCTATTGCTAAACAATGTTTTTTAAAAATTAGAATAAGTGAAATTTTTTTTTTAAATTTTCATTTTGATCCCTCCTTCCCCACCGATTTCGCATAACACTCCGAAGATACCTATACTAATTAAAAATTAGAGGAGTGAGGGAATTGAAGAAATTTTCAAATAAAAGTTGTAGATTAAAATTCTAAAAATAATTTTGATCATTATAAAAATTTCGATTGGATCCCGCCCTCTCCTCCGGTTTCCCATAACATCAGGTAGATACTTTTTCAAAATTGGGGGGAGGGCTCCAATTGAAAATTTTTTAAACAAAAGTTGTAGATTGAGGTCCTAGAAATAATTTTGGTTATCACAAAATTTTCGATTAGACCCTTCCTTCCCCTTCAATTTGGCATCTGATAATATAATCAGAAACTGGTGGAAGTAAAGGTCAATTTAAAAATTTTCAATCAAAAGTTGTAGCTTGAAGTCTTAGACATAATTTTAGTTATTACAAAAATTTCGATTGGACTTCTACCTCGCCCCTCCGATTTTGTTATGTTTATGTTATAGATTTATACCGAAAAACTCGGAAAAAGAATACGTAAAATGGAAAACCGCCAAAAACGAAGAACTCGAGAAAAAAAGACACCAATGGAAAGAGCAAAAAGAACGCGAAAACGACGAAAAGCAACGGAAAAAAATCGAAGCTGAAAAAGTACGTAATATTTCTGAAATCTCAACCGCTTCGTTCGCATCCGTCTGTCAAATTGCACGTTAGATAATTTCATTTCAAATTAAGGCCTACCAAGCGTGGAAAAATAAAGTCAGCGAAGACTTGAAGAAAAAAGTCGAATTACAAAGGAAACGAGAAAAGGAGAAAAAAGAGCAGGAAAATCGCAACAGGGAAGAAAAAGAGAAAGAAGCTGTTACCTCGTTTCAAGCTTGGAAACAAAATAAATTACAACAGTTGAGAAACACGCGAGATAAACAAAAGTACGAACCTCTTAGTCTTACGTTAGTCTAACGACGTGTTAATTATCTTTACGTTTCGTAATATTATTGTACAAAAGCCTCGGATTACCAACCTTTCACGTATTTGGCTTTTAATTGCGAGAACGACCAATTTACACGACTGCCTGACTGACTGTTGCTTTTATGTGTGATGTGATTTTATTTGATGATGCTTTTCAGATTCGATTCGAAATTGAAAACTGAAGCGAGGACCCAACGTATTGCCGAGAGATTATACGAAGCGGAACGAGCATTCTACGAATGGTTAGACTCGGTAGATAAGCGGATTAGTTTGGTCAAGTAGACTTTTATACCAGTTCGCAGAGTTACATTTACACATACGAGGATCAGATTTTCACCATATGAAGCTAATGTAAAACTTGTATAACAGTTTTTTCCCCCAAAAGTAAAAAATAAAATAATCTGTATCAGATACGAAAAGACAAGCTTCATAGGCCAGGCTTCGGTATAAAATAAGATCGAAATATCAACTTATTGATCCATTTATCTCAAGAGAGAAGAGACCAAATGGCCCAGCATTCGAATAGTAAATTACATATATGTACTTTTTATATAATTATATTTTGGAAAAGAATCACATACAAAAAATCTATTTTCATTCGCAGTTACATTTTTACGTATATCACAAAAGCATAGAATAGGTTTGTAAATTGAAACAGATTTTTTTTTGTTTTCAATAATATAAAAATCGCCATATAAATATTTTATATAAACTTATTAAAGCACTCGATAAATTACATACATTTCATCATCGATAAGTCTTCGACTGAACCGCGCGTACCATTTTGGGGGAAAATTATGAAATAAAAATCGATGGGCAAAATGCCAGCTCAAACATATGTATCTCATTTTTTGTAGCCTACGAATACGAGTATAAATTAATTGGAAGCTTTTCTCGCAGGAAAACAGAAGATATTTTCTTGAAAAGGTGCGTTTGATCACGCAATGAGACGTTAATAAGCCTATTAATTATGCTACGAACACGTAAAGTGGGTATAGCGACCGTTTAATTGAGGCAAAAAATAAAATAAAGAGCTAGCGAACTGGAAAAACCTATGTACCTATAACTACCCATAACGCACCCTCAATAAATCATGTATCATTAAGCAAATAAGCTATCCGGGAAATGTTTACAGATAGTACCTCTATCTACTATGTCGTGTGTGGTTTTTCTTTTTTCTGTTTTGCAGAGAAAACTGGGATTTTCTTTTGTAACTTGCAATACTTTATGTTGAAAATAAAGAATTGTTAAGTGCTTGCATTTTGTGTGTATTATTTTTCAAAGATTTCATCGCGATTTATCGAAATTGAAAAATATTCAAACTAGGACAGCGAGCTTATTTTCAAGGATTTTTCAAACTGCACAAATGCAGCAATTTTTAGTGTCAAGTAAATTGAGATTTAAAACCAATTTCAATTTTTTTTCTTCAAAATTATATCTAGAAATTTAATAAAAATCGATTTTGGACAAAATTTCAATAAATTTGATTTTGAAAGAAATCTGATTAAAATTTAAGAAAATTATACAGGAACAAAATTCAGATCGCGTCGAAACAAAATTATTTTCAAAATTTGATTTTAAACGAAATTCAATGAAATTGATTTTCAAGAGGATTAGAAAAATTCATTTTTATTCAAAATAAAAAATGAATTAAAAAAATTAAACACTTCAAATGGGAAAAAATTTTAAAGATTGTTTTTCGAGAATATTGAAAAAAACTATTTTCAGATGCCCTCTCCCCAAAAAATTGATATAGGTACCTAACTACCTACATTCCAACAGAAATTTTAAAACTTGATTTTCAGAAATGCAAAAAAAAATTATTCAAGTATCAAATTAGACCTAAAAAGTTTTTAGTTGAAAAAAAGAAAAAATACTTGGAAAAAAATTCCTAACAAGTACAAAATTAAAAAAAATTGGTTCTCAAGAAAATGAGAAAAAATCTTTTCTCATTTTTTGAAAATTGTATTTGAAAAAATTATTAAAAAATTCTGTTCTGAATCTGAACCAAATTTTGAAGAAAAAAAGTTGACCAAAAAAAATATTTTTGAATAAAATTTTAAAAATTTGTACTTGAATAATTTTTAACAAATTAATTTTAAACGAAATTTTAGAAAATTAAGCAGTTCGTTGAAAAATTGAAAAAAATATTTCCAGACAGAATTCTTGAAAAATTGTAAGTCTTTGAAAATTTAAAAAAAATTGATACCTATTGAACAAAATGAAAAAAAAAGTTACCCACTAGTTTTAAACTGAAGAAAAATTAGTTGTCAAAAAAAACGAAGAAAATTATTTCAGATGAAATTAAAAAAATAACATTGAGATTAATAATATCTAAGCAATTTTCGAAAAATGATTTTAGACGAAATTTGGGAAAAATTCGAGTTTTGATTGCGAACAAAATTTTTAAAAATTGTTCATCAGCAGACTTGCAAAAAATTATTTATAAAAAAAATCAGAAAATTGAAAAAATCGGAACCAAATTCATTTTAAACATTTTCAGGAAAATTGGAAAACCCAACTTCAAAATTACATATCAATTAAATATATTTTTTAAATACAGCTTGAAAGAAAATTTAACAAAATATTTTGAATTTGAACGAAATTTCAAAAAATTATTTTTCGAAAAAATGCAAAAAAATTATCAAAAAACAATTATTAGGCTTGAAAAAGTTTTTATACACCTACAAATTAACTTTGGACAAAATTTTTAGAAGTTGGATTTAAAGTAGATTTTAAAACAATACCTTCATAATAACTTTCAATACAGTAGTGAAAAATTCTTATTCAAAAACAACAACATCATTTTTAGATAGAATTTTCAAAAAATTATATTTAGGTATAATTTTTGGTTTTGTGGTTGTTTTAAAAAATTAGATTCTGAATAAAATGTCAAGAAATTAGTTTTTCAAGTAAGTTGAAGACATTTTTTTTTTCAAGTTAAAAAAGTTGATTCAAGACAACATTTTAAAAAAGATTTCAGAAATATTGGAAAAACTGTTCAATAATCAAAAAATCGGGAAAATAATTTTTAAAAATTAAAAAACACTAGGTAAAGTTGAAAAAATTTCAAAAAATAGATATTGAACAAAATTATTTTTATTTTTTTTTTTTTTAAATGGAAACATTTCTATTCCCATGTAAAATCAATAAAAAAATTGAACCCTATTGAAAAAAATTTCAAACAAATAAAACATTAATTCTGAACAAAATTTTGAAAGATTGGTTCAAAAAAATGGAAAAATTATTTATAAGTGACAAAATGTAGAAAAATTGTATTTGAAATCAAATTCCAAGAAATCTGATTTTGAACACGAAGTTATGAGAAGTATTTAAAAAAAATTGTTTTTCAACAAAAAATTGGAAAAATTAAAAAAACACACATTTTGTGATAAAATTGTTCAAAAATTATATATTTTTTGAATTGTGGGGCACTACTACTCAAAATGATTTGGAAGAAAATTTAAAAAAATTAATTTTCAAACTCAAAAAATGATTTTAGACATTTTTTGTTAAAAATGTAAAAAAGTTGATTTTTGATAAAATTACAAAAAATATAATTTTTTTCAACAAAATAAATTGTAAAAAATTACAAAACATTCGATTATGAAAAAAAAAATTACCTAGACATTTAAAAAAAAAATGGAATTAATTTTGAACATAATTTAAAGGAGTTGGTTTTACAAAGAATTGAAGAAAAATCATTCCCAAATAAAATTTTTACCTACTTTGAAATATACCTTTTAAATTAAATTTTATTTCAAAAATTGTTCCTGAAAAAATTTCAAAAAGTCGATTTTAGAGATGATTTTGAGAAATTGGATTTCAAGTAAATTTTAAAAATTTTGACTCTGGACGAAAGTTAACAAAACAATAGTTCATTAGTAAATTTGAAAAAAATAGTAAGTACCTCTATATTTCACAAAATTTTAAAACTTTTCAAGATTTGAAACAAAATATTTTTAGAAATTATAAAAAAGGTCATAAGAACTGGGGAAAAAGTATTTTTAATTAAAATTTTGAAAAAGTCTATTCAAACAAAATTTAAAAAAATGATTGTCTATATTTAAAAAATCATTCCGAGGAAAATCTTGAAACTTTTTTTTTGCAAATTTTTATACGATTGAATCTACAAGATCGAACAGTAGATTGAATTGATAGCAGTACCAATCAGAATGGCGAAACAATACTTGGCCCACTCATTGTAAAAATAAAAAAACATCATAAGATCATGTTTTTCTCTCCAATTCTCAAAAGTTTGAAAGAAAAAAGAATAAATTGCGATTGAGATAAAACTTGAAAATAGATTAAGGGGGGGGATGCAGTCTTCAATGCAAACACTTTCACGCTCAAATTCAAACAAGAGGGGGAAAAATGGAAAAAGAATAGCGAATAAAAACGCGAAATAATACACATATTTAGCATCTTTCTTCGTCGGTAAATCATCTTGATTTATACAGTAGGTATAAAAAAAATAAGGTAGGTACAGTACATAAATTACAATAGTTTGTCGAAGGAGGAGGAAGGCGGTGCATCGACGCGATTACGCGATTACCTATAATAATTAGTTTTTCTCACTGCGTCTCTTCGTCTTCATCAGTAACTTTCAGTGGTGCATTCGTCCGGTTCCAGGGTTAATAACCAGTTGAAAATCATCATATTTCGATCGTATTTCGACAAGGGTTGCCCTCGTTCTCTTTCTACGTCGTTTATGGTCAGTCTTTCCTCAGTTGTGTCCAATATGGGGGTGTTTTTCCATTGACGTCGCGCCGCCGATGAAACACCCGGTACCGAAAGTCTATTCGAGGCTGTAAGACTCTGCTTCGATGAATGGTCGCTGCAGCCTGCGGTCGAGTTGCGATTCTCTTGCATGATTGCGCTGTTTTTTGTACTGGCTGCCGCCTCCATTTCTAGCTTGTCCAGATTGAATTCGCTTTGAGAGAGTCTTTCGAGCGCTTTGTAGGTGGTCATTAGTCGACGCCTGATGTAGTGTTGTCTGACCTAAGGATGAGAACGAGATTGCGGATGTTTAGAGTGAAATGTTTTTTTGTAAAATTAAGTATCTATAGAAGATAAAATACGTACTTAGGATTGTAAAATTTAATTAATTTCTAGTAAAATAAGAAAAAAAATCGAAAGCTTGGTTTTTGAACAAAATTTAAAACTTCAGATTGACAAGGAAATTTTCGAAAAATGTGTTTGGGTAAACTTGAAAAAAAAAATCTTGAATAAAATACTTGATAGAAATTATAAATTAATTTCAATTGAAATTTAAAAATATTAAAAAATTGGTTTCTCGATAATAAAACAATTTTTTTTCAAGAAAATTAGAAGGCTTTGTATTTTTGTACAAAACAAGAATAGTGTTTTTGACAGAATTTTAAAATTTCATTGACCGATTTAAAAATTTATTTTGAACAGAGCTAAGAAAAAATTGGCAAAAGAATTATAAAAAAAAAATAATAATAATAAAAGTTAAGGAGAAGTTTTGAAAAATGCCTTTTGGTAAAATTTTGTTATACAATGAAACTAAAGTAAATATTAATTTCGATAAAATTACAAAAAAAAAATGTTTGAATAAAGTTTACCAATTTCCAAAAAAGTATTTTAGATGAAATTTTGAAAAATGTTACTAATGACAGTTTAAAAAAAATTGCCAAGTTGATTGAAACAAATTAAAAAATTACAATAGAAAAAATGAAGAACTGATTTCAATATTGAATGGAAACAAATTGATCAAGTGCAAGCAGAAAAAAATATTTTCGAATAGAATTTTTGAACCAAAAAAAAACAATTTTTTCAACACAAGAAATGATAATTATTTGCATGAATGCAATTTAAAAAAATCTAATTTGAGTAAGAATTTGGAAAAACTATTTTTAACCAAATTTTATTTTGAAAAATTGAATTAAAAAAATAGTGTTTAACAAATTTGGAAAAAATAATTTCAATACAATTTTCAAGAAAGCTAATTAAATTTTAAATGAAAAAAAAAAAGTTTTCTAAAAATAAAAATAAAAATAGAATGAGTAATTAATTGTATCTGCATGAACTTAAAAAAAAAAAAATTTTGGACAATTGAATCTTTTTCAGAGTAAAACTGAAAAAAATTGTTTTAAAAATTGCAAACAAATTGGATGCAATTTTTTTTTTGTTTGAAAAGCATTACTTTGGTAAAAATTATTGATAATAATAAAAATAATAATAATATAAAAATTGTTAGGTACAAAATGATTTCTTTTAATTGAATTCCAACCGAAGTAAAAAATTGCAAAGTGCGAGGAATAAAACATTTTCTCAAAAAGTAAAATTTTACAAATTATATTTGAACAAGATTTTAAAAATATTTTTCAACCAAATTGCAAAAAATTATTTTTATTTTTATTTTGAACAAATTAAAAAAATTGTATGTTGAAAAGTTTGAAATTATTTCTATGTAACATTTTTACAAGGAAGTTGATTTTAGAAGAAAAATTGCAATGTCAAAACAATTGATTTGAAAAAAATGATTTTAGACAAAGTTCAAAAAATTTTAAAAATATAATATAAATACCTATAATGTATGCTTTTTTCATTTGATGAAAATTTCAAGAAATTTCATTTCGAACATAGGTACCAAAAACTGAATAAATTAAAAAATTGTCTTGAGCCAAAATTAAAAAAAAAAATAGATTTATTTTACAAATTTTTTAAAATTTATGAAAACTGATTTTTAAACAAAATTTTAAAAAATGTCTTTCAAAAAAAAGTGAAAAGAACAATTTTTGAAGAATTAAAAAAAAAATCAAGAAATTTAATTTTGAACAAAACTTTTGATTCGAATTTAAATTTTAAAATTCAAGCAAACTCATTTTAACAATTTTTCTTCTTTTCTTCTACCTAATGAAAAAAAAAAGATTTCAAATATTTTTTTTTCAATTATTCCTCAATTTTATGAAAATGAATTCTTTAGGTATTAGGTATTAATTTTTTTTTTTTAATTTCAAAAATTATAAGTCTTTGAGTACCTAACACATTTTAGATATTTAAAAAAAAATCAATGTTATAAAAAAAGATTTTATTTCGAACAAATTTTCAAAATAAATTTTTGGAGAATTTTTAAAATGTGACCTTTGAAAAAAAATTAAGAAATTCGATTTTGAACAGAATAAAAAAATTGTACTTGAACAAAATGTTTGTGAAAAATGGTTCATACGAAATAATAAAAATTGGTTCTCAAATATAATAATACATGATAAATCAATTTATTTTGAGTAAAATTCGAAAAAAAGTTACAAACCGAATTTTTAAAAGAATATTTCCTTTTTTGTACTATGGAAATTGAAAAAATTGTATCAAGTAATTTTTATGTACAAAGCGTTAAAAATGTTTTTTGATAAAAATTGAAAATTTCAAAAATTTATTATTTCAAAAGAACCGAAAAAATGAAACTTCCATTTGGAGGGGAGGGGGGGGGGTTGTTTAAACACAATTTAGTAATACTTGAAATAATTCGATCTTAAATTCCCTTTAGTGGAATAATTTCCCCACTCGATTAAATTGAGTCAATTTTCAACTCCAATCATAAATCATAATGGTCTGTACTCGCATTCACTTGCCAATGTTAATTTAAAATGGATTTTTATAGACTTATTACGAATTGAAAAAAAAAAAAGGCATTTTGATAAACTTGGAAAATCAATTTGATTAAAGTAGGTAATTATCGAAACAAATTCAATAAGGACATCGTCTCATAAAATTCAAACAAACGTATAATTAACTTCTTTTGAAAGTTATTAAAATATCTAGCATAAAATGAAATTTAATTTTAGAAACATTTTCTTTAAAATTCGTCAATTTTTAAAAATAGAAATTTCGTATCATTTCAAAACACTGGAAAAATTTACATATAAATCTACCTACTCGTCAATTTTTCTTCATATAGTCTCACTCGTGCATACAAATCTCATCATTTTAAAATCATTTTCGAACAGACTAGAAATTAAGTACGTAATTTCGTGAAAATTGTAAAATTTTATCGTTCGCCCACTCTACTTATTTTATAATCCAATTAAAACATCTATCTCGTCTATCCGATCGTACCGTTTTTATGAAAGAAACCACACTTTAGCCTACTTTTAACGATCGATTTTTGTATCATACGTAAACTTGACACTATTGTTAGACCGTGTTTAATTATTCAACGCGTTTCGGCTCCTTTAAAATATGTCATCAGACGCCTACGCGTCGGCTATCTCTCATTTTGGCATTTAATCCGACGAAAAGCTCTCGTACGTACTACGTACGTGTGTGGAAAATCGACTATCTCTCGTTCGCTGGCGATCCAGGATAGGATTAACCTTTCTTACCTTTTTATTAACCGATCGTATAAGGTCGGCTGGGGTAAACGATGGTCCGTACGAGGGCGTATTGGAAGTGAGCACGGCCGATGGTACAGCGCCTCCGTGCGGCGACGGTAACTGCGACGTTGAGGGCATATCTCCTACGGCGACCCAAGTGGAACACGATCTGGAAGCATTGTCTAGCTTGACGCTTTGCTCGAACAAATAGCCCGAGTGTTGGCTGGCGCTGATGGCCAGCTCCGAGATGGCGTTTCGTTTGACCGGCAGAAAGCCACTCTCGACCGGATCCTCGGCGTCGTTATTCAATAAATCTGTGATATCACTGGTGCTGAAACTTTTCGATAGTCCTACCGCCGAAGAGAGGGCTGCCATGCCACGTATCATGTCGTTGGATTCTTCGAACCATACTTCTTGAATATTCTCGGGTCTATTTTGCAAAACCAAACGAAAACTTAAGTTCCAGATACAACATAAAAGAGCTAAATGGGGGAGGGTACTTTTGTTGTAAAACCCTTTACCTTCTTCTACGATCGAAATTCGGACTCGGACCTCTGGATATGGTCCCATCTCCGGGCATCTTAACTGATAACAACTTCATCCTGCTGGTCAATTCCGAGGCCAGCGTGGATACGGAAAATAACGAGATATCGGTGCCGACCGATTCTCTACTCGGCGACCTGAGCATGTTCATTTTACTAGGCACGAATACGCCTCCTCGCTGCTGTGGCTGTGGCTGTTGCTGGATTCCGGTCACCGAGAAAATTGGCGTTTGAGGATCGACGCTCGGTGGCGTTTCGTCATTTTCCACGTTTAATATCGTCGTCGTCGATGCGGTATCGTTACTCTCCAGAGACATTTTACCCGTCTTCTTCTTGCTTCGCCTTTCACCGAAGCATCGCCTTTGCTTTACCACGAATTACGTACGGTACGTGAGCTAAAATTCGCGAAAAAATTTCATCAAATTATCGTACTCGTAAATAATAACAAAACGCGAAATCGATACGAACTCACGTAAAATTTGCGCCCGTACTCGTATTCGCCAACAGGCTAACGTATACGATATTTTCTTTACCCGAGAAAAAGGGTGGTCACGTGAGCTTTTGTACTATTTTGATCTCGCTGCGCAAGTTGTAAAAGCACGGCTTGATATGCAGTGTTGTTGTCGTGTTAGATGTGAACTGTGTTTGCAAACTTTTCCACCGAAGGGGTGTCGTTCGTTTATACCGCAGGGTCGCTAAGTTATCGGGGTGTAAAATGCTGGAAAATGCCTTTCGTCTGAAATTAGAAAAATATCCATTAGGTATTTTACAAATTCGTAGAAAATGAATACTAAATTACAATATTGGTATTTTTTTTTAGCCATTCGCGAACGTGTTTAACCAAATTTCGAATCAAATTTTAAAGATAGGTACCTACGTATGATGTTTTTATTCAATTTTCAAAGTTTGTAAAATTTTAAAAAATTAAAAATTAAAAGTGGATTTCATTTCAAAAAATTATTTAAATTTAAAAATCAAAAAATTCCGTTTCCCATCAAATTTTGTAAATTTTCCAAATTTTGAACTTATGCAAAATTTTTAAAATCGTAAAATTTCTTTGTACGCAAAATTGTAATTTTTTTAGTCATCAAATTTTGAATTTTTACCCAATTTTGAAGATATCTACTGAATTATGAAAAACTACACCTACTAAATTTTAAGGATTTAAAATAGCTATATACATAAATCTAAAAATTACCAAATTACAAAAAACTACCAAACTTAGCAAATTGACACATAATTTTCTTTTTGAAAATTTTACTGAATTCTGAAAATTAATCTAATTTAAAATAATAATAATAATAATACCTAATAATAATAAATTGACGATACATTTAAAAAAATTTATGGTCTAATTTTATGTAAAAAAAACTACCAAAATTCTAATTTACATATCAAGTTTTTTTTTCAATTTTCAAAATACCGTAAGATGGGGTTACTTTGGCCCAGTCGTAGAAATCACGCAATTGTGACTACTGATCCAAAAATCGAATTTCTACGGTGGGCCAAAGTTACCCCCTAGGGCCAAAGTAACCCCACGTTACGGTATGTAAAAATTTTAAAAATTGAATATTATGTTAAAATTTGATTTTATTTCAAAAAATTATTGAAATTTTAAAATCATAAAAATTCCATTTTCCATCAAATTTTGTAAATTTTCCAAATTTTGAAGTTATGCAAAATTCTTAAAATCGTAAAATTTTTTTGTACCCAGTATTTAAAAAAATTTTTAATTATCAAATTTTGAATTTTTACCCCATTTTGAAGATTTATATACTGAATTATGAAAAACTACTTACTAAACTTTAAAGATTTAAATGAATCTAAAAATTACCAAATTTCGAAAAACCACCTAACTTGGCAAATTGACACATAATATTTTGTTTTTGAAAATTTTGCTGAATTTTGAAAATGAAAAAAGTATGGTCTAATTTTATGTAAAAAAATTACCAAAATTTTAATTTACATAAAAGTTTTCATATTGCAATTTTTAACAAATTTTCCCTTGAAACAAAATAAAAATTGGAAATTTTTATCAAACTTGCCAAATTGATCCATTGTTAAATTTTCAAAATGATCAAATTTTAAGGAGGAACACTAAATTTTTAAAAATATTTTAATCTCATAAATATTTTTAAAAATGGTAAAATATTCGTTGAAATTTAAAAAGTACAAATTTTCGAGCACAAAATAGATGTACTAAATTTTGAAAATTGTAAAAAATTTATCTAACTTTAAAAATTGATTCAACTTTGAGAATTTTAAAATGACCAAAATCTCAATTCTTATCAAATTGCGAGTTTTTACTAATTTTAGAAATTATAAAAATGGAAAAATTTAATGAATTATTTCAAAAACTATTCTCGGTTTGTTGAAAATTTATAAAAGATTTGAAAATGACTAAAATTCTAATTTTCTTCACATTTTAAATTTTTTCCAAATTTTTGAACTTTTACCGAAAATTAAAAATTCATTTTTTAAAGATTTAGGTACCAAATTTTAAAAAATATAGTAAAAATTTACTCAACTTCAACAATTTATCCTTTTTTGAAAGTTGATTACCTATGGGTAGTTTTAAAATGACCAAAAATTCTAATTTTTAACAAATTTTGAATATATCGAAAATTTGAAAAGAATTCTTAATTTTTATAATTTCGTACCTAAAATTTAGCAACCTTTAAAATTTTGATCTAATTTTGAAAAATTTCAATTTTCAATAATTTTAATTTTGTATTTTCCTCAAATATCTCAATTTTTACCAAATTTATATTTTTATTCCAAATTTGAAAATTTACGAAATTTTAAAAATTGATTCAACTTGAAACATGCAAGTACATACTCGTACATATTAAAACTTCAAAATTATCAAATTTCTATGGTAAAGGATTTTTTTTCTTCTAATTTCCAATGTTTTGAAAAAATTTATCAAACTTGAAAACTGATCCTATTTTTAAAAAATTTACAGCTCATAAAAATTCTCATTTCCAACAAATTTTAGAAAATTCCAAATTTTGATTTTCATCAAATTCTTAAAATTGTAAAAATTAACCAAATTTTGAATTTTTACTTAATTTTGAAGATTTAATAAATTGAAAAATTTATGAATTTCAAATTTTTATCAAACCGTTGAAAATCATACAACTTTTTTCTTACTTTAGCAGAATTTCAAAGATGCACTTACAAATTGAAAATTTTTTAATGACCAAAAAAAAAAATTAAAAGTAATTATTCAAAATGTTTACTTTTATTAAATATTTTAAAAACTGATCCAATTCCAATTATTTATTAAAATTTATTTCATTAAAAATTTATCAGATTTACTCGAAAATTAGGTACCTGCAAAATTTTGAAGGTAAAAAAAAAGTTGTGCAGTTGGAAATTAATTTGTGCAGTTCCAAAAAAATTCAAATGCTAAAAATGCATTTTTTCTGTCAAAAAGCATATGTTTTTAAAAAATTTCGACCTCGCTTCGCTCGGGCAGTATTTTTTCTGTTACTTTTTGATAGCGATTGTATGCTAAAATGTGTTGTTTTTTTTTCAAAAATCGAATAGTTTTTCAAAATTTTCGCCCTCCCTTCGCTCGGGCCTTATTTTCTTTCAACGTTTTTTAATATCGATAGTATGAGTTGGAAAATTTCAGTGATTAAGTTGGCATTTTCAATGATTTTGCCCCTCCCCTCGAAAAATCACTTCTGTTCGTCTCTGAATAAAATAATATTCAAAGTTTAACTTAAAAAAAAATTCAACAAAATAATTTTTTCTGGAAACCATAAAAATTTTACAAGTAACGGTTGCACCCCCCCCCCCTTCAGTCAACCAAACGCCCATTATACCAACATGTAACATGGCTCTGGGGCTAAGTTTGTGCAGCTCCAAATTTTCCTTAGAATAGGCCCTGCATTTAAAAATTTAATTTTATAAAATTTAAAAAATTGATCAAGAATTTACAAATGGCCAATTTTCATCAGATTTTGTGTTTTTACTAAATTTTAGAAATCGTAAAAATAGAAAAATTCATCAAAACTACAAAATTGATCATATTTCCAAAATTTAAAAACAACCAAAAATTCCTAGTTTTCGTCAAATTTTGATTTTTTTTTCTAAATTTGAAATGTTCACAAAATTTTGAACATTTTTTTCAATTTAATATTTTTTTTCAATTTAATATTTTTTTAAAATTTTTAAATTTAATACTTACAGTTTAAAAAGTACTAAATTTCCTATTTTTATTAGAAAAAAATTTCCAAACGTTTTGGAATTTTTTTTGAAGATATTTATTAATTTCAAAAATTAAAAATGATTTTAAAAAAAATACTTATCAAGGACGCATTTGGAGTTCATAGTATGTTTCATTGTTTAATGTAGATATATCTACTTATTCGAATGATACACGCGTCAAATTAAAAAAAATTAAGAGGACCTCAAATTCGAGAGTAGTACCTACTATAATTTGCAGAATTATCAATCGTACCAGCAAGTTCGACGTTGTAGAGCATCATTTACGAAGTCAGCATAATCCAATCCAATCCAATCCAATCCGAAAATTACGGAACAAAAAATTCGCCAAATGGAGAAATTACTTCTGCAAAGGAAAATTTACACTACGTTAAAATGTTGACAATGAACTTATTTACCTACACACCGTAATTAACATTTTATCATCCCGTCACTACCTTTTTTTCCTTATTGTAAAAAATATGAAGTAACTAATTACTTTTTCATTGTGTCGAATTTGTTTCGTTCCTTTGTCCTAAGCAGCGATGAGATGTAGGTACAAACAAGTTGGTGCATAATTTTTATTCTTTCTTCTTGTGCGGATTCTTTTTGTTTTTTTTCATGGTGGTTTCATTACGATCATTTGAGAACCTGAAACAAAAATATGGAATTAGAAAAGAGTAGTTTTTCATTTTAAATTAATATGATTTACTCACTTTTGGTCCAAAAATAGAAAAATTTTAAACACTCGAGGTTTTTAAATCGAAACAGCTACATAGGTAAAAACTGAAAATAATTATCACTATCGACACATAACAAAAATAAAATTGAACCACATCACATAAAAAAAGACAAATACCTAACGTTATTAGTCATAAGAGTAATAAAAACCACTCATATTTTGAAAATTAAACCACCAATTAGGGGGAAAAACAAAAATCACAGTCACAGTTTCCCATAAAAAAAAATTGAAAAACGTTTGACACATTTCAAATTTAAAAAAATAAAATAAAATGATTTTGAAAATATGATTCATGCCTTGAAAACACCTAGGTACCTACAACAGTGGACAAAAAAGCACTAAGACATTAGGCTTAATTCGAAACCGACGTATATTATTTAATGAAAAAATTAGGTACTATCAATATATCAATATATGAAAACGAAATTCAGGTGCTTTTCTGTTGTAAAATTTAAAATAAAATTCACTAAAAAATGTTTGCTTTGATTTTTGCAATAAAACAAACCGAACTGAATCTTCGTACACTAATTTTTGGTCTTTTTTGCTTCAGAAGTTATTTAAATAAATTTATCATTAAAAAAATGAAAAAACAAAAAAACGATTCTCAACTCATGTTCCACATCACTTTTCTAAAAATCTTTTTCAAAAAAATAAACGTTACTATAGAATTATTGCAATATTTTTTTATCAAGAGATTAATCCACTGTGAAAATAGGGTGATACTGGTACCTAGGTGCTGAATCTAATAATTACGTATGATAAATCACGATGAAACGATTCGTACCCCTAAAATAATCAATATACGAGAGACTGATGAAAACACGAAGCAAGCAAAGCAAACTACAGTAAAATTATGAAAACTTCAAATAAAACAATTAAAATATCATGCAGTTGATTCAGTCTTCATCGTAAGATCAAGAATATCCTGTTTACTTATTGCTAAATTCATCGTTATCATCGATAAACGTACCTAATCTGTACCAAAATTCCATTATGTACCTAGCGAATTTGCAATGCATCGATCATGTTATCAAAATTTGTACGTAGGAATCCGATTTTACGAAATCTATAACCTGAAAAATGTGCATTGAGTACGTAATAAGCTGTAGCTGTCATCGGAGCAGCCTTTTCATATTCATCATCATGACTCAACTGCAACTCGAGATCGTTATCGATAAACTCAAATTTCAATTTGTCCTATCGCCGGAAAATCATTCTTGAACGCGAATCGTTCACCATCACCGTTCCCATATCACTTACCCCTGAAACAAACAAAACAAACATTCGAATTAGAGTCAAAGCAATATCATTTCTTGAGGTCGATGGCGAAAATAATAATTATAATATGAGTAAAACCTAAAACCGGTACAAAAATGCTTCAAATATGCACTCAAGTTTGCATCAGATCAGATAAATTGCATGATAAATAAGAGTAATAAATTCTCATCCGTTAATATTAGAAATTATACCTAACACATTTCCGTTGACTTTTCACTGTACGTTTGCTGTGCAATGTATAGGTAGTTTAGTTACCACTTGAATTGAAACGTGATGATTGAAAATTTTGGCGGTTTGTATTCGCACCGAAACAAATATTTGGATTTTCTCATAAGACTATAAGACTACATTTCAAAGTACACTTGAAATCACCGGTTGTAAATACTTAGTACGAACGAGCCACGAATTTGAAAATTCAAAACAAAACATAGGTATACGATTGTGTTACAATCTGCATTCTACGACCGACACCCAAAATACTGTTGCGGTTTTCGGTGAGTTTCATACGAATGACAGAATATTGGTTGACAAAGCGACCGAACTCTTCGTCGCTGGTAAATTCAATGTGGACAATATACGTACAGTAGAATGCAATAAGCATCTCAGTCAAAAGTTACTACAAACACACACACACAAACACAAACAATACGAGCAGCGAGCACGTTGCCTAAGATTGTCTTTCCATATCAACTCATATTCACATATTATTGTCAGATTTATATCATCAGCGGCAATTGCCAATTACTGCACTTATTATAATATTATATCAATAGAACTATACCCTCAATTACCTGCATGTATCTAAGTATCTGCGAATGCCGAATTCTTCCTTAGTTTCTTATGAAGTAAACACATTTTCACATACGCGGTAAAAGAATAAGATTATTAAACCGACACTTCTAAATCACTTTCACGTTCGCGTTGATCAGCGGATTTACATAAAAATACGCAAATTCGCACAAATTAACACAAATAAAACACAAACCGTTAACGAACCCTCGAAAAACGAAACATTCACGTCTTTACCGAACAAAATATTCACTTCAAAACGACTAATGGAGACGAAATGCTCACGAATTGCAACAATAAGACTGCCTATGAGTAAGTCTTTTGAGCGGGAAAGCTGAATGCACTTAATCAGTGTTGTGAATCTACCCCCCACCAGTCTGGAATAAAAGAGCATCAATCTTGAACATGAATCATTTTTCATTTTCTTTCTTAGAAATATAATGTTCTGCAAACAGATAAGGCGCATTTTTAAAAAAGATGATTCACCTTTGATATTGATAAATGCCTTTCAACCACAAAAACTTCGTATTTCACGTTATTGACTTGATTCTATTGAAAATTCTACACAACGATCGAGTTTTTTTCTGTAGAAATTCCTAACGATCTTTTTGTTTACGTTTTTCAAAATTTTCATTCAAAATCAGTGTTGCCATCGAACCAACGATACAGAAATTAAAAACGAATTTTTAATTTGAAATTAACTGAAATATTTTACATCTTTAGATCTTTTTCAGTCAATCTTATTACCTAGATTATCGTTGATGCATCAATTAACTCATCCTCATCCTTTTGCTCGTTTTACAGTTCTTCCCAACATTCGGTACCGTAGCCTTCTCCTACACCTTAGAAAATGCTCAATACGCTGAACAACTCCGATACTTTCCGGAAGGATTATCAGATAAACATAAGTTTTCGGTAATTCTAATGCACAAATAAGCCTTATACGATGACTGAGCATTCAACAATGTATTCGCCGGAGACAACCGCGGTATCAAACAAGGCGAAACAATTAATACAGACGGTACCCAAGCCAGAGCTTATTCGATATTTATCCAAAATTGGAAGGGAGGGAGGGGTCCAATCAAAATTTTTGTCATAGCCAAAATGTCTCCTAAAATTTTGAGCTAAAACTTTGTTGCACAAAATTTTCAATTGGACCCTTTCCCCTATCCCCTTCCCGCTTCAATTTTTAATTAGTATTTTGGGAGTGTTATGCAAAATAAGTGGAGAGAGAGGGGCTAAATTGAACAGGTTTTCAAACAAAAGTTGTTGCTTGAAGTTCCACTAATACTTTTGGTTATGACAAAAATTTCGATTGGACCCCTCCCTCCCCTCCAATTTAGGATAATTCAACTCATTCAAATACATTATTAAAAAAAGGGGAGAGGTAAGGGACCAGATTGAAAAAATTTTCATACAAAAGTTGTAGCTTGAAGTACTAGGAATAATTTTTGTTATAACAAAATTTTCAATCGGATCCCTCCTTCCCCACCAATTTTGAGTAATATAACTTATTCACACTTATTCAAAATACATTATTAAAAACTGCGGGAAGGTAAGGGGCCCACTTAAAAAAAATTTCAAACAAAAGTTGTAGCTTGAAGTTTTACAAATACTTTTAGTTATTACAAAAATTTCGATTGGAGCCCTCCCTTCCTTCCTTCCAATTTTGAATATAAAGTATTTATGTAGCACTGGACTTGGTAAAAATTCAAGGTTAGCAAACGATCGTCGCAGTACTGATTTTTTCGCACCATCGAAAATTTGCCAAGTTCAATACTGTATAGATACATAAATCCAAAATTGGAGGGCAGGGAGGGGCCCAATCACAATTTTTGTAATAATAAAAATTATTTTTAGGACTTCAAACTACAACTTTTGTTTGAAATTTTTTTCAATTGAACCCATACCTTCGCCAGTTTTTAATCATATAAGTATCCGAAGTGATCTAAGTCCTATTATGCTAAATTTGAGGGGAGGGGAGAGTCTAATTGAAAATTTTATAATAACTGAAATTACTTGTAGGACCTCAATCTACAACTTTTGTCTGAAAAATTTTTCAATTGGACGCCTTCCCTAGTTTTGAAAAAGCATCTGCCTGACATTATGTGAAATCGGAGGAGAGGGAGAGATCCAATCGAAATTTTTGTAATAAGCAAAATTATTCCTAGGATTTAAAACTACAACACTTTTATTTGAAATTTTTTTCAAATTAGCCTCTTACTTCCTCTCTCACTATTTCATTTTTTAATTAGTATATTCGGAATGTTATGCAAAATCGGTGGGGAGGGAGGGGTTCAATTAAAAAAAATTTCAGACGAAAGTTGTAGCTTGAATTCCTAGGAATAATTTTAGTTATTATAAAAATTTTGGTTGGACGCCTCCCTGCCCTTCAATTTTGAATTTTACGTACGAAGTATTGGAGTTTCGCTTTCAATGGTGCCAAAAAATCAGTTACTGCGGGGATCCAATCGTAGCTCCCGCAGTCCATTTCGGAAGTACAATACGACCCCTAAGAAGAAAAAGGACCCCCATACTTTAGGCGGAGGAGTTAATCGACTTATAGTGATCACGAAAATGTTTCGTAGTTGATAAGTTTACCTAGTAAATTATTATTTTTGTACTTATCATTTTTCACACAGGTAAATTATCTGTACACATTCGAGATGAATTTTCAGTTCTATATTTAAAAGTATTACAAATTACCTATTTCAAAATGACAATACGTTTGAAAAATAAATACCAAATTATACACACAAGTCAACTTTTTACCAGCTTTTACCATTCAATCAGAAAATTATTAAATTATGTATTGCGATGCAATTTCAATAATAGGTACAAATTACAAACAAACAAGACGTACCTATTGAAAATGCATTAAAATCATTACTTTAACCAGGGCCATTAAACGGAAAATCTTGCCATTATATTATAATATAATAAAAAACCTTCATTATTTTCAAACCAGACTATAATATTTTATCGATTTCGGTAACAAATGTACGAAAAAAAAACCGCGCAGAAGAAACTTGGCAAAATTTACCCAAATGTATATCACGACGAACCTCGTACGTATTTTAAACACAACTTTAGATAAGACTAGGGACAAAGGGGTGAGGGGAGGGTAATATGATCGAGATCAACTCCCATAAAATATAAATATTCCATATTTTCAACGTAAGAAAAAAAGGTGACCGAATCGTCGCGTCGAAATTTCCATCATGAAGATAAATTACGTATGAGATAGAATAATGGGCTTCGTTTTGAAGACTAATGTCTTTGGAAAATTCATTATTTGATGATTCTTCGCGAAGGTTCGGACGCTGTTGGAGGTGGCGGCGGGCCTCGTTTTTCAAGATCTTCTAAGTACGCTATTAATAAGTCCTTTCTTTCGTCTGGTATGTGATCTAACATCAAATAGCGTTTGTCGTTTTTCAGAATGTCTTCGATTTCTTTCAAATGATTATCGTTTTCTTTAACTACGCTATAAGTTTTATGCGTTATTAGTTTCGTTTCCTGAAAGAAATATGAAAATAAGTATAATATTAGTATTTGATAAAAAACAAGAAAAAAGTTCTGTTGATCTTCTGGTGATCTTACTTGTAATAATTCTCTGAAGTCAGACTTGATAGTTACTAGTTTATCTTTAATGTATTCTTTAAACTCTTTTTCGCATTTCTGAAATAAAACAGAAAAAAAAAGATAATCAAAATTGGCGAATTTCGTACTTTTCAACTACACCGATGAAATAAAAGCAATGCTTACCCTATCACTACTTGAAAACTTGGAAAATCTAGGATCGTCTCTAATCAGTCTACGGACATCCTTCCACGACGAATTCAAATTTATTTCAGACGTTTCATCTAATAACTCCCTGTAAAAAAATAAAAACAATTTAGCTCTTTTCGAAACACGTCAAATTCGACGAAAATATTCAATTATTTGTACATACCTGAACTTCTCTCTTTTCTTCTTAGTCAATTGCTCAATATGTTCGTTGAACAACTTCTCTTTTTCGTCTCTATCTAAAAGCTCGGCAGTATCCCATCTGTGATCCTTCCTCAGCTGTCTTTTTGCTTCCCTCCAACTTAGTTCTGAATTGCGAACCTACAAAACACAAAAAAATACAACAATTGTTAGTTTCGTTGCCTATTTTCCTCAATCATATTATGAAAATTGAACCAGGACAGGAAACTTGAAAAATTTTAGGGTGTAGCATGTAACTCGAATTCTCAATTTTTTTTCGGAGGGGTTACGAGTTGAGAATTTTACAAAGTGTAAGAATGATTTTTTTCTCAAAAAAAAAAAAAAAAAAAAAAAAAAAAAAAAAATGTTACAATCCAAGATTTTGAGAAATATTTTTACTTAAAAAAATACTTCTTAGCATAGTATTTGCTTTGAAAAAATTAATTAATTTTTTTTTGCTTAAAAAATGTAGATTTTTCCATTTTTTTAATCAAGTTTTTTTCTAAAAAATCTGAGTTTTTTTTCCCTTTAATATGTTTTTTACCAAAATATTCAGAAATTTTTTTCTTTTTCCGAAATCAAAATTGGTGACTCTTTTCTCCAAAAAATTGCCTACTCGAGTAATTTTTTCCCCATTTTTTTTTTTTTTTTTTAGAGATTTTTTCCCTTAATGCAAGAAAATTTTCAGTCTCGAAAAAATCCTTGATTTGTCGATTTTTTTTTGGGAGGTGTTACGAGTTGACAATTTTACAAAGTTTAAGAATGATTTTTTTCTCAAAAAAAAAAAAAAAAAAAATGTTACAATCCAAGATTTTGAGAAATATTTTTACTTAAAAAAAATACTTCTTAGCATAGTATTTGCTTTGAAAAAATTAATTAATTTTTTTTGCTTAAAAAATGTAGATTTTCCCATTTTTTTAATCAAGTTTTTTTCTAAAAAATCTGAGTTTTTCTCCCCTTTAATATGTTTTTCACCAAAATATTCAGAAATTTTTTTCTTTTTCCGAAATCAAAATTGGTGACTCTTTTCTCCAAAAAATTGCCTACTCGAGTAATTTTTTTCCCATTTTTTTTTTAGAGATTTTTTTCCCTCAATGCAAGAAAATTTTTAGTCTCGAAAAAAATCCTTGATTTGTCGATTTTTTTTGGGAGGGGTTACGAGTTGACAATTTTACAAAGTGTAAGAATGATTTTTTTCTCAAAAAAAAAAAGTTAGGTACCTACAATCCAAGATTTTGAGAAATATTTCAACTTAAAAAAAATACTTCTTAGCATAGTATTTGCTTTGAACAAATAAATAATTTTTTTTTGAATTTCCAGCCCTGACCTCTGACTAATATACTTACCAAATCAGCTAGCAAAGCGTTAAAATGTAGTACAGCTTCGTCGTGTTTATGTTGTTCACGTTCGTTATCCCTATCTCTTAAATGAACTGCCAACGTTCGCTGAACTTCTTTTTCTCGTTCTCTGATACTGGCTTCGACTCTGGCTAATTTCTCAGCTTCTCGATCTTTTTCCACGTCCGATGCGTGAGCCAACTCCTGCAAAATTATCACGTATTCTCTAAGTCGAATTCTTTCAACAAAAAAAAAATTTCATCAAATTAAAAATCTCTATTACCGGATCACTTTCTTGATCACGATCCCTGTCACGATCTCTACGTTCTTTCTCCCTTTCACGATGACGTCTTTCGTCTTTCAAAATTCGAATATAATCTCTGAAGTAGTCTTCTCGCAGCGTACTCGAGTCGACCATTTTGTAACGCGAATCGTGATCTAGTTTCTTCTTCACCTCGCTCCATCGGGAATGGCGGTCGATTTCCGAATGTTCGCGAAGTAAATCTAAAAATTCTCTGCGGACCTATAAATAAGAAAAAAGAAAACTTCACATTAGTAACTTTCGAGTGGTAAATACGCGATTATCGTACGTTTACATATTTGCCATAAAGTTAATATCAATTAAAACACATAAAATATCATAAGGAATAATTAATAAGGTACCACGTAATTAGCAGATCACTTTTCGTTCAAAACGAATCGCTAATAATTATTAGTATTTCCTCCCAAAAAAACCCGATTGAAATACGTAGAATTTTTCTCGCCCAATTAACATTCACTTTATAAAGCAGATTTTGTAGCTCGCTTTTGACAGCGACGATAATAGATATTTCAATCGTACGTATAATCAGCGTTTGAGATTCGTTTCAGATTAAAATTGAAAAAAAAAAAGAAAGATCGACCAAGAATAGTAATTTCGTTATTCGTGAAATCGAATTTAGATTTAGAATTTTTCAAAATCAGAAGTTTCAAAGTAACAAAGTCCATTACATTGGGACGAAATGACACGAGGAAAAAAAACAACCCTCGGACAATTTCCGTTAACAGATACAATTAAATACACAATTTATAATCAACCACACACATAATTAATACAATACAATAATAAATATTACAGCAATCTCGACGTTTGGCTGAGAAAACACGACGATGAATAAAAAATATCCTTCAGAAACATCTTATATCTCGTCGACCACAAAATTTGCTCGATAAAGTGAATCCAACGACGACCAAAGCCCTTCTGGTTCGAAAAAAAAGTCATCTTGAGAAATTCGAATCGACAAGGACCCGGTACGAGGTATTGATTAATTCGCGTATCTTACTGTGTTGAATTTTTTTCTTAATTATTCACCTTCGTAAGATCGGTTCCAGAGTTTAGAATAAATGGGAAGTCGCATAGGTAGGTAAACTCCACACATGTCTAGGTAAACACTGCGAATACGCGTGCGTTCGTACAAGTAGCAGAATACACGTAAACTATGCTCAGTTCAGCTTTCAAATAATGACCGCAAATCACTCTCTGATAACGGTTGTACTAGAACGATACCAGTAGATAGCATTTTATTGGTAAATTAATTTCTCTTGCGGTTTCGTTTATGTGCATACGTCCATACCGACGGATGGAGGAGCGATCGTATCTATACCTTGGAAGACTGAGTACATGCAATGATAACCTTCGACTTACCAAGCGGCTTTTTAGTTATTTTAGAAAGGAAAGAAAGAAAAAAAAATACATTAATTAGTACAGCTATCGGACGTTTCTTCGGCTCGCAACGCGTAAACTTGATCCCACAATAGGTGGGCTCATTTCTACACGTCGACTCGGCACCATTCGCTAGTTCCAACAGCTTACTTACGAATTCGCGCAGCTGCCATTCGATCGTCACACATCAATGGTATCTCTGTCATAAATAAATATACGAATTCGGCTCTCGACTTGGTCGCTTTTCGGTAAATACGATACCGCAGTTAGGTATCATGTCAGCACCATCGTCGACGTTAGTTAACCGAACTCGTATTATACAAAACTGAAAAGATCACATCATTCACAAAATACACAGAGAGAAATACAACGTACTGACAACCAGTTACTTCGTTTGTGAAGGCGAGAGAGCAAAAAAGAAACCTGATGGGTCACGAAATTTGCCAGCAGGCCGCATGTTCAAAAATTCACACATCCGATTGTCCTCCGGTACTCCTTCGGAGCTCTATAATCTCTCTTTATAAAAACCAAAATGTTACGTAACAATATTTCGAGCTCGTCGTGCCACAGACGTACGTTCGTTTTTCATTTTTGTTTGAAAAAAAAAGGAAAGAAAAACCAACGTATTTCTTAGTCGACGACGAGTTTCCGCAAAATCGTAATTTAAAAAACAAAAAAATCCTTCAAAAATGAACAACACAATAATGAAAAAAACGCAATTAGTACAAGTAAAGGTTAATTAAAAAAAATCAGTCTTCCACTACCTACGTAAACATGAACGTATTAATTAGCATAAATATACTTAATAATATGACGCCGGTTCTGCTGGAAGTCGCACACGACGATGAGCTAAATGTGGATTAATTATTCGTCGTAAAGTTAACATTATCTACGTAAATTATACTAGAAACGATGAAATCTTTTCAACGTGCAGATCTCATCGTTGACAAAAGCACCATCGAGAATTCTAGAAATCATTCCAACGACCAAATCGATTCATACGAGAAGAACAGATTCGAATACGAATATTTTTAAAAGAACAATTCGACCAAAATGTTACAAAATAGATCCAAACTTCGTCTTCGGTCTCGAAAATTCGCCAGCGAATACCTCGATGGTACTTTTTTCGACACACTAGTCAAGTCGAAGAATGATCCAAGTACCTGTTCCTTTCTATGATTTTTCTCCTCCTTTTCGCGTTTTCGTACGTCCAACATGAACTCGTTAAATAGACTTTCGCGTTCACGCACTTTTTCAATATTTTTAAATCGCTCATCTTTACCGTGTTTGGAAACAAAATCGCTGTATGATGATCTGAAAACGAAATTATGAAATCGTTAGCGACGGTTTCGACGAGACAAACGCGAAAATTGTACAATCCGGTACGTACTTTCCGTGTAAATTGGCCTCCTCCATTAACTTCCTGTAGTCTTCTTTACGTTGCTTCATTCGGTTACGTTTTTCTTGGCGTTCTTCTTCGGCACGTTCTTTCACATATTTCTCGAATACCTGTTTACGTTCCTTCGAAGTCAAAAGTAGGTATCGTGGATCGAAGACGATCTTGTGTAGCTCCTTTTCCCACGTGCTGAAGGCAGAGACCTGGAAAAATTGAGAAATTTAATATTTTACGTCATTTGCGAATGGCACGATCGACATGATTGTGATATTTTTCTTGTACCAACCTCCTTTTCGACTAACATTTCCCTAAACGAATTGATTCTGGTTTCCAATGGTACGACGGCACGTTCCCGCGCAGCTCGAACTTCGGCTTCCATGGCTGCTTCCTTGCCAACGTTGATTTGTTGCTTTTCGGAACTCAGCGATGGTCCTTGGGTAACTTTGAGCTCTTCTCTGGTATCGTTTGGCGTACTATTACGTTCTGTGAAAAAAGAAAAGAAAAAAAAAGGTAAGTAAAGAAGTAAAAACACGAAAGACTAAATTTATGTACCTTAAAAAAATTGCAAGTGGAGTAAAATTAAGATTTTGTAAAAAATTTTTAAACAAAAGCTGTTGATTGAGATCCTAGGAATAGTTTTGTTCATTAGAAAAATTTCGATTGGACCCTTCCTTTCCTTAATTTTGCATAACACTACACAGATATTCAATTATTCAAAATTGAAGGGGAGGGAGGGGTCCGATCGAAATTTTAGTAATAACCAAAATTATTCCCAGTATTTTAATCTACAACTTTTGTTTGAAATTTTTTTCACTTCAACCCCTCTGTCCCCACCCATTTTGAGTAATAACTAACAAGTATCAAAGAGCATTAGGCAAAATTGGAGTGGAGAGAGGGGGCCAATTGAAATTTTTGTAATAATCAGAATTATTCTATGGATATCAATCTACAACTTTTATTTGAAAAAACTTTCAGTTGAGACTCCTCTCTTCCCCCCCCCCCCCCCCCCCACCAAATGCTGAATATTGAGAATCTCTGTACTATTAGGCAAAATTGGAGCGGAGGGAAGCGTCCGATCGAAATTTTAGTAATGACCAAAATTATTTCCAGTATCTCAATCTACAACTTTTGTTTGAAAATTTTTTTACTTCAGCCCCTCTCTCCTCACCCAATTTTGAATAACAAGTATCTACAGAACATTAGGCAAAATTGGAGTGGAGAGAGAGGGCCAACTGAAATTTTTGTAAGAACAGAAATTATTCCCAGGAACTTGATATACAATTTTTGTTAAAAAATTTTTACGAAAACATCTCCATTTCACATCTCCGAAGTTCATGCCATCCAAGTATAGATCGATTAATTACCAGGTTCGTGAGATCCGGGTTCGATTTTCATCTTCTTGGAGGTATTATTATCTTCGGAATTTTCTTGGTTTTCTTTCTTTAATGCTAGAACAACAGGAGGTGGATTAGAGACCATTTTGGTAACATCAGATCTTCCGGTCAATTCTTCCGGTCTTTCCCAAACAGAAGCACGAGCCGATGGGTTGTAGAAGAACACACGTCCATCTCCGGTCCATACGACACACCTGCGAAAATCGATAACAAAATATTAACCCTTCTTTGGTACTAATTCGAGAAAAATGATTCAAATACTGAAATGCATACCAAGGAGTTCCTGGAACAGGAGTACTAGACACCGGTTTCGATTTATCTTGCACTTTTTGAACGACCTTATCTTCGTCTTTTTTCTTATCGATATCGTTAGCTTCCTTGAGGGATTTTTCTTTACGCTTCTCGCCTCTTTTATCGTCATCGCTGCTATTTTCATCTCGCTTATCTTCTTCCGATTCGGAGTCGTCACGATGTTTTCGGTCAAAACGCTTCGTATCGATTTGATTATTGGCGGCTGCGTGAGCGGCGGCTGCTTGCGCATTCATGGCGGCTTCCATTTTCTGATTTTCTAATACGGCGTTGGCGTGCATGATGGCCATCTTGGCAGCTATTAAAACATTAAAATTAGTTCGATAAGTGATTCGTTCGAATACGAAGCTGACGTAAATACGAATTTATTATTTCACCTTCGAAATCTTTAAGAGCTTGCGGTTTTTCCCAAACAGATTCTAAGCTTTTACCGTTGTAATAATAGAATCTACCGTCAGGAGCACGATGTTCGGACCACTCCGAGGCTCTGGCTAAAATTTCATGATCGATCTAGCAAACGAAAAAATAAATAGAATTAATCGTACTCTCAAAAATAACCATTTGGCAAATTGGAATAAGCCTGCGCATACCTGTTGTAAAGCCTTCTCTTCCATTTCACTTGAAGGCATCATGGCCATCGGCATACCAGGCATTCCGGCCATCTGCTGCTGAGGATTCATCATATTAGGAGGCATCATTGGCGACTGCATAGGCATACCTTGAGGAAATCCCCACGGACCTGGCGGCTGAAATCCGCCAGGGAAGGCATTCGGTGGAAAGCCTGGAGGGGGCATACCAAACGGCGGCGGCCCACCAAACGGCGGTGCTCCGAATGGAGGCATCATACCTGGCGGAGGCTGCATCGTATTCGGCGGAGGCATTTGACCACCTGGAGCCATCATGTGCGGCATCATCGATTGCTGCATCGCTGCGACGGCGGCCGGATCTTGAACTTCTTCGGCGGCTTCTGCTTTCATTTGGTGTGTCGCTACTCCGGACGCTGCTGCCATTGCTTCGATCTAAATGTCAAAATATATCGGTTTAGAATAACGACGATTCCAAAAAGTACGTCAAGTAATGCTCTAGTTACCTGCTCTTGTAAAATAATTTTAATATTTTCGCCTTCCGGCTTGGTCCACGTGGTTTCTCTACTTTTGGCATTATAGTAATACGACTTGCCTTCGGCTGCTTTAGTCTCGACCCATATTTCGGCGTTAGCGTCGTCAAAATTTACAGCTTCTTGCTCGTTGGCTCTAGGCTGCGCTGATACGGCTACGGGACTGGTACCGGTTCCTGGTGCCATCACAGCAAAACGTTGACCATTATTAGTACTAACATCGTTACCATTATGTGTAGGTAAATTGCCAGGAGTCATTGAAATAGTATCCGAGGGTGGTTGCCCGATCGCGTGTTGGAATCCGGCCGGTGACAGGACTGCGTTCTGAGGCGACGTGCGAACTTCGGCAGGATCGGTATCAGGTATCGGATTAATCACAGGTTGCTACGTACAAAAGGGCACAGGATTAGTAATCGGACTAAAAAAACTGACTCGTTCGTACTGATTAACGCTATGATTAAAAATACCTGCGACATAGAACCACTTAATGGATGACCGCCTTGATAGCCATCATTCATCATCATAATATGCGGCGGCATTGACGTTGCCTACAAAACATAAATTGTCCGCAAATCGTTACAACACTGTTTAAGGGCTTTTCACCACTCGTGCAAGCCCTTATCCACAATGCGATTGAATGTAACGATGGTCCTTGCGAAAGGTATGCGGCAACTTTTGGGCAACCCAAACCCCCGGCGTTTTTTGTACAATTTTTAAACTTAACGAATAACATACCTAAACCTAAGCGACGCCCAAACTAATACATACCCCTGGCAGTTGACTCATCAGCGGCGGAATCGTACTTCTGACCACCTCGTCGTAGTTCGGCTGCTCATTATCCCAGTTACCAGCGCTATGAAATCTGGATCCGGTCCGAACAACGCCTCCGAATTGACTCGAATCGTTCGGAGACGTTCCGTGAAACACACCGGGTCCGTTGGGAGAATCGGAAAAACCACGTCCGCGAAATCTCGTTGCTGGTTCTCGAGGTCCATTCCGCGCACCGGTATCCGCACCTTTGCCCCTGAAACGTCACACCAACACCGTGTAAAGTACATAGCAACGAATTCGAAGCACATCAAATAACGTATAATACACTTTCAAAATGGTTCGACAAAAACCGTAATCACTCACTTGAAATCGCCTCTACCGCGTTTGGAAGCTGGCTGGTAGTTTTCATCGCCGTCTTCGGCTACTTCTTCGTACATTTTACCATCTCCTTGGTATAGCGATTCGCCGCCGCCGCCGTAGTTTTCGCCCATATCGTAATTTTCATTGTTGAAGTTGGCCTCTTGTTCTTCTACATTGTCGTAGTCGTTGCCACCGCCGCTTTTGGCCATTACTCGAAATATATTACAAAATATCACAAATTTGTTTCGATATAAAATACATAAAATGGAATTATTTCTTTTGTAATAAAACAACTAAAAAATGAATAATATTCGACTACAATAAACAAGAAACAAGAACGTGTTAACAAACTTCCACCTAAACGGATCCCCCATGTTAAACCGACAACGCGGTGTTGCCAAATTGTATTGACGATTACCACGCGATTACGAGAGACTAATTTGTGTATTGTGGAATTGTCGCAAGAGGAGTAAGATTTGCCACCTTTGTTTTTGGTTTCTATTTTCCTTGATTTTCCACGTTTTCCCAGTAAACTTCAGATCTCCCCCCCTAACGATAGTTAATTATTAAAGAATACTTTTATCCGAAAAATTAAAATTTTTCAAAGAACAAGATGTTCCAAGAAAAAATCTCTAAAAATCAAAAAAATTTTCAATTTATTTTAGGAAAGCTGAGAATTTTTATAATAATTATTATATTATTATTTTTATACACTGCCTCCAAATTTTTGTTAACAAAAAATTGTTAGTTTTTTTTTGTTGCAAAATACAAACTATGAAAACTTTTTGTTTTTACTAAAATTTTCAGCCTGAAGAATTTTTTTATTTTTTTTTTAAATTAAAAATTTCTTAAAACTTAGAAATCTTGAGAATAATTTTGGTTATAACAAACATTTCGACCGGATCACTCCCTCCCCTCCAATTTTAAAAATTTCATAGTATGTTATGTAAAAACGGCGAAACGTAAAAAAAATAATCTAACTCGAGTGAAAAAAAGTCAGGGTAGTGAACACCACCCACGCTATTTACGGTTTCGTCACAAAAATGTTGTTTTTTCACAACAATCGATCTCGTTTCGTCGTACTTGCTACGTGTAAAAGAGATTATATTTTTATATTAAAAATGAAAGGTTGAAAATAGAAATTTTTCCTTCAAAAAAATTGAGACAAAAAATTCGGGTGTTTTCTCAAAAAGTAAAATTTGTATTTATGTAAAAATAAGAGATTTTTTTATTCCAACAAAATCAAGACATAATTTTTTTTCTTAAAAAGTTGTTTTTTTTTTCCTATAAAAATTAGAATTTTTTCAACAAAAAAAAAAAAAAAAAAAAAAATTGAAAGATTTGAATTTTGAAACAAGAAATTACGCCAATAAAAGCTCAAGATTTTTTTTTACTCTGAAAAATTTTAAAAATTGATAAGATTTTTTTCATCAAATTAAAAGACTATAATCCCTCCTCCCCAAAAAATAGAAAATGTTTACTTCAAAATAAGGTAAATTAAATATGCTGGCGATTGACCCCCCTCTGCGGTTGACATTATGGCTAAGTATTAGTTGGAGTAGCTTATTAAAAATTTCATAAATTTGAAAAAATGTTGTCCATTTTTAAAATTACAAACAACGTTTATCGAAGTTTAAATTTAGGTATCTAATTCTGAAAAATTATTAAAATTCAAAATTGAAGAAAATTCCAATTTTTATGAAACTTTGAATTTTTTTTTTTAAATTTAAAGAAATTAAAGTATCATAGGTAGTTAGATAATAGATACCTCCAAAAATTTTGAAGATTTCCTAAATTTTAAAAAAAGGGTTCTCAATTTTATGAGTACCCAAAATATAAAAAAATTATTCAAGTTAAAGAAATAGGTTAGGTATCAAATTTTGAAATTTTATCTAAATTTGAAGAAAAAATTGGAAGAAGCGTGTTATCAATCTAAAATTTTAATTAGCTCCTTATCGCTAATATTAATTGAAAAAGATTTAAGCTCGAAAATTTTCCATACAGGATCTAAAGATTGTAGATATGGTCAATTACGCCTAAGATATTCATTTACTTTCTCAATTTACGAGTATTTTCAAAATCTATAGTAAGTATGGGTTCCAACGCGGAAATTTCAAAAAGAGTGGACCTGGAAATATATACCTACAATTTTTTGTGATATACCATCAAAAGCGGCCCTTTTCTAGATCTCGAAACCTCCATCACATTTTTGTGATCGATTTGCAAAACCGATTCAGGAGTTCTCAAAGTTGCCAAACTTGGGCAAAATCAAAAATTATAATCGAAAAATCACATTTTTCGTCCTAGAAGGGGATGGGGATGAGGTAGAGACCTGAAAATTTGGTCACAGGAGTTTCAGACCATAAAGACCAACTTTCACTAGTTTGTTTCAAAATTGAAAATCCGCATAGTGGGTCGATTCACCTATCTATAATAGCCTTTAAGAACTAGGTATAGGTACCTATCAAGTTCTGAAATTTTATCTAAAATTGAAGAGAAAATTCGAAAATGGTGATATTAATTTTGAAGTTATATTAATCTAAAATTTCAATTAACTTCCTATCGCTAATACTAATGGGAAAAAATTTTAGTTTGAAAATTTTCCATAGATACAGGGATCTTGACGTTGTATAGTCAATTACGACTATATTCGATTACTTCTTCAATTTATTTTCAAAATCTAAAACGAACTGATTAGCTATTCTAATCAAATTTTGTACTGCGTAGCTCACATACGAGGATAAAAAAATGTTTCTACAACTTTTCAATCAATACCTACCTTACTTATTTCGTCGGCGGTTCCATTTTGATGTATAAGTATTGTTACGACTGCGCTATTTCAACGTAATTTTTTTCCCATTTGTTAATTTACTGATAATAGGTATGATTTTCAAATGGTACTTCGTGTTTTTTATTTTAATATTATATTTCTGCTGTTTGACAGAAACGGTGAGTTCTTTATTTTTTTCAAATTCTATAACTTTTCTTAAAACTTAGCAAATAATAGGCCTATGATACACGCTTCGACTTTTTTTTTTTTTTCAAAATATTTGTGAATAAGTAGGTATACTTTGCAGGTTTTTCGGATTTTCTTATTTATTTATTTTTTCATCAAAATTCATTCTCAGTGGAAAAATTTCGCAAAGTGTAGAAGTAAAATCGTAAAATTCGATTCTTGTTTGAAAAAATTGTTTTTCGATTAGAAACCATTGAAAAATTTTCAATCAAATTTTTCCTTCTTCTTTAATTTTTCTCAAATTTTTCGCGTTTTTTTTTTTTAAATTTTTATCGGCTAAATTATTGTTAATTGCATTTTCCCCCAAACTTTTTGTTCGAATCACTCCAACAACACAGGATAGGTATGTTTGAATCAACTAATCAACGTTAATGTGTACCTATTTAATTAAGCAATTTTAATTTCGCAAAGTGTAGAAGTAAAATCGTAAAATTCAATTCTTGTTTGAAAAAATTGTTTTTCGATTAGAAACCATTAAAAAAATTTCAATCAAATTTCAAAAATCTTTAAGTAGGTATTCAAAATATTATAGTACATATAAGACCAATAAAGTACTTATTTGAAATCTACGGCTATTTTTACCTCGAATTAGCTAAGTTTGTCGTTTTGATTTTTTTAGGCACTCCAACCTCAGAAAAAACGTCTCGCTATGGGATATCAATTTTTCAAAAGGATTATTGATGAGAATCGTACGTATGTCGACAAAACAATGTACGCCCTGAAATTAATAAGTCCTCGTCATAGTGCTGTTGATGCTTCTCATATTTTCATGAACCGACCAAGACGTTTCGGGAAGAGTCTCTTTTTGGACACTTTGAAAGAGATCGCGGAAGGAAATAAACATCTCTTCAATGGTTGTGAAATCTCAAAAACAGATTACGAATGGCCAAAATATCACGTTTTGTTACTAGACTTTTCTAGCATTGGTCATCATCAACCGGGACTTCTGGAGAAAGAGTTAATCTTTGAGTTGATGGACGTGGCTGAAGAAAACAATATACGAATTGATGAAACACGTGGTATGGGCTCAATTTTGAAATATATTCTAAAAAAGCTGTCTAACCGCAAAAACATGAACTCGCCTAGTGTAGTAGTGTTGATCGATGAATACGATCATCCAATCGTGCATCATTTCAAAGAAAGAACACTGCTGGAAGAGAACGCAAAAGTTATTCAAGCATTTTTTACGTTTTTGAAATCTCAAGGCCGATACATTAGGTTGACCTTCGTAATGGGGGTTACGAAATTTGCTTTGACATCAGTATACTCGGGTGCCAATCATCTGACCGACATCTCAATGTACGAAGAGTTCGATACGATGTTCGGGTTTACGCACGAAGAAATTATTAATAATTTTCCTGATTACATTGAAAACGTTGCCCGGGACAGAGCTGAACGGGGGATAATTACAAATAAATCTCAAGCGATAATAATGAATGAAATCAAGAATTGGTACAATGGTTACCACTTTTCGACAAATACCACTGAATCACGCTCCGTTTACAATCCTTGGTCCATTATAAATTATTTTCGTACGGGGAATGCCGACCACTATTGGCTTCAAACAGGACCTTCTACTATTGGAAGTGGTGCATTCGAGCTTTACTCAGAAGAAGAACTGTATGCATATTGCTTTGGTCCTCCGATCAAGTTACACGGATCAGATCTCAAAAGCGCGTATGATATTTACACTGTCCGGCTGCCAATTTTCTTGTTTCAAACTGGATACCTAACGATTTCCTATTACGACCAAGCTAAAGACCAATACCATCTCACTTTTCCCAATAGTGAAGTTGAATTAGGCTTATTGCAGAAGTTAGTCCAAGAAAAGATTACAATGAAACTTGAGGAACCCGCAACGAAACAAGCGTTCGATAACTTAAAAGAATATTTAGAAATTGACCGATTAGATTTGGACACTTTTTTTACAAGAGTCAACGAAATGTTTTCCTCCATTCCTCACTGCTTGTACATTCCAACTTGCACAGAAAAGGGCTTCCACATGACGTTACACATATTTCTGAAAATGGCTCTGCCTGATTTCAACGTTGCTTCCGAATTCCATGTCCATACAGGTTCTATCGATATTTTATTGACAACACAAAATTTGTTTATGATTATTGAAGTGAAAATGGATAAATCAACACGAGCCGCCATGAAACAAATTGACGACAGGAAATATAAAACTTGTTTTCATAACCAGGACAAATTCATCGCTCTTGTAGGCATAAATTTCGACACTAAAGCCAGGAAAATGGAGTGGGTAGTGAAGTATTGTAATCCCAAAGGAGAAGAAATAGCACACGTCAGTGTTGGCAATATTCAGAATGCGCTCAATAAAGAGTCTGTGGAAAATATTTAGTTTTACCTTAATTACCCTGTATTATTTTACGTAGTTTTAGTAATTTATGTACCAAATAAAAACAGAAATATGTGTAGTTGTGTGTATCTGTGAAAACAAATTTATTTTTACGTAATTTTTTAAATCAAAATTTCTGCTGGTACCTAATGAAAAAACTAACTCAATTTTATTCGACACACAATCACGTATACGGCATAGATGACGAAGATTCTTTCAAGTTATCACTGTTGTAGTTTCACAGAGTGAAGCATAATTTTGCTCTAGGTATAATAAAACACTACAAACAGTCATTTAAATTGTTTAAATTCAATTTGTAATAATTTTTTATGATAAACAAATTAAATTTCAATTTATTTGGGTTTATTTTTACAAAGTTTATGTTGAGTGGTTGAGTTGTTACATCAGATAGTTGAAAAAATTATTAAAACGAGTTCCAAAAACAGTTTTCACTTCACCGGAATCCTTCAAAATAATTAAACGTGTTTAATAAAGCATACAAAAATTAAATGAAATTGAGATGAAAACTTCGACAATCGTCATTTGCAAACGAAACGAATCGCTAGAAGAGTTTGCGTTCAGTTGCGTTCTGAGTCTGAGCGCGTAAACAATTCAGCCGCTCGGAGCAAATGGTGAGCGGAGCGCGCGCTCACCATTCATGAACGCGTTCTTTCCAACACTGGTGCACTAGGGTGGCCCTTATTTTTCGAATTTTGGAAATGTTGTCGGGAAGGGGGGTCAATTGGTGACATATTGGTAGAAAATAATTCCCTATTTTTGTATTTTTCCTCTAACTGAATTTTAAGCCGTTTCTCAGGGGCCCCCAAATTTGAAAAAATAAAAAAAAAAAAAAAAATAGAACATTTTGAAATTTTTTAGCAAAATGGTCATAGAGATGGTATTTCTATAAGACAAGACCATTTTCGATGATTTCTTATCTTTACCCCCTTTTCATGGGACATAAAAAAACGTCGTTTTTTACGTTTTTTAAAAAATTTGAAAAAAATGGATACAAATTAAAAAAAAAAAAATTTTAATAAAATGGTTTCAACATACATGTTATCACCCAAAAAGGTCATTTACGGTGATTTTTCACCACTGCCGTATCAGTGAGAATTTTTCAAAAACTATCAAAAATTGAAAAAAATGAGGTTCCCAAAAATGAAGGTAAGGATGAAAAATCGCCGTAAATGACCTTTTTGGGTGATAACATGTATGCTAAAAACATTTTATTCAAAAAAAAAATGTTTTTTTAATTTTTAGTCATTTTTTTCAAATTTTTTAAAAAACGTAAAACACGACGTTTTTTTTATGTCCCATGAAAAGGGGGTAAAGATAAGAAATCATCGAAAATGGCCTTGTCTTATAGAAATACCATCCCTATAACCATTTTGCTAAAAATTTTCAAAAATTTTCAAAATGTTCTATTTTTTCTTTTTTTTTTGATTTTTTCAAATTTGGGGGCCCCTGAGAAACGGCTTAAAATTCAGTTAGAGGAAAAATAAAAAATAGGGAATTATTTTCTACCAATATGTCACCAATTGACCCCCCGTCCCGACAACATTTCCAAAATTTGAAAAATAAGGGCCACCCTACCGAGCACACCCATCCAAAACATTAAAAAATAAGGGGCCGAATTCATAGACGTTTTTTGAACTTAGTGCTAGTGTTTAGTTAGAGACTTGAGTAACAGAGTAAGTACACTAGTACAGGAAATCCTATACTATACTCCATTTGAAATAAGAGTAAAAAAAAACACTGATCATCAACACCCTTTTGTGCCAGGAAATTCAAAATTAATCAAATGATAAACATAGCCAACTATTGCTTGGAATTGTTTTGCTTGACGAATTCTCTCCTTTTCCTTTCCCTTCACGTCCATCTGCTGATGTGTTTTTTTTTTACTCTTATATGACTGGCACTTACTTAAGTAACACTTGGTGACTATGAAACGAAATTTTAATGATTTTCTTTTGTTTTTATAAGTGTCACTTGGCCCTAACTTATTCAAGTGTTACTTGGTAGTTAAAAGTTGAAAATCTCGATTTTCTCAAGAAGAATTTTCTCCCCAAAAATTCGAGAAATATTTATGTATTTACTCTCAAAAAAATGTCTTTCAAAAATTTTAAAATAATTCTGGTTTAAAGTGAGAATTTTTCTCCAAAAAATAGAATTCATTTCTTTAAAAATTTGAAGAATACCTATACTTTTTATTTCAAAAAAAAAAAAATCAAGAAATTAAAAAAAGAGACATTTTTTACCGAATTCTTTCACTTCAAGGAAATTGAGAAATTTTGTTACACCATCCGAGGAATTTTTCATTTAAAAAAAAAAATCAAAATTTGAGATTTTTCCAAAAAAAAAAAATTGTTTCTCCAAAAATTTGAGGAATTTATTTCAAAAAATGAAATTTGAAATTTTGAATGAACTTCCAAGTTCGAAGATGGAAAATCGAGAAGTTTCTGTAAAAAATTCAAACAAAAGTTGTAGATTGAATCCCAATAAAGAATGAATTTGTTGAACATTACAAAAATTTCGATTGAACCTGTCTCGCCCCAACTTCTTATTCAGAAAACTGGGGAGAAAGAGGGTCGACCCGAAAAATTATTCTTCAAACGGAAATTATACGTAGTGGTTGTTGGCTTGTTGCAAACAATTCGATTGTATTCCCCTCTTTGCATAACACGGCTCAGATATTTACTCTATTATTCAAAATTAGAGAGGAGGGAGAGGTCCAATTGAAAAATTTGTAATGACCAAAATTATTTCTAGAGTCGCAATCTATAACTTCCGATGGGAAAATTTTCAATTGGACTCCCCCTTCCAATTTAGAATAATGTAGTATCTACATCTAGTATGTAGTATTGATATAAGGCAAAATTGGGGGGGGGGGGTCTAATTTAATTTTTTTTGTAACTAAAATTATTTCTACGATCTACGAGTAATCTACATTGTTTGTTGGAAGAGCTCAGAATAATATTTTTTCTCTAAAAAGAGTAAAAAAATATTCAATTTCGTGATTCGTGATATCGATTCTAAAAAAAAATTAACGGTATTTAAAAAAGACCATAAAGGCACAAAAAAAATCGGCTCGGGTACCAGTTTTGCAATTTTTCGAAAAAAAAATCCAAAAAAATGAAAAATTGACCGAATATATTCTTCCAAAAATTTGAAAATATAAGAAATATTCCCTAAATCTAAAAACGCAAAATTTTCCCTAAGAATGTCTGAATCTGCTTTTATATGCCTTGATAGCCAAATATGCAATATGCTCCAACAAGTTCAGCTCATTTAACTGGAAATTTTATGAAAAGATGCACATAACTCAAAGATAACTCATTGGAGCTTAAAAATTAAAAATCCTACACCTGACTTTCAAGTATTGATCTTGATAAAAACTGATGCGGAGGAGGGGGGGGGGGGGGGGGGGTCAATCGAAATTTTTGTTATCATTTCTAGGACCTAAATCTACAACTTTTGTTGAATTTTTTTCAGTTGGACTCCTCCCCCTTCACCAATTTTGAATAAATTATCAAGTATCTGTGTAGTATCAGTCTTGGGTAAAATTGAAGGGGAATGGAAGGGAGGGCTGAATTGAAATTTTCATAAATCATAATGAGCAAAATTATTCTTAGAATTTACAACTTTTGTTTGAAAATATTTTTAAATGGACCTCTCTCACCTCTCCATTATGAGTACTTCAAGTATCTACGCAATATTAGGCGAAATTGAAGGAGAGGGAGCAGTGTTGGAAGAACAACGAGAATTGTTCTCGGTTCTTCGTTCTTTTGTTCTCAAAACCACTTCAAGTATGTTCGTTCGTTCGTTCTTTTTTTTGAAAATTCGTGTTCTTGTTCCTGTTCTCTGTTCTTTCCTAAAATAGCGTTCTTTGTTCTCGTTCTTTCCGTTCTTTTGTTCTTTTCCAAATTTTCATCAAAATTTGAAGAAAAAACATGGGAGGCGTGTGGAAACTAGTGGAAAGACAGAAAGTAACCTCAAATGTAATTGAACGTATTTTTTTCAATAGTTTTTAGGTTCAAATAAGGGATCTTGGTCTATTTTCCAACAAAAAGGTCGCAAAGATTGCTATTTCAATTCCGGTATTATAAAATGAATGGCAAATTTGCAAAAATTTTAAATTTTTTCAATTAATAAGAAATAAAATTACTCAAGCGACTAGAAAAATCGAAGCTTTTCAAATTTTTTATTTGATTTTTATGGAAAACGTGAGAAAAGAAAAAGAACAAAGAACAAGCAGAAAAATTGGCGAGAACGGTTCTTGTTCTTTTGTTCTTCAGAACGGAGTAAAAAAAATGTTCTTTGTTCTCATTCTCAATGTTCTTTTCTGTAATTTTTTTCCATGTTCGTTCTTTCTTTCAAAAAAAAGTCGTTCTTTCGTTCTTTAGTTCTTGTTCTTGGTTCGTTCTTCCCCCCTTAAGAGGGAGGGTCTTAAAAAAAATTCAAATTTACTCCTCTTTTGACTATTCCTAATTACACAAATTAGTCATATCTTGTTGCAAAAATATTTTTTTTTTAAAAACATTTTTTCGAAAAATCAACTTTTTAATTTCCAATAAATTGATTATTTCAAATTATTTGGATTTATTACTCAAAAGAAAACAAAGAAATTTCAGTTTAAAATGGGAATGAATACTCACTCATTTTCATCTTCTCTTTAGTTCTTCACGTTCTTCAGCATCAGCAATTTGGATCGTCGTTTCTAATTTTTTTTTCTCTTTTTTGTTGTAAATTCCAATGCTAATTTGCTATTTTTACGTACTAGATAGATACTAGTTTCTTACGTTCATCATCAGAAATAATCTGGAAGAAAAAAAAAAAAAAATGAAAACAGAATACTTGGAAGTTGGGACTGCAACAAAATTGAGCTTTGATTTTGAATAATTGCATATGTACTAATTTTACTTTTGAAAAATATTTTCAACAGTAAAAACACTTCTTTTTAAATTGTTACTTCAAATAGAGGGACAATACCTTCACCTATCTACCTGTTGAATAATTTGAATAATATAAATATGAAGAAAACACCAAAGTGTCAAAAGAAAGTAGGTAACTTTTTCTCTTTTACGACTCCTAATCTGACATGAGTATGAGAGACGAGCGATTTTAATGATACTATGCTATGATGTAATCTAAATCTTGAAGTCAGAACTGACGTCAGCCAATACTCGTTTCATTTTGTATTCATGATTTTATTTTCAATCACAATAATTTCGAATTGACAGTGCTCGGAAATGATTTTCCTAAAATTTTAAAGAGAATAAAGACTAAATCCTTCAAAATAAAGACTAGTTTTGGGCCAAAATAAAGCCAATAAAGACTAGTTTTGGTCTAAAATTCATATCAGCTGTCTTATGTTTACATGAAACGCCGAGAAAAATAATTTTTACCAAATCAAATTCGAAAGGTAATTTTTTCATCATCAAAAATCAGCTGAATTTTCTGAAAATTAATTATATATTAGGTAGTTTGGTGGGTATCTGCTCATAAAAAATCAAAAAAAAAAAAATTACGGATTCATCTAAACCATCAGTAAAAAAAAAAGAAAAAAAAATTGAAAAAAATCAACTTATCTACCTAAACAAATTTTAGGTAGTTTTTCAAGTACTTCGATAGAGAATACCTACTGAGAATTAATCAGTACCTATTCTAACGTGCAGTTCCAACAATTTTTTGGAACTCCAAAAAAAAAGTTGTGCAGTTCCAAAAAAATTCAAATGCTAAAAATGCATTTTTTCTGTCAAAAAGCATCTGTTTTTAAAAATTTTCGACCTCGCTTCGCTCGGGCAGTATTTTTTCTGTTACTTTTTGATAGCGATTGTATGCTAAAATGTGTTGTTTTTTTTTTCAAAAATCGAATAGTTTTCGAAATTTTTGCCCTATTAATATCGTGCGAATGAGAAAAAATCATATTTTTCCTTCAAAAATCGTATATTTTTTCAAAATTTTCGCCCTCCCTTCGCTCGGGCCTTATTTTCTTTCAACGTTTTTTAATATCGATGGTATGAGTTGGAAAATTTCAGTGATTAAGTTGGCATTTTCAATGATTTTGCCCCTCCCCTCGAAAAATCACTTCTGTTCGTCTCTGAATAAAATAATATTCAAAGTTTAACTTAAAAAAAAATTCAACAAAATAATTTTTTCTGGAAACCATAAAAATTTTACAAGTAACGGTTGCACCCCCCCCCCCTCTTCAGTCAACCAAACGCCCATTATACCAACATGTAACATGGCTCTGGAGCTAAGTTTGTGCAGCTCCAAACTTTCATTAGAATAGGCCCTGGAATTAATCAACTGATTTATGGAATCAAGAAATTTCAACAGAAAAGAGAAAAATTCTCAAAATGAAACTTTTTCAAAAAATACTTACCTAATAAATAATAATTAATAACTTAAATATTGAAAATCTCCATCAAAAAATAAAAAAAAATAAAAATGTTTCAAAATTTTTTAGAAAGAAATTTTTCAAATTTTTTTAGGATTCAAGTCTTACAAAAAACTTTATAACGATGTTTACTTCAAATCATATGATTGAGTGTAATTTTTCCACACTTTCCTGGATTCTATGTTGATTTTTTGTTTTTTTCGATCCAAAAGGGCGAAAAAGTAGTTTTTCAAGTAAGCACTTCGATAGTGAATACCTCCTGAGAATTAATCAACTGATTTTTGGAATCAAGAAATTTCAACAGAAAAGAAAAAAAAATTCTTAAAATTAAACTTTTTCAGAAAAAAAAAACCTAATAATGAATAAATATTGAAAATCTCCACCAAAAAAATAAAGAAAAAATTGAATAAAAATGTTTCAAAATTTTTTAGAAAGAAATTTTTTGAAATTTTTTTTGGATTCGAGTTTTACACCCCACTCTTTCCTGGATTCTATGTTGATTTTCGGTTTTTCCATCAAAAAGGGCGAAAATAAAGAGAATAAAGACAGAAGAGTGAAAATATGGACAAAATAATTGATTTCTAAAAATATTAATTAAAAATAAAATTAAAATTATTAATATTTCATAAACAATAAATAAAAAAAAAATTAATAATCAAAAACATAAAAATTAAAATTAAACAAGGCAAACTTGAAAATAAAGACAAATAAAGAGAATAAAGACCATTTCCGAGCCCTGAATTTATCATAGGTATTCTGATTCTCTCTAAGTTGTGAAATACCAATTTGAAAAAAAAAAAAAAAAAAAAAAAATACTCTGAAGGCTAATCAAAAACCACAATACAAAGTCTCAGTCCCATCTACACTAAGTACCTAATTTATATTATATTTTTCAATCCAAAGATGAAGTTCAAATTGAACTGAAATACCAGTAGGTACGTAGAAATAAACCGATAGGTACCAAAATCAATATGTACATAATCATCGGATTGGTAATGGTAACCGTGCGGTCAATTTGAAACGAATAAATGCTATTGTTAATTACATACACGTAAATCGTAATCACAAAGGTGATCCTCCCATAACCCGAAAAATGAAGATGGTTACAGACAAATAAATCGATCTCGGTACTCGTGCATATTCGTGGATAAGTTCAAGATGACAATACCAGTATGGTTTCCGATTACAATCCGCTATTTTTGGTAAAATAGTTTTTCTAACCACATCGCTGTTGTAGAATTCTATTTAAATAAGAACGAAGCACGAATAATTTCAAGTAGGTAATTTTGTTCGTGATTCAGCTTGTTTTACGCGTCATTGCGCGTTATTATCGAGTAATAAATAAAAAAGAAGTAAAAAAATTTTCGTTTGTTCGATGCACCGTGCTCGGATTTACGAGTAAGAGACGAGAGTAGGTACAGTAGGTATACAATATACATATATACGAATGCATGAGAAATAGCAGTATTTTCATACTTCATTGTTAATATAAACTTCAAACCGATTAATAGACTTTAATCGATTCCGTGTACGAGTATTTTTTTACAACTTTTTAAATACTTAGGTATTACTTACTCAAACGAAGAGGGAAAAAATCGAGAAAATAGTACCGTGTAGATCCTCCATCGCTGCGGCTCTTTTAACACGGAGATCACGATTTACAATCTGCACGTCCGCTGTCGCTGCCACCTCCTTTCTAGCAATCGAAAAAAAAACTAAATCGCGTGTATAAGACAAAGGTAAGGTTATCGTAGCCGTTTATTACCATCATCAAACCTCCATCTCTAAAATCAAGATGAATTGGTTAAAAAATTCGATTTTCTGCTAACTGCTTATTTATACAGACAATGATTTTCTCACGCTTCGGGTAATTTTCTAGGCTCGTTTACCAAATTAATTAAAGCTTGGGTGACCTCTTCGATCTTCTTTAGGAATAGGTCTAGGTACACGGTAATCTGTACAGAGAAGAATTGAAAATTAATAAGTATTGAGACGTGGATCACTGGATGAACATTGTACAAGTATGTGAATTTCAATTTCTCTTTCGACAAAGTGTTCGGTGGCTAAGTGAATTAAGTGAATTTAAGCATACAAAATATATTGTAATTTGGTCATTTAGATTTAGGACTTTTTTTTTACATAGAACAAATAATAAAAAGATATCACAACAGTGCTTAGTTACTTAAAAAATTTGGTATTTATATAAAATTTAGAAAATCACTTTCCAATAAAATTTGAAAAAATTGATTAATAAATTTTAAACACATTATCTTTTAAAAGAAAAAATATTTTCAAACAAAATTATTTGAAAAAGTCTTTTACAAAAAATTAGAAATTAATTTTTTCAACTTTGGGAAAGGATGGATTTTGTAAAAAAGTTTGAAAATTTTTTAAAAAACGTTTTGTGTTCAAAATTTTCTTTTTAAGATCCACGCGCGTTTTAACAAAATTAAAAAAAAAATCTTTCGTCAGTTCAAAAAGATACATTAAAAAAATGGTTTGTAAAAAGTTCTAAAAAATTGTTTTTCGACCAAAAAAAAAAAAAAAAAAACTCATTCTAAGTACTACAAAATAATATATTTTTAATTTTTAAAAATGATTTCGTAACAAAAATTGGGATAAATTGGAGTTCATGACGTCCAAAAAAAATCAATAAATTTTGAAAAATTCAAGTTGAAGCATTCAAAAAATAGCTCTTTAAACTAAAAATACATGATTTTCAATTAAATTGAGAGAAATTTTTTTTTTTTCAACAAAATGTGAAATGAATAATTTAAACAAAATTTGAAAAAAGATAATTTCAAAAGTAAGGTAAATTTAGAAAAATTTTCAAAAACTTGAATGAAATGAAATTTGAAAAATAGATCTTTCAACTTGAAACTATTCAATTTTTAACTAATAATTTTTTTAATATTTTCTTTTTTAAAAAAAAATAAAAAAAGTTAAGAAAATGCATTATTTTGTAAGAAATTGAAAAGGGATGTTTTCAATAAAATGTAAAACCAATATTTTAAACAAAATTAACAAAATTCTATTCCAGTTGAAAAAAACTTTAAAAATTGGTTTTAGAAATTGAAAAAAAATGTTCTCTAGCCAAAATTTGAAAAATTGGCCGTTTGGTTAAAAATATTTTCTATTCAGTTGATTAATTTTTTCGATAGAAAATTTCAACAAAAATGTCAAAAAAAAATATTTAAAAAAAAGAAAGAAAAAAAGAGTACTTTAATAAAAATTTTAAGCAATTTTGTTTTTTAACAAAGTTATGAAAAAATGGTATTTAAACAAAACTTGAAAACATTTAGGTATTCAAAAAAAAAAAATTTTAATCGTTTTCAGCTTGAAAAAAGTGGGGTTGGTTGGAACCAAATTAAAAAACATATTTTACCTTTCGACAAAAATTTTTTGAAAATAAAAATTACGAATAAAAAAATGTCTTTTATTGATTAAAAAAAAAGTTCAGCAAACTTTCAAACACTTGGATTGAAACAAAATTTGGAAAATCGATCGTGGAAATTAAGATATTTTCTATTCTGCTAGGTACTTCAATAAAAAAAAAAAACAAAAAAAAAACAGTTTTTAAGAAAATTTGAAAAATAAAAAATAAAGAATGATTGTACTTCAAACAAAAAGTTGTTTTACCTACAACAAAGTTTTGTAGAAAAAAAGGTTTTAAACAAAATTTAAAACAGCATTAAAAATATTTTTCAGGAAATTTTTGAAAAATTTGGATTAAAACAGAATTTAAAAAAAATGTTTTGTATGCATACTTGAGTAAAATATCAAAAACACTGTTCACAAACTTTGAAAAATTGAAAAAATTCATTTTTCAACCAAACTAAAAAATATAGTTTTTAACAAAATTTTCCAAAAAAATAATTTGGATTTGTAGGTGTAGTGGTCTTTTGTTTTTTGAAAAAAAAATATATATTGAAAGATGTGATTTCAAGCAAAACTTGAGAAATTCATTTTATAAATGAAATGATCTTTTTCAAAGCTAAATTTGAAAAACCATTTTTCAACAAAAAATAATGAAAAATAATTTTAAACAAGTTTAAAAAAAATAACTTACAAATTTTTCACTGTGTATGAACAAAATTTGAAAAAATATATTTTTTGACAATCTGAAAACCACCTTTCATCGTTTTTCAAGAAATAATTTGAAAATATTTTTATCAATTGTTGAACAAAATTTGGGAGAATTTGTATTAAAAAAATTTTAAAAACCAATATTGTTTAACGAAATAGCAAAAATTTTCGTATTAAAAAATATACATATATACCTACTTTTTTTTTTTTTTTCCCCTCTTTAATACTCAGGCCCAGCGGTAACTCAATTGGGTGACCTCACAGGTTCGAACCCAAGAATATTCCACAGGAGATATCATCATAGTATATATATACCTACCTAATTGTAAAAATTACTCTTAACCGAAAGGTAGGTAAGTACCTAAGTATTTAAAAAAAAATAATGAATGAACGAAATTTTAAAAATTCGAATAAGTAAAAATAAAATAAGCTAAGGAAAATTCTAAAGCAATCAAAATTAAAAAACCGTCCTTTAAATTATTAAATTTGAATTTTCCTGGGGGGGGGGGGGGGTAGCACAAATTTTCGTTTTGATGTCCAATTTAAAAATGAAAAATTTTAAATTGATTCATAAGAAGAAAAAATTACCTTTATATCAATCGCAGTGTTGCCAACATTGTCCAATATAACACGAATCTGAAACAAACAAATTAAACAAAATAAATTTTCCCACCAAATTAGAAAATAATTTTATTATAAAATACAAAATTAGGCCTAAACTTATTCTACGTAATAATTACGTAGAATAAGTTTAGGCCTAATGAGGCCGTTTTGGAATATCATGCTTCGTATGTAGATGTTTTTCTCACGATTTGTTAGATACAGTATTTCCGATCCTAATTCATCTGCTGGCAATAGAAAGAGACAAACCTGCGATTATTTTTGGCTGAAAATCGTTCATGATCAATCAATAAGATCAAGTTTACGGTTCACTTTTACTTATATTTATTTTTTTTGTATCGAAGTGAAACGTGTTATGTATTGTAGAAGACGATCCAAGCAGCATTTTCAATTTCTATGTTATATTAATACGTTACATAGGCTATTCCAGGCGTAGGTATAGGTATACTATAAGATCAATAATGTTCGGTTGCTTTATGGACAACCTTTCTATGACTTTCGCTATCTAAAACCGCATTATGATAAGAGCATTTTCACGATACGTTTATCGATTGACCGCAATATACGCGTTTTCTTTACCTGCGGAGTGAATGGTTTACGAATGTAATGACTTTCAAACGATCCAACGACCCGCACCGCCTTCATGCTCAACGATAAAAATCATATTTCATATAGGTCCCTATACGAATGAAAACAAAATCAAAACTTAATATCGCGTCTCGGCTGCGACTGCGACTCCGGAGTCTGCGAATTACCTACCAATAATAATGAGTACCGCACTGTACGTATCGGATACCTATAAATGTCAACGAAAGTACACCTAAATAATGAAATAAACGAATTAATCTTGCACACAACGTATGTAAGTACTCGTAGGTATAGGTACGAAAGTGCATTTTTACACCTTTACTAGTGTCAACTTTACTGGGTTTGTTTGACCAATTCCTTCCTAGTTAGCAGTAGCACTGCCAAAATTGGGAGCCCATTCAAACATTCGATTGTTTTTTACCAAGTTCAAAATTTCAGTATTACATAGGTATTTGATATTCAGAATTGGAGGGGAGGGAGGGGTCCAATCGAAATTTTTGTAATAACTAAAATTATTCCTAGGGTTTCAAGCTATAACTTTTGTTTGAAAATTTTTTCAATTGAACCCCTAGCTCTCTCAGTTTTTAATATAATATAAGAATTCAAATCGTATTTTTCAAAATTAGAGGGAAGGGAGGGGTAAAATCGAAAATTTTAATACAACCAAAATTATTTCCAAGACCCAAATTTACAACTTTTGTTTGAAAATTTTTTCAATTGGACCCATCCCCACTCTCCCAATTTTTATAGTGACCAAAATTATTGCAAAGACCCCAATCTACAACTTCTGATTGAAAAATTTTTCAATTGAACCCTCCCTCCCCTACTTCCCTAATTTGGACTTTGGGATTTTTCAAATGTGTTACCCCGATGTTTTTTCATTTTATGAGAAAATAATTCCATATTTTTTATTTTTCCCCTCACTAAATAATTTTAAGTGGTGCTAACCAAGTCACCATCTTTTTCTTGGGGAAAAAACTGATTTCTAAAATCTTGCTCTTTATAGGTTTTAAACCATCAAAGTTGTCCCTTATTGTTATGAGAATGAATTCCATATTTTTTATTTTCTCCTCAACTTAATTCCAAAAGTGGTACCTTGAGGCATCTCCAATTTTTGAATAAAAGCAAAAACGAAAAAAATGAGCAAAATTTTTTCACCTTGCATTTCAAGTTGTCGTATTTTATTAGGAAATAATTCCCTATTTTTTATTTTTTTCCTAACTCAATTTTAAGTGGGCCCATAAGCTCCCCCTTTTTTAAAAATTGTTTAAAAAAATAATATCTAATTTTTAATTTTTGCATTTATTTTATATTTTTTTTTCTAAATTCTGCACTTTTCTACTTTTTGATTTCCCCCTATTTTTAATTACTTCTATTTTTTTTTTAATTCCCAATTTTATTAAATGATGAAAATTTTTGTCAACTGACATTTTTTTCAAACTTTTCATTTAAATTTTCTTCAGTATTAGGTATATTTTGGTAGGCTGTTTCTAATAAGATTTTTAATTTTTGGATTTTTTAAAAAAATTTATTCTTGCTTGTTTCAATCTTCTACATGAATTTTCAAATTTTTTCTTAATTGACTTTTTCTAGGTAATTTTTTCTGATTTTCAATTTTTTTATCAAAAATTTTTTTCACCCATAGTTTTTTTCTGATTTTTATTTCAATCTTTTCTCCTTTATTTGGTAAATTCTATCCTAGTTTTTTTTTCATTTTTTTTTATTTTTCTCACTTGGTAAATTTTTTCATGTTTTCAAAAATTTTCAAATATTTTTGGTTATTTTTAATTTTATTTTAATTTTCATTTCAATTTCTAACTTTTGTCAACCACATTTTTGTCATTCGAGTTTTTTTTTTTTTTCTTAGTTCCTTTTGGTGAGAAATGAATACCAAATTTATATTTTTCCTTCAACTGAATTTCAAGTGACACCTAACAGTCGCTCCTTCCATTTTTTTAAATTTTCTGGAAAATGTGGAAAGACGACCAGATGGCTTTTGAAATTCAGTTGAGGGAAAAATAAAAAAATTGAGAATCATTTTTCATGAAAAGAGAAATTTTGAGGCATAAGAACCAAAAAATGTAAAAATTCAAAAATTTGCTAATTTTTCATATTTTTTCAAAATAGGGGAGGGGGGGAGTAGCTTTATCGCTAAAAATTGAGTTAGTGGGAAAATAAAAAATAAAAAATAATTTTCTAATGAAATGCATCAACTTGAAATGCTAGGTGAAAAAATTTTGCTCATTTCTTTCGATATTTTCTTTTTTTCAAAAATTGAGAATGCTTCTAGGTACCACTCAAAATTATGTCGAGGAGAAAATAAAAAATTGGAAAATTCATCAACTTTGATCGTTTATAACCAAAAATGCAAGATTTTAAAAAATGGGAGATTTTTTTCATTTTTCTAAAAAAAAGTGGGGAGGTGACTCGACACTAAGTACTTAATATTCAGTCAAGGGGAAAATAAAAAATTAGGAATTATTTTTCTCATAAAATGAAAAAACTTTTCCAAAACTCCAAAATAAAGCCACCCTAATCTACAAGCGAAGTCAGAGGGGGGAGGAACCATTCCAATCGAAAAAAATTTCAAAGAAAAGTTGTAGCTTGAAGTCCTAGGAATAATTTTAGTTATTACAAAATTTTCGATTGGATCCTTCCCTCCCCTACAATTTTGAATTTATGAAGTATCTACGTAGTACAGGACTTGGAAAAACAGTCGAATATGTTTGCGGGCTTTCGATTTGGCAGTGCTAACTAGGAACAGTGTTTGGGTCCAATCGAAATTTTTTCAATAGCAAAAATTATTCCTAAGACTTCAAGCTTCAACTTTTATTCGAAATTTTTTTCAATTGGACCCCTCCTTCCTCAAGTTTTTATTAATAATAAAATAATAATCCAAGTCGTATTATGCAAAATTGGTGGGAAGGAAGAGGTCTAATTGAAAATTTTATGAAATTTCTCGTTTTTTGGGAGTATTTTTTTTAAAATAAAAATTATTTAATTTTTCTGATGAAAAAAATTCTAATATTCCGGGAGTAAAATCTAGAAACATGTACGCAAATTTCTCGTTCTTTTTTTGGAAGTAATAATTCTTTCAATTTTTTAGATTGCTAAAGATTTTTTTTAATTTTTTGAAAAATTCTCGTTTATTAAAAAAAAAAAAAATCACTCCCAAAAAACGAGAAATTTCATTCTAGAAAACTAATTTTAAAAAAATCAAAAAATTTTCAAGATTTCTTATTCAAAAAAAATTGAGATTTTTTTTTATTTTCTCATTTTTTTACGAAATAAATTTCTTGTTTTTTGGAAGTGATTTTTAAATTTTTTTTTTAGGAAAAAAAAATCTCGATTTTTTGGAATAAGAAAACTTTCAATTTTTTGGATTTTTTCAGTTCTTTTTCCAGAATAAAATTTCTCATTATTATTTTGGGAGTATTTTTTTTTATTTTTTATTTTTTTGATAAAAAATTCAATTTTTGTGATGAAAATTGTTTCAATTTTTCGGGAGTAAAAACTCAAAATATGTATTATTTTTAATTAATTAAAAAATTTCTAGTTTGTTTTTTTTGAAATAAAAATTATTTTTAATTTTTTTCAGGTAAAAAATTCAATTTTTTCCAAAGTGGAAATATTTCTAATTTTTTTAGGAAAAAAATTCGTTGATTTTTTTTTTGAATAAGAAATCTTTAAATTTTTTAAATGTTTTAGTTCTTTTTCCAGAATGAAATTTCTCGTTTTTTGTTTTTTTGGTAAAAAATTTAATTTTATCTGATGGAAATTTTTTTTCAATTTTCCTGGAGTAAAAACTATAAAATAGCACTTTTAATTTAATAAAATTTCTCGTTCTTTTTTGGAAATGAGAATTCTTTAAACTTTTTACTTAGATTGAAAATTATTTTTGATTTTTTGAAATAATTGTGTTTTTTTTAAATAAAAATAAAATCATTTTTTTTCCTCAATTAAAAAAAAATCATTTTTTTAAAGTGAAAGTTTTTTATTTTCTCATTTTTTTAGGAAAAAAATCTCTCAATTTTTTATAATAAGAAATCTTTCAATTCTTTGTATTTTTTTTGGAAATAAGAATTCTTTCAAGTAAAAAGAATTAATTTCTTCTAAAGTGAAAGTATTTCTATTTTTTTTTTTTTTTTTTTTTTGGAATAAGAAATCTTTCTTTTCAATTCTTTTTCCAAAATTAAGGGCATTTTTTTTTATTTCTCGTTTTTTTTTTTTTTTTTTTTTTTTTTTTAAATAAAAAATTTCAATTTTTCTGATGAAAAAAATTTCTCAACTTTTCAGGTGTTATAATACCCACTTATGTATTTCTAATAAAGAGGATTCTCAAATATTGTGCTTTTTCGGATTTTTAAAAGAATTTCATGCAAAAAGTGTTTATTTTTATCTCAAATTATTTTATTCTGAGAGATTTTTTTTCATAATGTGATTTTTAATGAGAAACAAAAACTTTTTAAGAGTTGCTAGCATTACAGATTCATTGCGGGGGGGGGGGACCGGTTCAAGAAATGGTACATGAATAAAACTAATTGAGGTCTCTAAAAGAGATGAGTATAACAACTGAACTTATTTCTAGGACGTCAATCTACAACTTTTGTTTGAAAAATTTTTCAATGGCCCCCCCCCCCTCCCCCCATATTTGGAGAAGAATCTACATTATGTTACGTGAAATCAGAGACGAGGGAGTGGTCCAATCAAAATTTTTATAATAACCAAAATTATTTCTAGGACCTTAGCTTATAACTTTTGTTTGGAAAATGTTCAAATTGGCCCCTTTCTCCCCTAAAATTCTTAGAATCTCATCCCACTTCTCCAATATTATTTTGAATAAGAATCTATACAAAGTTATGCAAAATCGGAAGAGAGAGAGAGAGAGAGAGAGAGAGAGAGAGAGAGAGAGAGAGAGAGAGAGAGAGAGAGAGAGCGGTGCGATTGATTTGTTCGTGTTTTTTAGTTTTATGTGCTGAAAGGATTGTGTCCAGGCCAGAACGGTACCGAAAACAAACTCTCGCCACGTGCTCAGCAGAAAAATGACGAACGAGTAAATTTTTTAATTGCATCGATGCATCGTTTCAGGTAGGTCTAGGTAGGCATAAGAGTCAACTGTCAAGTGTAAGTACACAAACATACGATAATATGAGAGATTCGAAACTCTTATACGTAAAATATCGAAGCGAACAATAGCGTAGGACGAATTATTTATCTGGAATAAAATAAATTCCTATATCCCTCTACAAGCGCGTACGATGACTTTGAAGTTATTCGGTACTTTAATACGGATTTCAACATAACGGATACTTGGTACTCGCGGTACTCGGAACTCACGGTATAGGTACCTAGTATGTACCTAGACCTACCTACAACAACGTTAAAATAGAAACGATCAAATTCCTTCTCATTTATCAGTTTAATGGTGGAGCGTGGAGCTGATAGCGAGGTTTTTTCTCTTCTTCTTTTTCATAAACATTATGATTTGCCGCGTATCCAGCCATCAGCCTCCTCCGTCTCAACTCTCAAATACCCCGAAGTCTATAAACAAAATCATTTCAACATTATTACCCAGGCCAGGCCAGGCTCGACTTCGACTTCAATTACAGTTCGAATCGAAACGCGTTCATATAAAATTATCTATTTTTCTTTTGGACGTACTACTAGTGCTGTATTACAGATGCTCATACCCAGCACATACCTATTCCAGGCTACTACGTGTAAAATAGAGATATAGAATGAAATTACCGCGCCTAAGGCCACGCAGCGACTGCGAAGCGCATACTAGGTTACTAGATTTCCAATTGCAGCTTTCAAAGTGCAATCACGATGGCTGTTTCGAAAATATACATCGTGTTCTAATTCTAACGCGCTGCACAGCACCGAGCTCCGAGCACCGAGCACCGTGAACCGGTGTAGCTGAAAATATCGCACAAAGCGAAGGTCGCGATGGAAAAAAAACACACCGTCGCAGTAGGCCACAATGTAATAGCCGGATTTTTTTTTTTTTTTTACTGCCTGTATGATATCTTCGATTTTATATCTTATGGTTAATGCTAACACGACCCAATAAAGTTCAGGATTGAATATCGAAATCGCTGCGGTAGGGCACCAATGAGAAAAAATTTCCCCATTTAAAATATTTTCAAAAAAGTTGTTCAATAAAATTGCATACTTAAATTTCAATTTAGAAAAATGATAAATGCTATAATTTTTTTGAAAAATGGAATTTTAAGAGAAAAAAAATGCTCAAGTACAAATAAAAAATTCTACATTTTAAAAAAAGTTCAAAAATTGAAAAAAAAAACACCTTAAATGACAAAAATCAGAAAATATAAAAATTTAATAAGAAAGAAGATAAACAATTACACAAGAAATTAAAAAAAAATTGTGGTTGACGAAAATCAGAAATTGAAATAAAAATTAAAATAAAATCACAAATAACCGAAGCTATTTGAAAATTTTTGAAAATATGAAAAAATTTGCAAGTGAAAAAATTCAAAGAAATTGAAAAAAAAAAACTAGAACAGAATTTACCAAATGAAGTTGAAAAAGTTGAAATAAAAATCAGAAAAAAAATTTTGATAAAAAAATTGAAATCAGAAAAAAGTAGGTATCTATACCTAGAAAAGTTCAATTAAGAAAAAAATTGAAAATTTGCAAAAATTTGAAAATTCATGAAAAATAAAGAAATTAGTAAAAAAGATTGAAAAAAGCAACAATAAAAAATTAAATGAAAAAACTTACAAAAATTCAAGTTAGCAAACACTGAAAAAAAATTACATAAAAAGTTGGAAAAAATTAATAGATAACAAAAATTTTCATCATTTAATAAAATATTGAGAATTAAAAAATGAAATAAAATTATTAAAAATAAGGGAAAATAAAAACTAAAAAAAGTGCCGAATTTAGAAAAAAATAAATACTAAAAAAAGTGCCGAATTTAGAAAAAAATAAATAAATGTACAAAAATTTTAAAATAAAAATAAAAATAAGAAAATTGAGAAAAATGAAAATCGAAAAATATCGGTATTAATAAAGATTTAAAAAAAAGGAATAGAAAAATTAGAAAAAATTAACACCTGACAAAAATTTTTAATAAAAAAATAATATATAGATAAATAAATACATTAAAATTAGAATAGAAACAGAAATCAAAGAAATGAAAAAATATATAATCATTATATTCAATACGAAAATCAGAAATCACCAAGATAAGAATAATTTTGAATCAAAAAGTTCAAAGCTGGAATAAAATATGAATTAAAACAAAATTATTACAGTTGAAAAAAAAATTAGGAAAATTACACTTTTAAAAAAATTTTGAAATAAGAAAAAATCGTAATCATTTGCATAAATCAAAAATAAAATCAAAAATCACTAAAAATTGGAAAAAAATAATGTAAAAAATTCAACACTAAAAAATTCAAAGACAAAAAAATTTACAATAATTGACAATAAAAACAAAAAAAAAAGATATAAAAAAATTGAAAAAATTTAGAATTTGCAAGAATTATACTTACTTACATGAAAAAAATTAAAACCACAGTAAAAGGAAAATAATCACTTGGAAAAAATTAAATATTTAAGAAAAAATTTTATTACGTGAAAAAATTTATAATTATTACCAATTGTAAAAAGTTTTTTATGAAAAAAAATAAAATAAAAAGTGAAAAAATAAAAAATTGAGGTGAAATCAAAATTGAGTGGAAATCGAAAAAATAAATAAATTGGAATGAAATTAGAAAAATAAAAAAAAAATTCGAAGCAGGGAAGAAAGAAAATTCCAAATTATAAAAATTTAAAAACTCCAAGAGTAGGTAAAATTAAAAAATCAAATTTTAAAAAAAGTTGCAAATAATTGACAATAATTTTGAAACTTACTAATACCTAGTCGAAAATTAAAATAAAATAAACAATTTCTAGAAATTCAAAACTAGAAAAAATTCATAAGAAAATGGAAAAAAAGTCAGTGAAAAAATTGAAAACTGAAAAGAAAGAAAATACCCGAAAAAATTGAATTCAAGAATAAAATAAAAATAAAATCAGAAATTATTCAATTGGTAGGTAAAAATTGAATAAAATTCACCAAGTTGTAAAAAAATGAAAATTTGAATTTAAAAAATACATTTAAGAATGTAGTAAATGAACACGACTAAGAAGAAATTGAAAAAAAAACCAAAGTTAGTTGTTAAAGTTTAACAACAAAATAAAACAAGAATAAAAAATAAAAAATAGTTAACAAACAGAAATCAAAAAAGATTAAAAATTTGAAAAATCCAAAAATTCAGAAAATATTGATAAAAACTGGAAACTAAAAAAAGATCAAAAATAACAACAATTTGCGAATTGAAGAAAATTAGAAATTTATACAGAATGATGAAAATGTAATATAAAAATTGCAAACTGAAGAAAATTAAAAAATAAAATAGGTATGTAAAAATAATGACATAATAAAATTGAAAATAACAAAAATCAGACAAATTTACAATATCAAAGATTGACATCAAATGAAAATTTGAAATAAAAAAAAATGAGAATTTAGCAAAGTTCAACAAAAAGTAAGTGAAAAAAAAAACAGTTTACAAATAAAAAATTGAAAAATTTGAAAATTTTAAAAATCCAAAAATCAGGAAAAATTTAAAAGATTGATGAAAATAGAAAAATAAATAAAATTAAAAATATGAAAAAAATTAATAAAATTCTAAATTTAAGAAAATTAATAGATGACTGAAAAAAAAAATTTTAAATGAAAAAAATACTTGCATGCATACATAAAAATAAAATTGAAAAAACGAAAATAAGAAAAATTTACTATTGAAAAAATTGAAGTCAAATAAGAATGATGTAAAATTAAAAAAATTAAACTTAAACTTGACAAAAATTTCGAATTAAACAAAAATGAACCTTTGATAAATTTTTTAAAAATCTATTTATTTATAAAATCGTCAAAATTTTTTAAAAATTCGTCCGTTCTTGTTGTAAAGGTTTCAAAAAAAAAAAAAAAAAAAAAATAGTGGAAACTGTATCTCATTTATTTGAGGAATTCATCACCATTGATCATCGTATAATGGAAGAGGGAGGATGAGCATGGTGTCTAACTTTATTTTTTTTTTCGAAAACAAAGTGAGCGGTATTTTATTTTGGTATTTTGGCGCCCTTAAGCAGAGAAAAGATTGCACCCCAAAACAGTGACGAACTGAAAGAATATTTCAGGGGAAAAGGGCAGAATTACTGAAAATACCAAATCACGTACTGAAAATTTGAAACTTTACCAAATGAGATAAAAAAAATCATTATTGCCCGAGCGAATCGAGGGAAAATTTTTTTGAAAAAAAAATCAATTTTGAGTAAGAAAAAACGCGTTTTCTGCATAAATTTGAATTATTAAAGGTTGAATTTTTGCAGATATGTACAAAAATAATCAATTCACTTCGCCCATAGGGGGTTCTGATCCGGAACCCCCTCAAATACGCCTCTGTTTTTTCCTATATTTTGTGATGAATAGTTATTTATTTAAATATTGAAGGGGTGGTCGAATGCCCCTGGGACCCCTAAGTTATGTCTATGCCCTCCGAGACCACTTTCTTTGTAATCAAAAAAATCTACAATTAAAAAAAAACTTTAATGAATGCATAAATACTTCTGCTATTCAAAGAAAAAAAATGATACGAACAAAATGTTCGAAAGTATTTGGTACAAAATATAAAAATAAAGAGAAGCGATGCTTTTCGGGAAAGGGGAGTGTAAAAATGACTGAAAATGTAAATTTGAACTGCTGAAAGTTTCCAACTCTGTTATCAAATAGAAAGCAAAATATTGCTCGAGCGTAGAGAGAGCGAAATTTTTTTAAACAAATATTCAATTATAAAAGAAAAAAAGCGCAAATTTTGCCTAATAAATAAAAAATTCATGACTTTTCATGACCTAGTGATTTTTTTGAAAAATTCATGACTTTTTCATAACTTTCATGACCCATTTTCAAATTTCATGACTTTTCATGATTTTCATGACCGTTAGACACTAGGGTGGAATGATTTTGACTTTTTTTCGAAAATCGAAACAGCCTACGGCACAAAAGTTGTGTTTTGGTGTCAAAATGACGTGGTAAAAATTTGAGCCCCCTCAGTCAATATTAACCCATGCTTCAGGGGGTCCAAAGTTTTCAAATTTCAGTAAAATTTCTCATATAATAAAAATTTTTTTTTAAAAAATTAACAATTTTTCAGAGGTCTAGTCGATGGTAGGGGTCCTCTTGGTGACTCAGAACCCGGTCATCCATCAAAAAATTGCATAAAAGTATAAACAGGGGTTTCCAAAAATCCACATTTTTGCATAATTACACCAAAATCAAGAAATGCGCGAATATTTTTATTTTTTGAGATATGTTGTATATTTTGAGGTTTACATATTTGAAAATATCTTCAAAATGAAAGGGAAGTCCCATCACTACCACCCCTCCATAGAACATGAGACATTTTGCCATGAAAACTTTGTTTTTCCAAAACTGAGCCCACTTTGAGGATCCCTAACGCCCTGCGCCTTTGAGGAAGGAGTCTAAGAATATTCTGATGGGATGTTTTCAACACAAAATGAACCGCTCTCATGCATATAGTAATTAGAGTGATAATTTTTTCACTTTGCCCTAATACAAAGTAGGTAAAATGAGTAATTTTATTAAAAAACACAGGACAAAGTTTTCATAGCAAAATGTCCCATTTTCTATGGAGGGGTGGTGGTGATGGGACTTTCCTTTCATTTTGAAGATATTTTCAAATATGTAAACCTCAAAATATGCAACATATCTCAAAAAATAAAAATATTCGCGCATTTCTTGATTTTGGTGTAATTATGCAAAAATGTGAATATTTTGGAAACCCCTGTTTATACTTTTATGCAATTTTTTGATGGATGACCGGGTTCTGGGTCACCAAGAGGACCCCTACCATCGACTAGACCTCTGAAAAATTGTTAATTTAAAAAAAAAAAAAATTATTATATGAGAAATTTTACTGAAATTTGAAAACTTTGGACCCCCTGAAGCATGGGTTAATATTGACCGAGGGGGCTCAAATTTTTAACGCGTTATTTTGACACCAAAACACAACTTTTGTGCCGTAGGCTGTTTCGATTTTCGAAAAAAAGTCAAAATCATTCCACCCTATTAGACACCTTGATGAGACTCAAAGTCTACACCCAGCTTTCTGACAAATTTCTCAAATTTTGCCAAGATTTTACTTTTCCATTTCCCACCTTCAACCCCCGTCATCACACCTCTGATTGTCCTTAACTCACGATCCATTCAAGTGCCTCAGAACCGAAATTGTTCACCAGTGTACATCGTATTTTTATAGTTGGCGAGGAAATCCGACCAAAAACCTGATAAGGCAGACCTCTGCTAATTAGTACTTGGGTTTGTTGGTGCGAACTGCGAACCTTTAGCAGCAGCAGTTCCGGGATTAAGAGACCGAGTGCAGAATATACGCCGTGTAGATGCTATCAGCAGTTGTGTCGCGTTCAATGGCACTTTTATGTCGTTTACATGCATTAATGGAAATGACGCATCGAGTTCTTTATCATATACCATCGCGACGAAGCCAAAGGGGTATGGGTTATACATATAGGTAAGTACGTGCGGTACGTTATCAGCTCAGCGTTTAAAATGAAAATTAACTACATAAGTTTCTTGAACATCATCCGCAGCTGCAACTCTAACATACGAATTCGGTTAAAGATGTCAAAATAGCAGTATATTTTTGCCGAAAAAAACCTACATCGCGTGATAAACGTTCTCGAGATGCACTGCTACAGATATCATATACGATATACCTACATAAATAGCCCTCGTTATGACTTACGAGAGAGAGAGAGAGAGAGAGAGAGAGAAAAGTCACCACATAGATTTGTTTGGTAAACAAAGTAATCTCTGTATAATGTGTGCAGACTTTGCGACAAAGACAGACGCAGCTGAAAGACGAAGAGGTACCAGTATTAATGAGATTTTCTCTGTCACGAGTCAGACATAATATACAAGACGCGATTTTCACTTACAAATTTGAAAGTAATGAGACGAGACGCGATTGGATGGGATGCGGGATTATGTCGAGCATATTAATAAGCCGCAGTATTAATATCATCCTTGACAATGTCGACGTATTCATAATCGATTTAATTAAAAGCAATTAACGAATTTCATCGAAAGCGAAAATGAAAGAAAATACACACGCGAATATGCGTACGCATCGACGGGCGAAGGCGAAACTGGTTTTCACGCGACGCTGCGCAGACGCAACAAACGCATCATCGCGGAGCGCGGAGGCTGGGTTGGACCTGCCCGGTGCGGGTGCGGGTGCGAGCGAAGACGATCCGAGATCCGAGAGTACGAGCATTTTGCGAGCATCCTATTTAATAAACTGACGAAGCGTACGTGAATATAAATCAAACCGTAAACTGAAACCAGATTGATAAAAAAGGTACTTGCGATCAATACACTTTACTTTACGTATATCTTTTTATTCTTCGAGTATAGAATCATCGGTTATGTGGTTCATCTTCTTTAAAAGTGTTGTTGCCCCTGCCCTCGGTTCGCGTTCTTCGTAACCGTTAGCGTTAAACGCGAGTGAATACAACAACCAGTTTTAGTCGAAGGTGCTTTGATATTACATTTATATCTCCGCATAATAAAGAATTACACAACTTGAGCGCGAACACGTGCTATAGTTTTCCAGTTTTTTCCTACTTCTTCGTGTACTGTGGCTCGTAAGTTTTACCTATTCTATGTTTAATTTTAATTAGTGCCAGCCGCAATTATTTAGATTTTTCATTCAAATTGGTCGCTTTTTCGAGAATTCGTCGTCGTCGTCGTTTTTCTCCTCGCGCGCGTAATTTAACTCGACCTGTTGTTCGCGCCACTTCGAATGAATACGTAGATTTGACGTACGTACGTACAACCAGTTCAACGGTGCATTGAGCATTTTGGATTAATTTTTTTTAATATTTTCATTGGTAAGTGATGAGAATTTTCGTTTGTTTATTTATTCGGAGCGAGGTTCCAGAGATTGAAATTTTTCTAATAATTTTCAAAATTGGCAAAAAATTGAAGATTTTCTCAATTTTTTTATTTAATTTCTGTACTCTGATTTTTTTTAAATTTGAAAATGTTTTTACTTCTCAAGTGAAAGAAATTCCAATTACTCTCACTAGGAAAATTAAAGGAAATTTTCATTAAAAATTCAACAACAAATTGAATTTCAACTGAATCTGTAGTATTAGGTAATTCTAAAGTTCTTCAGAAAATTTTTCAGATTGAAAATGATGAAAAATGAAAATAATTATTAAATTTACGAAAATCATTATGAAATTGGCAGAACGGTAGAATAAGGCAATGAAATTGCATTTTGTTTATTTATTCGGAGAGAGGTTCTAGGGATTAGAATTTTTCTAATAATTTTCAAAATTGGCAAAAAATTGAAGATTTTCTCAATTTTTTTATTTAATTTCTGTACTCTGATTTTTTTTAAATTTGAAAATGTTTTTACTTCTCAAGTGAAAGAAATTCCAATTACTCTCGCTTGGAAAATTAGGGAAAATTTTCATTAAAAATTCGTCAATAAATTGAATTTGAACTGAATCTGTAGTATCAATTCTAAATTCCTTCAGAACATTTTTCATAATGAAAATGACGAAAAATGAAAATCATTATTAAATTTACGAAAATCATTATGAAATTGGCACAAAAGGTCAGAATAAGGCAATGAAATTACATTTTTAGAAAACAAAATTTTTTCATTTCAAAATATTTCTTTCGCTATATTCATGATTACCTAATCGATGAAAAATCTTGAAATTTCAACTCTTGGAAATCCCTCAAATACGAGTTCAAAGAGATCTCGAACGTCGATTTTCACTTTATAACTCTTCAAATATGAGTTTACACAAAAAACTGGCCATAACTAACACTAAAGTACATAAAATTTACAACAACAAAAGTAATAAGTCATATTTTTTTTCGAAAAGTGAACAGATAATGCAAAAATAACCTCTCGAAATACTTATGTACCAGGTAAAAAATAGATTCCCACCATTAAATAATTGTAAAATTATTTTACTCCTTCCCCTCTCCATCTCCAAAAAATTCAATTTTTTTTCTAGTGATTCAAAAACTTACCTAAAAGATTACCTACTCCAAAAAAATCGAAAAAGTTTTTTTTTGGAGTAGGCTATCTTTTAATCTCTTGAAAAAAATTCTGGATTTTTTTAGGGGGAGAGGGAGTAAAAGAATTCTACAATTTCTTTATCATTTTTTTTCATAATAAACTTTCTTATTTTTTGGAAAATAAAATATTTTTCATTTTTTTTTAACTTCTCGATTTTTTTGGACTAACTAGGTAATCTTTTAGGTAATTTTTTGAATCATTTGAAAAAAAAAATGGATCTCTTTGGTGAGGGAGGGGGGAAAGGAGTAAAATAATTTTACAATTTTTTGAATTTTTTCTCCAATTTTTAATGACTTCAATTGAAAATTTTTTGGAACAAAAGTTGTAGATTGACGTCTCAGAAATAGTTTCGGTTATAACAAAAATTCCGATCGGACACTTCCCTCCCCGCCAATTCAACATGATGGGTAAGAAACTCAGTGGAAAATTTTCATTCGTATTTTTAAAAATTGGAGTAGAGGGAGGGGTCTAAACAAAATTTTCGTTATAATCGAAATTATCCTTTGGCTCTCAGTCTACAACTTTTGTTTGGAAAATTTTTCAATCGAGGCTTAAGATACTACGATAGAAAATTTTTAAAAAGAGGATGGAGCCTCGAAAAATTGGGGCCTTGAAAAAGGTACCTACCTACATTCGTTCAGATCGTTTTATCGAATTATCTGGTCAAATTACAATATAATAGACTGTTTACTGACCCTACTTTTTCCTCTTGACTGCTTTGCGAGCCAAAGTTTCATAGGGTTGGTTGCAAAACTGCACCAGTGAAGTTCAATAAAGATGATTTTCAATTTTTCATACATACCTATTACGTAAAATTGGAGGGGAGAGAAGGTCGAATCGAAATTTTTATAATGACCGAAATGGTTCCTATGATCTTAATCTACAATTTTTGTTTGGGACATTTTTGAAAAAGAGGATGGACTTTCAAAAAAAAATGCATACTGGCTCATCTTTTAGCAATGTTATGGCACAGAATTTATTTTCACGGCCATACTAAAAATGAAGATTATCCCCATTATTTTCTACAAATATAATACAAACACAGATTCCAAAAAAGTCCCCATTCCATCTCTTCTCTCATGTGAACACGTATAAAACCCTCCTTGCTTTCGAAGGTTGATAACTCTCTAGTGGTGCTCCGAATCAAAAAAAAATTTTAATAAACATTAAACACGTGAAATTTCCTACAAAATTTCTTCATTCATTTCTTCCTACAAGTTGACGAAGACGTTGTAAGTATCTTATTCGTGGAAATGAGGGAAAATTCACCTTGTATATTTTGACACGAAGGAGGAGTAAACACTGAATTGATATGAAATATTAAATTTCTTCTTCATTTTGAGGACACTGGTTCATTGTCAAGAACGAAGGACGTTTACAGGGTTCACTTCCAAATGTAAAAAATGCAGGAGATTTACCTAAGTTAATTTGAAAAAAAGCAGGGAGTGTTAGAAAGCCTGTTGCAGAACAGGGGAGTTCTCACGTGACCACATGTGAGATAATTCGGGAAGGGAAAGGGCGGAAGTTTTTTTTAGGGTATATGGGTCACTGTGATTCGCATACATAATTGTATTATAATAATTATTCACAAAACTCTGAGGGCAATCTTCATTTTTTTCGTCCCGTTTATTTTTATATGCTTGTTTTTGCGCCACCCGTTAAGTTCTCGAAAAAAATTAATATAACTTTTTTTTGTTGCAAATTTCATTTACTTCAACTTCAGTTATTATCACTTTTTTGTTTTAACGCATAGTTGAAGAGTTATTATTGGAAAACAACGAAGAGTCTCTTAAGGTTCACATTTGAGAGATTTTCCAAGGGGTGAGGTTCATGGCATTTTTAGTAGTTAATCAGGATACCAAAAGAAACATGTTGAAATCAAAAAATCTTTACCCACCCGAAACTCATTTTGCTCCATTTTTTGGCTTAATTTCATTCTATTGTCCAAATTACTATAAGTTTTGAATAAAAAATAAATCTTTTTGAAACCAGTTTCGATGTTTTGTAAAAACTTCAATATGACTGATTTCTTTTTTTCGAAAATGGCAGATATTTTTTACAAACGAAGGAGAACAGGGAAGTTCCAGAAAAATAAGAAAAAAAAAGTCAATGTATGATTTTTCAGCATAAAAAGGAATAAAAATCAAAACTTTCTTTGATTAAAATTCTTAAAAAAATATTCTATTCGACTACATTTTTTTTCTTCAAAAATCAGGCTTCAAAAAACACGAGGAGAAAGAGGGGAGACCAAACAAACATACCCTCATTTTTTCCTCCATCAAATGCCACAAACCATAATCCAGTTCGACGTAGTGCAGGTATAAAATAATTGGAACAGAAAATTGAGCTAATGACAGAAAAAAATTCTGCACACTTTTTTCAATGCTAAAAAATTGGCACAAAATGTCATCGAGGCTGAGGTTTAGGTAAATAAAATGTAGCATTACGCCTGACACAGTAAGTACCGCAGACCGCACTGTGATCGAGATCGATTAATTAGAACAAGAGCAGATCAAGTGAGAAAGTCAAAGAGTTGAATTTATGTCTCTAGTGCAAAATTTTTCCAATTACCTCACTCAGCGAATTCCCTTTCACCTTCGTAAATGAAATTATTTTTTGGTGCAGTTTATATATAAACCACGAAGATGAATTGGAAAAAATTATCAGAAAAATGAAAAGCAGAAGTTTTCAAATCAGTTTGAAGTTCAAAGTAGCAATTTTTCTGACAACTTGATTATTATTTCAAATCGATTTGCCATTTCATTAACTGCCCAAAGACACAATTTTCACTCTTTCCAAGCCTTACTTGTGGGGAGGGGGAACTAGGGGTTTTAGGGACCGCAGCAAATTTTGGCTTTTAATGGCTGCACAAGGAATGAAAGAGGAATTTTTTTGGTCCCCGAGTTCGGAATTTAATAAGTACAGTCTGACCCCTTTTTTCTCCATTTTTAAACATCCTTTCCAGTAGCGTAGCCAGACAGTCGGCTGGATTCCCTTGACCCCCCTTAAATACGCCACTGATCCTTTCCATAGCCCGTGTAGCAACGTCGATGCTAATTTCGATATAAATGTCGACACATCGAAATCGGTCACTTTTCGATCGTACATGTCGACACGATTGTGGATGGTTTGTCGAGCTTATTATCGACCGTCCAAATATGGCTCGACATGTCGAGCCATATTTGGACGGTCGACAAACATGTCGATAATAAGCTCGACAAACCATCCACAATCGTGTCGACATGTACGATCGAAAAGTGACCGATTTCGATGTGTCGACATTTATATCGACATCCACATCGACATTTGCAATGGTGAAATTTTGAAAAATATGCTAAGTTCAAATATTCAATATAAGTATATATTAAAATTACACCAAAAATAGTGTTCAAGCCAACATTTAGACATTTTTTGTCAAATATGCGGCATTGAGGCCACCTTTGTAGCTGGACACATGCGAGTGTCCAACTAACATAGAGATGATTCTTAGACCTTATGTACTAATTCACAACACACTTTACCTGCGAGTATCACAATCACCCTCAAGACGTCGACAGTCAAGTCGATGCATTATTCGACCCTCGACAATTAGATCGACATTAACTCGACTTAAAATTCCTCTGGTCAACACTGTCGACAGTTAAGTCGATGCATTATTCGACCCTCGACAATCACATCGACACTATCTCGACTTAAAATTCCTCTGGTCGACACTGTCGACAGTGAAGTCGATGCATTATTCGACCATCGACAATTATGTCGACAATAACTCGACAAGTCGTTGTATTATTCAAAACTTTGAAAAATAAGAAAATTTTGTGATTCTTTCAAAAATTATTTATTCCTGAGCTTAAAATGTTCTTATTAATTGTTTTTAGTTCTTTTTAGATATAAAATTTGTAAATTTAATTGGCAGAAATTGTCGACATAAATGTCGATGCGTTTATCGAGTATCGATTTTTACATCGACTTGTCTATGTAGAAAAACAACGTTTTCTAAATTATAGGAAAATACTGAGAAAAATTCAAAAATTTTGATTGAACAGTTATGTTTAACATAGAACATTACTTTAAATCTCAAATATCATTTTTAATTCATCGTTAACCGAGAAAAAAATGTGTCTGAATTTTGTCGACATAAATGTCGATGTCGACAATTGCTACACGGGAGGTAATTCGATTTTTTAGAAGCATCGACATTTTTTTGCAAACTCTTGATTTTCTCGACTTGTTTCAAGCTGCCTCAGATTATTATGAAAAGAAATCGTTCAAATAGTTACAATGTTTTGAAATACTCAAACAAAGGGCGATCATTTAGGAACACCTTGTTTAAAAAATTGAAATCATAAAGAAAATCGTGTGTTGTGATCACCTGAGAATATTCGAACGCGGGGATAAAATAATTTCCAGAAATAATAATGGTGTCTAGACTTGAGCCTAACGGATCAATACTCCACGGTTAGAATATTCTTGAATGGATTACATACGTTCTTTATTTTTTCTACCTAAGTATGTACATACGAGTATCTCTCTAAATTACCCATCTATCTAAAACCACATCACCAGCAAGATACACAAAGTTAATACCATTCGATCTTATAAAAATAAACCAAGATGAACAAATACCGAACATCTTTCCATACAAACGAGAAATTGCTACACGTAGGTAAAATGCTAAACATAGATCAATTTAAAGTAATGATTGGCAACTACATACGAGCAGGTATAATATGCGAGCATATTAAGCAGAAAATAACTCAATTTCGTGACCATTAGCTACTTTTTATCATTTCCTCAGTACGTGAAAAATTATCCAACCGACCATAAAAATTAATAAATTAAACCCGTCTTGGATGCAAATGAGCAAATTAAAAAGCACGATATTATATCATTTTACGAACAAACATGTAGGAAACCAAAAAAAAAAAAAAAAAAAATTGGAAGAACACTGTACAAATACCCGAAAAATTTCACTTAATTGCCGATGCGGTTCGGATACACCGCAGAATTCGAAAAAAAAAAAATGCTCGTTTATAACGTTGTTTTGATAATAATATTTTCGCAGATGATGCCAATGTCCTCCTGACCAAAGAGACGACAGAAATAGAAGCGCACTGTTACGAGAAAGCTTCGCTGCTGCTGTACGTCACACACAAACACACACAACATGATAAAAACGAGCATGACGATTTGTAAATTGGTGATTGTGTACTCAGTCTCAGTACTATGGCTGACGTGTTGGTGCAGTGCTGACATTCTAGATATAACTACCTTAATGACATCAAATGAAGAGACCGATTCAGACATCTCGGCGACCGCTTTGGACGACTATAATGCGACGACGGTAGCACCCACGCCACCCATGACAACAATCAACGAGTACTATTCGATGAGCAGCACCTTACCACGCGATAGAATGGGCACCGCTAATTCCCATTATCATAGTCATAAAGATAGACCTAAATCCGAAGAGGTAATCATTTTTTTTTTATTCAATTAATCGATAGATTGATATGAGATGTACCTCGCCTAGGTAGATGATGGATAGTTTGTGAAAGAGATGTCAAAGAAACAACTAGATGAAGAAGGGACTTTCATAATCGAATGTAAAAAAAAATCTATATTCATACAGTATGTGCTAATAATGTTCAATGCCTTTGATATGACGATGCTGCAACCTAAACTACGTGAATCCAAATAAAATATAGGTAAATTTGTCTAAGTTGATGTTCGAAGGGCTCAATTCAGTCAATATCGAAGTCCTGTATCTAAGGCTTTTGATAAATTTATTTTTACATAAAATAAAAAAATTGACAGTTTTTTTTACGCAGACTACAAAAAATTAAAAAAAATTTTAAATGAAGAAATTCATTTCTTCAAAAGAAAGTGATTTTTTCTTCAAAAATGGCAAATTTTTCTATTACCAAAAATTGCGATTTTAATAAGTATACCTATTTTTTGGGGGAGGGGTGGAGGGGTCTTTAAATTCTAAATTTTTTCGAGTACCTAGAAAAATCGTTCAATTATTCTGAAAAAGATGAAGAAAGAAATCCTTCCATTTGTTTTACAAACTGTCTCTTTAGAAGAAATTGTAGATTTCTCAATTTTTCAGGAAAAAAAAATCTCTGAATTTTTTTGCAAAAAAAAATCTCAATTTTTTAGAATAAAAAAAAACAACCAAAATGTTGGAGAAAAACATTTTGTCAATTTTTGAGGGGACCTATGTGAATTTTTTTCGGGGAAAAATGGTAATTTTTCATGAGTTTCTCCAGAAAAAATTTTTAACCGACAAAAAATTGGAATCTTTTTTTAAAGAATAACAAAGATTTTTTCTCCAAAAAAATTGAGAAATTTTCTTCATTTTTGCTCAAGGACAACTTTTTTTTAGTACAATTAAAAAAAAAACATGTTTGAGCAAAGTTTAAAATTTTTTATTTAGTTCATTCTTCGATTATTTATTTACCTATTTATTTATTTATTTATTTTTTTGAACAAAACTAAGTAATTTTTTTTTTGGGCAAAATCTATTTTTAAAAAACTTCCCAGTGAAATTTAAAATAATCAAGTATACTTTAACATAATTTTAAAATTTGGTTTTAGACAAAACTGCTTTGGAGAAAAAAATTAAATTAAAAAATTCAGTTTTAACAATTTAAAAAAAATATACTTTTGAACAAAATTTTAAAAAATTCAGTTTTTAACGAAATGGTTCTCAGAAAAAGATAAAAAATATCTATGCAAATTGCACCTAATGGGTACTTGAAATAATTGAAAAAAATGCTTCTGACCAGAATTGTTTTAGGGAAAAATATTTAAAAAAATGGTTTTCACAAATTTAAAACAAGAATGTACGTATTTTAAACAAAATTAAAAAAAAATTGGATCTGAATAAAATTCGTTTGAAGTGAAATATTGAAAAAAAATCCAACGAAATAATTTTTTAAACAAAAATTCTTGAAAATTGCTTCAGGATAGAACATGTTTTGAGAAAATAAAAAAAAATAAAAATTTACGAAAATTCTGTCATTGCAAAATTGAAAAAATCAACAAAATTGCATTCAGCAAAATACATTGAAAAAAATTTAAATTACAAACATTTGTTTTTGCTGAATTGAAAAAAAAATTGTAGCAAAAAAATTGAATGTGAGCAAAAAATTTTTTGAGCATAAAAAATTGCTTATCAAAAAAAATGTAAATTTTTGTACTTGATTTGATTGCAATATTGGAAAAAATAGCTTTTGAATAAATCGATTCAGGGCAAATTGAAAAAAAGTTTCTCAAAACAATTTATCAAAAAATTCAATAAGTATCAACAAAATTTTCATAGGTTTGATTTGGAACAAAATTTCAAAAAATTTCATTCTGAAAAATTTTTTTTAAAAACATATCTAATATTTAAAAAAAATGGAAAATTCATTTTTTGAAAATATTGCTTCTGGACAATATTATGAACAGAGCGATAAGTAAACTAATTTTTTTTTTTTTTTTTTTAATTGAATCATTGGCTCTTCAACAAAATTTTGTAAAAATTGTACTGACACAAAATTTTAGAACAAAGCTATTTTTAGCTAAATACAAAAATAGGTTAGTAAAAAAATAAATTTGATATTTTCTGAACAATTTTTGAAGAAAAAAAATGCTCACCGTCAAAATTTAAAAATTTAGGTTCTGAATTAAAAAAAAAAAAAAAAGATTCTGCATAAAATTGTTTAAGTACTTTCTGATACGAACTTTTGCAACCAAAATTTGAAAAATTCATCTCTCAAAAAAATTTTTAAGCAAAATTCTAAAAAAATGATAGGTAGAATAAATTATAAGAATTGTTTTTTGTTATCAAAATTTGAAAAAATATTTTTCAACGACAGTTTAAGGGGGGGGGGGCTATAAAAAATGTTTTTTTGTTGAATGCATAGCGTTGACAAGCGGAATTTTCTAAGACCTTTGCGTGACGTCATTTTGATTTTTCATCTATGAAGTTTTGAAGAAAAATTGGAAACTAATTTCATCTCGCTTTTTTTTTACAAAAAAAAATAATTTTTGATTTTTGAAAAATAAAATGCATGGAGTTTTCAAAAAAAAAAAATTATATTCATTTTGCATTTTAATGATGTCATTTTGTAGAAATTATTGATAAATTTTTTAGAAAATCAAAAATTTTAAGCGTCAAAATTGGAGAAAAACACGACTTTTTCTTAATGCCCCGTTTCCAGAAAAACTATGCAACCCACGAGGTTTTTCCTCAGAACGTTTTTTATTCAGTACAGTCTGGTCTGTAGTCTGACGAGAGGGTTTTGCGAAATTTTAATTTGCCGACGACTTCTTTCGAGTTGAATGGAATACTAAGATGAACTTCATGAGAAAGTTAGATAAAATCAGGGGAAAAAGTAGGAATTTCGCAAAACCCTCTCTTCAGACTTCAGACCAGACTGTACTGAATAAAAAACATTCTGAGGAAAAACCTTGTGGGTTGCATAGTTTTCCTGGAAACGGGGCATTAAGAAAAAGTCGCGTTTTTCTCCAATTTTGACGCTTAAAATTTTTGATTTTCCATAAAATTTATCAATAATTTCTACAAAATGACATCATTAAAATGCAAAATGAATATAATGTTGTTTTTTTTTGAAAACTCCATGCATTTTATTTTTCAAAAATCAATAATTATTTTTTTTTTTGTAAAAAAAAGCGCGAGATGAAATTAGTTTCCAATTTTTCTTCAAAACTTCATAGATAAAAAATCAAAATGACGTCACGCAAAGGTCTTAGAAAATTCCGCTTGTCAACGCTATGCATTCAACAATTTTTTTTTTTTTATAGGCCCGCCCTTAAAAAATTCTGTTTAAACAAAATTTTGCAACTAAACTTCTTTCAAGCAAAATATAAACCTTTTTTTTTTACAAAATTTTCAATTTTGAACAAAATTTTGCATTAATTTTAGAAAATTGTAAATTGAAATTAAAAAAGAAAATGTTATGTTTTAAACAAATTGTTACCCAGGAAAACACTTCTAAAAAATATCTTTCAACAAAATTTTCAAAAAATAAATCTGCTTTTGAGCAAAATTTTGTTACATCTAAAAAAATTGTTTCGAAACAAAACTGTGTTAGGTATGTGAAACATTTAAAAAAAGGTGAAAAATTATACTTAAGTTTGTTTTAAAAAAAAATTGAAAAAGTTTTTTTCAACGAACTACAAAAAAGTTGGATTCTAAGAATTTTTATGAAATTAGAAAAAAATTACGTTTTGGAAGAAGTTGTTTACCAAAAAACATGAAACCAATAGTAAAATTGTAAAAATTTGCCATTTCAAAAATTAAAAAAAAAATTGTACTCGAAGAAAATTTGTTTCTACAACATAATTTTCAAAAAAAAAAAAAAAAAAAATCTATCACAACAGATTGTTCAAAGTACCTGCCTGGAAAATTTTTGAAGCTATATCATTTGAACCTAAACTTTATATAGGCATATCGAAACAGCTTCTCTTCAGCCCCTGCTTCCAACAAGTGTAAGTTTTCCCCCTTCCTCCTCCTCCTCCTCTCTGATCGATATCTAAATTAACTCATCAAATTTCCAATTTAATAATTCGAAAATTGGCTAGATTTTTGCGAAACAATAGACCTAATAGCGCCACATAGATAAGGTGTTGAACTCGATTTAACCCTTTTTAAACGCTTGAGGGATGCTCACCGCTGCAGAACAGCAGCTGATACGGCGTTAAATTACTTTTTAAATGGCTATGGCAGCGTATTTAAATTGGCTATTCGCTGGATCGGTGGATCGCAGCAGCGTTAGCATCTCTGTGCGTCTCACGCGATCACGTGTGAATTATCGATACGGTGTATACTGTACCTAGGTAGTATGTACTCGTCGACTCGTACAAGTACATTGCATCGCATCGAGAATCGAGACTCGAGACTCGAGACTCGATAATGATTAAATTTCTCCTCGGCGCATGCAACATGCGAACACGAGACGATCTTTTTTCGATCATGTACGATCATCATCTACAGGTGCGAGGCGAGTGTGAACGTAGTTGGCTTAATTTTATTAATCACGCCTTTCTTGTATATATGCTACTTTTGTTTAGAATGTTATTTTAAGAGCGCCGTTATCTTCGTTATCTTCGACACCATCATCGCCGATAACGGAACAGTCGTTAACGCACAGCGTGGGCGCGATCGCTAAACCAACAAAATACCATTATTATCCGCACAATCAACACATGTATTTGCTCCCAGAATGCGCGGTTCAACAGGTAAAAACCCTTTTAGGCTTTTACTCCGTACTCCGTACTCCGTACCTACATATAATGATCTAATTACACATTACGCGCAGCACTCGATATAGCGCATACCAATACGAAGGTATTAATTTCAAACACCATGCTAATGCATTCGTATCATAAATAATATTCTAATTATTATACAATCGTGTGTAATCTCGCTTTGCTGCACTGCCATTTTTTTACAATTTAAATTTTTGCTTTTTATAGGTCTGCAGTGCGGTTTACGTCAGACTGAATTACACGCAGCCTTTGTGCGCTTGCCCGTCCAGATATCGAGAGCCCTGCTCGGCCAGTTTAAATTCAGATGATTTGCATACCACCGAATTATCTCTCGATTCGAGAGGAAAAGTAAAATATCTTCTTTTCTTTATTGATTGATACGAGAAAGTTTTCGAATAATGTAGTAATATAATAAAAATCCGCAAATTAGCAATTTTTGGCAACATTGAATCAGAGGAAATATGACTTTCCAAGTCTTCCAAAAACTATTCAAAAAATATAATAAAAATCCATGCAAAAAGGAAATTATCCCTTATTAACTTTCTGTCAACACTTTCGATTTACCAAGAGATCGTTTGTTAATTATTTTCGCAGCAATGTTTTTCGGACCGACCCCCCCCCCCCCCTCCCCCCTCCTAATGAGAAAATATTTTTTTAGTCTCCTTGAAAAAATTTATGGATAAAAAACCAAAAAATCTAAATTTTTCCAAAAAAAATTTCAAACTCAATTTTTAACTAATTTTCTCAGATTCACTTCGCAGTTCAATAAAATGACGAAATGAAATTGCATTCTGAGTGAGCAAAGATTTTTTGATTTTAAAATAGATATTCTTTTCGATGTGCTGATTAATCACCATGACAGACCTCGAAGCCCACTTTTCAGCATGTCCCCTAAATATTGACCCCACACAGATCACTTCCCTCTGCTCCACTAAGAAAATATTGGAGTGGCTAAATCCACAATAAGTAATCACATTGTAAGGGCGATGTCGTTCTTTTTCGTCCATCTTCTTTATTTTTGCACAAGTTTTTTTTTTTTTCAAAGTTCAAACAAATTTTTTGCAAGCTGTTTTTCTCTGAAAACTTTGATGTTTTATTTAAAACAAAATAAATCTATATTCTTTCACAAAATTGTGTACTTAAAATGTTTTTCATTTTAGGTAAAATGCAGTATTTATCATTTTTTATGTTTTAATTGTTTAATTTTTTTTCAACAAGTCAATGAGTAATTAAGTACTTACTCAATTTTGAATTTAGGTACTTGAAAAAATTAATTTAAAATTTCAGTAAATTTGAAGAAAAAAAATTGAAAAAACATTTTTGAAGAAAAATTGGAATTTACTTGAAAAAAAAATAGAAATTACTTAATTAGAAGACAAATGTTGATAAAAATTATTAGAAAAATTCGAATGAGAAGTTAAGTTACCAGTTGGGAGATGAAATAAGAACATTTTGATAGCCAATTTGAGAATGAAATCAATTGACAGTTTTATTGGAAAATGAGAGGGATGATAAACAATTATTTTCCTGAAAAAAAAAATAGTAAAAAAGGTTGGAAAAAATTTAGATAAAAAACTCAGAAATAAACTTGATAAAAAGTTTACTTGAGAAAAAAATTCAAAAGAAAAATTTGAAAAAATATGGTAGAGATTTAGAAGCATTATGATGAGAAAATTTTATGAAAAATCTTTAAAAATCCAAATGAAAATTTAAAAAATAAATTTAATTACAAAATTCATTTTAAAAATTTCAAAAAATGAATTTGAAAAAATATGATGATTAATTGCATTTTGATGTAAAAATCATTGGAAAGTTTGAGTTTGAATGAAAAAATTGAAAAATTAATAAAAAAAAGTTTCAACCTTTAAACGACAAATAGAAAAAAATTAATGAAAAATTTGAGGAAAAATAGGAATAAATTATTTGATGAATGATAAATAATTTTTTCAAGAATTTTTTTTTTCAAAAATTGAATGAAAATTGAAAAATTAAAAAAAATAAAAAACCTGGAAAATTTTTAATATTTTTATTAAATTAAACTTGGTGGAAAAATCTCGATGAAAAATTTGAGAAAATCTTTTATGTAAAATTAGTAAAAATTTGGATTAAAAATCAATTTCGACAAAGTTTACTTTGCAAATGACAAATCAAATACAACCACGACAACGAGTTTTCAAAGAAACAAGAATATGAGATGAATTCTCGTTCGTTCATTTTCGTGATTACTTGTTGTGGATTTAGCCACTCCCAGAAAATATGAACTTAACTGAAATCAATGCTCGTCAAATTTGCAACAATTTTTTTTTTTTCAAAAAGTGAACGTGTGCTGGAAAACACGTGCAAAATAAACAGGGTAATAAGAAGATGTATGTTGTTCATATTTTAGACTTCCGATTTTTTTTAGAGGGATTCCAAAATTGTTTCTTTTTGTGAGAATCTAATTCCCAATCCCCATTTTTGAAAAGTTATCTACATGATGACACTTTGTGAAATTGGAGGAGAGGGAGAGGTCCAATCAAAATTTTTATAATCACCAAAAATTTCAGAAAATTTTTTCGAGGGTCTCTCGATAGCATTTTTGAAGTTTTTTCAAGAAAGTTTTTGAATATTTTCATTCGGCGAAGAAATTTTTAAACGATTTTTTGATTTATTTTTTAAAAAATTTTGACAGAATTTTTGGATTTTTTGAAAGAAATTTTTAAAATTTTTTTCTCCAAAAAATTCAACAAATGTGGACGAGCTGCAAATTTGCAATTTTGGTCGGTAAGCTCCCTTTATTGTTTCAACATTTTTTCACTTAAACCCCTAGCTCCCTCACTTTTTAATAATATAAAAATTCAAGTCGTATCATGCCAAATTAGTAGGGAGGGAAGGGTCTAATCGAAAATTTAGTAATAAAATTTATTTCTAGGGTCTCAATCTACAAATTTTGTTTGACAAAATTCTCAATTGGACCCCTCCCTCAATTTTGAAAAAGTATCTACCTGATGTTATGTGAAATTAGGGGAGAGGAATGGATCCAATCGCATTTTTTATAATACCCAAAATTATTTTGAGAATTTTAATCTACAATTTTTATTTGAAAAATTTTTCAATTAGCCCCTTCCTCCCTCATTCCTCAAATTTTTAATTAGTATCTTCGGAGTGAAATGCAAAATCGGCGGGGAAGGAGGGGTCCAATTGAAAAAATTTTCAAACAAAAGTTGTAGCTTGAAGTACTAGGAATAATTTTGGTGATTACAAAAATTTCAATTGGACCCATCCCTCTCTGCCAATTTTGAATATCAAATATCTATCTATGTATAGTATTGGACTTGGTAAAATTCAACGACGATCCACAACCATGTAAACAAATAAGTATAGGAAACCTTGACAAATCGTCAATCCTGATTGAGTTGAAAATTGGCTCAGCAACACTTATACTTCAGAACCAAGTTTTGAGTTGCCGAACTTAATTTTCCGATTTTCGGCGAATTATTGAAAATGGCAAAAATAGCCCGTTGGAAAATCAATTTAAAGATGAAATTCCTAAATTGGTTTACACACCAAAGTTGACCCTCTGAGTCGATTTTAACAATAAATTGATTTTCAGAATTTCAATCAAAATATACCTACAATTTTTATAAAAAAATGATTTATATTGGACTATTTTTGCCATTTTCAAAAATTTACCAAAAATTGAAAAACCAACTTCGGCTGCTAAAAATTTGGTTCTGTGGTCTGGGTGACATGTTCTTACAGTGAGCTAAATTTCAGCTCAATTGGAGTGGACAAGTTGTCAAGGTTTCCATGTAAAATAATAATAGATTATCACACTTTTGCCATTTTGGAGGGGGGAGGTCTAACACATCGAAGTTGTGCTTCTTCACGAGAAATTATTTTTTTATTTTTTTATTTTTCCCCAAACAAAATTTTAAAAGTAGTGCTTAGTGCCTACTAGTCCCATCTTTGTATCTAAAATTTACATATTTCCACTCGAAATTCAGTTAGGGGGAAAATAGAAAATTTAGATTGATAGGTTGAAACAAAAAAAAAAAAATAATAATAATAATAAAAAAAAAACATGCAAAAGTTTGAAAAGTATGATAATAAATTATTTATAATTTCTATTCAAAATGATGGGATATTGTGGAATCATCCAAAATTAATTTAGAAGAAAAATAAAAAATTGGAAGTTTCTGATGAAATCGAACAAATTGAAATTCCACATCAAAAAAATTTTCCTCAAGTATTCATTTTTTTTTTTTTTTGAAAAATTAGGGACACCCTTGAATATTAATCAAAATTGAATTTGAAGGAAAATAGAAGAACACTGAACTGTATTTCATGAAAATAAATTACCTTATTGGGTTAGAACCAAAAAAAGCAAAAGTTTGAAAATCTGTCAATTTTTTAATTGTTTTGAAAAATGGGGGCGACTAAGCTCCACTTAAAATTGGGTAAGAGAAAAGTAAAAAGTAGAAAATTATTTTACAAAAGAACGAGCAAATTTGAAGGATGAGACCAGAAAAAAAAAACAACATCAAGTACATACGTGTACAATAATATACTTATTTTAGCTTGTACATTTTAGCGTGTTTTTGCACCACCCGTCCATTTTTCGAAAAAAATTAATATAATTTTTTTTTGTTGAAAATGTAATGAGCTTTGATTTTAGTTATTAACATTTTGTAGTTTAAACGCATATTTGAAAAGATTTAAGCGAAAAACAACGATAGCTTCATTTTAAAAGCAAACAAAAAAAATCTATGTAATTTCTTCTATTTTTACGGTCCAATTTTATCGAGCTTCCAGTTCGAATTTTCCAAACGTCAAATAATTTTTTACCCAAAATCAACTAAAATATTTCTTTTTTCAGGTATTAACATTGGTGAAAACTTGCGAACCCGTGAAAGACATGAGAATATGCAGGTTACCCAGAGACTGGTCTCTATTAGCTTTGCAAAATGTACGAACTGGAAAATCGCACTACTTGGTTATTTGCCATTGTCCAGAAACCAGTATACTAGGTTCGTTCGTACTTCAATTTAAAATAAACTTTTTCAAATAATATACCTACACCTAGTACAATCATCTGTAAGTAGATATACAGAAATGATCATCCATGATTATGCAATTTTTTCCCTTCGAATAACACTCGTCGATCAGATACAAAATTTACCTAAGTAGATAAGATTCACACTTACGTACACATGCTGAGTATTTGTTATCTCGTTGACTTTGCTATTTTCTTGGCGTGTTTTCTTTCTTCTAGAGGGACCAACAACTCATGATCAACCTACTTATGCCAGTGTTCCTGGAATCAAAGTTTACGGAATGGTTTGCGTTAGTAAATCAGATATTTTACTCGGAGAGCTCAATAAAAGGAAAGCTAAATTTCTCAAGCAAGATCATCGGATGGCTTCGTTAAAAGGTATATATGAATTTAACAATGAAAATTAAACAATGCCATATCTCGTAATAATATAGGGACATAACATTTCATATTCGTTAATTTTTGTTTTATAGAGAGTGAAAAATTTCCATCTTTTCCATATTACAAAATTAAGCCCTTACTGAAGTACGTACTTGATTAAAATCACTTCGAATTCGTCGAGGAATAATCTATTTTAATTTTTATTTATTTCGTAGTAATAATTTAGTAATTTATTATTATTTATTAGGTACCTTTTTCTTCTTTAATTTTTTTTTTTTCAAACATAGGTAGGTATGTTTTTTTTTTACGTAAATACAAATAGGTAATTTATTTTGTAAATTATTTCCCAAAGCTTTAGTATTAGTATTTATATTTTTTATATTTATTTTCTTCTTTTCCCTTTTCATTTTTGTGCATTTATACGTAAAATGTATTTTTGTTGATTAATTAATTAATTTAATTTGTTAGTAAAATTACGTGAAATTTTTTAAAATAACTTTATATTTAAAAGAAATGGCCTATTATTTGTGAGGAAACACATTCTGTAGAATGAATCATTGAATTGTATTTTAAAATGCCGCCAAAACTAGGATTAGGCAACTTAGCATACGTATTTACGTACTCACGAGACTCGAGTGTATAATCCAAGAAATGAAGGCTCAACTGAACCGATTCGCAATACGGTTTCCTCCATTATTTGAAAACTTTCATTAGGTATTATTATTTTGTTGAAAATCATTCGCCATTATTTTTTACATAATTTGTAAGAATTTACTTTAGTTGGTAAAGTTTTTATTATAATGACTTTTTTTGGTTCCTTTGAATAGTGAAATTTTTTAAGACTATAGCAAGTCCCACTGGTCAATTAAACCGTTATTTTTATGACGTTGGTATGTTGTATTTTACTTGGAGGGGGTTCAAAAATAAATTATTTGATACCGACGATGTTTTTTTATTTTTTATTTTATCGTGTTTTTAAATAATTTCCAGCTTATCGATGAAATTTTTTCAAATCAAAATAGCCTTAGTTCGATGTTGTTATTTTTTTTCATCAGGATAAGTATTTCATTTTTCTTATTTGGGCGATAAAAGAAATTTGAATTTTGAAAGAAAAAACTAAAAAAGTCAAATGAATAATTTTTTGTGTTATTTTTTTCAAAATTCTATTCTAAAATTTTTCCCATATTTGAAATGTGTTCATTAATCAGGATATTTTATTTTTTTGATTTAAAGTAAAATTGATTAATTTTCAAGAAAATTTTTTTTTTTTTAAATTTGTGATTTTTTTCCTTCAAAATTCGTTCCTCAACATTCTTTTAACATTTGATTTTTTTTTCATTATCAGGATATTTTATTTCTCTTATTCAAACTAAATTTTAAATTTTAAAGAAAAAAAGTCAAAAGAAGCATTTTTTGACATTTTATTTTCAAACATTTTATTCTTAATTTTTTTCCACAGTTTTTCCTTCAAGGGAATAATTTAAGAAATTAGATCGTGAATTAGGTACTCTCATAAATTCGTGGTCTGACTTGAACATCTCAAACATACACACGTCATCGTCATAAATAAAATTACCAACTCGAAATTATCAACACCTCTCCGGAAAAAATGGCGTCAGCCTCAATCTCACTCGCTTAAACGATTCGTCGAATTGAATTAACCAATTTCTCATTCGTTTTGTTTTTCCCATCCGAGTGTTTTTACGTACGATGTTAACGAAAGAAAAAAACAACAAAAAAATCAAGGAAATACGCTTAATGAAGGAGGCGTTTCTGGTATAAATCTCGGCGACGATGATGTATTTCCACCATTTTGAAAATCTTATTATAAATAAATTCGTGTTGGCGTTGGTTGCCATCGCCATTGTATGAATAGATCGAGTTATCGTTTAATAATAATATAACGAAATTCATGACCGAGGAAAAGGTGAATTTGATCGGTTTATGGAATGAGACAATCGAGAAGATTTGAGGTATTGTTATTTCGATTCCTTTCTTGAATTTTTTGATGGCATTGACCTTTATGATTTTGAACTATTATTCGAGTTATTGGCAATTTTATATTCGGAGCTAGTTTTAAAACTGGAAAAATATTTTATACATACCTACACGAAATTTTTTGGAGAAAAGTGATTGAGAAGGGCATATACATATAAATTTAACAGAAATTTTTATTTATTGTATACCTATTGGAAATTCCATCGTTTTGAATTGTATTTTTGAATGTTCACATTAATATTAGTGATTTTGTGAAATTTTATTCTTTATTTTAAATTGAATATTTATTCGTGAGATCGCAGGGTGTCTAAATTAATTTATCTTTGAAAATTCATGACTTTTTCATCACCTTTTCATGAACAATATTTCAACATTCCCAGGAGGCCTCCTTCCAGCATAAGTGTTACTTGGAATATAGGGGAAGGGGTGGCAAAAAAAATCCCTAATTTTTTCTTTATATTTTGTGGTAAATAGCTATTAAAAAAATTATTGAGGGAGGGGCGAATGTCCCTTGAACTCCTTAAGTTATGCATGTGCCCTCCAAGACCCTTTTTTGTGCCAAAAAAAAAATATATTTAAAAAAAAAGTTAAATGTATACTTACAATTTTCAAGGGTGTAACATTCGATTTTTTCCCTAAAAGGTGGATTCTTGAAATTGTTTTCATGTTGTAATATGAGAATAATCTTTTTCCTGGAAATGAAACGAAAAATTTCCACGCAAAAAATTCTCCTAAAAAATTTTTAACAACTTTTTTCTGTCTTTTTTTTCATCCCAAAGTTTAAAAATATTGTATTTATTTACTTTACTATCAAAGAAAAAAAAATTGATCCCAAAAAATTGAAATTTTTTTATTTCAGAAGAATTTTTAAAATTATTGTTCGAAAAAATCTGAGTTTTTTTTTCAAAAATGGAACGAATTTTTTTCTTCGCAAAGAAAAAATTAAAAATACTTTTCCACAGAAATTTTAAAATATATCTTCACATAACAAAATTTTATAACATTTTTTCACCAAAAAAAAATAAGATTTTTTAAAATATTTTTATCCCAAAAAATTCTAAAATTTTTTCCTTTGAAGAAATTTCCATTCCAGAAGATTTGAGATTTCTCCATTTCAAAAAAAAAAAAAAAAAAAAAAAATTGAGTAATTTTTTTTATTTTAAAAAATATTTTTAAAATTTTTAAACCAAAAAATTCGTTTTTAACTTTTTTTATTCCCAAAAAATGCGAAATTTTCTCCAAAAAACAGAGACCCTTTCCATTCTTTAGAAAATTGAAAAAAAATCCAAAAAATTGAGATTTTATACCCTAGAGTTCGAAAAATATTTTTACTTCAAAACAATTCAATTCCAAAACGATAAAATTCAGATTTTCGATTTTAAAAAATGAGAATTTTTTCGCGAAAGTTAAAAAAATATTTTTACTTCAAAAAAATTGAGATTTTTTTTAACGCCTTGTACAGCAAATATAACATATACCTAAGGCTAGTGGCGTGAAAACGTTTTTTATTCCAAAACAATTTTTTAAATTTTTTGTATCAAAAAAATAAAAAATACATTTTTTTTTCATTCTACAAAAGTCTTTTTTATTCCAAGAAATGAGGATTTTCCCAAAAAAATAGAGATAACTATCCCCTCGAAAAAAAATTCTTCAAGAAAATTAATTTTCTTCTTCAAAAAAATCACAATTATATAGGTATTTTTTTTTTTTTTTTTTTTTTTTGAGAAAATGCAACAGTTTGAAAAATTTTACTTTTAAGCAAATTTGTAATTTTGCTCGGGTTATTACATCAAAAATTCATGACTTTTTATGACGTATTGATTTTTTTATGATTTGATGACTTTCATGACCCTTAGACACCCTGTAGGTTTTCAAATATAAGTAAACTTTCGAAATTTACTTCAGCTCATTAACAATTTTACAAATTCTAATAATTTTAAATTTTTTTCATGGAAAACATCAACACTGTAAATTAAAATTTGATTATCATGGAAAGCATCAACATTTTGAATAAAAATTTGACCAATGTCTCTTACATTAGAAAAAAATTATAAAATCAAATGACTTAATTCTTATAGCAATTCAAGTGTTTCCAGACGAACAAAATTTTGAACTTATCAAAGCTTATTATCCACTCGTAAATTATTTTTCTTCAATATCGATAAAAATTGTTAGGCAGGTAAAAATTGACACAAAAAAGCGCCAATTTTTTCATTCCCTCCGCAAACAAAGGCAACGCTAACCCTAACAAAAATAATTAGACCTATCCACCCGAGTACCTAGAACCTACTCCTACAATACATTTTTAGCCATTTTCCAGCACCACCTATATCCATTAATTAACTCTAGCTGTCCGTTTTGTCCGTACATACGCACACGTACCTATGCTCGACATCCTGTAAGTAACTTTGGCGTACCTAGAATTTTAAACAGCTAATTCAAATTACTTCCACCCAAAGTCGAAGAATTTTCCGCCATCTGGTACGTCCAGCTCCGCAGTCCATTTGCAGATGGCCCATAACCAAGAAACCCTTCCGGAAGTTTGTCTGTTCCAGTCGATGGTTTCTTATAGACAGGACTTTATGTACTTCAATTATTTTCCATAATAAAGAAGATTTCAGCAGGGTACTTGCGGCCGCAGCTATAGCCATCACCATCAGTCGGTAATTAATGACGGACTCCTTTCCGAAGTCTGTCTATTTTCAATGCTGCTGAGCTGGCGGAAAAATATGGGCTGTTTTTGAGAACTCAGCCCAGCGTGGCAAAATCCTATATGTTTGTAGGTGCATTTCTTATACACAATCTAAACCGCACACAGAGGTAGGTATCTGTGCTGGACCATGTCAATTTTACCATAATACAAGGTACACGTACAGATATTATGGTATCTACTAAGTATATAAAATGTATTGATAATCGAGTTAGTTACTCGTATCTATTTTTAATTACCTATGCTTTTTTTTTTGTTTATAATTACATGTAGTAGAGATTTCGCAAATGACAATCACTCCATGTTAAACAGACTGCTTAATGACATGATAAAAACTCGCCGCTGTATTCTGTTTACATTTCCGTAAATAGTTATTAACTCTCGACAACGTACACCGACTCGGTATTACTCGTGTTATCGTCTTAATGAAAATTTTCATGTCACAAGACAACTCATTAATGATTGTAATTACCTACTCGCGGTTACTTTGCCAACTTCAAAATGGCCACCGACTTATAGAAATTCTACTGCTGAGCTTGGAGGTGGAATTTTTTACACGTGTAGGTAATTCTGTTTTGTCGATGTTTACGTAGTAATGAGAGACTTAGTTTTGTAATTACATCAGTATTCATTTGTTGCCATAAATGAGGCTAACTTTACTTCGTGCAATTTGATCAAAATAGCCACCAAGTTCAAAAAAAAAAATTCACAAATTATTTTAAATCAAAATTGTAATTCGAGTAGGTATAAGTAGGTATCATTTTTCAAATTCTTGAAATCTCTATTTTATAAGTAGAAGAGAGGGAAATTGCCCCTTCAATATATTTTTTTTTTGAAATAATATTATAATAATTATTATTTTTCTAAATTTTCCCCCAGGACAAAATTTCAAAATCCTTTTTAAATTTTGTTTCAACACAAATTTTTTGAAATTTTTATCAAAACCAAATTTCCACAATATTTTTTGATGTTGTACAGTGCACACCAATTCCTGAGTGAATTTCAAAATTTTTGAAGGCGAAGATTTAAAAAAATATTTTTCATCATACCTACCTCTCAGAATGGACCCGAATAGTTGATGAGAAATTTTATTTTTTGGAAATTTTTCCAAAGAAATTGCATTTTGGGAAAATGTGAAATTCCCCATGCAAAAATGATTTTTTTTCAAAAATGGGAATAATTGAAAAGTCATAATTTGTTTCACCATAACCTCTCAGAATGGACCCGAATAATGAGAAAATATATTTTTTGACAGTTTTTCATGAATTTGATATGTAATTGAGAAAATATAAATTCGCCATTCAAAAATTAATTTTTTTCAAAAATGGGAATAATTGAAAAATTCAAAAAATTTACGTCAGAACCTCTCAGAATGGACCCAAATAATGAGAAAAAATTTTAATTGGGCAATTTTTTCAAATACATCCAATTTTAGGAAAATTTGAATTTCACCATGTAATAAGTACCATTATTTTGGTACTTATTACATGGCCAATTTTTTCAAAAATGGGAATAATTGAAAAATTCAGAATTTTTTCATCCTAACCTCTCAGAGTGAAACCCTAATGATGAGAAAAATTTTTTTTGTTAATTTTTCCAATAAAACTGAATTTTTGGAAAATGTAAAGTTGCCCATTGCAAAACGATTTTTTTCAGAGATCGAAATATTTGAAAAATTTCAAATTCTTACATCAGAACCTTTCAGAATGGACCCGAATAACGAGAAAATTTTTTATTTGAGCAATTTCTTCAAATACATTCAATTTTAGGAAAATTTGAATTTCACCATGTAATAAGTACCATTTGGTACTATTAGGTACATGGCCAATTTTTTTCAAAAATGGGAATAATTTAAAAATTTAGACTTTTTTCATCATTCCTCTTAGAGTGAACCCGAATGATAAGAAAAAAATTATTTTGACAATTTTCCCAATAAAATTGAATTTTAAGAAAATTTGAAATCGCGCATTGCAAAATGAATTTTTTCAAAAATGCGAATAATTGAAAAATTCAGAGTTTTTTCATCAAAACCTTTCAGAATGGATCCGCATAATGAGAAATTTTTTTTTTGTAAATTTTTCCAATAAAATTGGATTTTGGGAAAATGTGAAGTTGCCCATTGCAATAAAACATTTTTTTTCAAAGATTGGAATTAGTGAAATATTAAAAATTTTTACGTTAGAAAGTCTCAGAATGGACCCGAATAATAAGAAAAAAAATTTTTCAACAATTTTTTCAAAGAAATTAAACATGTGAAATTTGCCATGCAAAAAGCTCCGAGAAAAAGCCGGATCTTTTTACATGGCAAAAATGAATTTTTTCCAAAAATGCGATTAATTGAAAAATTAAGAATTTTTTCATCCTAACCTCTCAGAGTGAACCCGAATGATGAGAAAATTGTTTTTTGACAATTTTCCCAATAAAATTGAATTTTGGGAAAATGTATAAAGTTGCCCATTGCAAAACAATTTTTTTTTCAAAGATTGGAATATTTGAAAAATTTCAAATTTTTACGTCAGAACCTCTCAGAATGGACCCGAATAATGAGAAAAATTTTATTTGAGCAATGTTTTTAAATACATCCAATTTTAGGAAAATTTGAATTTCATCATGTAGGTAATAAGCACCATTTGGTACTTCTTACATGGCCAATTTTTTCAAAAATGGAAATAATTGAAAAGTCATAAATTTTTTCACCATAACCTCTCAGAATGGACCCGAATAATGAGAAAAAATTTTTTTTGACAGTTTTTCCAATGAAATTGAATTTTGGGAAAATAATGAATTCCTAATGCAAAAATGAATTTTCAAAAAATGGGAATAATTGAAAAATTGAAAAAATTTTCGTCAGAACCTCTCAGAATGAACTCAAATTACGAGAGATTTTTTTTTTGGCAATTTTCCAAAGAAATTGAATTTTGGGAAAATTTGAAATTCCCCATGTGCTTAATAAGTACCAATGGAAGGTCTAGGTAACTCCCAATTTCAAGGCTAGTAGGAGCTACTTGAAATTTATTTAGGAGCAAAATAAGAAACAGGCAATTGTTTTCTAATTTGCGTTGTTTTAAAAAAGTTTGCTTCAATTTGAAATTGAATCAAAAAAAGGAACAACTTAGAATTAGAAATTGGAATACTTTTTGGAAAAACTGGGACGTTCCAAAGCACCATTTAAAATTAGGTTTAGAAAAAATTAAAAAATTAGTGTTAATCTCATGAAAAGGAACTGATGTGTTTCAACCAAAAAAAGGGCAAGAGTTTGAAAATTTGTCAGATTCTTAATTTTTTAAAGTAATGTAGGGCGAGCGATTAGGCATAGTTCAAAACTAAATTAGGAGAAAAATGAAAACGAACATCTTTAGGTAGATAAAAAGAAATAAATAAAAAATCGAATGTTCAAAATAAGGACTACCCTATAGCAAACATACTCGACTCTATATGAGAACAATGTTCCAAGACCATTTGATATGTCCTCATGTTTTGCAGAAACTAGATTTCTGGGAATAACGATTGCCAACGGGTAAAATTCACTTAGAAGAATTAAGTCAGACTCTTGGTAACGATCCTTGACTTTTTCAACTATTGCGGTGCAATTTGTCGAATGGTATTCATTTCACTGACAATTTTCATTTCTGCACTGGAATCTGTTTTATGGGATTACCTTTTTTTCGATTTAGCACGAGATTCCAATGAATTTCGAACATGTTATACCCAAGCCAGGTGACAAATTATAAATATTCTACAATCGCGTAACATGATTTTATATGTACTTGTATGCCATGCTTGGCCGAGATTATGGTCACCTTCGATTACATTCTTAATATATTCATCGTTAACAAGCGACTCGATGCAATGAGACATCCTGTTCAGCGTCCATATCAGCATACATTACTATTTGATGCAGCCCACTTCCTGCTCATGGAACTGTATCCTTTCCAGAGACTGACTCGAGTTAAGGTACCTTTGGTATGGTTGATTGATGACCGACTTAACTATCTAATGCAGGTAGTTGCGCGACTCACTCCCAGGTGAACTGTCATCAGGCTTCATTGGACTATGGAATTTTGGAGGAGGAATCACAAATTGACAATAGGTGCTGAAATTTCAATTTTTGTTTTGGCCAGACTACACCATCAGTTGAAGAGTGGCAAGTATTTGCAGGATAAGTCCAGAGATCATCTTCCAAGTGTTAACAGTATAAGTCAAAATCAGCTGGTCTCTTAGCATATTATTATAGAGAAACACATTGCACTTGCTTTGTCATTTCTCTCCTTGCCTTTGATCTCTTGACTTATAACGCTTGGAGAAGGTTTCCACCAATAATGGTAGAAGTCAAAAGAACGAAGCCACAGGAGAAAATGACTAGGCCAGAGTAATGTGTTTCGATGTGTACAGAACTGACAAGGGAACCTCGCCAACTCGCCACCTCCGATTCAGCTGAAATTTGGCTCACTGAAAGAGCATGGCACCCAGACCTCACCACCAAATTTTTTGCTTCCGAAGTTGATTTTTCGATTTTTGGCGAATTTTTATATCGATTGACATAGTTGAATCCAAAATCCGAGGTGACGAGTTCGCACGTATTTTTTTTAACAACTCAAAAATTCTGCATTATTTAAAATTTTGTTCAAAAAATTAATTTCTCCAGCATATCACCCGAAACTTCGTCTACCTCCTACAGTCGACCCCCCCCCCCCCCCCCCCCCGGTGTCGATTGGCACCATTTTCGAAGCGATCTGGAGCCTCCAGAAAATGTTGACTTTTGCCATCTGGAAAGTTTTCAGTGTGCTGGAGAAAAGTCATCTTTTTCTGGAGGCTCTCGAAAAATCAACTTCGGCAGCTAAACATTTGGTTGTGAGGTCTGGGTGGCACGCTTTTTCAGTGAGCCAAATTTCAGCTCAATCGGAGGTGACGAGTTGGCGAGGTTCCCTTGTGAGTAGATTTTGACTTATGCTGTTAATACTAGAGAGGTGATCTGGACCAGAGATGCAGATCCTTTGCCCAGATTGGATCTGCAAAAGATTCAAATCAGATCTCTTCCAAAATTAAGGGATCTGTTCTAGATCAGATCCAAAATTTTGGGTCATTGGATCTTTTGATTGAATTTCCAAATTTTTAGGATCCAAATCAAGCCGGACAGTCAAAAGTTTTTAGGGTTTCTTGGCTTCATTTACGGTATACTTTTCATTCATTTCACAGATTGAATTTTGAAAAATTGAAAACAGATGAAAAATAATCAATTCACTGAGAAAAATATGATGAATAGTAGAAATTTTTTTTTCTGGATCTGGATCTGTTTTCTTTAAGTAAAATGTAATGAACGAAATTTTAGGAATGAAAAGACAAATTATTTCATCTGTTCCATAGCTCAATCAGTATCAGAATGTTTAATTTATTTTCATTTTCAAAACTTTACAATTAAATCAAACCGTAGAGAAACATAGCCGCGTATTTTTATTTGACTAAAAACATTCCTTCTAAAGGTTTTTTCAAAAATTTAAGGATCTAAAGCTCCAGATCCGGTTCTTTTCAAAATTAAAGGTTAGATCAGATCCATTTCCATATTTTTAGATCTTTGGATATTTGGATCCAATTTTCAAATTTTAGGATCCGGATCTGCCCCACTCTGATCCAGGGATGCGAGAACAAGGATTTTTGGTCTCGGCGTCTTGATCTTTTTGTCTTTTCATGAAACTCATTTCCGTCTTTCCATCTCGTTCTTTCAGTCTTATTTCGTTCTGTCTTTCGTTCTTTTTAAAAAATTTTGTGTTTCTGTCCCGTTTTCTCGTATTTTCCGTCTCGCTTTACCGAAGTGCTGTCTTTCGTTCTGTCTTCTGTCTTTTCGGTTTTTTCGCTATAGTTATGATAAAATGCCTAAAAAAATGATGAATTTTGGGGTTCACTTTGTTCCTGTAATATTTTTAAAAAATCAGATGAATTGATATTTTGACTAAATTTTTGTGGGAAATTAATCATATTGATTTGGGTAGAATTGCAATAGGCATGGAGGATGATGAGTGGCGGCATCTAGTTTTCTATTTTTCTTTGCAATTTTGACTTTTTACAGCAGAAAAACAGAAAAAATGAAAGACAGAAGACAGACGGGTTGAAAAATTTCTGTTTTTGTTCTTCAAGAGTCAAATTTTTCAATGCTCTTTCGTTCTGTGTCTCTTTAAAAATCATGCTGAGAGCAGGTTCTTTCTTTTTATGATCCTCGTTCCTGTTCTTCAAAAAATCCCTGTCTTTTGTTCTTTTCGTCTTGTTCTTCGTTCTGTCTCCGCATCCTTGCTCTGATCTGGACTTATCCAGTGAATTGCCACTCTTCAGTTGTTGAGAATTTCAAAAGAGATAGAAGATTCTCGACAAATGCCGCAGGGATAGTAGGTATTTCACAGAGTTGTTAGGTACATCGTGCACGTGGTGCAACTTTGGCACGAGTCGAGCTATATAGTTTGGAAATACTCGGCTAGGTATAGTTTGGAGTGGATTTTTATTCAATTAGAAAAGTTTCGAAGTAGGCGAAATGGTATAATATGCATTATGGGTACATGTTGTCGAGTACTTATACTGTTTGTGCTGCGGTGGTGATGGCGCAGAGGGCAGAGCGTACGGCAGGGCAGGCCAGCGCACAGCACAGCACAGAGCGAAGTTCACGAAGCGTGCAGAACATTATTGCGTTAATCGTTAATATAGCTGAAATAATGATAATTACTGAAAACGTCGGTGTAGGCGGTAACGCTGGTTTTTCTTATTATAGTGTAACCCGTATTTTCTGAGTTGGCGCAAGACGGTCGCGAGCGAGTAAAGATGTATTAACTGATAGAGAAGAGCCTCGGCAATACTAAAACAACACAATAAGATGCTACCTTCGCCGCCACCGTCGCTGGCGTGCGCCGCTGTCTTTCGTCTTTCGTTTGTTCAGCGACCCGTATTTCCCTTTTTATGTAAATCAACCACCCGTAAAGTTCTTCGTCCACTTTTTACTCTATACTATACATACTCTCTGCGGCATCGGGCTCGGGCATAGGTACTCTGTTACCAACTCCTTCGCCCCATCGCAGCGTACGTACCTTTACCTTACTACGAGTACTATTGCCTACTATTTTAAGCCCTATTACCACCTGCTATAACAGCGTTGCGTGGCATCACTTCAACATACCACCAACTCCGTCCTCAGCGACGAAAATTAATGAAAACTTGAAAAACCTCGCCCTGCCCGCCTTCTCTACGACCAAGTAACTACTCGCGTAGTTGACATTCGTGCTGCCACTGCCAGTATCGTATTTTTCCTCTTTATTTCTTATTTCGTTTTGTTTGTCTCATTTTTTCCGGTCCGTCTTCTTCTTGGCTGGTGAAAAAATTGGAAACAAAAGTCTACGCTGGATTGCTGGGTTTACCCTCGCTAATATGCTACCATCCATAGTCTGTATGTAAGTACGCATGTCTTGTGCCGGCGGTAATTACCGGACACGCTTTCCGGTCATCGGCAGACGCAGACGCTGCGCTGAAGCACGACAGTTCCGAAGTGTAGGGTAGAGTACCCGTTTATGGCCACCTTAAGACATTTTTCATTTTCTCATTCTCATGGCGAATTGTAAAATGAAGTTATTTGAACTTTGATGATGTTTTCTGTATAATTGAACATTCTATTTTCGATCTGAATAGTTAGTATATTCATAAAGTCATCATAATAATTATTTATTTAAATTCAAAAAAAAAAGTCAAAAATCCCCTAAAGTAGCCACCATGCTTCCAGCAATGGCCACGGCTGTTACCATTTTTGGCAATCCATTGAAATTGTGAATGCTTTTGTAAAATAACTCTATTCAAGTAATTTATGATATATTAATACTCTTTTTAATAAAATTAAAAAAAAAAAAAAATAATAAAACAGTTTTTTGCACATTTTAACACTTATTCAATTCAAAAATCTCTCTCAAGTTTTTAACCATACCTAGTGGCAAAAAGGACACTATTTCAAAAAGGAATAATCGCATTTAAAGAACCTTTTGTTTTCACTGTGCCATTGTTTCTGGGTCCATTTTCCACCAACAATGCATTTATCACATTTTTATCTTCGAAAAAAAAAGCTACCACAATGTAGACAAGGTTCTTGTAAACGAAAAATGCTGCAAGTTTATGTACTTACAGTGGGTACTCAAAATAACATGTAGGCTACATTTTATGTCTAGTTTTTCACCATCTTTCTCAGAATGTAGTTTTGATTTTTTATTTCCAGATGGTGTAGGCCTATTTTCAGTGGTTTTAGATGCTTTAGGAGTCTTGGTAGAACTTGCAGAATTGCAGATACTACATTAGCTTTAATAGATGGCGCTTTTTTAGCGCTAGACAACATTTTAAAGTCTAAAACAGTTTGTTTTTGAACTACCCATTGTTTGATCGTGAATGATAACCGATGGCAAAGGAATCTTCTTCTTTTTTCAAGTAGTTGTTGAATTTTGTGAACCATTGCATAATTCACGTAAGGCGAGCGAAATTCGTTTTTTAGGTTTCACAAGAACTCGTGACTTTTTTTTCTTTGCTGGGGTATTTTTGTTTTCAAATTAAAGTTTTAGATCAAGATCCTAAATAAAATTTTGTTATTATAAAAATTTCTATAGGATCCCTCCCTCTCCTCTAATTTCACATAGCATATAGGTAAATATTTATATTATTTCAAAATTGAGGGAGATGTCCAATTAAAAAAAATTTCAAACAAAATTTGTGGATTGAGGTCCTAGAAATAATTTTGGTTATAACAAAATTTGAGATTTGACCCATCCCTGAATAAAAACTATCAAAATATTGATGGGATTATGAATAGAATAACAAATAATTAAGGTGACCAAAAATGGAAGCGGCTCGTTCCATTTTTGGCCATGATGTGGCCAAAAATAAAAAATTGCAATTTTCAGAGTTCCTAATTCGGCCATTTAAATAAATGCGAGAAAAAATCATTTATTTACCAATTTTATATTCATTTCTGATAGATAAATCACTGATCTTTAAAAAATTACTTACTTGCCTCTACTTTATGATTATTAGGACTGCTATTCCATCATTACACAGACCCCATCAAACGATCTTTTTTGCAAGCAAACTTTAACTTCATTCATTTTTGGCACAAGAAATTAGAGTTAAAAATACTTAACCACATATTTTCTTTCCAAATTATATAATATTGGTTGAAGAAGTGCATTCACTTTCAATTTAAAAAAACCCCAACTGATTTCATCCATTTTTTCTTTTCAAATATAAGTTTAATGCTAAAGGTGGCCAAAGATGGACAGGTGGCACAATTTCTTCAAGATATTCCATTGCTGCGGTGGTGTGCCTGTGCATGGCAGTCGAGAGAAGAGAATGCAGATCTACATAATATATACATTTTAACGCCGATCAACGCGGCTTATTATTTCAGCGAGTGATTTCATCAGCAACAGCAATAGAACAAACGAAATATCTGCTCGATTGCGAAACTCGATACCGAGAAAACACCTCTCGTTATGTAAACGAACGGCGTGGCGCGTCGCAACGCGAATTATTTATTCTGAGAGATGGTTACATGATTAGGATGTAAACATCACGCCATGGGTGACTTACTTTTCTCAATACCCGATACGAGAGGATTTATTCGCTCTCGAAACTCATCCAGTGCTTCGTCTGTAGCTGTACTCAGAAAAGTTATATACAGAATGCCAGAGGGAGTTTGTGACAGGAGATTGCAGAGAATTTGCTAAATCTTTCAGAAAATGATTTTTCAAAGCCCTTGATTATTGAGAAGAGCAGGATGCGAACCAGAAAATTAAAAAAAAAAAAGTGAAAAACTCGAACGCTGCATGTGCACTTTGGATGCATTAATTTTTCTTAAAAATCAAAATGATCGCATTCAATGGAAATTTCTAGCAATCTTTCAGCTGAAAGAGAAACAAATTATTTCTTCCATAGAAAAAGAAGTTCATCTGTAGAGAAAATCGTCTCTAAATTTCTTGTTTCAATTTTACAGATTTTAATTCTTTGAATCTCAAATTTTGTGTCAATGAAAAGAATATTCCTTGAATTCTTGAATGAAAAAATAATTTTTTTTTTCAGTTTTAAGTGAAAAAAATTTTTTGTTTTGGAACTTTTTTTTTCTCTTCATTTCTTTGGAGTAAAAATCACTTCATTTTAATGCAGATTATTTTTCTTTTGATTTCAGAAATGAACCTTCTACTTTGAGAGAAAGGCCTTTTCTTGGAGAAAAATTCATACATTTTTTTTTGAAATAACATTTTTTCAACTGTTTTATACCTAATGAAAAAATTCTTACCTATTAGGTATTATAGTTTTTTTTTTTTGTTTTTTTTTGAAAAAATAAAAAATACTCAGGTATAGGTACTTGATAACATAGTTCTGTTTTTTGTCTAAAAATTGAAAAACGTTCAATTTTTGAGAAAAAAAATGTTAATTTTTTTTAGTAAAAAATTGTTTGAAATGTTGAGTTTATTAAAAAAAAAAAATTAAAAAAAAAAATGTCTTCCTTTTTTCGGAGGAATAAACCTTTTACTTCAGAAATGAAAATACCTATTTAGGTTTACGAAGAAAACTCCCTGCATTTTTCGAAATAAAAAACTTTTTCAACTTTTTGCAGTAAAAAGACTAATCATTTTTTGAAAAAAAAAAAATTTCAAAGAAAAAAATCTCAATTTTTTTGAGAAAAAAAATCTTTAAAATCTTTGAAATACCTATAGAGTAAAAATTGTCTGCTCAGACCCTTGGGGAAAATCCGGGCTCGGTACAAGTGCACTTTTCGCACCCCCCCCCCCCCGACCATCACTGAATGTAATCAAGAATGCGCATTTTGATAGATATTGAAGTTTGCAGATTACACACTTTGTCTGAAAAGCCAACCTCAAGAACAGAAGAAACTCTTCTAGAAGTACTTGTTCACGAAAGTGCAACCATCCAAAAATTTTTACAAAACATCAACATTAGAATTTCGCAGTACCGTTAAGATTAAAAATTTTCAGGGTTGCTTCACTCAAACATATTCGTATAATATCATGTGCATATTCATGTTATACTTAGGTAACCTTATTTCGTTTGCGTGTATTCTTCATCTCTACGGTCAAGTACCGCTATGGTCATCGACTTTCAACAAAATTCATAAACAGGGTTGGCTAAATTGTATATTCCATAGAGCGCACGCAGTACTTAGGTATTTATTTTTCAATTAAGTATACACCTGAAACCAAAAAGGTTTGAATTCGTACTTTTTGAATGGTTTAAAAAAAAATATGGTTCTGAGCAAAAATCTGAAAATGTTGAGTGATGAAGATCATCGGAAGTTGCTACGCCATTTAATTAGTTGTGAGGAGATTTTTTTTTGATTTATAAAGGAATTTTTTCCATTTCTAAAGAATACTTTTACAATTCTAAAAGGGTTCAAAATTCCCTGACAGATTTTTTTCCTTCAAATCTGGAAAAAGGTTTTCTAGTTCCTAGAAAATTTTTCTCAAAACTAAACATTTATTTTTCATGTTCCCGAGAAAAATTTTCAAATTCTACATGAAAAGTTTTTTAATTCCTGAGAATAAAAACAAAGAATTTAATCTTTCTAAATAAGTAAATCTTTGAAAATATTTTTTTCAAATATTGAAAATCATTTCTTTCGATGTTTGAGAGTAGGTAAATGTAGGCGTTATATAACATTTTTTATTTTTTCAACCCATTTTTTCACTTCAAAACAATTGAGATACTTTCTATTCTCAGAAAACTGTAAAATTTTCAATTCCAAAAACAATGAGTTCTTTTTTATTCCAAGAAATTTGAAAATTTTTTCACTTCCAAAAATAAAGTCTTTTCTCAAATAAATTCAGATGTTTTTTTTTTTTTTTTTTTTTTTCTGAAAAAATACAAAGATTGAATATGAGTCAAGAAAATATATATCAGTTATTGGAGGAAAAAACCTAGATTTTTTTCACCTGTTTGTCAACTTCAAAAAATTGATTTTTTTTCAGATGTTGCTCATTTCACTTAGTCAGCCATGTTTCTCAAAATTTAAAATAAAAAAAAAACTAAATTGATCAAAAAATAATTAAATTTAAAAAAAAATTTCAGCATAGATACAGGAAACAAAAATGTCATTTTTAAACTGTTTTTGATATTTACAATTTTTTTCGGAGATAATTTTCAATTGAAATTTCTTTTCTACTTAAAGAATTTTTTACCAAAAGAGGCATCATTTTAAAAATTAAGTGGATAAAAACAATAGGTATGAATTTTTTCGAAAAAATCTGTCGAAATTGAAAAAATATTATGAAAGACGGTAGCTTACATAATTTTTGTTAATTATCAATTGTTTCTTAAAATTCCAAGATGAATAAATTGTGCAAAAAAAAAATGGAAAAGTTTATCATTCAGAAGGAATTCTCCTAGAAAATAAAAATCTGAGAAAATATTGAGTAGGTAGGCATGCAAAGAAAAATTCTCGAAAAATTGAAATTAAGCATTGACATTTTAGCTGATTTTTCAATTCTCTTCTAATAAAAAATTCATCAAAAAAATATTGAAAAATAATTATTTAGAACAAAAAACAAAACCAAGATATGATAGTGTTAAAAAATAATACGAAAAATATGCCTAATTCAAACAAAAAAAAATCTGAAGAAAAATATACACGAAAAAAGTATACCAAAATTGTCACGGGACATTAAAAAAAAATTGGATAGAAAAAAATAGATTCACGGTGTACTTTTTTTCATCAAAAATCGTCACTTTTTCACTACTATTTTCACTACCTACCATCCACAAAATTTTCAGACCCCTTCCGAGAAAATTCGGAACCCTCTGAAAAAAAAAGGATCCGAATTTAAATTAAGTTTTTCTTTCAATTTTCTGAAGGAAACTTTGAAAAAAAAACTTCCATGCAGAAAAAAGCTTTGGGTTTTCTGAGAAAAGTAATGCTTACTTTCAGAGACATTTTTTAAAAAATCTCTCAATTTTTTTTCAAAGAAATCCTTCAATCTTTTCGGAGAAAATAATTTCAATTTTTCAAGGAAAAAACACTCAAAATGTTTTTGGTAAAAAAAATTCACAAATTATCTTGAAGATTAAAATCTGAATTATTTCAATGGAAAAAAAAACTAAATTTTTTGAAGTAAAAATATTTTTCCGCTAATTTTAGAAGGAAAAATTTTCTCGATTCTTTTGGAGGAAAAATTTCGAATGCACATGAGATGACATGGTATCTACAGGATTTTTTCTCTCCAAAAATCACTACTTTTTTTTATCACTACCCATAAAATTTTTAGCATCTCCCCTCCAAAAATTTACAGAAAATTGTGGATCTTCTAAAAAAAAATTAGGATATAAATTTACTAGTTACGTATAGTTACAGAAAAATTTTCAAATGTCAGGAAAAACTATAATGAATTTTTCGAATATGGAACCCTTTGTAAAATTCAATTTTCGAGTATGGGTGCACAAAGAATCATGAAATGATGAATTTTTCAAATCCTTTTGAAAATATACATATTCAATTACAGGATACGAACCATACCTTATAGAAATCATGAAAAGATGAATTTAGCATTTCACTCCGAAGATACTAATTAAAAATTTGAGGAATGAGGGAGGAAGGGGCTAATTGAAAAAATTTTCAAATAAAAGTTGTAGATTAAAATTCTAAAAATAATTTTGGGTATTATAAAAAATTCGATTGGATCCATTCCTCTCCCCTAATTTCACATAACATCAGGTAGATACTTTTTCAAAATTGAGGGAGGGGTCCAATTGAGAATTTTGTCAAATAAAATTTGTAGATTGAGACCCTAGAAATAAATTTTATTACTAAATTTTCGATTAGACCTTCCCTCCATACCAATTTGGCATGATACGACTTGAATTTTTATATTATTAAAAAGTGAGGGAGCTAGTGGTTTAAGTGAAAAAATGTTGAAACAAAAAAGGGAGCTTACCGACCAAAATTGCAAATTTGCAGCTCGTCCACATTTGTTGAATTTTTTGGAGAAAAATATTTTAAAATTTTCTTTCAAAAAATCCAAAAATTCTGTCAACATTTTTTTAAAAATCAATCAAAAAATCGTTTAAAAATTTCTTCGCCGAATGAAAATATTCAAAAACTTTCTTGAAAAAACTTCAAAAATGCTATCGAGAGACCCTCGAAAAAATTTTCTGAAATTTTTGGTGATTATAAAAATTTTGATTGGACCTCTCCCTCTCCTCCAATTTCACAAAGTGTCATCAGGTAGATAACTTTTCAAAAATGGGGATTGGGAATTAGATTCTCACAATTTTGGAATCACTCTAAAAAAAATCGTAAGTCTAAAATATGAACAACATACATCTTCTTATTACCCTGTTTATTTTGCACGTGTTTTCCAGCACACGTTCATTTTTTGAAAAAAAAAAAAAAAATTGTTGCAAATTTGACGAGCATTGATTTCAGTTAAGTTCATATTTTCTTGGTGGAGCACAGGGAAGTGATCTGTGTGGGGTCAATATTTAGGGGACATGCTGAAAAGTGGGCTTCGAGGTCTGTCATGGTGATTAATCAGCACATCGAAAAGAATATCTATTTTAAAATCAAAAAATCTTTGCTCACTCAGAATGCAATTTCCTTTCGTCATTTTATTGAACTGCGAAGTGAATCTGAGAAAATTAGTTAAAAATTGAGTTTGAAATTTTTTGGTTTTTTATCCATAAATTTTTTCAAGGAGACTAAAAAAATATTTTCTCATTGGGGGGGGGGGGGGGGGGGGTCGGTCCGAAAAACATTGCTGCGAAAATAATTAAAAAACGATCTCTTGGAAAATCGAAAGAGTTGACAGAAAGTTAATAAGGGATAATTTCCTTTTTGCATGGATTTTTATTATATTTTTTGAATAGTTTTTGGAAGACTTGGAAAGTCATATTTCCTCTGATTCAATGTTGCCAAAATTTGCTAATTTGCGGATTTTTATAATACTATAGCACTCTGCATAAAACTATTACAACTATAAATTTTTTTATTATTTTTTCATTTTTTTAAGTGATTTTTTTCTTCAAATACTGTTAAGTTTCCGACCATGCATCTCTGAGTACTGAGCATTTCGAAAAATTTCTTTGTGTAACCAATGTTCCCATCGTCGATTTTTTTTTTGTATTTCATGCCCTTTTTTATAAAAATATTTTCGCAATCTCCAAACGCTTAGGTATGTTATGTCTACTTTTAGCTGAATCACGATCACGTGCGAAGGGTCCTCGAATCATATCAGCTTCCAATTGAAACGATCGATTGGAAAACAAAAGCATCAAAGTCTTTCCATTCATTCACATTCACCGATTCGAATATAAGTTATACCATTACAAAATATACACGTAATCAGAAAAAGGGTACTTAAAATGCGTATCATTGGCACCGACCAGGGGTTCGATCTATCTTCTCGTATATTACAAATATAAGAATGAACACGTTTGTAAGTGTGTGGTAGATATATATGTAGGTAAGAGACAGAGAGAAGATCTAGGTATAGCAATGAAAGAGCGCCGCAGCATCTCATACACAGAAAAAGATTTATCATAGAGTGCAACGGATTAATGAAACCGCTTCCGAAGTAGTAGCTTCTTTCTAGCTTACAAAAGGTTGAAAGAAAATGTGGATTCATTCATTTAGTCTTGGATAACCTATCATTTCTATGTGTAGTATTGCTTTTAGTAGATACAGACGCGGTGAGTCAATTACTATTTTAAATTTCAGAAATCGCTTCTCTGTGGTTCTACAACGGAAGCAGCGGTTTACGTTCGATTTGTGGTGAGATTCTAACGCTACTTAAATCTACATCTGGTTTTTTATCTCTCGCTCTTTCAAAATCCAACCAGTTGAACTTTTTCTCGCTCATTTTTTTTCTCATATCGTATAGGTACCTGGGTAAATTTGGACTTATCAAGTTTGACCGGAAACATAATAGATACACTGGCTATACTTACAGAAGGTAATTAGTTTTGAAATTGCGATCTCTAAGTCAAATTTTAAAATATTCTACATCTTTTCTCTCATTATTATTATTATTATTATATCGTTCGTCGAATGTATAGGTAGGTGCGATAAATAACCAAGATTGAACGGGTTTTATTGCCATACGAGGTACGAATCCTTTCCAACGCCATTCTTTATTCCATATAAAATAATATTTAATGAAGAAACTTTCTATATCAGTTCCACTAGACAGCTTATCGTTCTGTTTTGTATGCAGTACTGTGTTTTTTTCTTCTTTTTTTTCTTTATCTTATACTCATTCATTACACATTTTTACTGTAAACATAACATATTCTGATTACTTATCAGCTCGCCGAGTTTTCTTAATTTTATCAAAATTACTAGCTAAGCTAATAATTAATTAAAACCTAACTGTTAATGACGAAGGAAAAGTTGGCCTTATGTGGTACGATGATCCAATTTTTTTATGTTGTTTTTTCAAAACAAAAAAAAAAGGAGAATAAAGAAATGGAGGATTCTACATACCTAATGCATGTAGGTAGTAGGCACATCTATGCAGATTTAATATGGTTATAGGTAGGTAGCTTTACCACTACTGAGAGAGAGAGGAAACTGCCAATCACGCTCGCTTATTCCGAGTTGATCCCTACTTTAATTATTTACTACTTAACGTATAATTGAGGCGATGATTTATACAGCATGTGCCTACTATAGTACAAAAGAGTACATGTACTATTTTACATATTATAGGTATGTACTGTAACAAAGCATACACCTACGACCAACTATACATCAACCACCTATTCCCCTTATTGTACCACTACCACGACCACGACTACGACTACGACTACAGCAGCGATTTGAAGAGCAATGCTTCGCGGTATACCACGAGGTAGATTTTTTTCCCATTTTCATACCACTTCGGCGAACGGATATGCAGAAATAGAACGATAAACGTGTAATGACTAATTTGAGACATTACATTATAGTAATTCTGATTTGAGCAATTATAGCGTTGCTCTTAAGAAATAATAATTATCGTTAATTATTCGTCGGTTGGTTAAAAACGTTAAAATTCAAACCGCGTAGATTACGCAGTACCTACATTTTCCTCCAATAGAAAGTAGCCTATCTGGTCGTATAACTTGGTAAGGCAGCAGTCAGCACGCGATGGTTTCGCAGCACCACGTTGACTTGTTTAAATGCTCGGACGTGTTTGCAGCTTTTTTTCACTTTTGCGGTAGAATCTCTGCTGGTAGGTAGGTATAAGATTTTCACGATTTTAAACAAAGGTATTGCGTGTTTCAAATGGGTCGATGTTTTCCAGCATGGAGGTATCTGGCTAGGAAGGACACGAGATGGAGAAGTATGGAGATGGATAAGTTGCCGATGGAGAACTGAAGAAGGTGAAGGTTTCAATTGAGAGTAATGGCCTATTTTTTTGTTTTTTTTGAAGTAAAATTCTTTTTTAAAAGATTACCTATTTGAAAAAAAAAAAAAAAAAAAAATGAAAAAATAGAATTGAAATAAAATTTGTAAAATTTGTCTTACGACAAAATTTGAAAAATAATTTTCGAAACGGAATTTGAAAAAAATTATTTCAAGTAAAATATTTTCAAAACATTTTTTCAAAAAAAAAATTTTAAAAAAAATGGAAAAATTGCTTTTTTAACAAAACTTTTAAAAATATTACATCCCCACAAAATCGTACCCATCAGAACGAAATTAGAAACTGGTTATTCAACAAAATTGTGCTCACAATCAGCAAAATATTTAAAAAATCGAAAAATTGTAAAAAAAAAATCATAACAAAATTTGTTTAAAAATTCTACTTGAAGAAAATTTGCTTTTATGTAGAATTAAAAAATTTTGCAACAAACAAAATTTTTTTAAAAACGTTGGAAAAAAAAATCAAAAAAAAAATTTTGGACAAAATTGTTCTTTAGCAAAATACTTGTTATTGAAACTGTGCTTACCTACTTCACTAAAAATTTACAAAATTATTTCCAAACAAAATTTTATTAAATTTGCTTTCGAACAAAAAAGTGAAAAATTCGAACAATATTTTTAAAAATCGTACTTGAGCACTAGATGGGTATTGAATTTTTTAACGTCGTACATATAGAAAATAATTTTTCAAAGAAATGAAAAAAATAGGTTTCGAACAAAATTTCAAAAAATTCGACTCTTCAACAAAATTTGAACATTTGTTTATTTTTTCAATTTTTTTTTGTTGAGAAATTGGAAAACCTCAACCAAGTATTTACCTAAATATTGAACAAAATTGTTTAACCAGATTTTTTGACAAAATTTAAATAAAAATTAAGTACTTCGGAAACTTTTTTTGAACAAAATACATAGGTATAAAAAACGGTATCTACTTGACCAAAAATTATTTATTCAATCAAAACATTGAAAAAATAATTCTTCAACAAATTTTTTTCATCTTTTTCTCAATTTACAAAACATCCATTTGAACCATAAACTTTGAAGAAAAAAATTGAAAAAATTACCCCAGGGCAAAATTGTTTTCAAGCAAAAAATAAAAAAAAAATTTTAAATATATATCTTTGAAAAAAAATGTAGGTAATCAGGCAACATATTTAGAGAAGTCGTTTTTCGAAAAAATTACTTTTGAACAAAATTTTTAAAAATTCGTTTTTTCAGCAAAATTTGAAAAAGTTTGCTTCTAGACAAAATTATTTTTAAGCAAGATATTAGAAAAACTACTCTTCGAAAAAGTGTAATTTTTTCACCATTTAAAAAAAATAATAATAATGAAAAGTCTGTTTTTGAATAAAATTTTGAAAAAAAAATCATAAAAAAATTTACAAAAGAAACCTAAACTTGAAAAGTACCTATATAAACTAACAAAAAAATTAAAAAAATAAAAAAATTTTTTTTTCAAGTTGAAAAAATTTGAACTTTTTTTGAAAAAATCTCTGAAAAAATTTTCAAGCCAAATATTTTGAAAAAAATGGAAATATTTTTCAAGTTTACCATATCTTTTATTACATGGCAAAAATAAATTTTTTCCGAAAATGGGAATAATAAAATTGAAAAACTATGAATATTTTCATCAAAATACAAAACCTCTCAGGATGGACCCGAAAAACGAGGAAAAAAAATTTTGACCAATTTTTTCAAAGAAATTAAATTTTAAGGGAAATTTAAAATTTACCATGTAATAATAAATTTTTTCAAAAAATGAAAAAAATTGAGAAATTCAGAATTTCTTTGTCATAACCTTTTAGAAGGGACCCGAATAATAAGAAAAAATTTTGTTTGAGCAATTTTTTTCAAAGAAATTGAATTTAGGGGAAATTTGAAATTCACCATGTAGTAATAAACCACATGGTACTTATTACATGGCAAAATTAATTTTTTTCAAAAATGGGAATAATTGAAAAATTCCAATTTTTTTCATCAGAACGTCTCATAATTGACCCGAATAATGAGAAGAAATTTTGTTTGAGCAATTTTTTTAAAGAAATTCAATTTTAGAAAAATTTGAAATTCACCACATGGCAAAAATGATTTTTTTCAAAATTGGAAATAATTGAAAAATCCCCCCAAAAAATTCATCGGAACCTCTCAGAATGAACCCGAATAATGAGAAAAAAAATTATTTGAGCAATTTTTTCAAAGAAATTCAATTCTAGGAAAATTTGAAATTCACCAGGTAATAAAATGCATTTTTTTCAAAAATGGGAATAATTGAAAAATTCAAATTTTTTTTCGTCAGAACCTCTTAGAATGAACCCGAATAATGAGAGAAAAAAATATTTGAGCAATTTTTTCAAAGAAATTCAATTCTAGGAAAATTTACTAATTTATTTATTTTTTTCAAATTTTAAAAAGAAAATCTTAAATTTTTTTAAAAATATTCTTTCCCAATTTTCAAAAAAAAAAAAATTTAAAGAGTACTTGTAATAAAATTTTACCCACAAATTTTGTAAAAACCAAGTATACGATAAACGTTCTAGTGACGAGGGTAATAAAAAATTCGCCTCTCCTGCCTGGTCTGCTACCCTAAAATTGAATTAATTTCACTATTTACATCAAAACAGAATTGATCTCGGTGCGAAAATTAGATACAATAAAACGGGATAATCCGAAAATTACTCATATCATTATTTTCGATAAAAGAATAATAATAAAGCTTAGGTAGAAGTAGGTAAAAAAGAACTTCTATGGCACACGAGTTATCTGTAAATTTCCAAGAACCCGTAAAAGTAGAAAAATTCGTACATAATAAACAAATTCAGGTCATAAAAAAATACAGTAAAAATGAGTTTACGAGTGAAAATACAATACGTTGATTGTTAGGCCATCAAATTTAATAATGCACAGTCAAATAATAAAGAAAGAAGGTAACAGACGAGGTTTCTGCTCTGGGCATATATACCTAGTCATATACCTACGCAGCTAATTTACACCTCGTTCATAAAAACCATTTATGGTAAAATTTGAGAACCCCTCTTCTTTTCGAGTGAGTACGACGTGTAAGGGTAGCTGCAACTTGCTCGATTAAAATAGCAGTGTAACTGTACCAATTCGAACAGGGATGTACATCTGGCCGAGTAGCTATTAAAAAATGTGATTATTCATCATGCGTATCGACCTAGCTTGTTTCACGAAGCGGAGAATCATCGCGTGCTAAAAACTCCAAAAATTACCAGTTAATCGCTTAAATTTAGCGCGCAGAGTATGGTACATTCTAATAAAGTATCACAAGCGAGTATATACTAAATCAAGATATGGTCGTTGACTTGATTCTTCTTTCGTATATAATTGTCCACCGGCTTCGCAGTCGAGATTGTTTCAACCCACTCCGTATACGTATTCGTATGTGTGCATGCGTTTTCTTTGTTGAAAAAATAAAAAATTTTCCGCTTCAAGTATCCTCACGTGAACAGGTAAAACATCAGCACTTCTCAAATGTGCCCGAATCCGAAACCATTGCAATGGTCGCTCTTGGTAATATATGAGTTCGTATACTTTAATGTACCGTTTCGTATCTACGTATTTATTCGTATACACGTAAAATCTCGACTTGCAATCACAGTTGAATAATTTACTCGCTGTTGTTGGTTTTTTTTTTTTTTTTTAATGTTTGGGGTGTTTTTCTGACTCACAATGTCATTGAAGATTGCCAACACGTCAGAGTGGAATTCTTGCAATTTTTTGCCACGATGTTCGTAATAAAAATCATTATTCGGCTTTGAATTGAATTTTTCCAAGCACCTTCAAGGTGAAAATTATCGAGATAATTTATTACTTTGTATGTAAATAGGAAATTGCAATCGGCAGAGCCCGGCAAATTGGATTCTTGCCTCGTATAGTCCAACAATTCCACTCAATCAACTGTTTTGACAGCAGGTGAGGGGGAAAATTCAAAGTTTTCCACTGACATCCGCAGTTCAGCATATTACATTCAGAGGAATTCATACGGATATATTCGGAGACCTTTTCGTGGTACTCAAACTCATTTTAAAACAATGAGACATTCATAGTGGTTTACAAGAATAAAATCATAAACATTGAGAGATATTCACAGGAAATCACAAACATCCACATACTTGGGGAGTGGCTAAATCCACAACAAGTAATCACGAAAATGAACGAACGAGAATTCATCTCATATTCTTGTTTCTTTGAAAACTCGTTGTCGTGGTTGTATTTGATTTGTCATTTGCAAAGTAAACTTTGTCGAAATTGATTTTTAATCCAAATTTTTACTAATTTTACATAAAAGATTTTCTCAAATTTTTCATCGAGATTTTTCCACCAAGTTTAATTTAATAAAAATATTAAAAATTTTCCAGGTTTTTTATTTTTTTTAATTTTTCAATTTTCATTCAATTTTTGAAAAAAAAAATTCTTGAAAAAATTATTTATCATTCATCAAATAATTTATTCCTATTTTTCCTCAAATTTTTCATTAATTTTTTTCTATTTGTCGTTTAAAGGTTGAAACTTTTTTTTATTAATTTTTCAATTTTTTCATTCAAACTCAAACTTTCCAATGATTTTTACATCAAAATGCAATTAATCATCATATTTTTTCAAATTCATTTTTTGAAATTTTTAAAATGAATTTTGTAATTAAATTTATTTTTTAAATTTTCATTTGGATTTTTAAAGATTTTTCATAAAATTTTCTCATCATAATGCTTCTAAATCTCTACCATATTTTTTCAAATTTTTCTTTTGAATTTTTTTCTCAAGTAAATTTTTTATCAAGTTTATTTCTGAGTTTTTTATCTAATTTTTTTCCAACCTTTTTTACTATTTTTTTTCCCAGGAAAATAATTGTTTATCATCCCCCCTCATTTTCCAATAAAACTGTCAATTGATTTCATTCTCAAATTGGCTATCAAAATGTTCTTATTTCATCTCCCAACTGGTAACTCAACTTCTCATTCGAATTTTTCTAATAATTTTTATCAACATTTGTCTTCTAATTAAGTAATTTCTATTTTTTTTTTTCAAGTAAATTCCAATTTTTCTTCAAAAATGTTTTTCAATTTTTTTTCTTCAAATTTACTGAAATTTTAAATTAATTTTTTCAAGTACCTAAATTCAAAATTGAGTAAGTACTTAATTACTCATTGACTTGTTGAAAAAAAATTAAACAATTAAAACATAAAAAATGATAAATACTGCATTTTACCTAAAATGAAAAACATTTTAAGTACACAATTTTGTGAAAGAATATAGATTTATTTTGTTTTAAATAAAACATCAAAGTTTTCAGAGAAAAACAGCTTGCAAAAAATTTGTTTGAACTTTAATAGAGACATCAGTATGGCAATTTAGAAAAAGATTATTATTGATATTTTTAGAAAATTCAACAGAGATTGAACTAGGTAAAAATACCTATTTTGAAGGAATTCATTACAGCCATTAAAACATTTAAAAGAATACACCAACACTATAGATTACTAGAATTTAACTGGAAATGGCTAAAAACAAGAGAGAGTTTCATTTCTAAAAATCACAATTTTTAAAAAATTAACGCTTTACAAAACAAGAACATCTTAAATTTTTTTCAGAAATATCTCTCAAAAATTGTCATTTCTTTTCTCTGTATATTTGAAAAATGAGAAATTTTGTAAGTAGGTACCTGGTACCTACTTACAAAATTTTCTCATATTTTAAATACTTACATAGAAAAGAAATGATAATTTTTGAAAGATATTTCAGAAATTGTGTGGGGTTTCTGTTATTTCTTGTGGAAAAACTTGAAAAATTTCTTAGTTTTTTATTACGGTACTCAATATTTTTAGGGTGAAAAAATTCTTTTTTTGGAAAAGAATCTTCTTGATTTTCAAGAGTGGATTTTTCTTTTTTTTTTGAAACAAAAATGAAAGATTTTCCATTTTTTGGAATAATTTTTTTTATAGTAAAGATTTAATAAAATTGTAGCAAGAATAATTTAATGGATTAAAGAAGTTCTCTTTTTTCTTGGAAAAGGAATTCTCCATTCGTATAGGAAAAAAATGACAATTATTACTTATTAGGTATGTCTAAGTGCAAGAAAATTTTCAAATACTTTCATAGACTATTTTTCCCCCATTTCTTTTGGAGAGAAAAAAAAAAAAAAAAAAAAAACTTTTCCGAGACTGAAAACATATTTTTTATATTTTTTAAATAATATTTTTCTGGAAATTATTTATTTATTCTATTTATATTTTTTTAAAGTGAAAGTTTTTTATCTTTTTTCTTGTAGATTGAATTCTTTTAATTTTTATGCAGAAAAGAACTGTTTTTTTAAGAAGAGTTTTTTCATTTTCAGTGAAAAAAGAACTTAATCTGATGCATTGTTCGATTTTAGCATTATTCTAAAGACTTCGAATCGGCCGTCCATCGATTGCGGGCCAGCTATTGTTTTCTGCCCCTAAAAAAGCAATACGATTTCGTCATGTCGTTGGTGAAATACCAGTTGGGCATAGCAGACGTTAATACTTCGGAAAACGTGTATTCAATTGTCTATATTTTTCACTTAAATGATAACTTCAGACCCTTAAATAAGTATGTTCTTGAAATGAAATTCTAATAATCGTTACTTACTATCTACATACACATCATCGAGGAATTCCAACCATTAGGTACCTACTACCTACCATTATGTTAACCAGTACTTAATTGATTAAACAGATTCGAAAAACGATTAATGCTGGTAATTTTAATTAAGAAGCAAAGGCACGTGATACCATCATTAGTATTTCGCAAAGATAGCTGCAAAATTGAAATTGAGAACCACAGTTCTGATTGCATCATATGAAATTAAATTTTTCATTATTGGCTTGATCTACACACTTATCTACCATCAGAGATGGGGCGTATAGAATATTTCTTATATTTAACAAACGTAGAACATGCGTCTACAATAGGGTGGAACGAAAAGAACCGATGGTTTTCGATTTTCAGGGTGTCTACATTAATTTTTTTAGTGTGCGTAAGCACACTATTGGTTTCAGTCTTGAAATATAAAATTTTGAAATAGGTTTATCGAGGTTAACTCATTAATGATGGGATGGATTTGGTTCAAATTTTCAAGGAATGTAGAGTTCATGAAGGCGGAGGTCCAATGAGATTTGTGTGTGAATCTAATGAGTAATTATCGAGATAATTGCAATTTTCACTTGAATAAAAAAAGGGAAAAGGGGACTTTTCTATTATTCATATCTTATCTTATCTTATCTTGGGGCAATAAATTTAAAGTGTTCAAAATCGAACAATGGTCACGTCACAACGTCCTCTTTGTGCTCTGCGGTTTTATCTTTTTTGGGGCAATAAAAATTTAAAATGTTCAAAATCAAACTTTATCATCACAGCAGGTGGTAAAAAATCAGAAATCACGTCTCAGGCTCAGGGTAATAAATTAAAATTTTCAAAATCAAACAATGGTTCGTGTCTAGTTCTTATCTTATCTTTGCTTAGGGCAATAAATTTTAAATGTTCAAAATCGAACAATGATTCCGACTTGTGGTCTGCAGTCTTATCTTATTTTGAGGCAATAAATTTTAAATGTTCAAAGTCGAACAATGGGTCGATCTAGTTTTCAGTTTGAGTGAATGGGGAGGTGGTGTGACTATGCGATGTTGGTGGGGGGCATGGCAAATTGAAATACCAAAGTAAGTATGCTTATGTTAGGTTAGGCTACTTACTGATAACTTCTCATAAAAGTTATTTCAGTAATACTACTCAGTAGTTTTAGAATTCAAGCTACGCACACTGTTAGAGCTGCGCTTGCGCAGGTGTCTAGTTTTTTTTTTTTTTTTTTTTGAAAATTCATGACTTTTTCATATGACCTTTTTTATGAACAATATTGAAACGTTTTCAGGAGCCCCCTTTCAGCATACATGTTACTTGGAATGAATATGAGGGGCAAAACAAAATTTCCACATTTTCCCCCTATATTTTGTGGTTAATGGCCACTAAAAAAAGTATTGAGGAAAGAGGCGAATATGCCCCTTGAACCCCCAAGTTATACCTATGCCCTCCAAGACGTTTTTTTTTTGTAACAAAAAAATGATTTTTTCCCTGGAAATGAAACAAAAAATTTTCACACAAAAAATACTTCTAAAAAATTTTTAACAACTTTTTCGACGGAAAACCTTTTTTTTTTTTTTTTGTCCCACAGTTTCAAAATATTTTATTTATTTACTTCATTATATTAAATCAAAGAAAAGAAAATTGATCCCCAAAAAAATTGAGATTTCTTTTATTTCAGAAGAATTTTTAAAATTATAAGGTACTTATTGGTCGAAAATTGAAAAAAATTTCAGTTTTTTTTTTTTCGAAAATGAAATGAATTTTTTCTTTACAAAGAAAAAATAAAGAAACTTTTCCACATAAATTTTAAAAAAATATCTTCACATAAGAAAATTTTATAACATTTATTTAACAAAAAAAAAAAGATTTTTGTATATTTTTTATTCCAAAACAATTTTAAAACATTTTTAAACCAAAAAAATCGTTTTAAATTTTTGTTATTATAAAAAATGAGAATTTTTCTCCCAAAAAAGTAAAAACAGAGACCCTCCTACCAAAAAATAAAAATATTTTATTTTTTAGAAAATTGAAAAAAAAAACAATTCAATTTCAAAACTATAAAATTCAGATTTTTGATTTTTTTTAAAAAGATTTTTTTTTTGTGAAAGTTAGAAAAATATTTTTACTTCAATAAAATTGAGAATTTTTTAACGCCTTGTACAGCAACTATCTAATCTAAGCGTCGCCCATTTCCAAAACTGTCTAACTCCATGTGATTTGGTACTAGGAAACTTGGATAGGCGTCAAAAACAAATTTTGTCAGAAAACGCGTTTGAAGTTGAAAAATATATATTTTTTAACTTCAAACGCGCTTTCTGACAAAATTTGTTTTTGCCGTCTACCCAAGTTTCCTAGTACCAAAACACATGGAGTTAGACAGTTTTGGAATTAGGGCGACGTAAGGCTATAGTAACGTGAAATTTTTTTTCCATAACAATTTTTAAAATTTTTTGTACCAAAAAATTATTTTATTTTGTACCAAAAATTCATTTTTTTTTTGTACCAAAAAATTCATTTTATTGGAACCAAATAATTCATTTTTTTTTGTACCAAAAAATTCTCGTTCTTGTACCAAAAATTCTCTTTTTTGTACCAAAAAAATCATTTTATTGGAACCAAAAAGTTCATTTTTTTGTACCAAAAAATTCATTTTTTTGTACCAAAAAATTCATTTTCTTTGAACCAAAAAATTATTTTCTTTCGTACCAAAAAATTCATTTTATTGGTACCAAAAAAATCATTTTATTGGAACCAAAAAATTCATTTTTTTGTACCAAAAAATTCATTTTTTTGTACCAAAAAATTCATTTTTTTGTACCAAAAAATTCATTTTTTTGTACCAAAAAATTCATTTTTTTGTACCAAAAAATTCATTTTTTTTGAACCAAAAAATTATTTTCTTTTGTACCAACCAAAAAATTATTTTCTTTTGTACCAACAAATTCTCTTTTTTGTACCAAAAAATTCATTTTTTTCATTCCACAAATATTTTTTTTTTCCATTCCAAGAAATGGAGATTTTCCCCAATAAATAAGATACCTACTTTACAAACGAAAAGAGAAATTACTCAAAACTTAATCCCTCTGTTCTTAAAAAGGATCTGGATCTGGATCTTTTGCAGATACAATGAGGCAAAAAATCTTGATCTGCATCTAGATCCTTTCACTAATGGATCTGCCCATCTCTGCTTTGAAGTACCTAAATAATGCCACATTTGTATTCACCTATCACGAATTTTGAAAAATTCGACCATTAAGAAAATCCCAAATCTCTACAACGAGTTCGAGCACTGATGATAACGTTCGTTTCACCAGCAGACTTCGGTAATGATGCGTTAAATACGCGCTTATGACAGTCGAGTTAACGCAACAACCCTTTTAGAAAAACAATCGACCGATTGCACGCGAATCAACAAGTCCTGCTAGGAAGGTGTCCACGCTGCAGTTAACAGTTGAGTTGAACGTCACCCGAATGGAAATTTAGTCATCGCACGCTGGCTAATTCCATCCGCCAATTAAACATATTTTGTCAGCAAATTTTACCATCGAGTTTTCCATCGACAGTGTGCAGGCTGCGACCGATGAAAAAAAGTCAAGAAAAAAAAAACCTCGTCGAATGTCGAATAGCGGGTAGCATTCGCGACGAATGCAGGCACCAGGCACCAAGAAAGATACCTTCGCCTAATGAATGGCCGTGCAGCGTGCACGGGTAGCATGAATGAAAGCTTCTGCGGCCCTACGGATAGGCGGAGATTAGCGAAGGCAGAGCAATAAAGCTGGTCAGCCGATGAAAAACACAGCATTTCGGTCCAATGGTACGGTTCGAGCGCTGCTGGTAGAGACTTTGGTGGGGTATAGGACCAGTTTGCACGTGCGCGCGCGATCTCAGCTCTATACAGCTCGCAGAGATCGCGGCGTCGACGAGTAACTGGCTGCGACTGCGCAGACGGCAGGGTAGAGGTACCAGGTACACTAATGCCAGGAAAAGCGTATAATAAAATAATTTCAGGGGGAAACCGGTGAACCTGCTGGTGTTCCAAACGTTTAACTTTTCGCTGAAGCGTTCAGTTGCGGCTTCTCCGTTCGTGTTACTGGTACGCATCATCGGTAGTGCATATACCGTGGCCGCGGGCGCGCGCGCATGTCAATTCAGTGAATTCGGTTTTTTATTAATTAAATAACGACAAAAAATATCATATTTTTTAAATATTTAATTTCGAGTGTCTTCGATCCGCAGCTACCGATTATTACCTTCGTTTATTTCCGTTATTCGCAAGTGCAATTTTCAATACCGCATTGATCGCGACGTAGCGCGGCGTGTGCGAAACTTCATACACTTCGACGTTCTGTTTGTCTATATACAAGTGAGACTATAGGAAATCATTCATCTCGAACGATACCTGCCTGCATCGATTGCATTTGCCAAGGTGGTACTACCTACGTTTCCGCATAGTTATTTACCTTCAACTCGTATTCGAAATCTCTGCTCAGCGTTATCATCACACAACAAATTCATCTATTGGCAGTCTCCTCTATTGAACAATTGTCCACCCATATTCTGAGTCGAAGCTTTGGTGTCTACAAATCCCATATTCGATACTGCCTTTTCACATTTTTTCCAGGGAAATGTGTTTTTAACGGTAAGGAATATTAAGCACTTAGGTATGTACCTTATGAGATTAGGTATCGTTCTTTTGGACCCTCATAGGGGGTAAGCTCGAGTTCATTGTTGGGTAAATTTGAGACAGCTTCCAGACATCCAGAGTCCTCAGTTTCCCAGGTATCTTGATGGTTTTCCCTAATAAATTCCAAAGCCCAAGTGGGCTATACCTAGTATACTGGAAATAGTATACCTATTTCAATTTTTAATTGATGAAAATGATCTAAAGGAAACAGTGACATTTGAATGACAAAAGAACAAAATTTGTGCAATGCACAAATAATGAAAATCCAAGAAATCTCTCTATTGAACCAGAGAAGCTGTAAAAACAATTCAAGTTCGGATTGGATAAATTGATTCCTAACGTGCAACTTGCATGCTTCTTTTTTTTTTAACTCTGCAGGAATTTTTCCAACTCGAAATCTTTAAAAAAAAATTACAAGAAGAAATCATTCATTTTCTTCAAAAAAATCCTCCATGAAAATTTTTGACAAGGAATAAAGTTTATAATTGGAAAAGTCACCAGGAAAAAATAAGTTCTCAGAAAAATCTGTTGAAAAATTCTTTGAATTGATTTTGAAAATTTTCAGATCTCACTCCATGAAGAATTCATACTTTTTCTTCAAAAAATTCTCCATAAAAATTCCTGATAAGTAATAAAATTTTCTAATGGGAAAATTCTCTAGGAAAAAATATGTTCTCAGGGAAATGTGTTGAAAAATGCTTAGAATTGATTTTGAAAATTTTTAGATCTCATATTTTTTTTTTGTAACTATTTATTTGAAAATTTCAAAAATTCTACGAACCGTACTAAGCTACTTATCTCTGGACAATAATGACTCATCAAACATACCTAGATTTCAAATTGATAACAAAAACCTCTCTCTTAACCTGCATACACATCAATTTTCAGTTTTTACTTTTTAAAATTTTGGGCCCCCAAGATCTCTGGGCCAGGAGTCGCCCCTACTCCACTGTTCTCAACATGTCTCTATGAATAAATTCCTTAAAGATATAATTATGATCCCAAATTTGTTTTCAACATGTGTTCTAGTCATGGCAAGTATCGAAGAAAATTCGGATTCGATACTATCGAATACTTCACAAAAAAGAATCGAATATACTTCGATACCAAATTTTAAAATCATAATTTCAAGGTGAAGATACCAGCAAAATTCAGTAATTCTTATACTTATTGTAACCATCCGAGCAAGGTGTGTGCCCCCCCCCCCCCCCCGTTCGAGCAAATATTTTTTGGTAAAAGTTGAGAAATTACTCAAAATAGGGAAAATTAGTTGAGAAAATTCAAGTTTCACCCCACTGTGTATCCTTCGTCACACTGCTGATAGAGATAGATAAGATATTAAGAAGGAGTTTTTATTGTATAAGAATTAAAAATATTTATCTTCACTCAGTTGTTCAGCGCTCAAATGAAATAAATTAATCTACCATTGAAATTGAAAAATTCACAATTTTTGGAATTTTTCACATGAACATTCGAATTATTTAATGTAAACCCAGTAAAAAAAAAATCTTTAAGATTTTTTGAATTTTCACTCTCGACTTTTCACTGTTATTAAAGGCTATTATCAGGTATCGAAAGTATTCGATACTTTGAAAAAAGAATCGAATCCTTTCGATACCGCCAAAGAATCGAATCTATTCGAATCATTCGATACATTCTGCCATGACTATTATTTACCATTTTTTTTTTTTTAATTTCATTTTATAACGTTTCAATCTAATCAAAAGAAAAAATTAGTTATGGTAACATTTGTACCTATTAGTTGAATATTTTTTTTATAAGGAAAATTAAATGTAGTTATGTCTTGTTTTCACATACTTATTAATCAAGAATAAAAAAAATAATAAAATTTTGAGATGAAAGAAAAAATAAATAAATAGAATTTTGATAACCGAATATTCTTAAATTATAAAAGTCAATCAATATTTTTTTAAAAATAGGAAAAAAAATCATTTGAAATTTTACAGTTACACGCTTTAAATTTGGTGGAATGCTAAAAGACAAATTGCCTATGTAACAATTTTTCTAGAATTAATTTAATAGCTGGAAAAAATAATTTCTACACAAAAGTTGAATTTGAATATTTTTACAATTTTTGACACAAGTATTACAATTTTTTTCGAATCTAATTAAAAATTTCTCTGCCAAAATCAATAATTTTTCTCCTTATCCTTCATCAGGAAACATGAATTCCCCCCCCCCCCATTTATTTCTAAACTTACGCAACCGCACGTTTCGTTCTGAAATCTCTCAATGCTTAGGAAGTAAGATCTTTCAAAAAAAAATTTTTTTTTGTAAAATTATTAAAAGGTCTGAAAAAATTATTTTAAAAAAAATAAATTTTATCTTATAGGTCAATTATTATTTTTAATTAATTTTTTTTTTAATAATAGGTAGAGGTACCTAGACCTACATAATTAAATGTATATTTTTGACTAAAAAAATCAAGTTATGACATAACTAATTTCTAAAATACCTCATCACAGCCAATCCATCATCAAATTAAAACCCTAATGCCCTAAACAAGGCTTCAATCAGCCGAAACTTCAAACCTCCAAGAAAACTCTTATCACGTGGAAAAATCTACCGATGAATTTGAAACAATCGAAAAATTTCTCATCTTTTTTCCACAACGCCAACTGGTTTAAATCATACTTGAAAAAAAAAAAAAAAAAAAAAAAAAAAACTTATTAATCACAATCGCGAAGAGACGCGAGTAATAACAAACATTCCAGAACAGGTTTTAAATAATTTACAAAACATACCTACGCTAAAATTCTGACATTGTTTCCTGCATTCGTTTTCAATTTAATAAACTGGTGTGCGAAAAAACCTCGTCCGAGTCACGCAAAGCACAGCGTTTTTATTACGTAACAGAAAGGAAAATGCATATTGCCCATTTTGAAACTAGTTCTATTTGTGTTTGGGATAAATTTTCTATATTTTGAAAAATATACCTGTACTTATTGGGGTAAGTATAGATAGGAATTTTGGTTGCCTTATGACTTATGAGTGATTTGCTGCAGTGTAAGGTCTCACGCTGGCCAGGTGTCCAAATTATAGACTCCGGTATATCGTCTAATACATACCTACTGTGATAAGAGTGCAAATGGATTTGTTGGCGAGGTGATAAAATTTGTGATTTATTTGTTGAATGTAGGTATAGTTAATACGGTACGAGTGTGCGTGCTTTGTTCGTAGTGAAACAATGGAATGAATATGGAATGGGTTAGAGAGATGCGATGGCCGACGAAATGGCCGTCGCGTCGTTGCCTCGTTTCGTCGATGATTACAGTGTATTACTCGAAGTGATTTTCAATTTTTTTTTGTTGTTGTTGTGCTGTACGTGTAACTAAAATCAATTTTTAAATTTTAATTTGGTGAAAAATGTCTTTAAAAAATTGTTCTCGGACAATAGGTAGGTCTAGATAAGATAAGAAAAATTTTCAAATCAAATTCATTCCTATTCCTCAATCATCTCGATTTAAACAATGAGGCATATTGAAATTTGAAAATTACCTAAAACACAAAAGATACTATAACAAGGGAGTCAATTTTTAAAATCTAACCTCAATCCTTTCACTCTTGAAATCATTCATTGGTTTCCAGCCTTTTTCGCGAATCTATAAATTTTGAGATTTTGATATAAATATTTTCCTTAAGTTTTTAAAAAATCATCTTTGGTGAACAAACACATAAATTTGATAAATGGTGGAATTTTGTACCTACCTATATGAATTATTATTATTTTTTTACAAATCATCAACGCCCGAGTTTTTTTTTCTAAAATAATTTCAGATCTTGAGAGTTGAACAGTTCACATTAGGTATTCAATTTGAACATATCATAATTTTTTCTTCAAAAAGAAAAGAAAAAAGGATGGTGATAAAAATAATAAAATAGGTAAAAAAAACTGGGTTCTTCTTTTTTTCATCATCTATTATACTTTTTGTTACTATTTATTCCAAAACGTAATTCAAAATCACTATTTTTTTCATAAAAAATAACAACACAACCAGTTGAAAAAATCTTTGAAGTCAATTTTGAAGAATAGACAAATACCTACTTGATTTTTTCGTGTTTTATGTGAAGTTGAACTGTCTAGTGTAGGCATAATAATTTTATCATTAAAAAAATCGTAGCTTTGCATTACCACGAAATTTTCAAAAATTACCCTGACGAAACTGATAAAATTTTTAAAGACATATTTCTACATATTTTGAGCAAAAAAAAGGTACAATCTCGTATTTTAACGAAACAAATAATACCTAGGTATTAATTTTTTTTTTGTTATTTTACAACTAAAATCAAATTGAGACAATAAACTAATTTTTTTAATGTAAAAATAATTTCTCTAAATTTTACTCAAAAATAATATTTAAAAAAACAATCGAGTATTAAAATTTTATTAGAAGTAAAATTTTTTTTGAAAATTTCATCAAAGTTTTTTTTTTTTTTTTTGAAATTTGGTTTAAATTTTCTAATACCTACCTAAGTAGTTATTTGGTAATTTTTTTTAGATTTTTTTCACAAATAATTTTTTTTCGATTTTATTCGGGATTTTTTGGGGGTTTTGTGCAATATTCAATTTTTTCTAAAAACAATAGTTATTTTAAAAATTTTTATTTTTAGTTTAAATCATTTTTTACTTCGAGGTCTTATCTTCATCTATGGCTTCACTGGATACAGCATTGAAAAACATTGTGCACATATACAGTGTGGCTCAAAGGCTCATTTATCAAGTTAATAGGTAATTTTGAAAATGAAGGGAAAAAATTGCAAAAATTTTTATTTTATCATACGTAATCCTCTTGGTGTGGTGTTATTTTTTTCATTTCTCAAAAGCATCTACTAATTATTTAGAATCAGAATTTTTCAAAAATCTCGCCATAATTTTTCAGACATTCCTTTGATAATTTTTCATAACTTTGTAAATTCAACAGTTTTTTGCAAAAGTAATTTAAAAAAATGTTCTGAATCAAAATTTTGAAAAATCCAGTTTTAAGAATTTGAGTGCAACATCGAGTAATAGGTATTGTGAAAATTTGGTTTTCAAGAGAATTTTTTGAACTGAATTCGCAAAAAAAGTTTCAAAAAATTCTGAGTCAATTACAAATGTGTTGTTTTATTTTTTTATAGGTATTTTTTAAATGAAATTCAAAGTGATTTATGTTAGGAAATTGAATAATTAGGTAATTAAAAAAAGTATGCTCAAGGAAAATTAAAAAAAAAAAAAAAGTCAATAGGTAAAATTCAAAAAACAATGTTAAAAACAAGGAAGTCGTGTTTTAATGAAATTTGAAGAAGAAAAAAATGGCTTAGAAACCGTATTCGAAATGACCTACGTTGTATCATAATTAAAAGGTAAGTTGTGCTCGTATATTAAAGTTTTGATGAACTTTGAGAAAGTTATTTTAAAAAATGTGTTTGAAAGTATCCGAATGAATCTATCTAAAAGATGTAGACGACAGAATTTTAAAAAATCACAATTTTCACTACCTCAAATTTATGCAGTGTGAGAGTATTATTTAAAAATCCTAGAAAACCCGTCATAAAATTATTTTTTCAAAATTTTCGCCCTTCCTAGCTCGAACCACACTTTCCTTCTTTATTTTGGGTGAAAAATTTGGAAAAAATGTAAAAAATTACAAAGAATTTGGTGGGGCTGGAAATTTTTAATAATTTGAGCTGGCATTTTCATTGATTCATGTACCAAGGTTTGTTATTGAGGTACCAAGTGGAGTCCAAGTCTTTTACTTTTCTTCTAAATTTTCAATCAATCAATCAATCAATCAATGTATTGGGCGAAGGATTCGCCTAATTGTTCCCATTCAGTACGTTCTAAATTTATTCTGTGATAAAGTTTGTGCTTCAGAAATTTGTCAAAGTCATCTGTCCATCTAGCTTTCTTCTTACAAGGGGACCTCGCCAACTCGTCACCTCCGATTGAGCTGAAATTTGGCTCACTGAAAGAGCATGCCATGCCACCCAGACCTCACAGCCAAATTTTTAGTCGCCGAAGTTGATTTTTCGATTTTTGGCAAACTTTTGAAAATGGCTAAAACCGCCTCCAAAAAAACATTTTTTGTAAATTTCGAGATAGAATCCTGAAAATTGGTTTGTACACTGAAGTCGACCTCCCGAGTCGCTTGGCACCATTTTCGAAGCGATCTTGACCCTCTAGAAAAAGTTGATTTTTCTCCAGCACACTTGAATCTCTCCAGACTGCAAAAGTCAACATTTTCTGAAGGCTCAAAATCGCTTCGAAAATGGTGCCAATGGACTCAGGGGAGTCGACTTTGGGAGGTAGACAACGTTTCGGGTGTTATGCTGGAGAAATTGATTTTTTGGAAATTTTTAAGTTGTCAAAAAAAACACGTGCAAACTCGTCACCTCGGATTTTGGATTCAACTACGTCAATCGATAGATGGCATCATACTAACGCTAGGATTAAATTTTCAGCTGCCGAAGTTAATTACAGCGCCCCGTCTGGAGCTGTTCCAGTGCGCTGGAGAAAAGTAAACTTTTTCTGGAGGCTCCAGATCGCTTCGAAAATGGTGCCAATCGACTCGATAGGTCGACTTTAGTGTACAAACCGATTTTCAGGATTCTATCTTGAAATTTACAAATTTTTTCAAAAAATGTTTTTTTGGAGACGGTTTTAACCATTTTCAAAAATTCGCCAAAAATCGAAAAATCAACTTCGGTAGGTAAAAATTTGGTTGTGAGGTCAGGGTGGCATGCTCTTTCAGTGAGCTACATTTCAGCTCAATCGTAGGTGATGAGTTGAGTTGCAGGGGCGTGCTTCCGTATATTTCTCTCGACATTTTGGAAGGGCCCCAAAATGAAGAAAGGGCCCCGAACATGTGCAGGGGCTCCGAAAAGTAGACACCAAAAATGATTATCTAGGTACTAATACTAAATGAAATGAACAATTTGTGAATTTATTCAACACCTTATCTTCATTATGTAGATCATAATAATCATATCTATTACTAACCAAAGTAATTTTTAAATGTTTTTCAAAATTTTTGATTTTTTCTATTACTTGGGCAGTCTTTTCCTCAAGATTTTTTTTTGAAAAGTAATAGTGCGAATGAGAAAAAAACATATTTTCCCTTCAAGAATCGTATATTTTTTCAAAAATTTTCGCCCTCGCTTCGTTCGGGCAATATTTTATTCAGCTTTTTCTAATATCGATAGAGTTGGAAAATTTTAGTGATTAAGTTGACATTTTCAATGCTTTTGCCCCCCTCAAAAAATTGTTTCGGTCCGTCTCTGAGTAAAATTTATTTTTGAAAATAAAAGTAACACCAGAGAAGATTTTTTTTTTCAATGATAGGTCTAGGATTTTTCATTTTTTCAAAGAGAATTTTGTAAGAATATTCAAAAAAATTGTTGATAGAATTTCTGTGTTTCCTTTAGAAATTTTTTTTGCAATTTTCTATAAGGATTTATTAAATTTTGCAGGGAAAAAATGATCTCCTGACGATAAGATATAAAAAGTTTACCTATTGAAATAATTTGTAAATTTTTCATGTAATTTTTGAAATATATCTCCTTTCTGTAATTTTTTCCCCTAACATAATGCAAAAAAATTCTGTTGAGAAAATTGGCTCTCTTGAAATCTTACGTTGTGGTAATGAAATATTTCCTTAGTTTTAATTTCAGATTTTTGGATCATTTAAAAAATTTCGGACTCATTGAAAATCTTTAAATTGATGCAAAAAATGTCTACTTTTGAAGCAAAAGTAAAGAATTTTTTTCAAAAATTTTCGCCCTCGCTTCGCTCGGGCAGGGCACGGCGTTTTCTCATACATATTTTGGTGTGCTCAAATACCTATGTAATTTTCTTAAATTCCTTTGTGTTTTATGACTTATCATCTGTTCTTATCAGCATACAAAATTTATTTTTGAAACTAGAAAAAATAAAATAAAAATAAAATAGAAGAAATAATATTGGAAAATATTTTATACTTTTTTTAATGATTTTTTTAGGCATTCTTTCAACTAAAAATTTTTAGAGGATTTTTCTGTATTTCATTCATTTTATTTTTTAAATTTTATAATACTTACGAGTGTTCATTTTGCAAACCATTTTCAATTTTCTAATAGAATTTGAACAAATTTTTAATTTTTATTTTAGTTTATTTTAGTAGGTATTATTATTATTATTATTATTTTTTTTTTGGAAAAATTTGTAAGTTTCTCGCTTTCTGTCAGAAATAGTTTTGAAACATTTTTTTCAAAAGAACCTCTTTTCTATTATAGATTGATTCTTGTAAAAAAATAAAAAATTATTGACAAAAAATTCAGACAAGAATAAATAGGTATTTATTTACGTTTTTTTATTTTGAAATCATTTCAAAAATTTATACCTAATCATGAAAATCTTCATTACGCAGAAAATGTGTATTTTTTCATTCAAAATGCAAAATCGCGACTTTTTTATTTCAAAATTTTCGCCCTCGCAGGCTTTTCAACTTCGTTTCACTCATGTGGCATTCTGTTTTGCAGTTTGTGATAGTAAATAGTAATAAACCAAGATAACCTTAACATAAAACAATTGAGAACGATTTTTAATGTAAAAGTGCCCCTATATGTAAAAAAAAATTTCGTTGAAGTTTATTATGCATTATAAATTGATGGGAGGGGGGAGGGAAGAGCAAAAATTTTAGGGCTCCAAATTGAGCCGACAGGGCCCCAAAATTAGTTTGTGGAAGGGCCCCAAATATGCTGAGCACGCCTCTGTGAGTTGGCAAGGTTCCCTTGTTAGATGCCCGGGAAAAAATGGTTTGATCAAAATTGATCAAAATACGGTGATCTAATTAAATCAAAAAAATGTACCTATCAAAATTGATCTAAATTGACATAATTTTGATCAAATTATATCAAAATTGATACTTTCTGATTAAAATCGATCGAGTTAGATCTATTTTGATAGAGACATTATTTTGATCTAATTAGATCACCGTTTTTCTGATCCATTTTTCATCAAAGTACGGAATGAATTTCAAAAAAAAATAATAGGTTGGCATGTCCGAATCGAGTTTTCTTTCCACTTTTCATTTTATAGAGCATCCACACCTTTCCATTTCAACCAAATCCTTCAACGAAAATTTCCTAGTCCATGTTCAGTCAGGATTCGATCCCACTACCTCCCGTTCCAGAATCCATGATCTTGACCACACAACCACTAGTGCTGTTTGAGAGATAGAGCATTAAATGAAGTATAAATGCTCGTAGGTATATTGATGATAGTAAATTATGCAAACTGAAAAATACACTATTAAAGATGGAATTATGAAAGTTGGTAAATCAATTTTCTTGATTTTTTTTAGGGAGAAGGAAATCTATTTATGTACCAATTATTATTTATTATTATTATTTATTATTTTTTTTTTGTTGAAAAAATCCTCATTTCTTGTAATAAAAAATAAATGAATGTTGTGAAATGAAAAAAAAAATGTTTATTTTGGTACAAAATTGTTTAAAAATTATTATGGAATAAAAAAATTTTCACACCACCCTTTGGGTAGTTGCCGACTTGCCGTACAAAGCGTTTGAAAAAGTCTCTATTTTTTGGAGAAAAGATTCTCATTTTTTGGAATATATTATGTACCTAGGAAAAAAATTAAAAACGAATTTTATTGGTTCAAAAATTTTAAAAAATTATGGTTTTGGAATAAAAAAATATTATCTACTTACTCAACTTTTTTTTTGAAATAGAGAAATCTCAAATCTTCTAGAGTAGAAATTTTTCGGATGAAGAAATTTCAGGATTTTATATTAGAGGAATATGATGTGAACCCCTTTTCCCCAATGTGGATCACATAGAATATGACCCCTAAAAATCTGAAAAAATACTTACAATTTCAAAGTGTCAATTTTGTACTACAAAATTCAGATTGGACCCTCCTTTCATCCAATTTTGCATGATGAGTATATGAGTATATGAGAATCATGGGTTTTCTTTATTTTCATACAAAGTGCACTACACTAAGTACAGTTGACCATATACTCCGTTTCAAATAAGAGTAAAAAAAACCACTATATCTAATCACCAATAACACCCTTTTGTGCAAGGAAATTCAAAATTAATCCAATAATAACATGGTCAACTATTGCTTGGAATTGTTTTGCTTGTCGAATTCTTATTAAGACATCATGAACATTACTCTGATCAAATTTGATAAATCTGCAAAAACCTTGATCTAACTTGATTGAACTCATCAGTTAGATTTAAGCCACATCAAACAATATTTTGATCAAATTTAATGTAAACATGAAACGTTTGGTCAAAGTTGATCGAATTCCATCAGTTAGATCAAGTCACATCAAACAATATTTAGATCAAATTTCTAAATTGATCCAACACTACGTGTGTCAGTTTATCTAAGTTGATCTGATTTGATCGATTTTGTTAAAATTTGATCAATTTATATCATGATTTTAATCAAAACTAATCAATTTTGATCAAATCATTTTTTCCCGGGTGCCTTGTTTACATTGATGTGTATGTAATTGTACCGCAGTAAGTCAATTTGTAAGTCCATCCATATTCCTTCTAAATTTTAGCCCAGACCAAAAAAAATTCTGGTTGCGCCAATATCTACCGCAAATAACATAACAGCAAAAAATTCCAACTCACCGATAACTCGTTCACCCAATTGGCTTCGTTCCAAGACCACGATCGAGTATACACCTGCGTGGAAAAGATAACAAAAAAACGCAAAATTAGACGTTTAATCTCAATGTCAAAGTCAAAAGCTAAATAGGAACCGTATATAAGGCGTAAACAGCTACCGTTCGCGTTCTCGCCTCCAAGTTATTAATGCCGCAAAAGCGGCTCGAGCGGCTCGATAAAAAGGATCGTCAATAACGCGTGAATAATCGTAAACTATAAATACGTGTTTATTCTATTCGTATTATACCTGCATGTGCGGGCTCGGATCGTGGGGCCCACTACCTATATAGCGGAGCAACACAGCCCCTAAAATACGTAATAGAAACAAAAAAACCGGTAAAAAGGTACAGTAGCTGGTTCAATTAACTTTCTATATAGCAATAGCAGTTTGAATAGCATCTCGTATCATAGTATATGATGCGGTTTCATTCATAATATTGTGTTAGATACCGACGATACAGGGATGGTAGACTATACCTATGATTAAAATCTATATTACGTACATCTCATATCTCTCTATCTCTCTATCTATCTATATATTATATGGAATCGATTTCTTACAATCAATCTGATATTTCGGATAATCGCAACCTCGTACCTAATACTAATCCTGGATGTATCTACTTGTTTTTACAGCTGAAATTAATGAGAAAATGATGTGTAATGATTAGCATGGAACTACCTGGAATGCAATTGGAACATGGATACGTAGCGCACGGGCATTCCAATTTAGGACATACAACGACAACTGCTCTAAGTACAATGGGACATGGACATCTTGATCCTTTACATTCTCACCCGCATCATCAATCAACGGCCATCATTCATCACGCTTTGATTAATTCTTCTCATGGTGCTTCGGTAGGCAACGAAGACTCCAAAAAAAATAGTAAGTGAAAAATCACATTTTGATAAGTGTAACGTGTATCTGTGTACATCGTCGCCTTTGCTTTTGCTTTCAATGCCCCCACAATGTACCTACTAAACGACCGTGCTACCGCGTACAAAAAAAAAAAATATGAAATTTTTTAATTCGAAATTCTCTCTCTCTCGAGTACAGGAAATACCAACTTTCAAATACACCCATTTCATTTCCTGCGCTTATTTATACGTAGGTATATTAAAGGCATCAACGTATTACTCGTACATAGGTATATATAGGTAGGTATATAGGTACTCCGATGCTCATTAATGTCTTACTATACTTACCTACCTATACATACGTATCACACAATCGTGTTACTTCCTCTGATGGCACTCCATAGTAGGCATTATTCTGCACTAAGGTGGAATGATTTTGACTTTTTTTCGAAAATCGAAACAGCCTACGGCACAAAAGTTGTGTTTTGGTGTCAAAATGAAGTGGTAAAAATTTGAGCCTCCTCGTTCAATATTAACCCATACTTCAGGGGGTCCAAAATTTTCAAATTTCAGTAAAATTTCTCATATAATAAAAAAAAATAAAAAAAAATAAACAATTTTTCAGAGGTCTAGTCGATGGTAGGGGTCCTCTTGGTGACCCAGAACCCGGTCATCCATCAAAAAATTGCATAAACGTATAAACAGGGGTTTCCAAAATATCCACATTTTTGCATAATTACACCAAAATCAAGAAATGCGCGAATATTTTTATTTTTTGAGATATGTTGCATATTTTCAGGTTTACATATTTGAAAATATCTTCAAAATGAAAGGGAAGCCCCATCCCCACCACCCCTCCATAGAACATGAGACATTTTGCCATGAAAACTTTGTTTTTCCAAAACTGAGCCCACTTTGAGGATCCCTAACGCCCTGCGCCTTTGAGGAAAGAGTCTAATATTCTGATGGGATGTTTTCAACACAAAATGAACCGCTCTCATGCATATAGTAATTAGAGTGATAATTTTTTCACTTTGCCCTAATACAAAGTAGGTAAAATGAGTAATTTCATTAAAAAACACAGGACAAAGTTTTCATAGCAAAATGTCCCATTTTCTATGGAGGGATGGTGGTGATGGGACTTCCCTTTCATTTTGAAGATATTTTCAAATATGTAAACCTGAAAATATGCAACATATCTCAAAAAATAAAAATATTCGCGCATTTCTTGATTTTGGTGTAATTATGCAAAAATGTGGATATTTTGGAAACCCCTGTTTATACTTTTATGCAATTTTTTGATGGATGACCGGGTTCTGGGTCACCAAGAGGACCCCTACCATCGACTAGACCTCTGAAAAATTGTCAATTTAAAAAAAAAAAAAATTTATTATATCAGAAATTTTACTGAAATTTGAAAACTTTGGACCCCCTGAAGCATGGGTTAATATTGACCGAGGGGGCTCAAATTTTTACCATGTTATTTTGACACCAAAACACAACTTTTGTGCCGTAGGCTGTTTCGATTTTCGAAAAAAAGTCAAAATCATTCCACCCTATTCTGCACTATTTCGAACCTCTCTCAACTCTCAAGTCATCGATCGTAAGAAATAAAAATAAATTCCTTCAACTTTGCCCATCGTGGCCTGGGTTTCACCAAGCTGCAGTTAAACTGCTCAATGGACCAAAACTTGCGTTTGGAAAACGAAAGTAGACAAAACGCGCGACCAACCGTCATACATGATGAAACCATGTGCATATAGGCCTGAAGTCCTGCGCTCTTCTCTGATACCTCGTAGTAGGTCTAGGTACATATTTATAATGTTACAATAGTAAGAAAATTTTAATAGACTGACGCGAACCGACGCTGGCTGGCGTCCGCACCTTCTCCACCCTGCTCCCGCTCATTATCGTAGAGTAGTACACATACATAGGTATATACGATTCGGCTTAAATTACGCATTGTTTCCATTCTGATAAAATACCACAATATGTCTAATGGTTGCCTAAATACTGAACGTTGCTGTACTATACGATTTGCTATTGTTTTGTTTTGCTTTTTTTTTTTTTTTTTGTTTCTCACTCGCGAGCTTTTTGTTTATATTCTCTACTGTGTGGAGCTCGTCGCATTTATAATCGCGAAAAATGCAAATTTTTGTTTTCATTTGTATCCACGACGTGACAGTTTACTTTGCATTCAGTATTTTTTGTTACTTTCGTGGGTGGTTGAATCAATTTTTGGAAGATGTAAGATACTGTTTGGAGTTTTGAACTTTGGAGGGCGATTCTATTCTCTCAGTTCAGCGAAAGATTTATTTTAAAGAACATTTCAGGATAAATAAAAACTGTAGAAAAATTGATAGAGTTGCTCTAAAAATTCTTTTTAAAAAAATGGATGGAAATTTTTTTTTTTAAATTTTGAACAGAAAGTGTAGGTACAAAGTGTTTCACAAAAAAAAAAAATCAATGAAAATCATTTTTCAACAAAATATGAAAAAGTTGTTTCTCAAAAAATGAAAATCAAAAATATGAATTTTAGGAAAAAAATGAACAAAATAAATACAGCATCACGACAAAATCTTGAAAAGTTGGACAATTGCTTTCAATAAAATTTGTAAAAAAAAATTGAAAAAAATCTAAAAAAAATTTTTTAACCAAAAGCATAATAATTTTTTTTTTCAAAAATTGCGTTTAAAAAATAATTGCTTTATACGTAATAAAATTCAGAAAAATTATTTTTCAATGAAATATTGTTTTTAGGTGATTTTGAAAAAAATTTGAAAGGTTTTTGTTCAAATTCTTAAAAAAGTGAAACAAAAAATTGGATAATTTTTGAAAAATTGAACAAACTTTTTCACAAGAAATCCTTAGAAAATTATTGGGCATATATTTTATCCAATTAATTTTAAATGAAGTTATGGAAAGCTTCTGTTCGAAAAAAAATCAAAAATTGTTCCTAAAAAAAATAATAGGTAATAAGAAATAGGCACATAAGAAAAAAATTACAAAAAAGTTTCAAAAATTTATGTTTGAACAAAATTTTAAATTCGAAATTGTTCTTTAAAAAAAAGAATCAAAAGAACTGCACGAACTGTTTCACAACAACATCTAAAAACACAAATAACTATTCAAAAAAATTTAAAAACAACTGACTCAACTTAAAATGAAATTTTGAAGTTTTTATGCAATCAAAATTTTAAAAAAATTGTGCTTGGAAAAATTGTGCAATTGACTAACAACAAAATCCATAAAAATTATTTTTTAATAAAATTTGAAGAAAAATGATTTTAAATGGAATCCAAAAATGCTTCTACTTCTCACTTTGACGTTTTTATAATAAAAAAGCCAAAATATTGTGTTTGAAGAAAATTCTAAAAAATTGTTTTCAATAAAATTTGAAAAAAAAATTTGAATGAAATTAAAGATTTTAATTTTTTTCGAAAATATTAAAAAAATTTTGCAAAAAAATGGATAAAATGTTAAAGAATAGTAATTAATTAAGATAAAAAAATAAACTTTTTTTATGAATCCTGCATCTTGTAAAAATGAAATATTTTTCAAAAAATTAAAAGAAATCTTGGAAAAAAAATTATACTTAACTGATCCACAATAAAATTCCCCAGAAAATTAATCAATTAAATTAGGAAAGAAAATGATTTTGCGTGAAATTCTAAAAAACTCCTGCTTAAAAAATACGAGAAACGCAGTGTTTGAATAAAAAACAACGAAAAATTGCGTTTGAACGAAATCCCAGGAAATCTTTTTTTTTTTACAATTTAAAAGAAAATGAGTGGGAATGAAATTTGAAAAAAATTGAAAAAATTAACATAATATAAAAAAATTGTTTTTCAACAAAAATTTAAAAAAATAGTCTAACAAAAAAGGGAAAGGAAATTATTTTTCAATAAAATTTGAAAAAATGATTTAGAATTGAATTTTTGAAATTTTTAACAAAACTAAAATTTAAAAAAAAACTGTTAACAAAATTTTTAAAAGCAGAGTTTGAAAAAAAAAACAACGAACAACGAAAAATTGCGTTTGAACGAAATCCCAGGAAATCATTTTTTTTACAATTTAAAAGAAAATGAGTAGGAATGAAATTTGATAAAAATTGAAAAAATTAACATAATATAAAAAAATTGTTTTTCAACAAAAATTAAAAAAAATAGTTAACAAAAAAAGGAAAGGAAATTATTTTTCAATAAAATTTGAAAAAATGATTTAGAATTGAATTTTTGAAATTTTTAACAAAACTAAAATTAAAAAAAAACTGTTAACAAAATATTTAAAAGCAGAGTTTGAAAAAAAAATTAAAGTGTTCTACAATAAGATCTAACAAAAAATGGATTAATATTAGGAAAAGAAAATGATTTTGCACAAAATTCTAATAAGTTCTTCGTTAAGAAAAAAAAAATAGGGAAACAGTGTTAAAAAAAATTAAATTGTGTTTGAACGAAATCCAACGAAATTATTTTTCTTTACAAATTTGAAAGAAAATGATTTGGAATGAGACATCTCAAATACCTAGTTTCAGTTTGAACAATTTGAGAATTTTTTCAAGTGAAATAAAAACAGGGATTAAGGGAAAATTGAACATTGTTTCACGACAATTACATTTCAACAATATTTCAAAAAATCAACTTTGATTAAAACGTAAAAATTTTTATTTAAACAAAATTTAAAAAAAAAATTGGTTTTAGACAGAATTTTTCAAAACACTGTAACTATAGTGTACGAGTATAAAAAAAATAGATATTTTGCATTCCACTAACCATCACGTAGAATTTGCCCCTCGTGTGAGTGACACGATTTGGACGAGCTCATTGAACACTGAACAAGTGAACAGACCATGTGTAAGGTTCATAAGCGGAACGACTTTTTCCACCTTATGGTTACAGGTGACGAACTAGCGATTAGCAATTTTTCAAGTGCATAGGTTACGGTCACAGGTTAAAGTACAATGTATTTTGGAAATAAACACGCATGGCTAATAACTTACAGGTTTTTCGCTACAGTTTTGTTAATACCTATTCAAGATCAGAAGTTATTATTGTTGGAGGTGGAGGGAGAGGGGCTAAGAATGAAGAGTTCGTGTGTCGAACATTCAATATTTTCATACGTTTTTCTTCATCAATATTCAATTTGATTTAAAATTAGGGGTAGGTACAGATTTTTTTTAATTCTCAAAAACAAAGGAAACTTAATCAAAATAATTTTCAACATAAAAGATTTGAAAATGAAAAATTAATCATTTTTTAGTAATATGAGTAAAGAGGTTTATTTTATGTACTCCGGGGGAAGAAATTTGAAATTTCCAGGGAAAATTTATTTCCAACGAGTTTTGTTTTCTCATTTGCTCAAAAATCAATTCCCTTGAGAGGATTCGTTTTCATCAAGAAAACTTTTCATGATAATTTTTTTTTTCATTTCGTGAGGATTAGTAAATTTTACGAATCAATGCTCATCTCTTAGTGGAGTTTTGAAGGATTTCTCGTATATTTTCACTGAAACACATTTCCGAAGAAATTTAATTTAAACAAAATTAATTTATGAAGAAAAATAATAATTTTTAGAGGATTCTACAAAAGGACTTTTCCTGGGTGTTTTTTTTTTTGAAAATGTAAAATTTTAAAAAAATGATCCGTTTTTATTGTTTTTTTTCTCTCAATGAATTATGCACTTTAAGACTCAAAATAGGGCTAACACGACTCCAATTTGATATTCCCGAGCGGCACACTCGATCGATAATATCGGAAGATGTAACGTATCGATAAAAAATCGTTTGAAAATCTATAGATGTTCTCACGATATTATAAAGATTTATCGGTACAATTTCATAGGCAAAAAATCTAAAAACTATCGAATTCGATATTATTAAGATTTTATGACGATATTTGAAACTATATTATCGACAGATTATATTAAATTTATCGAATTCGATTTTTTACCGATTTTGTAAAGATATTTGAAACTATATTATCGGCACATAATATGCAATTTCTCGAATTCGATTTTCTAACGATTGCGTGAAGATATTTGAAACTATATTATCGACACGTAATATGAAATTTCTCGATTTCGATTTTTTTACGATTTTGTGACGATATTTGAAACTATATTATCGACAGATAATCTGAAATTTCTCGAAATCGATTTTTTAACGATTTTGTGAAGATATTTAAAACTTTATTATCGACACGTAATCTGAAATTTCTCGAATTCGATTTTTCAACGATTTTATGACGATATTTGAAACTATATTATCGACACGTAATATGAAATTCCTCGAATTCGATTTTTCAACGATTTTGTGGCGATATTTGAAACTACATTATCGACAAATAATCTGAAATTTGTCGAACGATTTTTCAACGATTTTGTGACGATATTTAAAATTATTTCCAAATTTTAAAAATTGGTGAACATTTTTTCAAGTCCAACTCGTCTGGAAGTACTAAACTGCCTATTATAAGCGTTTTATTGCTAATTCCTCATCGATAAGGTATGGCATAGTGGTTAAGGAAGAGGATTACCATGCAGGAGGTAGATGGTTCAAGCCCCACGGGTGGCAGATTTTTTATAATTTATTTTGACTTTTTCTGAAATGATCCTCTTACCGTAACATGAATAATGTGTTTAGGTATAGTTTAATGTATTAATTATGCTAATTAATGATTTTTGATTATAGAAAAAAGCTAGTAAAAGACGAAAAATCGGAATAAAAAAATCGATAAAAAATCGACAGAATATCGAATTCGATAAAGTGTCGCAAAAGTTGCGCCTAAATCGTGAAATTATCTTTCGATATTATAGATATATTATCGATAAAATATCTTACTATAATCTCGAAATTTTTGCTAACTATAATTCGTCGATAATCTATCTATATATCGAAAGATAATTTCACGATTTAGGCGGAACTAACGCGACACTTTATCGAATTCGATATTCTGTCGATTTTTTATTTCAATAATTTTTCGATTGTGCTGCTCGGGTAATGATGAAAATCTCCAGGTTTTGAGCTAAAAATTTTTACGGGATCCTGCTGGAATTTGGAAATTTCCAGGCCTAAATAATCCGAAGGTTTCCACTATATGATCATTCCTCTTGATTAGATCTATCAGCCTCGATAAAACAAAATCTACTCTAGTAGACCTCAGAATGATACTGGGGAACAAATTTAAACCGAAAATTTAATACACTAATTGAATTCGCCTTTGCCCCTCCCGCCCTTCGCACGTATTACCGGATATAAAAACGTCGGTAGCGAGTAACTATTTGATGATAATTTCGTACCTCGCAGAGCACACGTTTACAATAAAGTAATATTAATGGAAAAACAAAACAAAAGTGCCTATAAAATAACGTCATCTGCGAACCACGCACACAGAACAGATATAGGTACCAGAGATGTTGTGCAAATTGAATTTTTATACACAATGCAACTGATTACTCGCGAGTGCAAACAGCACACATTTCGTAACAGCTGTTCTGCTGCACTCGCTGTTGCGCTTTGGTGAGTTCGCAGTTCGCACCTCACACAGCCAGCCTGAGTATACGTATCCGCAGCCTTCCATGCAGCGATCTCGTACCACAGGCGGACAGATTTATCCGCGAGAAGGCGTAAAAATATACAAATATTTTCCTCCGTTTCATTAATTATCGAATAAGCTGCCGATGACGACCGACAAGTTTGATTCATTTTTCTTGTCCACGCCATCCATGGCATCGCCATCGCCAGCTCGCCACTGCGTTGAAAGTTGAACCGCGCTTGGCTCGGCTATACGTATATACGACATCAATGGAGACGAAGTACATAAACATTCCGGAAATGAGGAACAAACGATGACAGTACAGAAACTGGAGGAAAAAAAAATCGTCTCTCAACCGTTTCGTTTCAATGAACAAGTTAGAAAGGAAGAAGTAGTTCGTTACAGCCGAAGCGAAATCGTATATTTACTGTTCGGTATATCTACTATAGTTTTATCCGACTTTTTTTTCTATTCCCGGTAACCCCTCCAACCCCATACCCCGCCAACTCCGTTTGCCTAAACCGGCAACTGCATCGTTTCTCGTCAAGATGAAAACTTAAAGCGTAATCGTTCGTAATCGATGAAAATTTCGGGTCAAATGGTGACGTGAAAGTGGATTTAAGAGAGTTTACTCACAATGCGACAGCGTTTTGATGATTCTGTACTCTGTAGGTGGAAATTGCTGTACCTAGAGCTCTAACTACATATAGATATCAGCGAAATTTAAACCATAGTATACAAAAAGATAATGAATATTCGTAAAATGTCATCATTCGTCGATCATTTTCTGGCTAATCATGGAGAAAAATGTGAAATTGATCGAATAGGTATTGCAAAGCTCTGAACATCTGTTCTCAAGACTTTTTTTCTCATATCAATTTTTTCTTTCTACTCGTAGTACCTACAACATGTTTTTGTGTTAGGTTTTGAAGAAGAAAAATTGGCAGCAATTGGAAAAATTATTACTCGATAGAATTTTTTTTTAGAAAATTAAAAATGGAAATGGGTGGGTACCAGTACTTGAGTAAAAAAAAAATACATGAAAATTAAAAAACTGAGCGAAAATGGATTGAATCAGTAAGTATCAAAATAAAAAAATTCCAAATTTCAAGATTGAAAAGTTGAATACGAATCAAAGATTAGGGGTGGACGATTGAAAAAGTTGAAATTTAGATAGTTGAAAATGACCCAAAGTTCACAAATATTTGAAAGAAATGTCGAAATTATCAAAAAATAAAATAAACTAAAATTTAAAAATAATATTCAGGGTTCGAAAAAGATTTAGAAAGATTGAAAATAAGTATTATGAAATTAAAAATTACGAAACTTGAAAAAAAAGAAAATGAAAAAAATGAAAGAAATTAAAAAATTTATGAAACTAGAAGAAGAAAAAACGGGAATATTTAAAATTACAAATATCTATCTCAATTTTCAAAAACTGAACACGTACCCGATAAAAAAAATGATAATACTAAGATTTGAAATCAGATTGAAAATAACAAAAAATTGAAACCACATTTTGGAAAAAGTAGAAATTAGCAAAAAATTATATAAGGGAGAGAATGCATGTTGTGGAAGTTTTTTATGACCATGAGAATTAAAAGGACAACTTTGAGAAACTTTGCTTGAGACGTTGAGAGTAGAACCCAATACTACGTTTTTGGTCTGAGAATATTTTTTAACTCATTCAAAAAATCTTCAAAGGGCACGATGTTGCGGACATGTTGATGGAGATGTTATGTAGTCTACAACACCCACCCTCACCCAAAATTGAAAATCAAAAGATAAGGAACTTAATAAGCAATTTCCACTAACAAATTTCAGACATCAAAAATTTTGAAAAATTGAATAATATTATAAAAAATGGTAAAAGATTTTAAAAAATTGATTTCAAATTGAAAATGGCAAAAATTTGACTACACATTTAAAAAAAAATTAAAATGGAGAAAAAATTCAAAAAAATGAGATAAAAAAATAGAAATTTGACCAAAAATTGAAAAAAATTGCAAAAAAACCAAATTAGAAATCAAAATTAAAAATGATGAGAAATGATATTATAGTGGGCAGAGAGTAACAAGTACTAGGTATGCTAAAACAAAACGAAATTTAAAAAAAAATTAAAGGGACAAAAATTAATGCCTATTGACTATTTTTTTTTTTTTTTTTTTTGTTAAAAAAAATTAAAATTAAGAAAAATTGAGGAAGTGTTCAAAAATTTAAAAATCGAAATAAAATTTAAAATCGAATAGGTAGAGTAAGTAAATAACGTAAAAATTTACAGAAGATTCAAACAAATAAAATAAAAAATAAAGAATTGAGAAAAATTGTGGAAAATGTTTTCTTTTCTTTTTCGAGAAAATCTCAAATTTGAAATATCTATAAAAATTAAGTTTCCAAATTTCAATAAATGCATACCTACATAAACTTTGAAAAATTGAATATACTCACCATGAAAAAAATTATGGAAAATTGAAAAAAATTGTAATATAATCGAAAAATTACAAAAAAACTGACAAAATTAAGAATAAATTAAAATTGAGAAAATTATTTGAAACTGAACATCGATCATCAAAGAAATCAAAATAAATTTTAGAAAATTCCAGAGAGACAAGAATTTAAAAAAAGATAGGTCTGATGAAAAAATACTGGAAAAAAACAAGTTAAAAATTATCAAAAATTGGAAGAAATTGAAATTGAAAAATAGTTACTCATTACTAAAAGAGACAATATTAATTGAAAACGACAAAAAATTGACTACGTTTACGTATTAGAAAAATTAGCCAAAACAGAAAAATTGAAAAAATTTTCAAAAAAATACAATTTAAAAAAAATTAAACGAGGAAAAAAGTTTTGATATACAAAAATTAAAACTGAAAGTCTATTTAAAAAAAATAAAATAAATCACACTGCAGATGAAGACAAATTAGATAATTTGAAAAAAAATTGAAGTTGAAGAAAATTTCAAAAAATTAAGACACATAAAAATGTTGAAACATGATTGAAGAATGAAAAAAATGAAGTAAAATCTAAAATGACAAACAGTTGACTAGATAAAAATATAGGTAGAGATTTGAATTTTTTTTTTTTTAATGAAAAACCTATAACAAATATACCCCGAGCGGCACACTCGATCGATAATATCGGAAGATGTAACGTATCGATAAAAAATCGTTTGAAAATCTATAGATGTTCTCACGATATTATAAAGATTTATCGGTACAATTTCATAGGCAAAAAATCTAAAAACTATCGAATTCGATATTATTAAGATTTTATGACGATATTTGTCAACGATACTATCGACAAAGAATATTAAATTTATCGATTCCGATTTTCCACCGATTTTGTGCAGATATTTGAAACTACATTATCGACAAAGAATATTAAATTTATCGAATTCGATTTTTTAACGATTTTGTAAAGATATTTAATACTATATTATCGACAGATTATATGAAATTTCTCGACTTCGATATTTTACCGATTTATTGACGACATTTGAAACTATATTATCGACAGATTATATTAAATTTATAGAATCCGATTTTTTACCGAATTTGTAAAGATATTTGAAATTATATATTATCGGCACATAATATGCAATTTCTCGAATTCGATTTTCTAACGATTGCGTGAAGATATTTGAAACTATATTATCGACACGTAATATTAAATTTCTCGATTTCGATTTTTTTACGATTTTGTGACGATATTTGAAACTATATTATCGACAAATAATCTGAAATTTCTCGAATTCGATTTTTTAACGATTTTATGACGATATTTGAAACTATATTATCGACACGTAATATGAAATTCCTCGAATTCGATTTTTCAACGATTTTGTGGCGATATTTGAAACTACATTATCGACAAATAATCTGAAATTTGTCGAACGATTTTTCAACGATTATGTGACGATATTTGAAATTATTTCCAAATTTTAAAAATTGGTGAAATTTTTTTTAACTCCAACTCGTCTGGAAGTACTAAACTGCCTATTATAAGCGTTTTATTGCTAATTCCTCGTCGATAAGGTATGGCATAGTGGTTAAGGAAGACGATTACCATGCAGGAGAGGTAGATGGTTCAACCCCCACGAGTGGCAGATTTTTTATAATTTTTTTTGACTTTTTCTGAAATGATCCTCTTACCGCAACATGAATAATGTGTTTAGGCATAGTTTAATGTATTAATTATGCTAATTAATGATTTTTAATTATAGAAAAAAGCTAGTAAAAGACGAAAAATCGGAATAAAAAATCGATAAAAAATCGACAGAATATCGAATTCGATAAAGTGTCGCGTTAGTTCCGCCTAAATCGTGAAATTATCTTTCGATATTATAGATATATTATCGATAAAATATCTTACTATAATCTCGAAATTTTTGCTAACTATAATTCGTCGATAATCTATCTATATATCGAAAGATAATTTCACGATTTAGGCGGAACTAACGTGACACTTTATCGAATTCGATATTCTGTCGATTTTTTATTTCGATAATTTGTCGATTGTGCTGCTCGGGACAGAAAAAAATAATGAAAATTGAAATAAAAAATTTCTATCATCAAATTTTAAACATTTCAAAAATCCAAAGCCTGAAAATAGGAAAAAAATTGAATTCGAATCAACTTGATAATTATGGAAGATTATAAGAGAAATTTATTAGCCTAATTTGTAGAAAAAAAAAATTGCAGAAAAAAAATTAATTTAAAAAAGCTAAAATTAAAAATTTTTTAAACATACATTATAGAAAATGATACTTATACCTAACCAAAATTTAAAAAAGAAATAATAAAAACACTTGACACAAAAAGTCCCCTAGGGTGTGATCATATCACCAAGTATGTCTATCTTCACTCTTCAGTCATTTATCATTAGTAATGGTACGAAATTATCAGAAATACTGCGTATATACCCATCACCTACACCTATACCTAGACCTAGGAAGAGCGTATAATCAAGTAGGCACGTAGACCTAGTCGTAAACCGAAGCTCTGTTATCTCTCAAGAGTGACCACCACTTCGCACCAACACAGTTCATTAGCTTTTCTTTCTTTGAACTTCCAAAGCCTACGATGTATTCTTTCGAGCACCTATGCTAGCTGGATATCTTTCAAACATACCTACAATGCGGGTACTCCGCTGATAAAGTTTCAGAAAAATATTTCCGTTTCAGAACTTTATTTTTTCACCTTGACATACGAGCGTCGAGTTCGAGTCTCATCGCGCTTATCAAAAAGCAAAAAAATAAAATTTTCACACAATGTCGATAATCTTGCGTATGCGCATAAAATAGTACATAAACCATTTTCAACGGTTATACCTCTACACTGGTCGCATCGCATTCTCTACCCACAACAACGAAAACGCGAGAAAGGATAATCGTTACATGAAAAAACAACGTCCAAGTCAAGAAGTATCTACCTTAGAGGTAGTTGCACACTACAAAAGAAACATCAACGGTTATTGTAAACAGCTGTAATTGTTTCCCCACGCACATGTTCCGTCTCTACTAAATAATGGCAAATGAAATGAAAATTTTGTCTTATTAAACGGAAGTCCGTTTAAGTCTAAGTATTAACTTGACATTGCAATGCTTTCAATTCCTCAAACGTCTCGATGCGAAATTATCGCCACAAATGCACAAGTTCTTAGGTACGAGTATACAGAGTAAAAGCTGCTCGTGAGATATTGCTATTTGCTATGTTTGGTGTCAATGTCCTATGAAGCGGAAATGTTGACGAGTGGATTTATTTCGTGTTATTATAATAAAGATGTGTTTCTTTTTTGTTGCAGGTGACGGTTCAGTCGGAGGTCATGGAATTGGCGGACAAGAAGGTAATTTTCTTTTTGGTTTTTTATTCGATCGATTTTTATTAGGTATAATTTTTCAAACGGTCGTGTTTAATTTTGTAGAAAAATAATGAGCATATTTTTAAATGTCCTTTGTAAGTTGAAAAAAATGTAGATAAATTATCAAAAAAATCTCAAATCTTATACCTAAGTAAAAAAAAAATCAATCCCCAGAAGTTATTGAAAAATTGGAAAAAATCCCAGTTGATCACTTCTGAAAAAATGTACAAAATATCTATCTAAATCGAAAATTCTGAAAACCAGAAAGTAACGAGCAAAAAAAATCTCAAAAAATACGCTTATAAATTGAAGAAATTCAATTTGGTAAAAAAAAATTCTTTTTTCTATTTTTTGCAATAAACCTCAAAATGAACTGAAAAATCCTTAAAAATACACAATAAATTGAAAAAAAAATAATAATTCAGTAAAAAATAATTATTGTAGAAAGTCCCACTTCATTTTTTTTTTTTTTTTTTACAAAACGTTCAATAAATCCTTAAGTGGACCAAAAAATTACATAATCTTAATAATTGAAAAACAGGATGCCCAATAAATCCCAAAATATACCAAAAAAAATCAATATATGTAAATAGGTCCTACTTAAGAAAAATATTATTAAAAACTTTAAAAAATATAATTCAGCAAAAAATAGTTAAAATACTACTTAATCATTTCTTTTTTTTTGTAAAAATAGGATGTTCAATAAATCCTTAAGCGAATCAAAAAAATACATTTCCTCAAAAATACACAAGAAATTGAAAAAAAAACTAAGAAAGAATTCAGTAAAAAAATTTAAAAAGTGCTGCTTAATTTTTTTTTTTTTTTCTGCAAAATAGGACATTTAATAAATCTTTAAACGAACCAAAAAAATTGCATGATCTCAATAATACACAAAAAATAAAAAATAAATCAATATGAAAGTTTTTTCTCCAAAAAAAATTGAGATTTTTTTCACAAAACTTGAGAAATTTCCTTACTTTAAAAATAAATGAATTTCAACAGTCCAAAAATGAGAAATTTCGTTATTTAAAAAAAGTAACTTTTCTTTTGTCAAAAAAATTTAGAAAATTTTCTTCGTGCCATAAAAATTCTTACCCCCCCCCCCCCCCCCCCCAAGGAAATTGCGATTTTCCCTCCAGGAATTGAAAGAGAACACAAAAATGGAGGAATTTCCCTTTTTGCAGCCCCCCTCGGTTCATCCATTATTAGGTATAAGGGGGTCCATTATTCATGTCTGTTTTTTCTGTTTCTGTACCCACATGAAATAAATTTATTTGATTCGATTTGATTTGATTCGAAAAAAAAAAAAAAAAAAAACTGAGAAATACATTTTCCTTAAAAATTCACATAAGAAATCTTTTTTAAAAAAAAGGTAAAAAAAAAAAATTGTAAAAAGTCTCACTTGATTTTTTTTTTGTTGCAAAATAGGGCGTTCAATAAATCTTTAAATAAACAAAAAAATAGGTACACAAAAAACTGAAAAAATCAATTCACCAGAGTGGTGAAAACAGGATGTTCCGAAAATCCCAAAATATACAACAAAAAAAAATTAGATAAATAAGTTTTTTTCTAAAAAATCAAAATTAAAAAAAATTTATAATTCAGCTAAAAAAATGTTAAAACACTACTTGATCATTTTTTTTGTTGTAAGAATAGGGTATTCAATAAATTCTTTGGCAGATCAAAAAAAAGAAAACTTTCCCTCAGAAATACAGTAAAAAATGAAATAGGTAGATCAATTTTGTAAAAAGGCACCTATGAAAAACCCCACCACATTATTTTAAAATTTATTTTTCTGGTAAAGACAGGGTGTTCAATAAATCCTTAAGCGAACCAAAAATAAATAATCAACTCAAAAATACAGAAATAATAAACTGAAAAAAATCAATTGAGTAAAAAACATTAAAAATTCAACTTCGTCAATTTTTTTGTGAAATCTGGCTCACAGGGTGTCCAAAAAATTTCTAAATAAATCGAAAAATTGCTCGAAAAAAAAATCCTAAAAAATTATGAATTTTCAATTAAAAAAAATTCTCCAATAATAAATTAAATAAAAATCCCAATTTCTATACCTACTCACGTTCCTTCCACCACAATAATGAAGAAAATAATCGAGCCCACACAAACGCGAAATACCTGAACGAGTGAAAAAAATGCCAAACATTCGTATAGGTAAATCATCGTGCATCCCTCCCGATACACCTGATCCGCTCGATAAATAAAACCTGACAAACGATCGTGTAAAACATTCTAATGGTTAAACAGTGTTCGAAATTACATCTTAATAGCTCGTTAAACACTATCGAGAACCGGTGTACTTTGAGTAGCATCGCGTTGATAGCACTTGATGTGAATTGTGAACACAAAGTGTTGGACGTTCGAGCGCTGTCGTCGTCGCCTTGCCTTGTTCGACATAAGGCTAGACCGTTGGCTTCGGACAGAAACAATCCTACTATTTTAAAACTCCGACAACAATAAAAAGCGAACGTATTTTAACGTAAAAAAAAATTTCCCTACAAAGTAGCATCCTATCCGGCGTCTACTGAATTAATTTTTTTCACTTTTGTTTGCACCCGCGCCTAATTACTCCAGTATTATTCCACATGAGGCTGTTTTTCACATAGAAAGGAACTCGCGTATGCAAATCTATCAACGTTAATGTCTAATTTCGACCTTATACTTATATTTTCGAGTTTGAATTCTACCTTAATATTTTTGCTTCATTCGAATATTAGTGGGAATATCCGAGAACATTGTTGCGATTTGTTGTCGTGTTTCATTTTACCTACATACTGGTGTAATTTTAATCACTCAATTAATAAGACGAACGTAATGTACGAGTAAGTACATGAATAATTACACCATATTCGTAAGCATCGATGTGACTCATTTGGTTCGGGATTCCCTTAATACGACATTATGTAATTTTTTACGAGGTCATCGGGTCTTGACAATTTTTAAAACGTTGTTTATTATTTTTTTTCTCCAAATTTTACAATGTAAAATAACGGAAAATGTTGTAACGAGGAATAAAAATAGAGGTTTTTCGATACGTCTTAGTAGGCTTGAAATTATGGAAAATTTTAATAAATTCGAATATCACCAACTTGGTAAACACTCAAAAAAGAATATTTTTAAAAAATAAGTGACGATAATTTTCTTCAATTTTTTCAAAACTTTTTTTTTTAAATTTCGTTTGAAGTCAAAATTTGAAAATTCTTTCAGGAAAATTTTTTTCAAAGGACGGTAAGTAAATTTTATTGTAAAACAAAACTGAATTTTTTTCAGTGATTTTTATTCGCCTCGTAGGATAAAAATACAAAATTTTGTTCAAAATTATTTTATTCAATTTTTTCAAAATAAATTTTTTATCAATCAATCAATTAATTTATTTTGTATTGCATACTTATTCGTTTTTTGAAAATTTTGTTCAGAATCAAATTTTTCAAATTTTGTTTCAAATCAAAATGTTAAATTTCTGTTGAAGGTTTTTTTTTCAAAAAAAAAAAAAAAAAAATTCAAATTTAATTTTAAAACAATTATTTTTTGGTTATTTTGGTCTTGAAGAATAAAAAAGAATTTTTTCAGAAGAAAATAATTGAAATTTAATTTTAGAACAATCATTTTTGGTCATTTCATGGTATTGAAGAATAAGCAAGAAATTTTTTTTAAAGAAAATAATTGAAATTTAATTTTAAAACAATCATTTTTGGTCATTTTATGGTCTTGAAGAATAAACAAGAATTTTTTTTAAAGAAAATAATTCAAATTTAATTTCAAAACAATTTATTTTGGTTGTTTTGGTCTTGAAGAATGAACACAAAATATTCAAAAACGATTTCATTAATTTTTTGTCGAAGCCCATTTTTTCAAAAAAAATTTAACAGCAAAATTTTTCTATTAAGGTATGTTATCTTATACTTATTGAATTTTTCTAATTTTATTCAAAAGTCAAATTTTCAAATTTTTTCAAAAGGAAATTTTTTAGAATATCATCAAGAAATAATGCCAAGTACGAGTTTGTCAAATTGAAAAAAAATCTTAAAATTTTTTCAACATAATTTTTTTTCAACAGCTGAACTACAAATTTAAAAAACACAAAATAAAACCAAAAAAAATATAGGTTCTCACCCCCTAGACCCTATAATAATTTTAATCAATTCCATAATAGGTAAATCCGCGAACTAAATCAGACGGCGTTAAAAATTAATCCTGGTAAAAAAATATGTACAAATTCTACCAATAAATTAGCTCATTTCCTCTATTTCTCTGTCAAGCTATCAAAAAAAAAACCAATGTTCGAGCATATTAAAACACTTCATAAAATTCCCCCACTGACACCGCTCATAACCCGCGCACTAGGCCGATCAATAAAATGCAAATTAGCCTGGTTAATTAGCGCAGGTCGCCGGTCGCCCCGATCGACGAGATTACATCTGTTTTATCAATCGACGAATCGACCCCACGGGAACTAAAATGAAAATCGGTGCATTGGAAAGCGCGGGCGGACATCGCAACCTGTTTACGTATTCGGAATTAGGGATACGGAGTGGAGAAACAATGCGATGCGAGAAAGAGAGAGAGAGGTTATTACCTCACTGACTGAAATGGATTGGTGGGAAATACGTTATACGGGGTGGAAAAAAAGTAACATGTGTTAAAACCGTTGCTACTGTGGCGCTGCGCTTTTCTCAAATAACCTAAGTGCATTATTATTATCGTCATCGTCGTCATTATCATATTATTATTTGTTATTATCCGTAACAGATGGCCCACAATCGTTCTTGGCCTTGCTTCCTTTTTCACTTTTTTTTTTTTTTTTAGATTACCTATTGTCTTTGGACATCTTATTCATTTTTTTTTTTTTTATTAGTTTAATAATCCGTTTGTAACGACTCGTTCGAATATAGCGGGATAATTTATAAAAGTGCATCGAGCACGCGTGATGTGTCAAACGGTTTGACCTTTTTCAATGAATAATCTGTGTATGTTTGAATTTTAGAATCGAGTTGTCCATTAGGAATAATTTATAGGGTGAGGGTTCGAAGAGCTTAGAGGTAAAATTGCAGAATTGAAAAAATTAGGCCACTAGTTGAAGAAAAAATTTATAATGTGTCATTTGGGGCCTAATGCAAACCTTGCAAAGAATACTGCTTTTGATGATTACGACACTTGCATAATTGAGGATTTTTTGAAACATTTTTATTCGCCTCAAAAAAATCTTGAAATTAAAAAAAAAAAAAAAAATCAAATTTTTTTTCAAAAAATTTAGTTGAAAACAATAACTGAAAAGAATTTTGTCAGAAAAAAATCTTTAAAAATTTTTTTGATAAGAATTAATTTATTTCGTCAATAAATGTTTTTGGAAAAAGTTTCAAAAAAATGCATTAAAATTTTTTTCATTTCTTAAAAAAAATCAATTTTTTTCAAATACAAAATTTTTGGGAAAAATTTTTCTTTAATAAATTGTTTTGAAAATTTTGTTGGAAAAAACTACTTGAAAAAATCGTTTTTTAAAAATTTCAAATAAAAATTGACATTGAGAATTGAAATGTTCTCATTAACCCCCCCCCCCCAAAAAAAAAAAATTACTGCCAAATAAAAGTACCTACTTATTTTCAAAAAATAATTCACAAGAAATTTGTTAGGTATGAAAAAATTCTTACAAAAAATTATTTTTAGAAAATAACAAAAAATTCTCTTTCTTTGAAACATTTTTTCTAACAAAATAATTTTTAATAAATAAAAATAATTGAAATTTTTTTTGCATTAATGAGAAGTCACTAAAAGGAAATAAATATAAAGAAGTTGGGGGAGGGAGGTGGTCCAATCGGAATTTTTGTGAGAACCGAAATTATTTCTAGGATCTCAATCTACAACTTTTGTTTGAAAAATTTTTCAATTGAGGTTTTTAGGTACAGAGATACGGAAATTATTTTAAAGGGGTAAACCCATAATATTGATTTTTTTTTGAAAAATGTTTTCCAAAAAGTTTTGTTTAAAACATTATTCTGAGAAGAATTTCAGAAAAAAAAATCTTTTAAAAATTTCTTGATAAGAATTAAATTTATTTAGTCAAAAATTACAAAAAAAAAATTTGTTGAAAATTTTTTCATTATTTTCTTTTTGAAAAAAAATCCAAGGATTTTTTTTTTAATTCAAAATTTTTTGGAGAAATTTTTCTTCAATAAATGATCTTTTTAAATAAAATCAAGCAAATAAATGCCTTTTTTTAGGTCCCTCTTTTTTTTTTAAGAGTCTAGCTCCTTCTGAAAAAATTCCTCTACCTTTATACCTAAGTCCTCAATTGAAAAATTTTTGAAACAAAAGTTGTAGATTAAGATCCTAGAAATAATTTCGATTACCACAAAAATTCCGATTGGACCCCCCTCCTTTCCCTCAAATTCAACATAATAAGTAAGAAAATCACCAGATAATTTTCATATGTTATTTATCATGAATAATATTACATATAAGAGCTGAGGGAAGAGTCTAATCGAAATTTTCGCAATAACCGAAAATATTCCTATGATATCAATCTTCTATACAACTTTTGTTTGAAAATTTTTTCAATTTCTGTCTTGGGTACAGAGATTGTGAAATTGGACCTTAAAAAAAAGACTGTGTCTAATTTATCTATTATACTTACAGATTAAGAGTCAGTCTTAATTTCAGAGAATTTACTTTTATGAATGACCAATTGACCATACTAAAATCACTAAAACTTCTTTTCTTCAGATTTCCTTTTGAAAATTATTCCCCTCAGATTTTTTGAAATTTCTGTAATAGGTTCTGCCAATTTCTTTCAATTTTTTCAGAAAGTTTAGTAGAAAAAATGTTTCTTGATTTAAAAAATATATATTTATGTAATATAATTATTATTTATATAAATTTTAAAAAAACTATCTACCAATTTTTTCGATTTTTTTTTTTTTTTTTTTTGAAAAACAAGATTTTTCAAAACCAAAAAAAAGAAAGAAATTTTTTGGATTTCGATTTTTAAAATAAAAAATCTTATTAAAAATCTTGAGAAAATTTTTGTTATTTTTCAGTTTTTTGGCAAAAAAGAGAACTCTTTTCACGCCACAACAGTTATTTTCTGGAGATTTCCGAGCAATATGTAAAGTCTCATAAAACTGAAAAAATTCATGTGAACGAGTTACCTACCTTGTTTTTTTTTTTACATATTCCATAAAAATGACAAAATTTGTTGTCAATTAGACAGAAAACAGGATGTAATAAATGATAGAAACAAAAAATTTCCACATTTTGACTCACCCATTTTAGAAGTATGAAAAAATTGTCCCAGTTATGAAATTGAAAATTTATGAGGTTTTAGGACTAGAAAGCATTCCAAAAAAAAAATTGAAAAAAATTCCAATAAATTTGCTATCACTCCCCCTTACCTTGGATACCTTTGGAATTTCAAAAGTTTGGCTCTCACGATTTTGGTGAGATTTTCGTATGTGAAGGAGAGGTTAGGAAAAGAAGGAGATAGAAAATAAGCCCTATAATTTTTTTTCAAGAGCCTTCAGTAATACCTGACAGGTGATTCGGCCCTGGATTCCCTTTTCTCAATAATATCTCAATTTGAAGTACCCTTTGAGATTTCCAGTTCCACCTGCAAGAAAATTGAACTAGGACTTCATCTCCCACTCCAAAGCCCAAAATACTTTTCAAAATTTTCAATCGAGCTTCGCAATGGTTTCCTCAATCAACTACTCCAGCAATTCTCTCGTCAGAGTTGTACGTTTAATTACCATAGCAAAGATACTGTACGGCATCACCGAGCATCGCCATTTACCATTCATGCACATTGTCATTGTCACACCGACATGACACCTCACACCACACGTAACACCTTCTTATCAAAATCAATGCGGGACGCGATGATGGAGACGGCGAAGGCGACGCGACGTTCTCACAGCTCGGGCTCGCGTCTCTCTCTCGGGCACGAAAGACAGAGAGATGCGTTTGGGAAAAATGTTGTCATCTCGAGAACGGCCGTAAAAAACTTCGCAGACCAGTTAGCCAAAGCGGTTGCCTGTATTTTGCAACTTTTAGCTCACACGATTCGGCTTCGGCCGCGAGCCACGACCGTTGGAATGGTTGCTGTTGCTGTTGGCTTCTTCGATATATACATTCAATCTTACGCTGACATTTTTCTTTCACGTCAAGGTCATTTCCCATTACCTTGCTCCTTTTGTAGTCGGTCCGGTGCGGCGGCGGCGGCGCGGCGCTTCTGTACGTACAGTTCGCGCTCCGAATAACGTACTTGTTATAATATTATAGGTAGAGAGGTACAGCGCTCAGCTCAGCTCTCTGTACAAATGCGTAGCCACAGTCCGAGCCACCCCCACCCTCCATAGGTCCGTTTGGCGGTGGCAGGCCTCCAGTTATAACGTCTGATCGTCTTTCTCGCTTCTGCACCTTGGCTCGATCGTCTTCCGCGACAAAGATAACCAATTACATATACGTTAAAAATAATAACAAACGTGCGAAATCGAGCCATTGTTTCGTTATTTCTTCTCCTTCTCGCTCTGACTCATTGCTGCAGCGAGACCAAGCGATGCACCGTGCCCCGCGCCCCGCACCACCCCGCCACTCTTCACAGTTCTTCTTCGACTTTGACGTTTCTTATATTATGTATGTCTATTCTTTTTCAATTTTCCCATCAACCGTTTAACGTGCCGTATATATACCTACGTATGTACGCTGCGAATGAATAATTTTTCGAAAAAATACACAAATATACAAACAGGTTATTATAAATGGACGTCGGGATGAATAGAATTGTGATATGCGTATTACGACGTTTGTTTTTCTTTAACCAAATTACTTACAAGCTGAATTTTATAAAAGGACTCAGAGGACTGGAAATTCAATTTTTCATTAAAAAGATTTCCATTGATTTTTTTAGCCGAATTTTTTTTTTTAAATTTAGGCTATTGTGTCCGACCCTGATTTAGAAGGAGGGGGGGGGTAGAAGAGTTCTGACCCCATTTGTTGACGTTTGGGACCAAAAGATGACGATCTGTCACATGTCACATATTTATATATATATATATTTATTTATTTATTTATTTATTGATAATTTTACCGCTACTTTTAGAACTCTGGGGCCGAGCCTAACAGGTCAAATGAGGTCAAACTTGATATGTAGGGTCCCCTCGGTGTAGGAATGATGCAAAAAAATTTTTGGGGCCCTAACTCAAATTTGGGGATATGACCCCTTTTTGACAGGGGTGCGGAGGAGCCCCAATATCATGAAATTTTTTGAAACTTGCCCCAAGGATGAGAACTCTAATTACCTACACCATAGTCAAATTTCAGCCCCCTAAGTCATCCCCACTCCATTTTAGGGCCCAAAAAGTGGATTTTGGGGTCATTTTTTTCACGTTGATCAGGCTACAGACCCCCCAAATGGGGCTGGGGGGCCAAAATTTTCATCATGGCTCAAGTTTGTGCCCCTGATGTGCCTTTTGTAGGTTTCAACTTTTGGGCCCCCTTTGACCCCTGTCAAGGGTCAAAAATCAAGATTTTTCACAATTTTTCATGTTTTTTCTCGCTTCCCGGTACGTTGATCAGCCTGCAGCCCAAACCAAATGACCTTGGATGCTAAAATTTGATATTTAGGATAGGTAAGGGTCACTGAGGTGCCTTTTGGGGTTTTTGACCCTTGAGCCCTAAAATTGGGGGTGGCCCCTTTTTGAGAGAGGCTCTAAAGAGGCCCCAATTTGACAAAATGATTTGAAATTTTTACCAACAACAGTGACTCTGATTGTCTCCACTTTATCCAAATTTCAGCTTCTCAAGTCATCCCCACCCCATTTTAGGGCCCAAAAAGTGGATTTTGAGGTCATTTTTTCACGTTGATCAGGCTACAGACCCCCCAAATGGAGCTGGGGGGCCTAAATTTTCATCATAGATCGAGTTCATGCCCCTGATGTGCCTTTTGTAGGTTTTGACCTTTAAACCCCTTTTGACCTCGATACCGGGTCAAAAATCAATATTTTTCAAGTTTTAACCTATCTTTTCTGACGCGTTGAACAGCCTACAGCCCAAACTAAAAGACCTAAACAATCGAAATTTGGAATGTAGGGTCAGTAGAGGTCACTGATGTGCCTTTTGGGGGTTTCGACTTTTGAGCACCATTTGACCCCCGTACAGGGTCAAAAATCAGAAATTTTCACATTTTAACCTCTTTTTTAGGTGTGTTGATCAGCCTATAGCCCAAACCAAACGACCTAGAAGGTTAAAATTTTTTATGCGGAGTCGGTATAGGCCACAGATGTGCCTTTTGGGGTTATTGACTTCTGAAGCCTAAATTTTGAGATTATCACTTTTTTGGGACGAGTTGTGAGGGGGCCTCTAAATGAGGAAATTTCTCGGAATTAGCTCCAACGAAGCACACCAACATCACCTACAACATATACAAATTTCAGCTTCCCAGGTCATCCCCGCCCCTTTGTAGATCCCAAAAAGTGGAAATCAGCTTGATATTTGCACATTGGACAGGTTTCAATTTGCTTTTTAGCCGAATTTTTTATTATTTTTTTTATAGTGCATCGAATAGGGTTTTGTTCAAACTAAATGATTTTGAAGGCCTAAATGGGGTAATTAGCGTTGGTTGGGGTCACTGATGTGCCTTTTGGGGATTTTCGAGTTTAAGCTCGGTCCACACCTTCAAATAATTTGATCAAATATATTTGTAGGTGTGGACGCGTTAATTCAACACCACCTATTGTTATCCTATTGTCGACACCTTCAAATATATTTGATCAAACGTGATTTGATCAAATTATTTGAAGGTGTGGACCGGGCTTTAGAGCCTCATTTGACCCTCCTACAGAGTCCAAAATCAGAAATTTTCACGTTTCAACCCCTTTTTCTGGTGTGTTGGCCCCCGTCTGCAAAGCCGAAAGTAAGGAAGGGGTTGGGGGCAAATCCTGCCATGCCCCTGGGGCATGGGGATTTGAAGAGCTGGAAGTGACGAGGAGGTTGGGTAGGAGCCTTAACAGGGGTATGGGGGCGGAGCCCCCATCTGAAGTTGAAATCTTCAATGCAGAGAGGAACTAAAACTGAAGACAAAAACCTGACATTTTTAAACTGAATTTGAAGTTAAAACTGATATTGAAACTGAAATACCATGGATGAAAACGTTTTCAAAGTGGTACACTAACTTGAAAAAAAAAATTCGGCTGTCGCGGAGCATCTTGACTGCTACGCGTTTTTTTAGTTGCGATGAATTGATGAAATTTTCTATTACGAGAAATGGACGAAATTTTCAATTTCGTTTCAATTGCGATGAATACCTACAAATTTTTTCGATTTCACTTATAATAAATCGATCGATTTTTCAATATCGATCATAATTCATAAGATTAATTTTTTTCAAATTGTGATCTAGATTGATGAATTTTTCAATCTAGGGATTGATGATCATATCCAAAAAAAAAAAATTGGCCATCGATTTTCTAATATATAGATCAATTTTTTGAATTGTGATACTATCGATAAAATTTTCAATTTCGAGAATAGAAATTTTTTACAATAAAATAATAATTTTTACAATGTCGACTGCAGTAAATCGATCGATTTTTGAATATCGATAGTTCGATTAATTTCTTAAATTGTGATAAATCGATTTTCCATTTCAAAAAGTGATGAATTTTGACTTCAATTTTCAATTTTGATTACAGCTATTGATCAATTGATTAATTTTTCAAATTGCGATTAATCGATAAATATTTCAATTGCAGGGATACACCTCAAATTTTCTCAACTAATTTTCTCGCACGGTTTTAAAAATCCAATTATTGAATGATGGGAGAAGTCTTTCAATTTTGAACAATAAATGGAATTGTCTGAATGCCTACGTGAGGTTTTTTGGAAAAACGAAAAAATTATGTCGAAAATCCATTTCAAATTTTTGCCAAGTTTTTAAAGAAGGAAAAAAAAATTGGCTCCAATTGAAAAATGTTTCAAACAAAAGTTATGTATTTTGATCTCGAAACAATTTTGGTTATTACAAAAATTTTGATTGGATCACTCCTTTCCCTCCAATTCCGCATTTTATGTATGAAAATCGCATGGAGGTGATCCCTCTTTTCCCTATATCTGTACCTAAGGCCCCAATCGAAAAAAATTTCAAACAAAAGTTGTGTATTTCGATCTCAGAAACAATTTTGGTTATTACAAAAATTTTGATTAGCCCACTCATTCCTCTCCAATTTTGCATTATACGTGTTCATGTAGAATAATTTTGTATTAAACGTATAGGTACGTTTTCCATACGTAAATTGCGAAAATGGAAGGGAAGGAGTGATCCAATAAAAATTTTTGTAATAACCAAAATTGTTCCCGAGATCAAAATACACAACTTTTGGTTGAAAAATTTTTCGATTGGGGCCTTGGAAATTTTTTTATAAGATATTTATTTTTGTCAAAAACTTTCAATTTTTCAATGGATTTCCGACACCATTTTTTCGTTTTTCCAAAAAAAACCCACGTAGGCATTTCGACATTTCCATTTTTTGTTCAAAAATTGAAAGACATTTCTTGTCATTCTAAAACCGTGCCCTAATTTTTTTACATTTCATTTTTCATGTTTTTGACTGGGCATTTTTCATACCTACTTGGTAGGAATTAATTTTTCTTTTAATTACCTTTAATTTAAAAATTGATTTCACCCTTCTATATTAAATTTTCAATTTCCAAAACCATCTAGTTTAGTCGATAATGCATTTTCATAAATTTTTATGAAACTGGATTTTCGGTATGGGTATTCAGGGTAGTGGACTGAAAAAAATCAAGGAGTCTCAGAATATTTTATATTATATGGATATTGAAAGATGATGCTTCAATCTGGGCTAGTTCGTCCTTGGGTCCGAAAGGGTTAATTCGGTTTTTCTGTGATGTGACGAGGTGTTGTTATTTCCACCCGCCTGGGTGAGTAGTTGCTCGGATTTGTAGTGAACATGAACAAAATTGCTCACACCACCTACTTCCATCAGTTCGGATTCTGAACTTGGAAAATTTCTTTCAATTAACATGTAATTTATTCGAAATTGAAGGGGAGGGATGGCTCCAATCGAAATTTTTGTAATAACTAAAATTATTTCCAAGACTTCAAGCTACAAGTTTTATTTGAAAAAATTTTCAATTGGACCTCTACCTTCGCAATTTTTTAATAATATGAGTGTCCAAGCCATTATGCAAAATTGGAGGGGAGGGAAGGGTCTAATCGAAAATTTTATAATAACAAAAATTATTTCTTGAACCTCAATCTACAACTTTTGTTTGAAAAAATTTTCAATTGGACTCCTTCGACAAATTTAAAAAAGTATCTACCTGATATTATGTAAAATTTGAGGAAAGGGAGATATCCAATCGAAATTTTTATGATGACCAAAATTCTTTTTAGGATCTTTCTCTACAACTTTTATTTGAAAATTTTTTTAATCTGTACCTTCATCGCTTATTTATCTGGGATTTTTAATTAATATCTTCGAAGTGTTGTGCAAAATCAGTGGGGAGGGGGTCCAATTTAAAAATACTTGAAACAAAAGTTATAGCTTGAAGACTTGGGAATAATTTTGGATATTACAAAAATTTCGATTTAACCCTTCCTTCCCCTCCAATTTTGAATAAAATAAATGTCAATCGAAACTTGAAAGAAATATTTCAAGTCCAGAGATACAATTGTTTCATTTCTATGAACTACTCACCCAGGCGGGATGGAAATAACAACACCCGATGTGACGACGTGAGTTATGCGTATACTGTTGACTGCGAAATTTAATTTCAATTCGATGAATTCCAAAATATTGATCTTTTTTGAAAAATACCATGATCTGATCTGGTTAAAAATTTCGTGATCTGATCTAACCTCCAATTCGGTGGTCTGCCCATCTAATCTGCATCCAACTGCACTTGAAAACAAGCAGGCCCGATATTATTCTCAAGCTGAGGAAAATAAGAGTTGAAAATGAAATGTAGAAGCGTCAATCCTGCCATCTCTATCATCTTCAAATCTATTTACTCCTTCTGCGTCACTACATCATGAGTCGATCGGATTGTCAAGGTAACCAGACCGAAGATCATCCATTCTTACAAACAATAAAAAAAAAACGCAGCAAAGCTCGCAGCAGAAACAAAAAAATTCACACCATTAAAAAGTCAAAATGCTCGCATGGTGGAATCTAATTAGCGTTAAATAGCATGTGAACATCACTAATCATCCTTGAAATATTGAACGGCGTATGGAAGATTGTTATGTCCCTCGCAAGTTCGCGTATACAGCGGTCATTTGTTTTATTATTCGGTCGGAATTAGCCTGCGATGCCGTCGCGACGCAGCCATTATCGTATTATCTAATCCTCCCACGAAATTACTCAACCTGCTTGGATCTAATAGGCTTGTACTCGTACATCACGTATAGGTAGACTGATGCGTACAAAATACGATAACAAATTAAAACCGATGAGTAACCTAGGTTTACTTTTTTTTTTTTTTTTTTTTCAAAAGCAAGTGACGGAAATACTGCGTTAATGAACTTAACACTCGGATCGTAAATTTTTCAGTTCGCTCGCGCCATTTTATTCGCTGTGCTATTCTATATAGACGAGAGTATACATACATATATAGAGGTATTGTAGACGCGACCATTCGCTCACCTTGCGATCGTTCCATTGTTCATATTTTGTAATTCTTTTACAGTTTAAAAAAATATAAATTAAAACCGATGATAATTGTAAACATACGACGAGCCGTTGATGGGAATCGGTATTTTTTTCTTCGTCGTCGTCGTCGTCGTCTCATATATACTCAGATTCAGATTTGCATTTACGTGTTTATAAAATTCCTCACTTATGCTTTTTTTTTTCTCTGTGCGAGTTTCCGTTTTCCGTATGCTTCCAGAGTCGAGAAATCGTAAAAATACCAAACAACTTAGAACATGGTGTCGCTGTCGCGCCACAGAGCCACAGGTACGAAGTTATTCGATTAACATGAATGAATCGGCTCGCTCGAACAGTGCGGGTCAGCGGCAGCGAGGACGGTGGTGGCGGCGCGGCGCTTACCATAAACGTCTGTCTCTGTCTCTCTCTGGCACGTTGCGTTTTTTAATGAAACCTCGGCAAGACTCGGCTGTTTCATGAATGAAAACATGTAACCAAATCACCGTGTTCGCGGTGCCGTAACGAATGCGCCACTAGTTGCGGCTAGATCACTACCAACGACTCAGATGGCGAATTTTTCCATCGGCTTTCTTCATTCGACTTCGATACAGGCGTATACCAGCGTTTAGTTCTCGAGATCATCGAGTTCTCCGTGAGACGTTCGATGGACATGGTGGAGGCAGCTGTAGCGGGGGAGGGGTGAAGCGGGTGATTTTTTATATCTTTGGATTTTTGTTCGTGATTGCAGCTAGATGATCGAATTGGTTGGAAGATGGATTTTTTTTTTCATTCCAGACTTCGTTCGATTGCTGGAATTGGAAGGTATCATTTTTTTTCTCGTCTTTGATTAGAGTGTGTTTTTGTGGTGGAATTTCAAAGACGACCATTTTGAATTTTCTTTTAAGGAGGTGTGATTTTTTTTTCTGTAGGAATTAGCCAATTTATTTAATTTTCAGTTAGGTTTCATGAATTGTTTGAGTCATCATACCTAATTATTGAATTATTAATTGCTATTTCTTCTTTAATTTACACTTACGTATAAATGCAATCATTATACGTTAATATGGAGTTTCAGTTCATGAAAAATCTCAGTGCGTATGTTCCATTTTACCAAAATTTAAAAAAAAAATCAGTTATTTTGAAGTAGATGGATATTTTGAAAATAATTCTCAGATTTTGAAAAAAAAATTCCAATTTTCATTAAAAAAAAAAAAAAAAAAAAAAGTTTTAAGAAAAAGTCTATAATTATTATGTTTCTTATGCAGAAAGAAAGCTCTAATTTTTTGATGATAAAGTTTCAATAGCTTATTCTTAAATATTCTGAAGAAAAAAATTCCAGTTTTTCTGAAATCTCAAATTTTTAGATAAAAATCGTTCATTTTTTTTTAAAGAAAAAAAATAACGAAAAAAAAATCTCTTATTTTTAGAGAGAAAAAAATGTTAATTTTTTTGAGAAAATAATCTTGTTTATTGTCGAATATTTTAGAGCAAAAAATCTGTTTTTCTGTTTAATATAAAATCTATCATTTTATTTATTTTAATTAATTTCAAATTTTCGAAAAAAAAAAATAACTGAATTTTTAAGAAAAGAAAAGTTCACAATTTCTTTGAAAAATTTTTTAAGAAAAAAATAATTGAAGAAATCTTCAATTTTTTTAAAAGAAAAAAATTCCTTTTTTTGGATGAGATTTCTCATTTTTAAAGAGAAAAAAATCTTACAAAATATAAATTTTTGGGAAAAAAATATTTTTTGAATTTTTAGGGAAATAAAACTCCTATTTTTTGTAGAAAAAAAATCTCGCATTCTCATTAAAAAAAATCTTTTAATTTTCTTGGAATAAACGATGTCACTATTTTTTAAAACCACTCATATAAAAATTCTTATTTCTTATTGCTAAAAAAAAGTTTCTATAAAATAACGAACAAAATAGGGAGGGGATTAACAAAACATCAAGAAATTAGAACAATTTTCAATTTGGGGTTTTGACATGACTTAGCCAAAATCTTCGATCAAGCGTTGTAATTTTGCTTAATTTGAGCATTGCGAAGCAACTATTGAAAAATCAATCCGACAATAAAAATTGAAAAATTAGTCGGTTGTTCAACATGAAATTTTTTATCAAAATTTGAGAAAAAATCGAAAATGAATTCTAATATTTTGAAGAAAAAAATTTTAAAATGGGCAGTTGGCTATTTGAAAAAATAAGAAATTTTATGGGAATAATTTTTTTTAATATCTTCGGTGAAAAATTAAGAAATTAATTTAAAATTTGAAATTTAAAAGTTTGTGGTAAACGCTGCATTTCGATTGCGGGCCAGCTAATGATTTGGCCCGCAAATTTTCGACTCTATTGCGGGCCAAGAAAGAAGAGTTGGCTTATTCGATTCCTTCGTGTAAGTAACTACATAGGTACATGTTCCCTTTTAAAAATTTTCTTGAGTTTACATTTATGAAAACACGAGCTTTTCAATCAAAGTGGTATTTTTATGAAAAATATAATTACACTCGAAAAATTGAGAAAATTTTTATCCGTCTGCGTCCTTCCAAAAAAACTAGAAAAATTAGGAATGTTTTTTCTTCCAAAAAAAGAGAATTTCATGGTGCAAACAATTTTTAAAAAATCCAAAAAATTGTAAAATTGTTTCACATAGGTAGGTACAAAAATTAAATTATTTTTTAATTTGAAAAAAATTTCAATTGGTATATTTTTATTCGAAAAAAAACAAAAAAAAAACGAGAAATTGAAAAAATTCAAACATTCTTTGGTCCAAGAAATTGGACGATTTCTTATTCCATAAAAAATCATTTTTTTTTTAATGAAGAAGGGCATTTTGTAGCAATTTTTTTTTTAATTTTCATTCCAAAAAACTTAAGAAATTTTCATTTTCATTTCCAAAAAAATTATTTCCACTAAAATTGAGAAAATTTCTTTCCAATAAAATTGAGAGACATGAAAAAAATTGCTTTAGGTACCTAGATAAGTATTAAAAAAAAACAAAAAAAAAACCACAGAATTTTTCATAAATGTTTTTGAAAAATTGAAAGATTTTATTCTGGTAAAAAGCAAATTTTTTATTCAAAAAATTGCTTTGAATACATTCATGTCCGTTGACCTTTTTTTTTCGACATATTTTGATATTAGAAAATTTGGGGCTGGGCGCCTCTGACTTTCCTATCTAAAAATTGAACGATGAACACTTCAACTGGTTTACAACTGAATCTTCGTTCACTTCTTGGGCCGCAATAGAGCACTTCTTAACCATCACAATCATTAATCACTTCTATCTTTTGTTTACACTTGGACCGCAATCGTATTGCTTTTTTAGGGGGAGAAAACAATAGCTGGCCCGCAATCGATCGACGGCCGTGGTAAACATTTCTAGGTATAGACTAAAACACGAAAATTTTCACAAAAAAAAAAAAATTGCAAACTTGGATTTTGTTTGAAATTTAGGTACTTACTAAATTTGAAAAATTAAAAAAAAATTACATGTAATTTTCATCAAATTTTGAAAATTGCCAGATTTTTGAGAATTGAGCAATTTTAAAATGATAAAAATTATCATTTTTATCAAGTTTAATAAATTTTTCAAATTCAATTTTTTTTAAATTTCACACTCGCTAAATTATAATTTTTTTTTCAAATTTCACCAAGTAATTTTGAACATTTTTAAAACTGAAAATTATCAAAATTCAAATTTTATCAAATTCTAACATTTTTTTAGATTACGAAAAATTATCAATGTTTAAAAATAGGTTTAATTTCGAAAATTTAGTTAAATTTTAGAATCATCAAAATTACAAATTTTCATTTTTACAGTTTCATATTTTTGACGATCTTTCTCAACTTTTTTCCCAATTTGATAGCAGAATTCAACACCACCCCAACCAATTACTCCATTTCAAAAGTATCCACGATGCTCACCAGTCACCACTCACCATAAGAGCGATATTTCATGTCCCATCGAGTATGAATGAACAAAGAATTTGGGATTCAGCTTCGATAATAGGTTTTACATGCTTAACATAGCGTACAAATTATATCAACAAAGTCAGCATGCTCTAACGCATCCATTGTAACAACGGTCAGTGTCGATACGTACGAATGTCGCCAGATCACGACTTCGTTATCGCGACAATGAAATATTGCGGCTAAAATTACGACAATCGTCAGACTGATGGAAGCTGCACTGCTGCAGCAGATAACAGGTTGAATCAGCACAATTGGCATACGATCCATCGTTCATTAAACTCGGCTCGCCATCACTCGCCGGCGATCTAGGAGCATCGAGCGTATCAAATTTATTATCGTTTCGGCGGCGACACGATCGACGAAATTTTTCATAGTTGCGTTTTACGATCTACGACTATACGACTAGATACGTACGAATTACGTCATAAAAAGATGAGTAAATTAAATACGTTATATTATGAGGAGGACGCGTAGTAACGAGAATTATAAAATGGAAAAAAGCAAATACCGACAAAAAAAACAAACCCCATCGTGTCCATCGAGTGTGAAGAGTGTTTCGAACAAATTAAAATCTTTCCTACGTCAAAGGAGGGTAATTACGAATTTCCATTTTAAACCGAGCACAAAATTATATTCGAGGGGGGACTGGACGAGTAGATAATATCGGTGTATGTGTGTATCGGATTCTCAAACACTTTCGTCCGTTGATTGTACCTACTGTACCTAGGTATGTACTATGTACCTATGTATTGTTGGGACGAATAAAACGCGTACACAGTCCTTCGTTTGGTTTTTTTTTTTTTTTTTTTCATTTTACGATAACGTAAATGCGTACGACGGCGGATGTGTATCTTCCCGTATTCGCCTTCCCTCCCATAATAGACTATATTTGAACTACGATTTTATAAGGGCCGGAGGAGCAGGGGGCGGTGGCTATTTCCGATGACTCGCGGTGGTGTACGATTATTTGTCGGCACATAGCGACCTGGGCAAGCGGTAATTATCGAGGCATTCTCAACTGTAGCGCTTAATCTAACTGCTCGAATGACAATCGCTGCTGAACTGAACGAGAATCTCGATGATGAAAAATCCCCCCCCCCCCAGGATGCATATCCTCTTGGTGGACACAGAGCATGGCATACGTATGCAGTCCGAGGAGTAGGGGACATTTTTAGAGATTTGGACACAACAGAGTCCAATTAACAAAAAAAAACTGCATGTACTACTATATCGAGTGCCTATAGCTTTATAATGAAGGTGCTAGCTATTTTCTCAGCAAAATCGATTGGCACCATTGCATTCGAACTCGGCAGTCCACAAAACTTCAAAAAACGCAAGAAAGGGTTCCAATCACATTGGGATGCCTATTTTTGAAATTGAAGGACTTACAGCGAGAACAAATTCTTGCCAAAAATATTGCCTACCTGAATAAATCTATGGAGGGGCACAAAGATAACATAGGTAAAAATTGCAAAGTTCCTTCAATATCATGTTGTTGTTTTTTTTTGGGAGGGGGGGGGGGGAAGAAAAGTAAATATCTTTAATTTCTTTGGAGGAAAGAAATCTTCAATTTTTTGTAAAAAAGAAAATACCTAATAATTTTTTGAAGGAAATGAAAATCACAATTTTTAGTGAAAAGAAAATAACCAACTTTTGAAGGAAACAAATACTCAATTTTTTAGGAGAAAATCCCCTATATTTTTTGGAAAAAAATTCTCGACTTTTAAGGAGAAAGGAAAAATCTAAGTTTTTTCAGGGAAAAAATTCTCAATTCCTTGGAGAAGAGATAAACTCGACATTTTTACGATTTAAAAAAAAAATTATAATTTTTTAGAGGGAAAAATATTCTATTTCTGGTAGAAAAAAAATAACACTTTTTTGAGGAAAAACATTTGTTTTTTTTTTCGGGCGGGGAGGGGGACTTTTTGTTCTTTTGGAAGGAAAAAATCTCGTTTTTTAGGATAAAAGAAAAATTCAAATTTTTGTAGTGAAGAATTCTCAGTTTTTTAGAAAAGAAAAAATTCCCAATTTTTTTTGAGAAAAATTGAAAAAAAATTTTCAATTTAATTTTTAAAGGGAAAAATATACCATTTCTTGTAGAAAAGAAAAATCACAATTTTTGAAGAAGAAAAAACAGTGCTTATTCATTTAGAGGAAAAAAATTCCCAATTTTTGCAGGGAAAATTTTTTTGATGTTTGGAAGAGAAAAAATTTCATCTTTCTACAGAAAAACAATGTCAACAGTTTTGGAGGAAAAGCCCATATTTTTTCATTTTGTAGAAAAAATTTCATTTGTGAAAAAATTCTAAATTTCGTGGAGAAACGAAAATTTCCAATTTTTTGGAGATCAGAAAATTTTCAATTCTTTTGAAGAAAAAAAATCTAAATTTTTGGAGGAAAATTTTTTTAATGCTCATTAGAAGAGAAAAACTTACAACTTCCTATAGCGAAAAATTCTAAAAAATGTTTGGAGAAAAAAAACCTCAATTTTTTGTAGGAAAAATCTCAATTTTTTGTAAAAAAAAAAATCTAGATTTTTCAGGAGAAAATGCTTAGAAAGGAAAAATCTCAATTTTTTGGAGAAAAACTTGATTTTTGAAATGAAAGAAAAATCTAATTTTCAGAGGAAAGAAAAATCCCAATTTTTAGAAGAAAAAATTCTCAAACTTTTGGAGAACAAAATTTTTCAATTTTTCGAAAGTAAAAAAAATTCTTCATTTTTTTAAAAATTGAAAGCTCTCTCTATTTTTTTTTTTTTTTTTAGTATGTTTTGAATTTTTTTTGGATTATTTGGGATCGGGGAATGTCCTCTATTTTTTTGAAACAAAACTTTTTCCAATCTTTTCCTTGAAAATACCTACTTTTGAGATACAAATTATTTTCGAGAGAATCTCCGCCAAAATTTGGACTTCGACTTCGCATAGCAAATTCCAAAATGCAGATCTGCTCTTCGGACACCCTTATGTGGTGAATCCGGTGAATCTTTATATGTATAGCTTATGAGCATTGATTATTAATATGCAGTCCACAGGATTACCATGGTTTCCTCATCGTCACTTTCTGGATCCCTTCTTCTGCTCCATGACAATTCACATTTGACAGTTCATGGTGGCATTTATTCGTTGCGCGAAATGAGCACACAAATCAAATCCTTGCACAGGCACCTATGTGGTGTGAGGTGTAGGTGTCTGCGACTCGGTGAACCATTCGTGAAAACGTTTATCCTTCGATAGACGCGCGCTCTAGCGGATCATCGCGGAAGCACGCTTGTTAAGTAATCAAAGAAAAACGCTCGATGGCTCGCGACAACTCGACGTCGACGCGTATAACCGTGTTCGCGGCAACTTAACCATTAGTTGAATCGAATTAACATCTTGTTCGATTAATAAGCTCGCATATACGAGTACGATTCATTAAGAGAAGAAAGAAAGAAAAGAAAAGAAAAAAACACAGATATGATTAGGTGTATACATTACACCACGCTCCCATGAGCACGGTGGCAGCGCATGTACTCGACACGCGCGCTCGCTTTTCTTCGACTTTCATTTTTCTTCGACTCTAATTATCGCGGTGAATTTTTTCGACTGCTCAGTTCAACTTTAACACATCGAAATACGAGTATCTCGGCCAAAGCGGGCGCCTCCTCGCCGAGCCCATTGCACGTCACACATGATGATTGTCAATTCGCGTGCCTCTTCGTCATGCCATCGCCAATGCAACGTGGTATTTCGAAGCAACAGCGTCGTCAGTCGTCGTGTTTTTCAACTCTTATATATACTAACGTATACGTAAAGTATGCCTACGTACGTGCATGTGTACTTCATAATCCTTGGAATAAATATCGTAATAATAACCATATAATTAGAACGAGAATAGTTGCGAAAAACGCATTAACGGATTCTTTTCGTGAAAATATCCTCGACGAAAAAAAAAACCTCGCAAGATATACCAAATCCGGTGGATAATGCGACGTAAAATGGAGAATTTATGGCGCGAGTTTTGAAATTTTTCCACTCATTTTGAACGCAGGAGGTATAATTTTTGAGAAAGTAATCCAACATCTTTTGAAATCGAAATAATTGGACGGGATGAAAAAACAATGTACCTAATTGTTAAGTATGGATATTATATGACATGGTGATGATTTCATGAGTAGGAAAATTATTCCTTCTCAAAACGAGAGAAACTTTTATTAAAAAACAATTTTTTAGTTTTTTTTTTTTCAAATACTTTTTTCCAGTTTTATTTAAAATCAATTTTCTTCAAAAATTGCCGAATTGCAGAGTTGTGCAGGTCCGAATCCTAAAATTTGAAAATTGGGTCTAAAGAAAGATCCAAAATTTTGGGATCAGATCCCTTAACCTTGAAAGAGATCTGATATGGATCTTTTGCAGATCCATGGATCTACCCAACTCTGCCGAATTGCAAAATTTTTAAATTTTAGTGGGTTTCAAATATATTTCAAGAATTTTGTTCAACACATCAGAACTTTGATTACGTACTTTTTTTCAAACAATATCAAAAATCAGTTATTCATATTTGTCAGCCCTCCTAGGCCAGAGATCTGCTGAGGTGCACAATAAATTTTCTGTTAACTACTACCGTTTAGACTCTGGTTGAATCGTTCAAGTGGATGATACGAGCACAAGGTTTAGTAACCAAGTATTGTTGTTAATGCGCTGGGACTACGTAGGAAGCTGCACTTTGCAGCACTTCCTCACCATTTTCACTCATCCAAACTTTAAATTCCAAATCCCACTAAATAACCTAAAGAGTTACATCTCCTCCTTTTTCAATCACCATAATCCTCACTCGAATTCCGAACCAATTAGCCGGATAATGTATCCCAATATCAACGTACCAATACCCAACAAGCGAAGCGGTACCGCACAACAAACCATACAGCGAAGAAAACATCAAAGATGCGATGGGACCGACTGAAAAGATATCGACCGTCAAAATTACACGGAGAGTCGTTCGCTATGAGACTGAAAGAGAGCGCTCGTGGCTACAAATTCGTGTACCACAACGACCCACCTGAAGCCTGAAATCTGTTTAAATAGTTCGGAAAACCTCGACCGGAAGCCACACGAAGGGGGTTAAAATCATGGAGGACGACTGTTTTTTCTGCTCCATTCTCGCCTACTCGATGGCGTGTAAAGGAAATCACGCGTATGCGGTTAAACCACCGCTGACGCGCCATCCGCCACGTCGCTTGAGAACTAGCTATGTACGGTGATATTGTCGTTTCGTCGTTATGAAATTTCAACTGGAAAATCAAACTTCCACCGAGCGCTGTGGTGTTGAGAAAACTTTCAACGGAAATTCTTCGTCAAGGAGGTGGAAATCGGAGTTATACGGTTCGTAGAGCTCACATAGGCGATAGATAATCGCGTGTAGTTTCACTCTATAGCCTCCCTTTCCCATTTCTTTGTACGTGGATAAGATAAGTAGGGAAAATCGGAATTCGATGAATTGTATTTGAAAAAAAATGTATCTTACTCTGGCAGAAAGACTGGTCTAACAGAAATATCATTTTAAAAAACTTGTGCGACACAAGCAGCCATCTAATTCACGTTTCCTGACTCACTAATCTTTATTTTTCCAAATGTATCTTTCCAGTCAGTTTTGATTTTTGATAATAGCATTTTTGATTCGTTGACTTCTTCATTTTCCCTTTTTTCCACATAAATTTTTTCCAAACCGAATGACTTCTTGACAAAATTTTACATTTTTTGCTGACTTTTCAATCTTGTTGCATGGACATCTTCACAATTTTTGGAGTACAAATTTTGACTGAGCCCAAACCCTTCAAAAAAAAAAAAAAAAAAAATTATTTATCCACATTGAGAGAAAAACATTCAATTACAAATTCCCTTTCATCTAGATCATCATCACAAAGTTAATCACTTATTCAAGAGATTCCTTAGGGAACACCCTAGACGGAGGACAACGTCCTGCAAACCTTTACCTTCCAACCGGTTTATAATTTTATTTCAACTACAGATGCGGTTCACCACCAGACTCCACGCAATGATATCGGCACGCTACTGCTACTGTTATTATACCATTGACCTAGGGTTGTTGTAAGTGGGGTAATTACGGTCCGATTATAATTCACTTCCAATAATTCAAACTGGTTGCATCTTCGTTCCATATCATATGGACCAATAAAACAGACGTTCAATTTGATAATATTCGTCTGTCGGTCTGTCTGCTTTTATTGTAAATACCTGATGATGGGTTTGATTAAACAAAGGATACAAAATACTTTTGAGAGGCTGTTTTGATAATCCACATAGATAAAAGCTGCCAGCTAGCTGAATGTTAGATTTGTATGTAGGCCTACAACAAGTTGAAGGTGGCAAGCATGTATCAACTGCATAAGTTCAGATCACCTTTCAAGTGTTAAAAGCAACAGTCAGATTCTGCTTGGCTCTCTACTATTGGTGGAAACCTTCTACAAACAATATAAGTCATGAAATCTAAGGCAAGGAGCAATGTGTTTCTCCGTTTCAAAAGCCAAGCTGATTTTGACTTGCCCACACTTCAAATGATCTATTCATTTGATTTTGTTGTAAATGATTTGGCGAGCCCAACTCTTTACAACTTTTGATATTCCTAGTGGAGTGAATGATCCTCCTAACTCAATAAGAAGGTAGGATCACACTCCAACACCTAAAATTATAGCAAGAACACATCCTACTCATCAAATTCCAGGCTCGATAAAAAATTTTCTTTTCCATTTGTTTTCTTTGTTCAGCTTCTACCTAAAACCCAAAATTTCTTCCATGTATTCACAATGTCGGACCCTTGAAACTCCAGGATAACTGTTCCATCTGAATCCCCATCAAGTAAGGCATATCAATAGGAATGGAAATACAAGCGAAACGAGCACCTTTTCATATTTTTTACCGACCCCGTCCCCCCCCCCCCCAACCAAAAGCTAAAAATTCAATTATGCCTGGAATCTGCTTTTACAGTGTTCCAATCAACCACATGAATTTGTCAAACGTAAGCTTAATTTAATCAAATAAAAAGGTATTAATTACGCGATTCCTTTGCCAATATGGTAGACAGCGCAACCCTACAGCAAATCTCGTTAAGAAATGAATTCGGCGAGCAAATCCCCAAAGTGCCATCTCTCCTCGGATATTATTCGGCGTAACAAAATTGCATTTTCAACATATGCTCAACTCCCCAGAGACGTTAAAACGCCATTTGCTATTCGTACACTGGCGGATACAGGATATACAACATAGGATACGTCGTATGTGGGGGTATTTCTTTCTACGGCAGAAATATCGAATCTACATAAAGCAGGGTTTGGCGTTTGGCGTCTACGATATTTTGCCGTAATTTCGTCATTTCTTTTTTTTACCATTGCTCGAAACGCGTATACGCGGTGCTCGGCAGCAGCAGTAGTATGGTTATTGCTTAGTTGTGTAATTCTACAATAGATGTAGAAACATTGGAATCACACAGTAGCAGTGCACCAGCATTACCGGCGAAGTCGACGTCAGCGTTGATAGGAAGGAGGCGAGGAAAGAGAGGGGTTCGAGCCGAGCTACGGCGGTGTGGCTGTGTACCGAGAGATACGGCATTAAATATGGGGCATGTCTAATGAACCATGCGGCACAAATTATGCCTACATCATTTTTCCTTTTTTGTCGACACTTTTCATTCAGTCTTTGCTTTTATTTTATTCCTTTTAATACTGCCGCTTTACTTCGTGCAGCCGAACACCCCATTGACCTGTCCGCCACGATCTACCGCTCTCTTTCTCCATCATCTCAGGCTCGTATATGTTGGTTGTCACGTCTCCTCCTTCGCCCTGCTCTTCGTCCTCATCGCAGATCGTTGTCGTCGTCGCGTATACAGCGTACACAGAGCTTACTATTAACCATTCGACGTCTTTGGTAGTCGTCGTCATCGCGTCATCATCTTCTTCTTTACTTCTCTTTTCTTATCATTTATCTGTGTATTTGAGGTAAGGTAATTTACCACATTGCGGCTAAACGCGTAACTCTTTTTTTCACTTAATCCTCAACCAGTGTTGGGATGAAAAAATATAGCTACTGTTGCCTTTCTCGGTTTTGAGAGAAAGTTTTCATAGGTGGTTTCCAAAAATTGCGCAAGAGATTTTTTTTGTTGGTAAAATGAGGAAATGATTCGATTGGAGATTTGGCCACGTTACTACTGGTTTTGTAGAAGTAATGTAACTTTTTCTGAAATCTGGCTGAAACTGCAAGTTTTCTCTACTTTCTCAAAGGAAATGATGAGTAATTTCTCAAGATGTGGATTTCACAAACCGTTCAGGAGGACTTATAGCCTCATCATCATAATCAAAAGGGGCCAAAAATACTCTTTTTTAGGAGCTAAAAACGGATGAAGATGACCTAGGAAATTGAATTTGCACATGTTTGAGCCTTCAGGAAATGTAGGACACCACCAGAGGCACAAATTTCGAAACCATTAATAATTTTGGGCATCCTCTCCATGGAGTTTCACCAAAAAGAACCATAACCAAATTTTGGATTCCAAAAGCCTCAAAATACACCTCAGGAACCTATATCAACTCCACATATCAAATTTTCACCCCAATGCCATTTGGTTTAGGCTGGGAGCTGTTGGTCAATATACTAGGAAACAATGAACTTTGGTGGAAGGTGGCCAGGCCAATTTGAAAAAATTGCTCTAAAATTCATTTTTTGGAGCCTAAAATGAGGTGGGGATAACCTAGAAAAAGCTAAAATTAGGATATGTTAGATGTAAGTAATCAGCTGGAGCAAGATTCAAGAAATTTCGTCAGTTTGAGCCTCTCTTTCAGTCCCCACAAAAAAAGGCATTACCACAAATTACAAGTTGAGACTTGAAAAATGTCAGGGTGAAAATTCTCTAAACCTTGGTGGAACGCACATAGCAACTTTGATCATTGATCTCACTTGACTCATTACAGAATCAGCTGAAGAGGCCCAGAAAATACTAGAATACTCCATTTTGAGACTTCAGTATATAATATACGATAGATATAAAGATTAATAGAAATAGTAACACGAGCCAGATCATCTTTTTTATGGTCCAAGAGTCCAAAAATATGGTTAGAGGTCATAGTTCCTTCTCTTCTGAACCAGGATCTAACACAACAGGCATAAATATTTGAAAGAATGAGCCATGTGCCTAAATACTTCAAATTTTAGCACCTCAAATTGTGGGAATGAGCTTGAGAAAAAAGAGCAAATTAACGGAATATTCTGGACAAATTCAAAGCGTAAGTGATGGAGGCAAACCCTTCTTTAGAGTTTTCAGGTGATTGATTAATTTTTGAAAAATTGTCAATTTCTTTGTTTTTGTAAAAATAGCTTAGTTTAGAGTCAAAAATCAAAAATGTTCATCGTATGTTGATTCGCCTTTTTTCCATTGTTCATTAATTATGTTTTTGTCTAAAATTCATCTTCCAATATCATTTTTTGAAAACTGTTTTCTGATCATATTTTGAAGGCTCAGAAGGCTGCTTTCTGAAACTTTGAAACAGCAAGTTTCCAATCGATCATCGACCCGTTCAAAAGACAACATTTTAGCTGCACATTTCGACTCATGACACAAAAATCCGATAAATTATCAACTATTTGTTTCATTTAGCGTTCATTACACGTTATTTACGTCATCGGTGTAAACATTTCGCAAGCTTCTCGACATCGTTGAAATTCACGATCGCGTATACCTAAAATTCCATACCTATAATGCAGCCACGCCGCGGCCGGTAAATTGACTGGTTAGTGTCTTTAGCGCCATCTGTCGCCGAAAAATTCCTGGTCGTCGAATTGTAAATAAGTAAAAGTGATGTTTGAGCGAATTAAAAAGTATAAAATTTTCATCGATGCGGAACGATAAGCCAGGTGAGAGATATTTTCTTCATAATTGGTGTTTAAACGTTTCGCACAGTAGCACTTTGAAAATTATTTACACAAATGGGTTAATCCTGTTTTTTGTTTTTATATATCCGAGCCAAATTCAGCTGCATTTCCATGTACGTACAATGCATACCTACGTTGGTATATGCGGTACTTACCGATTATAATTTAAAAAGCATTTTGAAAGACGTTTCGTGCAATTGATTTTAGGTCAGGTTTCTCAGGTGACAAGGAGCCTTGTTATCGTTACTTATAACGTAAGTCTTATACCTCGTCGACGTCCACAAACCATTTATAATTTTTAAATTACGCTTTAAAAACGTTCAGTCCACCCGTCAACATATTATTATTAGACCACCTTTGAACAGATAGGTATACAATATTTGTATATATCGTTTGGAACGACTTATCTTGTATGCGAGTCTTGATTTAGTACAAAACGGTTTTTAAAATCGTTTGTTTATTAATTAATCGATTTTAATGCAACTTCCTCTTCAACAGAAGTGACCAATGGATTAGAATACTTTACTGGAATTTCTACTTAGGAAGTAATGGATGAAGCTGCACCACATCTTTATGGGTTGCAGTGCAGTGGCAATTTGGTTTGGTATTTCGGCTGATAGAAAAAAGTACAAATAGTAGACGCCACGCCGGCTTAAATCGACGCACTGTGTAATCCTAATGCCACCGCCTTCGACGTCGGTGTGCAACGCACATACACACAGAGATCGCAGAGCGCAGTTCGTTGGCGTCGTCGTCGGCTCGTAAATCTATATAAGATGTCGGAAAATAAAAAATAGCTTCTGTTGGAAGGCGAAGAAAACACAAAAAAAAAAGAGCATCGCGCTGCTATAAAGAGTTAAGCCCTCTGGAGAAGCGTACATCATCAGGAGGAAAACTGTGGCTGGCCTGAAGAGCGATTTGTTTGAAGTAGCCGTCCATTCCCACGCGAATACACCGAAGCACCGTGAATTTTCCATTATCATAACTATTTTGTTGATAGCCTTATCCTATACCAAGGCCTACATCTATGTTTAAGCTAATGCTACCGATCGACTCGCTTCCGATCGTTTATTTCCATTCACTTTTCGTGCTGCTGCAACTATGTAGCCAGCGATCGGTTGAAGAAAAAAAACTACGTGCTGATGCCGGCCGCCGCGGCCGGACTCATTTGTAATGTTTCTTTTGTGCCGAACCTTGGTGCCAATTTGAAAGAAAAATACCGCGTGATACGAATTAATATTCCGTATTGGAGGATATGGAATGGACGCGGATGGTACGGTGAAAATTGAGCCTGCCAGTGCCGGTGATTACGGTGCGGCATGGGCATATATAGGTATGAGTAGATATCTATCGTAGCGGCAACCGAATTAGAATCAGGTACCATTGATTGATAACATTTTCTTTGATCTCGCTGATTGATTTGCTCTTTATGTAATATCGTTAAAATAACCGTAATTGATTGAGAATCTCCCAAGATATTCAATTTGTAATGTGCATAAAATCGAAACATCGCGTTCGAAACGTAATGTTCAAAAGACACATTTAATGATAGGTATGACGAGTCTCTTCGATGTAAAAGAAATGATGTAACACAAGAACACTTGACTACAAACGTTATTTGATGATTATTAATTTCTATTTATGACCTTTCTCGCGGTTCTTTTGCTTTAACCATTTTTTGAAATTGTATTTATGATTTCACAGATTTCTGGGAAGAAAAAAGTTTTTTTTTTTACTGCAAATTGAATTTTTCCAAAAAATAAAAAATAAAATAACGAACTGAGTACCAATTTTTATAATTTTTCAAAACTGTCTTCTGACACAATCTTGCAAATTTTGATGACATGGAAATTTTTATTAGTTTATGTTTTTAACAAAAATTTTCAAAATATATTAAATAATAGATACACAACCTACTGAAATGAGGTCTTCATTTGGGTAGGTATTTAATTAATGAAAAAAAGAAACAAAAAAAAAATCTGAAAAAATCATAAAGAGGACTGTCTCACAAAATCTCCAAACCAAATGGAAGAAGTTTTGCATGAATTTAATGATTTTTCAAGATTGGAGCAATTTTTAACATTTTCCACAATATTTTTATAATTTTGCATAATCTGGAAATTCTGGAAAATTTTCAAAAACTTTTAAATATTATTTTCAGATAATAACATACTTTTATTTTATTTTTTGAGTTATTCTAATGAATTGATTATATTTTTTCAAAAATCAAAAAAAGTTTCAACAATCCAAGAAATCTGAATTTTGAACGGATTAAAAAAATGTTGAAATTATTTAGAAGAAACACGAAAACAATTTCTAAAAACCCTATTTCAAATAATAAAGTATTCAAAACTTTGAAAAAATGAAAATAAAATAGAATCAGAGCAATTTTAAATAGAAACAAAAAATCCGATGAAAATCACAAATTGATCATAAAGATGAAGAATGGACTGAAAAAAATTATGTATGAAGTCGATAAAAAATTTATAATTATTTTCATTTTTCATGCAAAATTTTTCCTCACCATGCGGTAAAAAAATTATAAATACAGTAAAAAAAAAATAAAATCAATATCGAATTAATTCGATTTTACAAAGATCATAATTCAAAAATTCTTAATATGAAATGAATTTTTAAAAATTCCAAATATAATTTTTCGATGACCGTTTAAAACTTCCCTTCCTTGTCCAGTGAAGGATTGAAGACATCTTATTTGTGGGGGGGGGGGGGGGGGGGCTCTGTTTTGCCAAAAAAAAAAACATGATTCCGCCGACGATCCAAAAGAAAAAAGAATTTTACTTTGCCTTATTTTAAAACTTGCCAGTTTAGCTCTTAAAACTACTGATTTCTGTTGTTTTTTTTTTTTTTTTGCAAACTAATGTTGCCAAAAATGACGATTTTGCCGACAAAATCCGAAATTTTCGAGAACATTAGGGGGGTCTACACCCCCATCAATCCGCCTTTGTCCTTGTCTATCTACAAATTTTCAGACATATACTTATCCAGCTTCTGAAAAAAGTCGATTTGGGAAATTTTTAAATACCTACAAAATAAATTGAATGGAAAATATATAAGTTTTGAGAAGGATGAATATTGAAAACTCAATTCTGAATTAGTAAAAATTCTGGATAATTTCAAGAAGATGGATGATCAACGTACCTAAATATTTATATTATTTTAGAATTTTGAGACAAAAAAGTGTTGAACTTTATAAAAGAAAGTGTTAATTTGGAAAAATTGAAAAATGAATATTATGGAATTGTACTGACCTTCAAAATAAAACAAAACAAAAATACCTACAAGTTGAAAAACAAACTTGAATAGGTGAAAATATTCGGGTAATCGGAACTTTACTGAATACTGAATACTTAGCCTCCTACTATTCTTCTCAACGTCTCAACCAATGAAAAAAATCCGCATCAAATAAAAACCCACATTCTATACAAATAGTCATAAACAGACTGGACCAGACACCATGGATAGAAAACTTACCACCACTAAACTTTTGAAACCGGTTTTTGGCGAATACAGTTGTCACATTCAGACTGCTTGGCGACTATTACAGCCATTTTTAACTATTGAAAATATTCTACGTGATGAACGATATCGATATCTTTTAAAACCGAACGAAAGAAGTTTTCCATGTTTTTCATATCCTGTCTGAAAACTTCAACGCGCGTGAAAAATTCATCAATTTTCTGTATACACCTGCTTTGAACGGTAGTGGGAATTACAAAAAAAAAGAGAGAGAAAGAAGTACAATTTACAAACATTACCTACCCAAGTTTACATATTTTTGGTATCATTGAAAGGTTGAGTTAGAAATACGTATAGCTATTTTAGTATAGACTAGAACAATGTGAAAAAATTTCGACTTTTCAGAACAGGTGTTTGATTTGGCGAACCGTGACTGGAAGGGGTTTGAAAACACTGTGGTTGAAGTTTATGCATCGCGAGTACCTACATACTTAGCGGTAAATTTAAACGGACGCATATGGTATCCTATTTGGAATATTTTCATTCTAAACACGATTAAAATCAGAGATGGAAAACTGAAATCGAAAAGAAAAAAAGAAACTGAAATGAATTTTTGAGACCGAAATCGAAACTGAAATTTAAAAATCAAAAACTGAAAACCGAAACCGAAAAATTCAGATTTCAGTTTTTATGTTTTTAATTTTCAATTATTATTATTATTATTATTATTATTTATTTATTTTTTTTGAATGCTAATGCAAATCCCAAATGCTAATTCATTTTCTATACATATAAGTACCTCAGTAAGAGATGAAAAACTGACAATAGAAAAAAACTGAAATAAATTTTTGAGACTGAAATCGAAACCAAAACAGAAAAATTAAAACTGAAAAAAAGACAAAAACATGAAACTGCAACCAAAACCAAAACTAAAAAAAATTAAATTCCAGTATTTTTTTTTCAGTTTTTATTCATTTCTTTTTTGGTTCTGGAAATGAATTGCAGTGGTGCAAAACCACCTAGACACTACAAGCCATGAAGTTAAATTTGGCAACCTTGCCGAAGACGGCCGACTTGAGCAATTGAACATACGTTTTCTGGGCAAACGAAGTGTTTTTCGAAAAAATTGATTGGAACCAAAATTGTAGAGGGAAAAATTAACTTTCGTTTAGTGTATTCGGAATTTTGATTCGACTAATATTTCTCGAGTTACGGTCGAAAAACTGATTTGAAGATGGGTCGTCTACCACATTTTCTCTATTTTCCCGGTCAAAGAAGAGATTTTCGTAAAAATTGATAAGAACAAAAATTGTAGAGCAAAAAATATACTTTCATCCTAAAATCATTGAAGTTTTGATTCGACGAAAATACCTCGATTCATTAGCAAAAACTGTTTTCTCAGATATGCAAATTTTTATATTTTCCTATTTCGCGGATAAACAAAGCGTTTTTTATGAAAATTGATAAGAACTAAAATTGTGGAGCAGAAAAAATCCTTCCGTTTTAGTGCTTTTAAAATTTTTGATTCGACCAATTTTTTGAGTTATCGTCAAAAAACTATTTATTTTTTCATTTTCGAGGTCAACGACCCCTTTTTTGTGAAAATTGATAAAAACCACAATTGTAGATCAAAAAATTTACTTTTGTTTGGTGTAGTCGGAATTTCGATTTGACGAATATTTCTTGAGATATCGTCGAAAAACTGATTTTGAAAGTTGGCCGTCTACCAAATTTTCCCATTTTCCCGGTCAACGAAGCGATTTTTGTGAAAATTGATACGAACCAAAATTGTAGAGCGAAAAAAATCCTTTCACCCTAAAATTATTGAAATTTCGATTTGACGAAAATACCTCGATTTCTCAGCGTAAAATGTTTTCTTGGATATGCAAATTTTCACATATTCTCATTTTCAGAGCGAACGAAGCATTTTTCGTGAAAATTGATCTGAACCAAAATTGTAGAGCAGAAAATTTTCTTTCGTTAACGTGTTGTCAGAATTTCGATTCGATGAATATTTTCCGAGTTATATTCAAAAAACGGATTGGAAAGTCGGCCGTCTACTACTCGAAAATGCGACGTTGCCTTGTATCTCTAGGTGGTTTTGCGTGGTGGAAAACTGAAACTGAAATTGAAACTGGGAACTGAAATTAACTGAAACTAAAATGGGTAAAATTGTAACTGTAAAAATGAAAAAAAAAAAAAAAAACTGAAACTGTAGCTGTAACTGAAAATAAAATAGGTACTGTCAGTTTTTCCAAAGACCAAAGATGTAATTTTTCAGTTTTGTAAAATCACAAAATTCAAACTTTCAATTTCACAGTTTTGATTTGATGTTTGAACCCCCCTTCCCCCCCGTTTAGTTTAGTATTGAACATTTTTCAATTTATGCAAAAATTGCAAAAAAATAAAAAATGTAACAAAAATTAAAAATCAGAAAATGAAAATGAACCAAAAAAATCCAAAATGAAAACTGGAACTGAAACTAAAAAAATAAATAAAACTGAAACTAATGTTTTCAGTTTTCTATTTTCTGCTGAAAAATAAAAAACTGAAAACTGAAACTGAAACTGAAAAATTTAAAACTGAAACTGAAAAAATTCAAGTTTTCAGTTTTAGTTTTTATGCTTTTAATTTCTGACATTTTTTTGCTGAATGCTAATGCAAATTCTAAAATGCTAAATTGCTAATTCATTTGCTAGAGGTGGAAAAGTGAAAGGAGAAACTGTAGGTAATTGGAAAAAAAAAAAAAAAAAACTGAAAATGAAAACTGAAAAATCAAAAACTGAAAATTGAAAATATAACCCAAAACTGAAAACAGAAAACCGAAACTAAAACTAATATTTTTTTCAATTTTCCATTTCTGGTAAAAATCGGTCTATTAGGATTGCATCAAGCGTAAAAATTCGCTCACGTTTACCATGAAATGCACCAGAGTAAGGATCAAGTTGCCGGTCACACGGTGCACCTGCATTCTCGTACGGTTCAACCATTGCACCATGACGGTTATGTAAAATGCATAGCCGGAGCCGCATAATTAGGCGTGTAGCTGGAAGGCGTATGCTGCTGCAACTCTTACGACACTTACGTTAGTTACATAAAAAAGTTGCACGATTAAAAAGTAAGGGGGCGTTTGCTAATCAGGTAGATGTGTTTTTTCGTATTTTGGAAAATTCTGCCACTAAAATTGTATAATTGGGTTAAAAATATACTCGAGATTATAATTTCGAGAAGGTACTTTTGGCTATATTTCTAGGTAGTGTACAACCCCCCCCCCCCCCCTCCCCATTTCTCTCTTCTGGCACCGCGACGAGTACAATCTATTGTACAAAAAGCGTTCAGCTCGAAAGATCACAAGAAGCTTCATTAATTTCATTTTCCTTTGCCCGCACCAAAACTTGCAAATATCCTTCTGTTGGTACATTTGTTTAATGGATTTTCTAATTGGTCTTTGTGCGGCGCAATATCGTCGTTTATATTTTCTCCGTATAAGTATCTACGAGTAGCTCGAGTCGTATTGTTCCTTGCGATTTTAATACTGTATCGTCATATTTCGTGGTGCGAATCTGCTTTTCGCTATCTCGTCGTATTATTATTTTATTATCCACCGAGTTGGGTCAATTTTATAAAAGCATTGTTTCATTTCCAAACCCGAAGCGTAAAAGATTTTCGAGCGTTGCTTTGCAGCTTTGTAGTAACTTTTTACTAACTTTTGGGACTCGGTTTTACAAACGTCAAATTCGAATCCAACTGACTGAATACATGATCCGCCCTCTGGCGAATTAGAAATTCTCAGAAAATACACCTGTAAGTCTGAGAGAGTAATTTTTGAAGCAAATGTGAATATCTTTCATTACATTAATGTATCATAATTCATAACCTCTCAGAACGGACCCGAATAATGAGAAAAAAATTGTTTGGGCAATTTTTTCAAAGTAATTCAATTTTTGAAATTTTCCATGAAAAAAGTTCCGCGAAAAATCCGTTTCATTTTACAAGGCAAAAATGAATTTTTTCCAAAAATTCGAATAGTTGAAAAATTTAGAATTTTTTCATCATTATCTCTCAGAGTGGACCCGAGTAATGAAAAAAACAATTTGTACAATTTTTTCAAAGAAATTCAATTTGTGAATTTCTCATGTAAAAAGCCCCGCGAAATTTTTACATGGCAAAAATGAATTTTTTCCAAAAATACGAATAATTGAAAAATTCAGAATTTTTTCGTCAGAACCACTCAGAATGAACCTCCAATAATGAGAAAAAAATTTATTTGAGCAATTTTTTCAAAGAAATTCACAATGGCAAAAATGAATTTTTCAAAAATGGGAATAATTGATAAATTCAAAAATTTTTCGTCAGAACCTCTGAGAATGAATTCGAATAATTAGAAAAAAATTTATTTGAGCAATTTTTTCAAAGAAATTCAATTTAAGGAAAATTTGAAATTCACCATGTCAAAAATTTTTTTTTTTTTCAAAAATGAGAATAATTGAAAAATTTAAAATTTTCCCATCATAACCTCTCAGAATGGACCCGAATAATGAAGAAAAAATTTATCTGAGCAATTTTTTCAAAGAAATTCAATTTTAAAAATATTTGAAATTCACCATGGCAAAAATGATTTTTTTTTTCAAAAATGGGAATAATCGAAAAATTCAAAATTTCTTCGTCAGAACCTTTCAGAATGAACCATTAATGAGAAAAAATTTAATTTGAGCAATTTTTTCAAAGAAATTCAATTTAAGGAAAATTTGAAATTCACCGCATGGCAAAAATGAATTTTTTCAAAAATGGGAATACCTAATTGAAAAATTCAAAATTTTTTCGTCAGAACCTCTGAGAATGAATTCGAATAGTTAGAAAAACATTCATTTTATTTGAACAATTTTTTCAAAGAAATTCGATATAAGGAAAATTTGAAATTGCACCATGTAATGGCAAAAATGATTTTTTTTTTCAAAAATGGGAATAATTGAAAAATTCTAAATTTTTTCATCATAACCTCTCAGAATGGACCCGAATCATGAGAAAAAAAATTTTGGACAATTTTTTCAAAGAAATTTTTGTGAAATTTCCCATGTAAAAAGCCCCGCGAAATATATTCGAATAATTAAAAAATTCAGAATTTTTCCATCATATTCATAAGTTAAGGCATTGGTCATACACATTACACACGCACTTCTTGAGCACTCCAAAAATCACCCCACCAAGCATCGTGCCTACAACCCTGATTACCTATGTGACCTTCATTCAAACACCACTGTCTTCCCACTGGTGAAAAAAATTCGCTCTGGCAATGAAAAATTTCCTTACACGCTCGTTCATAAATAATCCGGCGACAAAGAGCAGACAACTGTGAAATATGAAAATGTAAAATAGAAAGTTGAAAAAAAAAAGAACTTCGCCGAAATAGTGAAAAGATGGAGTAATATGAATGGAATTTTATTGGCTCCATCAAGGGCGCGTTTGATAAATCAGTAAGGGATGGAGTGCAGTTGCACTATTTATAATCCTTCTTGTCTTTTAATTTCGCGGCTCGACGATCACGCTTATACAACGACATCGCCAAAGCACCAACAATAACATAGCTTTATACGTTGGAAAAAGATAGAAGCGCGCGCGCTTTGCAAAAAAAAAAAACAACATATATATACCACACGTAAGTGGGTATAGTATCAAATACCATACCAAGCCAGACATACACGTTCGAAAAAACGAACACCGATGTAGGTAGGTAGGTATATTTTGTGGCATACCACAAGTCGCGGAAGTTGCCAAGGTGATCATAAGATTTTGACAATTTTAAAAATAATTATTTTCATCATCTTGGAAAAGTCTCGACTGGCAGAAAAACATCAATTTTAACGCGCAAATTACCGTGAATTATGCTCGAAAATTTTTTTTACACCTACAAATATCATGAACAAAACTGGTGCGGCGGCTTACCGGTTAATTAGAAGGTATCTAAGCTAGATTTGAAAGAAAACCCGACCATTAAATGGTAAGTATTATTTATCGGTGTCAATGGTTAGGTTATCTAACGTTTATAATGTTGTCGTCGACGTCTACCTAGTTATGTACCTACCTACGTGGAAATGCATTGGAAAAAAGAGTTAATTTTATTACAATACAAATCGCGTTGCCTATTTCGTAATTCGGTTTTACGTCGTTATGGTAGTTGCAACAATAATAGAAGAAAAAAAAACTATCAATTACCTTCTTTGAATATTAACAATGTTGCTAAACTAACTGCATTTATGTCACCGACTGAATTAAACCGATCACGATACCTGTAGTTTATTGGATCGAGATATTTTCTAAAATAAGGATTGGAGTCGAAGGCGGATTTGCGAGTAATTTATTTGAAGGTGAGAAAATTGTTCGCGAACAATCAAGAAAATTAATCCTAAATTACCTTAAAAAAATTTTATTTGAACAAAAAAAAAAAAGAGAGAAACGTTATATCTATACTGCAAGGGAAGAATCTTTCGTGAGTAATTCGTTTATAAATGAACGAATCGTTCGGAAACGACCAATGAAATTGAAAACTTGATAATTTTATACCATCCGAATGAAATCGTTCGCGAATGATTCGTTGACAAATGAACAAATCGTTCACAAACAACCTGCAAAAATATTCTTAATTACAAAAATTTTATTTAAAAAAAAGAAGAAGAAGAATGAAACTAATGAAAGTAAATGGAATCCTATACCAATCAAATAGTTCGCAAATGATTCGTTTACAAATGAGTGAATAACTGAATACAATCAATAAATATAAAAGTACAATTTTTGTTCAATTTTAAGGGTATTTTGTCAATTTCAATTTTTTTTTTATGGATTTTTATAGAATTTTAGGGAACCTCGCCAACTCGTCAGCGTCACCTCCGAATGAGCTGAAATTTGGCTCACTAAAAGAGCATGCCACGCAGACCTCACAACCAAATTTTTAGCTGTCTAAGTTGATTTTTCAATTTTTGGCAAATTTTTGAAAATGGCTAAAACCGCCTCCAAAAAAAAAACATTTTTTGAAGAAAAAAAAATGTAAATTTCAAGATAGAATCCTAAAAGTCGGTTTGTACACTGAAATCGATTTCCCGAGTCGATTGGCACCATTTTCGAAGCGATCTGGAGCCTCCAGAAAAAGTTGACTTTTCTCCAGCACACTGGAATCCCTCCAGGGGGCAAAATTCAACATTTTCTGGAGATTCCAGATCGCTTTGAAAATGGTGTCAATCGACTCGAGGGGTCCACTTTAGGGGATAGAGGAAGTTTCAAGTGATATGCTGGAGAAATTGATTTTTTGGAAATTTTTAAAAAATGCAGAATTTCCAAGTTGTCAAAAAAAAAAAACACAAGCGAACTCGTCACCTCGGATTTTGGATTCAACTACGTCAATCATTAGATGGCATCATACTAACGCTAGGATTAAATTTTCAGCTGCCGAAGTTAATTACAGCGCCGTCTGGAGCTATTCCAGTGCGCTGGAGAAACGTCAACTTTTCTGGAGGCTCCAGATCGCTTCGAAATGGGTGCCAATCGACTCGGGGGGGGGGGGTCGACTTTAGGGGGTAGACGAAGTTTCGAGTGATATTCTGGAGAAATTGATTTTTTGGAAATTTTTAAAAAATGCAAAATTTTTAAGTTGTCAAAAAAAACACGTGAGAACTCGTCACCTCGGATTTTGGATTCAACCAAGTCAGTCATTAGATGGCATCATACTAACGCTAGTATTAAATTTTCAGCTGCCGAAGTTAATTACAGCGCTGTCTGGAGCTATTCCAGTGCGCTGGAGAAAAGTCAACTTTTTCTGGAGGCTCCAGATCGCTTCGAAAATGGTGCCAATCGACTCGGGAGGTCGACTTCAGTGTACAAACCAATTTTCAAGACTCTATCTTGAAATTTACAATTTTTTTTTCAAAAAATGTTTTTTTGGAGGCGGTTTTAGCCATTTTCAAAAATTCGCCAAAAATCGAAAAATCAACTTCGGCAGCTAAAAATTTGGTTGTGAGATCTGAGTGGCATGCTCTTTCAGTGAGCCAAATTTCAGCTTAATCGGAGGTGACGAGTTGGCGAGGTTCCCTTGTAAATACTTTATAGTATGATTTTATTTAGTTTTAAAGCATAATATTTTCAACTATAACTTCGTCACACCCTTCTGATAACTATTCAGTTACTTTTTCCTCTTCATACAATTTGTTGAAACTTCTCCAATGGAATCGATTTCCATGAAATTTTCTCTTTTGCTCTCCTCGCGTTGAATTTTCATTCGACAAAAAACTAACAAATAAAAGCGTAAAATGAATAAGTAATTAAGACAAACAAAAATTCATTCCTATCAAACTTATCGTTGGTATTGATTTATAAATGAAAAAAATGATTATACGAATCGAATCGATGATCGTATCGTGTTAATGAGAAGAGACATCACAGGCATTGGCATCACCTGTAGCTGCTGTAATGCTGTATCTAGTATAAGCTCGAGTTAACTGTACCATGAAACAATTAAAAACAATACAAGCGTATCGATTTATTTACACAAATTAATAAAGACTCGTTTCCATACCTCAGGTCGATTTGTCGTCTTTTCGGGAATTAAAAAAAAAAAAAAACAAACAAACAGCAAAATCAATACAGATGTAATGATTTTTATATAATACCCGGTATATAGATATTTTTCATGTCAATTGTATCTTCGCCTTCCGCCCACGCAGCTCGAATAAGTGAAATTCTAAGCGTGTCTGGCGTTTGTAAAGATAAAGTCGATAAATTGGGCGCGCGTTAAACCATCCAAAACGCTCGAGAATTGCGCAATTTTTGCAGAATTTTCTCCGGTGCACCGGATGACTTTTACCTGCGAGTAGGCGCAGGTGGTGAAAAATTTCACTTTCGGGTTAAAACGCGATCGCGAACGGAACAGTATGGGTAAAAAGTCGGCCACCCTGATCGCCAAAGTTACCAGACCATTAAACTGGCACAGCTGCGAGCCTACACATTATCGCCTATTAATCTACACAGCTAACGAACTGTAAAGATGAGCCGAAGCCGAGTCGAGCCGTGCGCGCGTCAAACCCGCTGCTAAATTTTTCTTAATCGTCTATAACCTTTCGGCAAGTCGACGCGACAGTGATTTCGCCTCTGAGATGGGTTTTAATTGGATCATAAATACCTTAAGGTGAGCGAGCTCTTGAGAGGAGAGAAGTACCTACTAGGGTGGCCCTTATTTTTCGAATTTTGGAAATGTTGTCGGGACGGGGGGGGGGGCAATTGGTGACATATTGGTAGAAAATAATTCCCTATTTTTTTATTTTTCCTCTAACTGAATTTTAAGCCGTTTCTCAGGGGCCCCCAAATTTGAAAAAATCAAAAAAATAGAAAAAATAGAACATTTTGAAATTTTTTGAAAATTTTTAGCAAAATGGTCATAGGGATGGTATTTCTATAAGACAAGACCATTTTCGATGATTTCTTATCTTTACCCCCCTTTTCATGGGACATAAAAAAACGTCATTTTTTACGTTTTTTAAAAAATTTGAAAAAAATGACTAAAAATTAAAGAAACATTTTTTTTTGAATAAAATGTTTTTACCATACATGTTATCGCCCAAAAAGGTCATTTACGGCGATTTTTCATCCTTACCTTCATTTTTGGGAACCTCATTTTTTTCAATTTTTGACAGTTTTTGAAAAATTCTCACTGATACGGCAGTGGTGAAACATCACCGTAAATGACCTTTTTGGGTAATAACATGTATGTCGAAACCATTTTATACAATTTTTTTTTTTTTTAATTTTTAGCCATTTTTTTCAAATTTTTTAAAAAACGTAAAAAATGACGTTTTTTTATGTCTCATGAAAAGGGGGGTAAAGATAAGAAATCATCGAAAATGGTATTGGTCTTATAGAAATACCATCCCTATGACCATTTTGCTAAAAATTTTCTATTTTTTCTATTTTTTTGATTTTTTCAAATTTGGGGGCCCCTGAGAAATGGCTTAAAATTCAGTTAGAGGAAAAATAAAAAATAGGGAATTATAACATTTTCAAAATTCGAAAAATAAGGGCCACCCTAGTACCTACACTTCACGTGTTGACTGCGGACTCTCTGTGCAGATTTTTGAAGTGTTTGTCGAGAAGTCGATTTTAGACGACAAATACAAAAGATCGGTGTGTAGTATCGATGTCAATAAATACGAAATAGTACACAGGTAGACGGTTTGTGACTGGAATAAGAGCATCTGGCGCGCATTCTCCGAATATTAGACATCTATAAGGTCGATCCTTTTTATACCCAGAGTTGAGAGTACGTATAGTAGACGTGTAGTGTATATTTATACACTCCTGTCCTCCGCGAGTTAGTATATGTGAGAGAGAGAGCGAGAAAAAAGATTACATCGAATGAAGAACGAAACTTTATTAAATAGCGACCGGGGCAGCCCTGCGGAGTGAATGAATAACGCGTTATAAAACAGTTTACCAAGGTTTTAGGGGTGCTTTACAAAAACCAGCAGTTTATATATGTACGTAGATAACACAGTAGCAAATCAAGTCATTGTGATGGTGTAAATTCAATTCTATTAGTTGTAGTACGTTTCACTTCATTATTTCATTCTACCCTCTTGACTCGGTTCACGTGTTGGTCGGTTTTACGCGTTTCTATATAATTTCAAGGATTTATATCGGCGTGTTTTTGTAAACGCGTAGCCTCTACCAGGCCATACCATGCAGCCTAGTATGATACTTTTTCGCTTGAATTTTTTCTGCCCGAAAGGGTTTGCTATAAAGGAGGATACGGTGGTGTGCTAAATGCTTTTTGGAAAAGGGTGAAGGGTTGGCTTAGAACTCCAGGTTCAAATTCCTGGAAAATGAAGTCTGTCTTGTGAACGAGTTTCTTGTCAAAAAATGAACCGAATCGTTTGCGAACGATTTAGATTAAAAATATTTTCGGTTTATTTTTTTCTTCACATTTTAATATTTTGTTCAGGACGTGATTTTTTGATCATTCGATAACAGTTTGCTCATTTTGAAAAAAATCATTCGCGAACGATTGAAGCCCTTTAGTAAGAATCATTCTCGAATGATAAAAATTTACTTTTCTGAATTTCAACGATTCGAGCGTGTTTTTTTGTCAGTTGAAAACACACTTTATAAATTTTGGAAAAAATCGTTTACGAAATGAGTACTTAATTGAACCTGACGTAAGATTTGAGGGTGCTTGAAAAAAGTTTCAAAATGTCTAAAAGTCATCCAATTTTGAATTTAAAAAAATATATATATATATTAGGGTGGCCCTTATTTTTCGTATTTTGGAAATGTTGTCGGGACGGGGGGTCAATTGGTGACATATTGGTAGAAAATAATTCCCTATTTTTTATTTTTCCTCTAACTGAATTTTAAGCCGTTTCTCAGGGGCCCCCAAAATTTGAAAAAATCAAAAAAATAGAACATTTTGAAAATTTTTGAAAATTTCTAGCAAAATGGTCATAGGGATGGTATTTCTATAAGACAAGACCATTTTCGATGATTTCTTATCTTTACCCCCCTTTTCATGAGACATAAAAAAACGTCATTTTTTACGTTTTTTAAAAAATTTGAAAAAAATGGCTAAAAATTAAAAAAAAAAAATTGTATAAAATGGTTTCGACATACATGTTATTACCCAAAAAGGTCATTTACGGTGATTTTTCACCACTGCCGTATCAGTGAGAATTTTTCAAAAACTATCAAAAATTGAAAAAAATGAGGTTCCCAAAAATGAAGGTAAGGATGAAAAATCGTCGTAAATGACCTTTTTGGGTGATAACATGTATGCTAAAAACATTTTATTCAAAAAAAAAATGTTTCTTTAATTTTTAGTCATTTTTTTCAAATTTTTTAAAAAACGTAAAAAATGACGTTTTTTTTATGTCCCATGAAAAGGGGGGTAAAGATAAGAAATCATCGAAAATGGTCTTGTCTTATAGAAATACCATCCCTATGACCATTTTGCTAGAAATTTTCAAAAATTTTCAAAATGTTATATTTTTTCTATTTTTTACAAATTTTGGGGGCCCCTGAGAAACGGCTTAAAATTCAGTTAGAGGAAAAATAAAAAATAGGGAATTATTTTCTACCAATATGTCACCAATTGACCCCCCCCCCCGTCCCGACAACATTTCCAAAATTCGAAAAATAAGGGCCACCCTAATATATATATATGAAAAATGTTTACCTAGGTATAAGTTTCAGAATGTCAAATGAAATGTCTAAAAGTCAGTTATTAGATACGTAATATTTTCAATTTTTCGCATTTTTAATTTTAATACTTTTTCAAAATGGCTCAATTTTTTGATTCTTGAATTGTTCAATTTTTGATTTCCTAAAATTTTTCAATTCTTAGCCATTTCTTAATATTTTCAAATTTTCCATTTTGTAATACTCAGTTCTAAAATTGACAAAGTATTTCAAAAAATATTTATTAGGTATTTTAAATTTTTTCAAGTTTTTCAACTTCGAATAACTCCCAAAATATTCAATTTTTTAATATTATCCTGAAATTTTCCTATTTCACACACTATTTATTTGTTAATTTTTTCAAGTTTTCAAATTTTACAAAAAAAAGTAATGATTTGTATTTTTTTTTTTTTTTTTTAATTTCAACTTCATCAAACTTTGAATATTAATTCTTCAATTATTCATTTTTTATTTTCTGAAATTTTGCAATTCCATAATGTTTCTTAATGTTATCAAAATTTTTAATTTCTTCGAACATTAAATAATTCCTAAATTTGTTTTATTTATCCATTACTGAAATTCTTCAATTTTTCAAATAATTCGATTTCTTTTTAATCTTTAAAGAACTCCAAAATTGATACAAATTTTTTGATCAAAAATTTTTCATTTTCTTCAACAAAAAAAAAAAAAAAACATCAATTTGTCACATTTTTTTTCTTCAAATTTCCCATAATTCTTGTATCTTTCATTTATCTATTTTACGAAATTTAATTCTGGAAAATTTTGCAATTTGTCAAAATTTCTTGATGTTTTCAAAATTTTTAGATTTTTAAAAACTTTGAATAATCCCTAAATTGTTCTTTTCCTTAATTTTTCGAATTTCTCAATTCCTCACAATTTCTTAGTGTCAGTTGATGTTTTCACATATCCAATTTCTTAAATTTTCCAATAATTCAAAAATTACTCAATTTTGAAAATAAAAGTAATTTACCTATTATTAGGTAGGTATTATTTTTAACTTGTCAATTTCTTTCAACATTGAATATATCTAAAGCTGTTTAAATTTTTTTTTTCCTGAAAATTTCTAATTTCACCTTATTTCTCAATTCAAAATTTCAATTTTTAATTCCTAGCTTCCGAATTTCTCAATTTTTCATTCCTTTGTAGGTACATCATTCCGAATTTCTCTCGATTTTCAATTTTTTTCTCAAACTTTCCTGAATATTTTAATTTTCCTAAATTTTAAATAATTTAATTTTTTTTATTTCTTTAAATTTCTCAATTCCACATATCGAGATAGAGATATACCTACCTATTTTTTTAATTTACAAGTTTTCAATTTCTCAATTCTCCCATACTGCCTAATTCGACGTAATTTCTTGATTTTTGCAAGTATCCCCCTCTATTTTTCATTTTTTTATTTTACTGCAATTTTCCTAGTTCTACGTAGGTAATATTTTGATGTTTTTAAATTTCTAAAATGTTCAATTTTTCATTTCCTCAAATTTCTCAATTCCGAGTAATTAATGTTTTCGATATAGATAAGTCCATTTTTGAACTATTCCCGATTTGTTACAAAATTAAAAAAAAGGAAACTAGCATTTTAATTAATCACGATGAATTTCCATCAACTTTCGAAAATTTTCAATCAATTCGGATGAAATTCTTGATTTCACACAATTTTCACGAGAATTTCAATACCTTGAAAACCATTTTAAACAATTTTCTAGCCATTTTTGTACTTTTTTCGATGTTTTTAAAAATTCTGAAAGTATTGAAGAAAATTTTATGCTATTTTGAACAATTTTTCACCATTAAGCATTTATACGACGACTCTTCGACGATTTTCCGGACATCTCAATTAAACCTACCTAATTTGGGTAGCCTTTTGGTTTCACATAATTTTTACAATAACTACCTATTTAGCCCATATTAAACCAATTTGAACAATTTTCAAGCTATTTTTGTACATTTTTTTGATATTTCAAACGATTATGAGAACATGGAAGTAAATTCCTAAGCCATTTTAAACAGTTTCAATGTTGCTTCATCAATTTTTTGATTTTTTTAAAGTTTATTTACAACAACAAAATTGAATAAATTTTGATGATATTTTCCAAAATAATTCTCACGATATTTTCATACGTTTAAACAATTACCTATGCCGTCATTTTTAGAGCAATTTCCATTAAGAGTTTGTTTGGCTTTCACATCAGCAGGAATTATTGATTTCAAAACAAATCGATATTCACAGCTCGATAATGAAACATATTGAGATAAGAAATGTAACTTTTACACCAAAAATACACAAATCACAAACCAAAATTTCTTCATATTATGGCCTTATATTGGACATAATCCGAAATATTTTCAAAAAAGAAAAATAACTAAGATTGAAAATAAACTTTGAAACTCCAATAGATGAAAAAAAATTACTAAAAAAACATACAATTGAAAAACTGCTACTCACAAAAACATATATCACTTAAAATATTCGAAGAAGCTCCATTTACTCACAACTCGAGCAATAAAAACACGCCATATTGTTCTTCCATAAAATCGAATAAACACGTACGAGACATAGAGGGAGTGAGTGAGAGAGAGAGAAGAAGAAAAAAAAAACGAAAAATGAAAAAACCATACCATGAAACAAACATCATCGAAATGAGAAAAACAACACCTAATAACAAGAGTGAAGATCATGAAAATGGTACCTTCTATAGATAGATATACGTAGCTGTCTTATAGAAAAACACCTCGAACCTGTTCGGTATCACGTAACTGATTAGGTAATCTATCTATAAAAACGTTATCGAATATCGATAATATGCGAAATATGCGTACTCGCATACACTTGGAACTTGGAGAGAGACGCGAGAGCGAGAAGTTGCCGCACATAGATGCGGAATTTTAAGGGGGACGGGCTTTTACGCTCTTCTTATCCCACCACTTTATCGCAGAACGGAAAGCAAAAGCGAAAAAAGCACCAACGGACGAATGAACAACAAACTAAAGAAAGGTTACCACCCAAAATAATACGGTCAATCGGGGCGGCGTATGCGAGGGGGGATTTTTCGAATCGAGGGACGGGCGTATACGCGCCTAAGTAGCGCATTTCGAGATTTCAATGTGCTGTTTTTATAAAAAAAAAAAATCTTCGCGCCAGTTAAGCAAAAGGACGCGCGATACGCGATTCCCACTCGTCGGCCAGCGTCGTGTCGTGTTTGCCTTTTCGATGTTTTGTCTCGTTGCGGTCGTGTCGGTACCGGCGTCTCAATAAAGTACGCGATCATTCCGGAGTTCGCTCAAAGTGTTTACGTGCTGATCCTCTCTCTCTCTCTCTCTTGCTCTCTCTACTCCAGCAATACAACAACAACAACAACAACAACAACAACATAATCTTTAGCATCGTCGCGAGAGAAGCGCCCAAGCGCAACCTTTCACCATAGAAATGCCACCAAAATCACCGCAACCGAAATCCGCATCACCATCGAAGAACGTCCTTAGCCTTTGAGTACGTTCTCGATACTTGAGCAGGCTGCCAACGAGTTCGCAATCATTGCCTCGAAAAAGGTGAAACCTCGCGAGTAGATATGTTCATAAAGCGAAGACGTCGATTATGGCAATCCGAATACGGTCTCTGTCCTGCGAAAAAGTCGTCAATTTTGTCTCCACTTTATTACATTCGCGATGAAAAATGGAGATGGAAACTCGAATATTATCGTCCGCATCAGCGAATAGACTTACCTACGTAAAACTACGTCATTAACGAAAAAAATAGTTCAATTTTTCTCTTAATTTTTTTTCTCTCAAACAAGCTAGTCCACCCTTGTATTATAATTTAAATTTTTTTTTATAATTTTCTCGCGCCCCCTCTGTCCCCCCTCCCCTTACCCCACCACCTCAAGTTTACGTGTATCCTGCGAAAGTCGTTGCGTGTATATTTTTCGAGAGTCGTGCCATCTCCCCCTGTCCACCTTCACTACCCTTCTACCTATTGTTTATCATTTTTGTCCTTTTTGAAAAATTTAATTTTGAAATATACCTGCACGAAGCATCGAAGATGCCAACGAAGTGTATCGTTTTGAGGAAGCTTTAAAAAAAGAAGATATCTCAAAACGCATATCTTGCAAGATATATACCTACACCTACAGCTAGTCATCTTCGAGGCACTTGTCAAACGTCTTCGATCAAACTGGAGCACTCCAGTTTTGGATTGTTTGCCTTGAGGCCAGCTATGGACCTCAGTACGGCTGCATACCGGTATAATCAAAATATGATGGAGTATTATACGTGTAAGTTGATTTATATGTATTTATTTTCTACCAGCCTTGTTTTCATGCTTTTTTGAGCATGGAAGCTCGCTCAAGGGATTTTGAGAGAATTTTTGTTTTCTTTACTTTCAAATTTTGGAGAGTGGCTAAATCCACAATAAGTAATCACATTGTAAGGGCGATGTCGTTCTTTTTTATTCATCTTCTTTATTTTTGTACAAGTTTTTTTTTTCAAAGTTTAACCAAATTTTTTGCAAGTTTTCCTCTGAAAACTTTGATATTTTATTTAAAACAAATCTATTCTTTCACAAAATGGAGATGAAATAGGAATATTTTGCTGACCAATTATTTGAGAATGAAATCAAATTGACAATTTTATTGTAAAATTAGGGAGGGGGGGGGGGGTGATGAACAATTATTTTCTTGAAAAAATAAATAAATAAAAAGGTCGGGAAAAAATTAGATAGAAAATTCAAAAATAGACCTAATAAAAAATTTACTTGAAAAAAATTTCAAAAGAAAAATTTGAAAAAGTATGGTAGAGATTTCGAAGCATTTTGATGAGAAAATTTGATGAAAAATCTTTAAAAATAAATTTAATTAACAATATTCATCCAAAAAAAAAATAAATAAATAAATTTGTAAACGTTATTGGCAAGTTTGAATGAAAAAATTGGAAAATTAAGAAAAAAATAAATGAAAAATTTGAGGAAAAACAGGAATAAATTATTTGATGAATGATGAATAATTTCTTCAAAATTTATTTTTTCAAAAATCAAATGAAAATTGAAAATGAAAAAAAAATAAAAAATTTGAAGATGAAGAATAGAAAACTTGGAAAAATTTTAAATATTTTTTTTAAATTAAACTTAGATAGCGGAAAAATCTCGATGAAAAAATTGAGAAAATCGTTTATGAAAAATTGGATTAAAAATCAATTTTGACCAAGTCCACTTTGCAATGACCGCATGACGCGTATTTTTTTATTGCACGTAGGATGCGTAACAAACACGATTGGAGTTATAATATTTTTCTTTCATTTGATTCATTTTATTCAAATTGAAGGGGAGGGAGGTGTCCAATCGAAATTTTTATAATAACCAAAATCATTCCTAGAGTATTACTCTACAACTTTTGTTTGAAATTTTTTTTCAATTTGATCCCCCCCCCCTTCCCTTCTGTGCTCGCATATTACTGTTATAAATGTGAAATAAGAGAGGAGAAAGAGGTCGAATTGAAAAAATTTTCAAACAAAAGTTGTAGACTAAAATATAGCGTATATTTTATGTTATTACAAAAATTTCGATTGGACACCTCCCTCCCCTCTTATTTTGCATAATACTACGATGGTATCGTTGTAGACAATGTCAATACATAAAATTTGAGAGAAAGGAGGTGTCCAATCGAAATTTTTATAATAACACAAAATATTTCTTATATTTCAGTCTACAACTTTTGTTCGAAAATTTTTTCAATTGAACCCCTCTCTCCTCTCTTATTTCACATTTATAACAGTAATATGCGAGCACAGAAGGGAAGGGGGGATTAAATTGAAAAAAATACTCTAGGAATGATTTTGGTTATTATAAAAATTTCGATTGGACACCTCCCTCCCCTTCAATTTGAATAAAATGAATCAAATGAAAGAAAAATATTATAACTCCAATCGTGTTTGTTACGCATCCTACGTGCAATAAAAAAATACGCGCCAATGACCACGACGACGAGTTTTCAAACAAGAATGAAGAAGATGAGATGAATTCTCGTTCGTTCATTTTCGTGATTACTTGTTGTGGATTTAGCCACTCCCCAAATTTTGGATACCTAGTTTGCCAATGATGAGGTATAATACACGTAAGTCCCAATTTCCCCATGCCCCTGTACCTCTCTATATTCCAGATTCTTTCAGTGGCGTTCAGAGCGTTACAAAAATTACTGGGCATTTTTTGGAATCACCTCATTCATATATACCACCCTCAAGCTTAGCAGAAACATTTTTTAATCTCCAAACAAAGCAAAGTAAAATTCATTCGTTCATCATATAGTCACGAGTTCACAAAGGAGTCAAAAATTGAAAAAAAGTATCAAACTTTCAATCACTGTAAAAAAAAGAATAAAACTTCTCAATTACCAGGTTCTTCACACTTGGGCTGCAATTCAGTTTGAGGTTCACATGAAATCATCATCAAACTGTTTAAAAACCTGCTCTCAATCATCACTGATCGAAGACTGTATTCCATAATTTTAAATTTTCAAAGTGTTTGCTCGTTTGGACTAAAGTATGGCACTCTGAAGTGTGACCATTTTTCGCTTCGAAATACCTAAATGGAATTTTTAAATTAATTTCAACAGTTTTCAACCTTTTTGAAAAATTTGTCATCTTGTCACTCGAAAAAAAGTTGTGGGGTAAGATGACTGTGATTAAATTGAAACCCTTCGTGAAATTTTTTGTCTTTCTTATTTTCTGTTTTTCCTGGGAACTTTCTTCAAGAACTACAAACATTCGCCACTAATTATTTGAAATTAAATTCAAATAATTCAAATTAATTAATTCAAATCAAATAAAAAATAATTTTAAATAATAGGTAATAAAATCTATTCAAAAATTTTAATAAAATTATTCAATTATAAAGAATCTGGAGAACTGGACATTTGTCCTAATGTAAACTACTAGGCCTCCACTCCACTATTTTCTTACAATGTAAGTGTCTCTTCGGTTGGAGTTTGTAATGATGTACTTATTAAAGGATATTCAGACGTTTCTAAATTAATTAATAAGTACCCAATATCAAACAGTTGGAACTCCATTTTTCTTCATAAATGAAAATTTTACTCATTCATTCATCAGCTTTTAGGCTGATTACACAATACACATAGATGAAGATTCATCAAGATGAAACTCAAATAAATGAACTTTCGTGTCGAATTTTCCAAAAAATCATTCAAAATGGTTTCGTATAATTTTTTTTTACCAATAGTAAGCTTTCGTTTCTTTGATCACCACAAATCAATGAGAAAGTGACTTACCCAATCACGTATAGTTTCTATCTCACAATAATGGGTTTTCACCTCTGAAACAAAGAAAAAAAATGATCTCATTATAATGATGAAAATCAAACTCACTCGAATTTTTGAGCCAATTCGTGTTTGCCAACGTTTTTCTGAAGATGGCTCGATAAAAAACCTAAACGATTTCTAGGGGAAACCTTTTCACAATTTCATATGTCTTGGTTTTTCCTTTTTTTTTGTCTGAAAAAAAAATTTGGCACCAGTTTCAGCTCGTGAAAGCTGTTGAAAAAATAATCGATACAATCAAGGCTCTTCAGAAGAAATTAACTTGGTTCTCAAGACTTTTGGAAAATATAAATGGGTGTTTGAGGCCTAAATTTAGTCAAATGGCGATATTAAAATGCAAAACGTGTAAAAAATAATAGAATGAAAAACGAAATCATACAAATACAAAAGGACTTTAATTTGTAGGCACGTATCGAGTATTTCACTTTTGGTGAAGTTATTATTAGTTTCCAGGATACCAAAGTACAAAGGTTGTTTATTCGAGATTTCTGTTACGTAATACTACACACAGTTTTTGAAAAAAATACCTTCCAAAATTTTCTTTACTTTTTGTTTGCTCAAAATAGTTGAATGTTTTTATTTCCAGAGATGTAATTATATTTTTTCTCTCATTTCTAAGAAAATGATTTTAGCCCCCCTCCCCTTCCCACACAACAACAACAACAGAACGCTTGCCTGATTTACATAAATTTTTTAGCTAATACCAGAAGTCACGACAAAAAACAAAAAAAGGAGTTTTAGAAACTTTCAAAAAATATTTTCTTCCTGAAAAAATTCAAAAAAATAATTATTACTGATTTTTTTAACTTTCCAAAATTGAAAAAGTACAAAAACGAACAAAATTATCTTTTCGAATAACAAAATCAATTTTGATGGGATTTCTATTTTTTTCAGGACAGTTTTTGTTAATTTTTTATAGAACATCTTGGAAAAAATTGAAAAGACATTAAAATTGTTTTAAATACCTAACATTTTTTATAGCAAACGTTCTTTTTGAGATTATTATAATGAAAAAAAAAATAAATGAAATAAAGAGAATTTCTTTGTAAAAAATATTTTTTCGATTTTTTGATTGAATTTTTGAATTTATTTAAGAGAAAATTCTTGAAATATTTTTTTCAATATTTTTTATTTTTACATGGAAATTTTTCATCCAAGAGTTTAATTTCTCTTCTTAATACCTATTTTAATGTACCACCTAGTTAGGAAAAAGTTTTTTCAAAAAAAAAAATCTTTCAAAACTCAAAGGCAAAAAACTTGAAAAAAAATGTGAAGCCTAAGGAAATTTTTTTAACGAACAATTTTTGTGAAAGAACATTTTTGTTCGAATAATGACTTATATAAGTTATACTCGTACTTAATAGGTTCGTTCAAGCGCTTTTGTTTTTCTTGTTTTTGTTTAAAAATTTAAGAAATTCTTAAATTTTCACTTTTAAGAAATAGATGGCTATGTTGTTATGACTCTATTATGAGCAAAATTGTTGATTTTTTTTTCAAAATAGAAAAATATTGGTGAAAATTGGGAAAAATCAAGATATTTTACCGTATTTTACTAAAAGTAGAGTCATTAAAACCTAGCCAACTATTTCTAAAAGTAAAAATTTAAGAATTTCTTAAAATTTTAAACAAAAACAAGATAAATAAAAAGCGCTTGAACGAACCTAATACCAATATTATATTTTTTTCAATATGATATTTTGTAAAACTTGTTTCGAAATAGTTTTTAAAATTTTTCATTTAAAAAAAAAAACAATACATACCTACCTACACTGAGTTTTTTTTTTTTTTTTTTTTTTAATGTAAAATTGTTTTGATATTCAGTAACTACAGCATGTTTGACTTTTTTTTACAAAAAAAAATCCCTTTAAGAATGAGTTATGCCTAATTGCCTACATTATTTTTTTAAATTTTTTTTTCAAATAAGTTTTTGGAATTTATTTTAAAAGAAGTTTCAAAATATCTCCTCTGTAACTTTTTTCCCGAAGAGATTTTTTTATGCCATGAATTTTTCCTCCAATAAAGGGGATTTTCCCCAACAGTTTAATCAATTTGTTATAAATACCTACAATTTTTAAAAAAACCGTGAACATTTTATCAAAAATTGTACTTTTGAAGTTGTATTATCATTCTCATGGAAGTGCTAAATAAATAGTTTAGAATTTTTTTTTCTTCAAAAATTCAAAAAATGTACTAGAATTACTCATACATATTATTTTGTCCTTGCCTCAGTCAGAACTTTTACCATTTAGGCAACTCAAATTTTATTTTTCTAGCTTGAAATGCTTCCCCTTCCGTGTATTTATCAGCCTATTTTACTAAATCAATCGGAGTGATGGTGGGTGTCTCCTAAGGACGTTTTCTTTCTCAAAAATCACTACTTTTCAGATCTTTTTTAAAAGCTCTACCCATAAAATTTTTGAACCTGCCTCCAAAAAAATTACAAAAAATTGGAAAACCCTCTCAAAAAATAACCCTCCCTAAAAATTAGGATCCAAATTAAAAATTTACTACAGAAAAATTTTCAAATAGCATAAAAAATCTTTATGTGAATGGTGTAAGTGCAAAAGGCGCTAAGTGCCAAAAACATGTTTTCGAGATAATCGCGTTTAAATGTGTTTGCATAGCTTGAAGATTTATAGGAAAGGTTGAAATGGTGAAAATGTTGGTACATAGCATACTTTGAACACGTCATCATCATTTTGAGCAAAAATCGAACCAATATCAACATGTTTGAATCGATTTTTAGGGGTTTCAAAAAGACGCATTGAGCATTAAATTTAAACATAATAGTGTTTATTCTTGTTTAGTGCCTAAAATATTGAAGATAGGCAAAAAGTAAAGAGAACCTTTTCGAACGGAAATTTAATTTTCTACACGATAGATCTATTTTTTTATTCATTCAAAGTTAAGTACACATTATTTTTTCTAATTTCAAAAAATTGATAAATTTTCAAAAATTGACAAAAATGTTTTATCTTTCTCGCATAGCTCCTGAAATATTGAAGATATGCGAAAAGTGAAGAGGACCTTTTTGATTGGAAATTGAATTTACTAGGTATATAATGTTGCAGACTTACATTTTTGATTTCCTCAAATTTGACAAATTTTGCTTATTTGCGCCAACCTTACAGCGAATTTTGAACTATTTAGAAATAGATATTGACGTCTTTGATAGGCTCAGATTATGACGGCATGGACATAGTATACCATGATAGCAATAACTCCATTTCGACCAAGATGGCACTTAGCGCCTTTTGCACTTACACCATTCAATTGTAATCAATACGAAGAAAAAATTAGCTATTTTGTTTAGGTAAAGACATAGACGAAATTGATTTTTCGATTTTCAATTACCTATTTTGATTTTTTCACTACTTTTACGGCAAAATCACTACTTTTTCACAACGTGCATGGTCCATTTTTTAAATACATAACAACTTTTTTACAACTTTCACTACCTTGTAGACTAGGGTGGCCCTTATTTTTCGAATTTTGGAAATGTTGTCGGGACGGGGGGTCAATTGGTGACATATTGGTAGAAAATAATTCCCTATTTTTTATTTTTCCTCTAACTGAATTTTAAGCCGTTTCTCAGGGGCCCCCAAATTTGAAAAAATCAACAAAAAAAAGAAAAAATAGAACATTTTGAAAATTTTTGAAAATTTTTTTAGCAAAATGGTCATAGGGATGGTATTTTTATAAGACAAGACCATTTTCGATGATTTCTTATCTTTACCCCCCTTTTCATGGGACATAAAAAAAACGTCATTTTTTACGTTTTTTAAAAAATTTGAAAAAAATGACTAAAAATTAAAGAAACATTTTTTTTTGAATAAAATGTTTTTAGCATACATGTTATCACCCAAAAAGGTCATTTACAGCGATTTTTCATCCTTACCTTCATTTTTGGGAACCTCATTTTTTTCAATTTTTGATAGTTTTTGAAAAATTCTCACTGATACGGCAGTGGTGAAAAATCACCGTAAATGACCTTTTTGGGTGATAACATGTATGTTGAAACCATTTTATCAAAAATTTTTTTTGTTTTGAAATTTGTAGCCATTTTTTTCAATTTTTTTAAAAAACGTAAAAAATTACGTTTTTTTATGTCTCATGAAAAGGGGGGTAAAGATAAGAAATCATCGAAAATGGTCTTGTCTTATAGAAATACCATCCCTATGACCATTTTGCTAAAAATTTTCAAAAATTTTCAAAATGTTCTATTTTTTTTTTTTTTTTGTTGATTTTTTTCAAATTTGGGGGCCCCTGAGAAACGGCTTAAAATTCAGTTAGAGGAAAAATAAAAAATAGGGAATTATTTTCTACCAATATGTCACCAATTGACCCCCCCCCCCCCCCGTCCCGACAACATTTCCAAAATTCGAAAAATAAGGGCCACCCTATTGTAGACACCCTGAATTGTAGCTCCATTTTTCAAAAATCAAAACTCGTCAATTTCGGCCATTAAAAATTGGCATTCCTGCCACGAGTGCAAATATGATAGGTATATAGGTATATAAGATGGCTACCAAGGTGGGGGTTTTTGACATTCGCAAATCGACCTTGAACAGGCACAGAGCACAATACCTAACCAAGTGTACGTATCGGCCAAAGCCCCCGGATCCATCTTCGATGAATTTTCAAGGACTCTGCGCCATATAATTCAACATGACGAGAAACACTCTTCAATATGAAGGAAAATTTCGGTACAGCTATACTATAAAAAGAAACTCAAAATATTAGGTATACCACGAGCTTCTCTACGTTTTTCCAAAAAGGGATGCTATAGCCTTCTTTAGTGCTTGCTGCGAATGGTACATTCGCAGGGACCAGGGAAAAGGTTCGGTAAAAAAGAAGCAAATGGCAATTTAAAAATGGCAAAGTAAAATCCATTACACGTTAGTGGCTTCCGCGAGGCGAGCTTACCTCTCTCTCTTGAGCTTGGCGCGTGCACCACGAGTAGGTACGACCATGTTGCTCAATAAATTTCGCATTTGCTAATTAACTCATCGAGCAATAAATTTAAAGCGTGGCGCGCCGTCGCCCTCGGTGGCACTGGGCGTAAAAATGTACTCGGTTGAAAAAAAAAAAAATTAATTCCGGTTAAAAACCTTGGCTGTACGTGGGTCTGGGGGTATGGTAGGAGTGGAAAGTGGAAAGTGGAAGCTGAACGATGCGACGGTGGCGCAGGGCACGTTCCAAGTATATACGAAACAGCATGGTACGGCGGTTATAAGTGATGGGCCTAATCTTAAGGGTATATAAAAGCGCAAAAGAAGAAGAAAAGTTTTAAAATTGTTAGAGAATGTGCGGCGGCGCGGCGGCGGCGGCGATGCCATACCATGCCGATGGAGTTGTTGTATCCATGGCAGTGGTAATCGTTCTTGTATATTTTCCAGCAAGCGCGCTTCCCTTAGTCAACGACTTGACTTAAACTCCGCCTTCGCATAGCCATATTATGAGTACCCCCTCGGCCTCGTACCGTGCCATCGGGGGTTAAGTTGGCGGATTTATTGCCAAGTGGTATAAAAATTCCGAGCATCGTAACATTTACTTTTTTTTTTCTCATTTCTTTCTTTTCTTGGCTTTTCCTGCTGTGGCAACCGTATCGACGTGGATTTTTCTATATACCAAGACCAACGTATATACAGGGTGTCCCAGTTAAGAATAACATCCTTCGACCTGGTAAGAGGGCAACTCATTTCAACAACGTGTAGGTATGTTTGCATACCCTTACTATTGAAGGGGCTGAGATACTGCATGGTGAAAAACTTATTTTTCATTTTTTCACTTGAAATAAAAAATTTATTTTTTCTGATTGGAGACCCCCGAGCGGCACACTCGATCGATAATATCGGAAGATGTAACGTATCAATAAAAAATCGTTTGAAAATCTATAGATGTTCTCACGATATTATAAAGATTTATCGGTACAACTTCATAGGCAAAAAATCTAAAAACTATCGAATTCGATATTATTAAGATTTTATGACGATATTCGTCAACGATACTAGCGACAAAGAATATTAAATTTATCGATTCCGATTTTCCACCGATTTTGTGCAGATATTTGAAACTACATTATCGACAAAGAATATTAAATTTATCGAATTCGATTTTTTAACGATTTTGTAAAGATATTTAAAACTATATTATCGACAGATTATATGAAATTTCTCGACTTCGATATTTTACCGATTTTTTGACGACATTTGAAACTATATTATCGACAGATTATATTAAATTTCTCGATTTCGATTTTTTAACGATTTTGTGACGATATTTGAAACTATATTATCGACAAATAATCTGAAATTTCTCGAATTCGATTTTTTAACGATTTTGTGAAGATATTTAAAACTTTATTATCGACACGTAATCTGAAATTTCTCGAATTCGATTTTTCAACGATTTTATGACGATATTTGAAACTATATTATCGACACGTAATATGAAATTCCTCGAATTCAATTTTTCAACGATTTTGTGGCGATATTTGAAACTACGTTATCGACAAATAATCTGAAATTTGTCGAACGATTTTTCAACGATTTTGTGACGATATTTGAAATTATTTCCAAATTGGTGAAAATTTTTTTAAGTCCAACACGTCTGGAAGTACTAAACTGCCTATTATAAGCGTTTTATTGCTAATTCCTCAACGATAAGGTATGGCATAGTGGTTAAGGAAGAGGATTACCATGCAGGAGGTAGATGGTTCAAGCCCCACGGCTGGCAGATTTTTTATAATTTTTTTTGACTTTTTCTGAAATGATACTCTTACCGCAACATGAATAATGTGTTTAGGCATAGTTTAATGTATTAATTATGCTAATTAATGATTTTTAATTATAGAAAAAAGCTAGTAAAGACGAAAAATCGGAATAAAAAATCGATAAAAAATCGACAGAATATCGAATTCGATAAAGTGTCGCAAAAGTTCCGCCTAAATCGTGAAATTATCTTTCGATATTATAGATATATTATCGATAAAATATCTTACTATAATCTCGAAATTTTTGCTAACTATAATTCGTCGATAATCTATCTATATATCGAAAGATAATTTCACAATTTAGGCGGAACTAACGCGACACTTTATCGAATTCGATATTCTGTCGATTTTTTATTTCGATAATTTGTCGATTGTGCTGCTCGGGACAGATAGAAAGATGAAACTTGTGGGAAATAAAGTAGATACTTAGTTGCAGTAACGTCTGAAAAATTTTTCATCAAAATCGATGCAATAGGTTGTTCAACAAATTATTTTTACCAAAAAATTGAGTAAAAAAATTCGAAATTTTGCAATTTAAAAAAAATTGCATCAATTAACCTAGTTATTTTTTGTCAGCAGATGATTCCCCTCTACTTCCTCTACAAAATGTTCCTCAGCATCATCTTCCTATCTCTTTTAGTTTTTGAGTGAAAAATTTATTTATGAGTCGACATGTAGGTTAAAATTTTTTCAAATTTTCAAAGTCAAATTTTTATGAATTTGTACTCATTGAAAAAATTCTAACTCAAAAACTAAAAGAGATAGGAAGATGATGCTGAGGAACATTTTGTAGAGGAAGTAGAGGGGAATCATCTGCTGACAAAAAATAACTAGGTTAATAATGCAATTTTTTTTTAAATTGCAAAATTTCGAATTTTTTTACCCAATTTTTTTGGTAAAAATAATTTGTTGAACAACCTATTGCATCGATTTTGATGAAAAATTTTTCAGACATTACTGCAACTATCCTACTTCATTTCCTACAAGTTTCATCTTTCTATCTGTCTCAAATCAAAAAAAAAAAATTCCAATTTGCAAGTGAAAAAATGAAAAATAATTTTTTCACCATGCAGTATCTCAGCCCAGCCCCTTCAATAGTAAGGGTATGCAAACATACCTACACGTTGTTGAAATGAGTTGCCCTCTTACCAGGTTGAATGATGTTATTCTTAACCGGGACACCCTGTATACACTACTCGTACACTCACCACAATATTACCTCTCTCTGCCTCTCTCACCACTCATCCTGTCTGTAGTACCCAAAACTCGAGTATATACTTAATTGCGGTTTTTTTCCCTCTCTCTCTCTTTTTCTCTCGTTTTCTTTCTCACTCCTCAGCGGTGCAAGTGCTGCCTCTCGAAATTTGTGAGCTATTTTTCACCATCTTTCAGATGTTAAGACGCGATAAACGACGATTTGCGGCGGTGTCTATGTGCATCGCAATACCGCGCCAAAAACAGTTTCATAAGAACAAACTTTCCGTTGTGTTTGTTTAATGAGCATAAACGCGCGTAGTTGTCGTTTTCGTTTACGTTTTGCCCATTTCGATAATTACTCAACTTATTTAAAAGAGAACCACCGAAGCCGCCCGTTATCTTCGCGAGTATAAAGATACCTCTTCACGTGTGGGCCAGGGCGGTTCGCCTTTCCTATTTGTTAAAACTCTCCGCTGCTCGCTGCTCCTGATGCGAAAATATATATTAAAAATAGTCCGAAATCTTCTTTAACGCATTCTAATTAGCCCGAGTGTATAAAATTAGGGTGCATATAAAAAGAGATGGTTTTTTTTTGTCTCTTCGATACCTATACTTACTACAGATAAACGTCTTACTTATAATACTCTTCATGCGGAGGACGACTTCCAAGTAACTATTGCTGTGTTATGACGTCTCTGTCTCTATGTGCATAAAAGCTATGACAATTGCTGTATCGAGCTCTATATAATGATTAAATTCGAAAACGTTTACTCGCTCCGAGTAACTCGCGTAATTTATCGCCGAGCAAGGTGACAGATGTACCTTAACAATATCTTATCTCTCTCTCACTCTTTTCTATTTTTAAATAACTGATCCGACCAACAGATCCTTTCTTTGAAAAAATCCATTTAATAGACCTTCAACATCCACACCATACAGAGATCGTACAATTGAATCCCATCCTGGGGAATTCATTCAAATATATCGTCGTATAATCGTACGAACTTGGCGAAAACGAGTTACCTTCACACACGAATAACGCGCAGCACAGCACAATTTTTTTACATAAGGATCCTTTTTCGAGTCTGCGACTCTGTGTAGGGTTGTTTTCTCGTCGAGTAAATTCTATGAAGATTTTTCAGTGCTGTACAAATTCTAAAATGTGTTTTGCCTAAATAAAGGTACACTATATCCAAAACGAATCTATCCATAGATTAGAATTTTTATGAATTACGTATGAATTATGATGAAAAAATTAAATGAAATAAAAACTTTCAGGATAAAAATCTTTTTAAAAATTAAAAAAAAAATTCCAGAGTAAAAATCTTTTGAAAAAATCAGAATGAAAATTTCTTAAAAAAAAAAAAAAAAAAAAAAAATAGGAATGGAAGTTTTAAAAAATATCAAAATGAGAAAGCTAAAAAAAATTGAGAATTTCAGAATAAATTTTTTATAGAAAATTCGTAGAATAAAAACTTTTAAAAATATGTTTTCCAAAAATAACTAATTCTAGCATGAAAATCTTTATAAATAAAAATTAAACTTGAATAAAATACCCCCCCCCCCCCAAAAAAAATAGAATGAAAGTCATTCAGAAGGAAAAACTTTTAAAAATTTAAAAAAAAAAAAGTTGAAGAGAAAACTGAAACTATTTCAAATATGCTTCTAATAGAAATGAAAATTTTTCAACAAAAAACACAAATAAAAAAATAATAATAATCCCTCTTAAAAATGAAAAAATAAAAATTAATAAAATAAAAATCTTTCGAAAATTTTCATAATTAAACCGTTTGAGATTAAAGTATATCAAAAGAAATTGAAAGAAAAACTTGAAAATGAAAAACTCAAAAAAATTGAAATTTTTAGAACAAAATATTGTTCAATAAATTCGTATAGAATGAAAGTCTTTAAAAAACACCTACTTCGAAGTAGAATGAAAATCATTTAAAATGAAAATGAAACTTGAGTAAAACTAATGCAAAAAAATTTACCTAGAATGAGAATCCTTCAAAAATATGTAAATACTTTTCGAAATAAAACTTTACAAAAAAGCAACGAAAATTGAACAAAAAAAGAGAACTCTTTCAAATATACTTTTTAGAACGAAAATATTTCTTTAAAAAAAAAAAATAATAATAATCAAAATCTCTCCCTTCCGCCAAAAAAAAAATCAGAATAAAAATCTTTTAAAAATTTTCCGAATGAAATCGTTGGAAAAATTTGTGGCATTAAAGCCTTCAAAAAAACAAAAAACTTTTTAGAATGAAAGTTCTTCAAAAACAATTTTCAGAACAAAAATCTTTTCTTTTATAAAAAATATTTTTAGAATGAAAATTAAAAAAAATAATCAAAATGAAAAACTGAAAATTTTTGAAAATTTCAGAACAAAAACTTTTCAGAAAATTTGTACCTAGAATAAAAAACTTTAAACAATTTTCAGAATGAAATCCTTTTAAAAATAGTTACCTACCTATCTCTAAAATGAAAATTCTTCTAGAAAAAAACTACACTTTTTTAATTACCTAATATGCTTGCTTTTTAGAATGAGTATTACCTATTTTGAAAAAAAAGAGAAATCAAAATCTATCGCAAAAAATGAATACCTAAAATTCAAAATATCATTAATCTTTGCAAAAATTTTTGGGAAAAAACTGGAAAAAAAAATTGGAAGAAAATCGTTTAAAAAAATAAATAAATAGTTTTTTATAAAATTTTACAATGAAACTGATCCAAAAAATTCCTTCAAATGAAAATCTTTCAACAAATTTTAGAATAAGAATCTATCAAAAAATTTTTAATACTCGTGAAAATGTTTTCTAATTTTATTAGAATGATTGCCCCTAAAATATGTATTTCAGAATGAAAAAATCAAAGAAATTGTTAACAATACCTAATCTTCATTTTGATTTTTTTTGTTTTTTTTTAAATAAGTTCAATTTTGAAAAATTTCACTTTGGAAAATATTTACCTCATATTTTCTTCAATATTTGAAGATCTTTTTGAAAATTCCGCATCTTCGGAATTTTTTGAGTATTTTCGTTTTATAAAATACCTATTTGGAAAATTCTATTGTAGAAAATTTTTAAAAATCGATTCAACAGGTTTTTTTTAGATTTCAATTTCAATTTTTTTAACAATTTTGATTTTAGGAAATAAGAAATAAAAAATCTGCCATTCAATTTTTAAAATTTCCTATTTTTTAAGACTTGAATTTTCAAGATTTTTCCTTATTTTGAAAAAAATTTGGACCTAAAAAATTGAAATAATTCAATTTTAAGCAAACTTAAAAAAAGTGTTTCTAACAAAATGTGAAAAAAAAAACAGTTTAAAAACACTGAAAGATGAAAATGCATTATGAGAATTCGGAGATCCTCATTTCTTGTTTCTGAAAGTAATTATCCAAAATACTCAACCAAAATAATTATGTTTTTTTTTTGAGAGAGAAAAGAGGAAGGACGTGCAAAAATTTTTCAATTTTCACACCGATTTTTTGGAGCTCTCTTGCCGAAAACTTCTTTCAAATATTAGATAATTTTATTCAAATTTTCTTTTATTATTTAATTACATATCCAAAAGCATACTTTCGCTAACAAAAGGATAATTTCACTTCTAAATTATAGATACCTACTTAAAAAGAAACTTTCGGTCTAATCTCAATCATTTGGTATCCACCATGGATCAAAAAAAAAAAAATCAGAATATCTCTATGCACGCGAATGGAAAAAGTTGAGGTGAAAATACCATACATACGCAGACGAGAAGACTAATTATAAATGAGGAAGTTTTTTCAGCTTGTTACGCTTTAGCACTGACCATGACGATGTTTAATTAATAATTAATTTATTAAAGAGCGTGTTAAACTGCGTTTATAAACGCCTAGATGTTTAGTTGGTATAGAAATTTATAATTCTAGATGAGGTTTTGGGGGTCCGATGCTGGATGGACCCTGATTTTTTGCAAAAATACTGAAGTATCAACAATTATATTAACTATTGTGTATATTTCGATAGGTCACGGAGGTGTCAATCAACTAGGCGGAGTATTCGTTAACGGACGTCCACTTCCAGATGTGGTTCGACAAAGGATAGTGGAATTAGCTCATAACGGAGTAAGACCGTGCGATATTTCAAGACAACTAAGGGTATCCCATGGCTGTGTGTCAAAAATACTATCCAGGTACGTAAATTACACGCTTTGATTCGTCGCCAAAGTGAAATTTTTCTTAATCTACAAGGTTAGGTTAGCTCGCGAATTTTGGCTAATTTTCAACTCGGTCGAATCTCGCCCCTTATGATACTTTTTTTCTTTTTTTTTTTCGTCAACGTACCTAATACTTTTATACACAATCACGCGATAATGCACAAAAAATACTGCTGTATTCGAATAACCATAAAAAAATACTACTACACGTACACGTGACTTGACCGGAAACTGAGAACCAATAATTCGTAAGAGTTTTTTATTCAATTTCATCTCTCGACGTTGCATTTGCGGTTTAAATAATAACACAACGGATGAGCGTCATCGCTGTCGGTTTTTTTTTTTTTTCTTTCTCATCTAGAAGGGTATGTCGGATTCGTTTTACTTGGTATATTTTGAGCAATACCAGAGACGTGGCGAATGAACGCAGGACAAACGACACACGCCACTTAAGTGCAAAATTCAGTTAACATAAATGCGCCATATTCCAGATACTCTTTTTCTAATGCCGACTTTCTCTCTCGATCCTTATTTTCACTCTCGCTCTTTTTTTTCTTATTTCTCTCGCAACCTCTTATGCGAAAATATTAGTTCGATTCGAGTACATCGAATGTACATATACGTTTTACTTCGTTTTGAATTAAATTTGCATCGTACTATACTATAGGTGCAGTTTATTGTAATTTTTATTTTTTATTTTACTTCGTGTGGTTGCGTCACTTGCACTTTTTCAAAATCATTTATTTCGATGTTGTAAAGTATTGGTCATAAACAAAACATTTGAAAAAAAATTTAAAAATAAATTCTATAGGAATTTAAAATAAAAATTATTTATGAAGAAAATCCCCTTAAAAACTCCTTAATTCAAAAAATCCTAAATAAAATTTCCCAAGAAAAATTTTCTTTATTAAAAAAAACATTTCTGCAAAAACTAAAAAATTATAGAAAAAATCCCTGAAACAAAATAATTTACCAAAAATCCTCGTGGAAAAAAATTCAAGAAAAATGAAAATCCTGTTTAAAAAAATATTTATCAAAAAAAAATTCATGAGAAAAGCAAGTATTTTCAGCAAAAATAAATACCTACTTGAATAAAAAAAAATAGAAGGATATCGTGTGGAAAAAATAAAATATGAAAGAAGACTCGTGTAGAAAGTTTTTATCTCCCCCTCCCCCCAAAAAACCTTTGAAAATTGAAAGCTTATCACCAAAATTTTTTCAAAAAATAGATCCTTGAAAGAAATCTGTAAAAAAAAGTATTAGGTATAACTGGAAAAAAATTTATTCAAGGCTAAAAAAATTTTAAAAACGTTCATGGTGAATGCTTTAGGTATCGAAAATTCCTAAGATGTTTAAAAAAAGGATCTGTAAAAAAAGTATTACGCATAGGAAAAAAATTGATTCATGACTAAAAAAAAAAGTTTTAAAAACCTTCATGTTGAAAGCTTCACTTATCGAAAAATCCTGAATTTTTTTAGAAAAAAATCTAATCGGAAAAAACTACTTATTCTTGGCAAAAAAAATACATTTTAGTAGAAAAGAAATGTGTAATAATCTTGAAATTAAAAACACCCCCCCCCCCCCAAAAAAAAAAAAAGAATAAAAAAAGAAAAGAAATCCTATTGGAAAAAAATTTAATCAAGTACGTAGGTACCAAAAAGTAGAAAAATTTTCATAAAAAATATTTTATCGAAAAAAATCAAAGGTACCTAATTCTCTGGAAAAATTTTTATGGAAAATATCCATCATGGCAAAAAAAAGTAAATACTTAAAAAAATCTCTTTGAAAAAACCTTCACCAAAAAAATCCTAAATTCACTAAAAAAAAAATCTTGCAAAAAGAGAAAATCATTCTTGGAAGAAAACCTTTTGAAAAAAAAAATTCCTTCTTAGAAAAATTTTATTTACTTACTTGAAACAACTATTTTAGAAAAACTCCTGAAAAATTTGATCATCAAAAAAAAAAACATTAGAACTAGAAGGCAACTTACCTATCAAAAAAAAAAGTTCTCGAGAAAATTAAAAAAAAAATTGCCACAAAAAAAGGAAAGAAAGAAAAGACAAATTCTTTATCAAATTTTCTAGGAACATAATAGATTCAACTGCAGGTTGTGCTTTTGGTACAACCTACCAACTTCTCTTGGTTTCTCTTGCAATACAAAGTAAGTATCTCAATTTTTTCAAGTAAAAAATATGTAGAAAAATTTCTCAATTTTTCGAAAAAAAATAATAAAACAAGTTGAAGAAAAAAATTCTCAAGTTTTTGAATTCAGTACGTAGGTATAAGATATACAAAGGGGTTTCCATATTTTTGCAAAAAAAAAAAAAAAAAAAACTTACAAATTTTTCGAGGGAAAATCCCTTAATAGGTATTTTTCTGAAAATTTGATCTTGAATTTTTGTCACAAGTTTTTTTGGAAAAGAAATTTCTCCATTTCTCTGAAGTAATTACATTTCTTAGATTTTTGAAGAAAATATTCTGAATTTTTGAAAAAATTTCTCATTTTTCAAAGTAAAAAAAAAAAAAAAAAAAAAGGTAAAAAAGATTTCAATTTTTTGGAGTAAAAATTCTTGAATTTTCTCGGAATACAAAACAATGCATCTCTCAATTTTTTTGAAGATGACATAAAAAAGTTTCTCATTTTTTTTTAAAGTAAAGAGACGAGTAAAAAAAAACTTATTTTTTTGGAGATTTTTTTTTTAGAAAAAATTACACATTTTTTGGATTGAAAAATATTGCTTTCATCATCAAAACATCCTGTTGACGAAAAATCCGTTTAGAAAAAAACTTACGAAAAAAAAACGAAAAAAATTTCCCCAAAAAATATTGATAGGAAGCAATAAAATTGACAAATTCAAGAGAATTTGTGAAAAATATCTTTTGAAAAAATCTTTACCAAAAAAATCATAAATTCTCGAGAAAAAAATTTCACTCAAAAAAAAATATTCAGAAGAAATTTATGTTATTGGAAAAACTTGAAAATTCACATCAAGAAAAAATTTTCTAGGAAAAAATTATTTCCTAAAAGAGTTTTCTTGAAAAAAAAAACTTCATGAAAACGTGGAATGAGACTTGAGCATTTTCCTAGTTGATCATCTATTTCGATCACAAGCATTGGCACTTTGGCACTTTTTTAAAACTATGTTGCTCTTAACAAAAATTAGCCCTACTATCTTCGAGCTCATTATGCTACAAATGTATCAAGTTCAAAAGCCAAATCCTGCTAACGAGTGAAAAAAGGAAAATTTGAAATTCTCTAGAAAATCTGCAGCGCATAACTTCGCCTCTTACATCGTCTGTTTAGGAGAGGAGAGGGAGGGGAAGGGGGCTTCAAAGCAAATACACACACGCTACAAGACACGGTCGCATAATGTGAACGAATGTAGAAAATATAGTATCTGGAAATCATGAATATTCATGAAGAAATTTTTTGGTCGAATCGTGGTGGCTTTGAAAATGGCCGAACAGAGTGCTAGGTGCTTTACAATAGTGATATAAGTACACGGCGGCTAGGTCATTGTGTATATGAGGCAGAGTTTTTTAAAAGGCTAAAATAGTGAAACGTAACGGTACATGGGTTTGAATACGTTGCTCGAGGACAAAAAAGCTGTAGTGTATGTGAATTCTTTTGAAAAATTCGCCAAGCCAAAAGCTAAGCTAAAGCTTCGCTTCGAGTATATATATATGTGTGTACTCTTCTGCTGGTATATTTTGTTAATCGGGGGTTGCCGAATAGAAGGACAAATCGTCCACTGTTGGCTATTGTTTTTGCTCGTATGTAAAATTTTTATACACGTCGCCTTTATACGCGGTAATGGTAACAACGATGCGTGGACGGAAATACGCGCGGACGTCGTGTTCTTTATTGTTTTCATTCTTCACGGATAATTATCCGCAGCTAAAACGAACAAGGTAGCGTTTGTCATTAATTACGTTGCCTCCCTAGCTCCTCTCTGCCTCTGCCCATCGAGTAGCACCATACTAGGCCCTCATGTGACCAGTGCTTGACCACATAGTATAGGTGTATCGATTCGTGTATATACTAATTCCAACCGATGGTATAATTCGTCGCAATTAAAAGTTCTTTTGTCTTATTTATACATATAAATCGGTATCCCTCCCTATGCAGATTGCTTTAAAGCAGATGAGGATTCTCTTTCGGCACCGAATCAATTGACCACATTCGAACGAAGATTCACTGTTTATGTTGATACACACTCACACAAAGACACATACAGGCGCGATGGTAGAAAATTGAAAACAACGTTAGCTCTTTGCCTTTTGCATATATCTAAAATTGAACTGTTTTTGAAGAGATTTTTTAATCATGAAAATGAAAGAAAAATTGTAGGTGGAAAGCTCATGAAATCAGCTTTCTAATTAAGTATTTACATTGCAAATACCTTTAATATTTTTAAAAATATGGCCTTATCAGTTCAAATATTACGTGAACATTCACGCGACCAACATGATTTCGGCCGTGTTATTCAATTCATCTTAAAATTTGGTTTTGTTAAAAAAACGCTAGGATCGCTATATAAAATCAAAAATTTTCATTGAAGTAAATTTTCGTTTTTTATCTTTTACGCCCCAATTTTCTCTCTTCCTTCAATAATATTGTCATTTCAATCAATAAAAAGCATAATTACTTGACAATATAGTATAAAAAGTTGAAAATTAAAGTTACTAAAATTTGCAAACAGTTAGCTGATAAGAGGTAGCAAAAGTGATAAAGCTATAGTTTTGGACAGAATGGATCAATTTAGAAGGTAGATACGTCAAAAGAAAGCTCTTTTTATGTGTTTTTCGATTTTAAAATAATATATTAAAATTAATCTAATTACGATGCCGAAAAATGCAATTGAAAATCATGACCATCTTATATATATGGCAATCGCTCATGCTTAACGTTGTTTTCATTTTTTTTCCATCGTACCACTTTGTTTATGTTGCTTAATCGTTCGTTCAATCTCGTTCGAATTTCCTGAATTGCCTTGGAAAACTTGGTCGATCTAATTTTTTTCTCGCCTCTCTTTTCGTATCATCCTGTTTTTTTTTTTTTTTTCTTCTTCTTTTTTTCTAATTAAATATTTTCGCTACTCTTTTCTACGTGATTAATGACTGTCGCAGTCTCGTCTGCTGTGTTTGTGTGTATACTATGTATACCTCCTTCGACTCGATCTCAGATATACCTGCGCGATGAAGAAATACATCTTCGTCATTCAGATTGCGACGCGACGAACTCTCGCCTATAAGAGTATACAACCGTAACTAAGTTTTTAATTTACGAATATTTTAAAAAAGGCGGCGCGATAAACGACGTTTCTCCGCGATCTATACGATACGCTAACACTGCGTAACAAAACGCTGCGGCATGGCACAAAATAGTACGTACTTAAAAACAATCAAATATCAATTCGATTTCCAACTCAGAAGAAAGAGACCTATCTCCGGTACACGTGCAATGCTCGCGTGGCGTTGTATGGCCTGGGTCAGGCCTGGCCTGAAGACTTATTGTCTGCCAGATCCCATTAACCCACCCACCCCCGCCCACCCATATGACGAATACCACACACACACACACATATGTGAAATTGTCGCGAGATATGTTCAATTAAGACGCGTCAGCGTAGGCGGTTGAGTATGGAGAAATTGGTGAGCTAAAGAAGGGTGCTATAGGTTTGCTAAATCGTATTATACGTTGCTAACTACTCGTATCTACACCAAGTGTGGTGAAATCGATTAACAGGAGTACCTAATTTCATTTCGATTTAGTTTGGTCTTGATAGGATTATGAAGACTACATATACTGGAGTTAGCATTAAGAGTGTATGTAGTGGGAGGGAGGGTTAGTATAAGAAGTACGATCTGATTATTATTTTTATACAGTGCATCATTTTCAAATGAAGATGAAATCGTACAAACAGTTATTTATTTGAGAAATTATTATTTAGGGGAACTACTCAAATAGCCACAAGAATTTTACAAATATAACAACCATTTTCAAAATGAATGCCCTTCCAATTTATCACCCGATCATTAGAAAAACCACTGAGAAAATTCAGTTTATTTTCCAGATTTTTTTGTAACTGCATGAAAATTTTTAGTACCTAAATTTAGACCTAAACTCGGTAATTTTTTTTGGCAATTTCATCAAATTTTGAGATGAAAAAAAAAATTAAAAATAATTTTGCCAAATTTTCAAGTTTGTGGTTCAACTTTAAACAAAATAAGAAAAACCCCACATCTGAAATAAAAAATAAAAAAATAGAAAATACATCACGCTTTCAAATGTGAAAAATTGGTTCTATAATAAAGGAAAAATGCATACGGGGCGACGGGGCTACACCACGGGGAAGAACTCCCTATTACCTTTCCGATTCAAGATCTGGTTCTTTACATTTCAAGATGGATCTTTTAACACTTCAGGGCATTTATTTCAAATTTTTCTCAAATAAGAAGACCAGCAAAATTTGCATTAAGAAAAAAAATTCAAATAATTAAACGTTCTCAAATCAAACATTAACGAAATTTTAAAATAAAAGAATTCATTGGGAACTGCAACTCTAAAATAATAATTTTTTTGAAAGAAAATTTTAAAAAATTGATAAAAGATGATTCTAAAATTTTTTTAAAAATTACTTTTTTCCACCAAAATTGAAAAAAAATTTAAATGATAAAATTTGAAAATGTTGAACTTTTTAAAAACAATCTTCAATAATAAAATTCTGAATTCAGCATTTTTTTTTTTTTTTTTTTTGTCAACTCATGTCTCATTTCAACTTTTATTGTAAAAAAAATCAAAATTATCTAATCTATCAACTATCAAGACAGTCATTCATTTCATAATATTTATTTTTGTTTTCAAAAAATTCTAATGACTATTTTCAAATTTTGTAAGTTGATTTTTTTTTTAATTTTATAATTTTTTTTCAATTTTGATAGAAAATTTTCATTTTTTGAAATTTTTATTCAGAATCGTTTTTCATCAAATTTCCTTTCTTACTTTAAAAATTTTATTATATATTAAAAATTATTTGTTGAAAATCGTGATTATTATTATTATACTCAAGTTTTTTTCATAGTGTAAGGCAAGTACATTATGGTACAGTACATACAAGTGCTATAAACGGAGCGACGGAAGCTACAGGCTACACCACGAGGAAATGAAAAATAGGGAATTATTTTCTCCAGTATAAATGTCACAATTGACTCCTGATATTTAAGACATTTTCAAAATACGGAGTCACGTCACCCTTAAGTACATACCAGTGCAGTGCACGGGGCGACGGGGCTACACCACGGGGGAGAATTCCCTATTATCATCTTCCCAAATTTTCGATTCAAGATCTGGACCTTTGCATTTTATATTTTAAGATGGATTTTTTTTACACTTCAAGTTCAATTGAAAACAGGCATTTATTTAAAATTTTTATCAAATAAAATCAAAAAACTTCAAAATTTTATCAGCTTTTTTTTTTTAAATTTTATTTCATCTTTTTTAAAATTTTGGTTAAAAAATTCCATTTTAAAAATGAATTGTTTAGAATAATTTACGTTTCTTCAATATAGGGTCAAAAATCTATTTTAAACTTAAAAATCGAATTGTTCCAAATTTTGTTCTAAATCAATTTTTCCAAAATACGAGTAAGTACATTTATAAAATACCTGGAAATTTTATTTTTTTTATAGGTAAATCAAGCATTGAATTCTAAAGAAAATTCTGTCTTCTTATTTTTCCAAGTTTGAAAAAAAATTTATTAATGCTTTTTTGAGGTGTGATTGAGAATGAGAACTTGAAGGAAAGTAAATGATAATTCTGAACAATTTCTTTTTTTAAATGGTATTTTTCAATCAAAGTATTCATTTTTTAAAACGAAATAAATTTTTTGAAAACAAAAAAAACAAAATTCAAAAAATAAAAATTTGAAAGATTTTATTTGAGTAAAATTTGCAAAAAGAAAAAAAAATTAAAATCATTAAACGTTCTTAAATCGAACAAACAGGATTTTAAAAATTTTCATAATACTTATGAACATTAAAAATTTTTTAAAAATGTATTTTTTTAAATTTTGTTTCAAAAAAATTAACGAAAATTTAAAATAATGGAATTCATTGAAAACGGTTACTCCGAAATTATATTATTTAGGTAAATATAAGACAGTATTATTTTTTTTAAAGAAAATTTTGAAAAAATCTCATTTTGAAAAAATTGATAAATAAGATGATTCTATTTTTTTTTTTAATTACTTTTTTCCACCAAAATTGAAAAATTTAAAAAAAATCATTATTTATTAAATTTTTAGTTATAAAATTTGAAAAATTCTTTTTTCTTCTGTTTTCTAGCCGTCGCGAATCTCGCGACGGGTTACTTCTAGTTCGTTTTAAAAAAACCAATAAAATTTTGAAAAGATAAAGGCAAAGAAGAAGATAAATGAAAAATTCCAGAACAAAATAAAATAATTTTTGAAATACTTTATTTTGTCAAAAACTTGGGTTTTACGACAAGATACCCGGGAAATAAAATGTAAAAAAATTTTAAAAAACCACGCTTTTATTTAAAGTTGGTCACTTTGTAAAATGTTATTCATAGAGAAAGAGTAATGCCTTAAAAAACAAAAAATAAAATTTACTTGAATACAAAAATGTGTCATGAAAATTTTTTTTTCAAAAATTTTAATGATGAAAATCGTGGTGGGGCGTTAATCGAAAAGGTATTCGTTTGCTCCTCGCACACCCCACCACGCTTTTCATCATTAAAATTTTTGAAAAAAAATTTTCATGACACATTTTTGTATTCAAGTAAATTTTATTTTTTGTTTTTTAAGGCATTACTCTTTCTCTATGAATAACATTTTACAAAGTGACCAACTTTAAATAAAAGCGTGGTTTTTTAAAATTTTTTTACATTTTATTTAACTCTTTTTGTCGTTGAAAATATTTTAATTTCATAGTTTTGAAATTTTCAAAATGGAACCCCCTCATAGGGGCTCAATTTGGGGTCAAGGGTAAATTTAAGTCCGAAAATCGAATTCAGCGGCCTCGAAAACCTACATTTCGATACCAATGTTGTGATTTTCTGAAATTTTCAAAACTGAACCCCCTCATAGGGGCTCAATTTGGGGTCGGGGGTAAATTTGAGTTCGAAAATCGAATTCAGCTACCTCGAAAACCAACATTTTGATATCAATGTTGTGAATTTTGAAATTTTCAAAATGGAACCCCCTCATAGGGGCTCAATTTGGGGTCAAGGGTAAATTTGAGTTCGAAAATCGAATTCAGCGACCTCGAAAACCTACATTTCGATACCAATGTTGTGATTTTCTGAAATTTTCAAAATTGAACCCCGTCATAGGGGCTCAATTTGGGGTCGGGGGTAAATTTGAGTTCGAAAATCGAATTCAGCGACCTCGAAAACCCCTTACGTGAGCACTATGTTCTTTCAATTCCAGTAAAATATTAAATGAGAGAGGATTGGTTGAAAACATACTTTTGGTTCCATGAGACATACATACATACATACCAAGCTAATAAAAGCGTGGTAAAAATCTCATGGATCAAGTCATATCTATTTGGATTAAATCTGATCAGATTTGATCAAGTTTGATCCAAATGTTGATCTGATTGGATAAAATTTAGTCAAATTGGATCTAGTTATATCAGAGAAAATCCACTGATATCTAAAATGATTATATCAAAATAGATCAAAACATATCAACTAGATCAAGTCATATCAGTGAAAATCCAGTTATATAGAAATGCTTATATTCGAATGGATCAAATTGGATCAAATTAGATTCTCTCATATATAATTTGATATTATTGGATCAAGTTGAATCTGTAAAACTCCAGTTTTATCCAAAATGGTTGTATCAAAATAGATCAAATCATATCAACCAGATCTCCTCATATCTACTTTGATATAATTAGATCAAGTCATATCAGTGAAAATCCAGTTATATAGAAATGGTTAGATCCGAATGGATCAAATTGGATCAAATTAGATTCTCTCATATATAATTTGATATTATTGGATCAAGTTATATCTGTGAAATCAAAATGAGTCAACCCAGATTCATTTCAAAACTTTAGGGGCTACGAGCAGTGCCAGAATAGGGTTCCATCAAAACAGTAAGGCAAAATTCGGTGTAGGCACTATTAAAAATGTAACAAACGACATGCTACATGCTTTTTTACATTTTTTTTTGGATTTGGTCAAAAATTTTGGGGCGCAGTGCCCCCATGGGGTCCTGAAGGTATCACGACAAAAATCATTTCTGAATTTAAGTTGAAATTATCTACTCGCAGGAATTTTTCCTGATACTTTTAGTTATACAACCTTGAGTAATTGTTATCTTTGATTGTGTGTCACATAAATACAATTAAACTGTCTTATTATATATGAAATGGTTCGTACCAAGTTGAGTGCACCATCATTGATCTGATTGGAAAAGTTAAGCAGCTTCGGGTTTCGTTACTACTTGGATGGGTGACCGTTGAGAAAAATTTGGGATGGGTATGGTCAGATCTAACCATAATAAATGGGAAATGTACCTATCAAATATGATCCAATCATATTTAATTTTATCTCATCATACATCATTGGATCAAATTGTGTATAGTTTGATCAAATTATATATGATTTGATCAAATTTGATAGGTATAAAATTCATATATGGTTAGATCCAACAGATTTTTTCCCGGGTACTCACTGAAGCAACTCTCCTTCCATCAGACTCATTTTTCAAACAATCCCCTGCACTTTTGTAATATTTTCGCAGCCGAATAAAGAGAAATTACTAGTGAAAATGCTCTAAATAATATAAATAATGTCGGTTCAGAGTTTAGACTTCTAAAAACGAAGATATTACTCAAATTACTCCACACACTCGAATCGTCGATCAGTCGTAAATAAGTAAATAAATGGTCTTCTAATCCACAGTGCATGGAATAATTACCACACCACATACACATCACCCATACATTTATACGTATAGAATTATAGAAAATGATATCGATAAGATGGCATGGTCTACGTAGTTGATTAAAAGGTACTTTAAAGATTTGTCGAGCATAGCAGCGTGAAAAACACCGAAGTGGTCCGATAATGCGGCGGAGATTGTGGCATGGCGGATCGAAGAGCGTAACAAACGACCTTTTGAGAACGCAATTTGCCAATAAAACAGATGCTCGATAATGACCAGGGGGATGCTATGCCATATCATGCCACACTAGTACCTAATTCTTTTTTAATATATTTATACTGCAGGCGGGGGGGGGGGGGGGGGACTGAACTGATCGTGGCGAGGTTGGTTTGGCCGATGATGAGGCCGCATACGGGCACACGGGCTCACGTTGCGAACGCGGACCATATAAAAAGGAATAAATTTAACCACCGAACACGGATCTGATATCGGCGTCGTAAGTTGTTCGGGCTGTAGAGAAGAAGAAAATGAGAAACATAATGCGGCGTAACCACCGGTCGTCCGAAGAGCATCGGCAAAGGAGCTTGTGCGACGTCGGCGTCGGGTTGGGTGGCGGCGGCGGGGCAGGGTGGTGAGCGCGGTGGCGTCGTCGTCGGTTGCGGAAATAACAACATCCCAAATGCCTCTCATTGGTTGTTAAGAAGAAATTCGCGTCACTTCACCCTTCGGTGGCCTGGTCGCCTGGTCGCGGCGGGCCTGGCGTTCGTGGTAAAACGTTTCAAGGGTGCCTTTGCTCTGCGATTCCCCCTTTTTGACTTTTTTGCTCTTAACTTTGCAGCGCCGCTTTCCATTATTTTATTTCCGTTTCCTACATTTCATTTACTAATACACCAGCGGCAGCGTGGCAAACTGCTCGCAATAATAAATCGCCAAAAAGAGACGACTGCTGCTGCCGCGCCGCCGCCGAGCTCGGCACGATGCATCGGCGTACGTTCCACGTTACCATAAAAATTTTTAATTCTTTCGTCATACTCGCGGTGTTCGCGACCGCACGCTGACGATGGCAGCCGAGAAGACGTCGTGCTTGGGCTGAAAACTCAATTCAGCACGGCTCGCGAACAGATTTTTCAAAATAATTAAACCGTAATATATCCAGCAGATCCACGAGCGTAGACTCATCTGCGACGATATGGCAATTCAGAGAGCGATACGATGGGAAAGACGACGTCGCTCTTCCGTTTCGCCTTCTTTTGCGATACCGCAACCGTTTGTAATTCGAGTCGGCCGCGAGTATGTAATCGAACATCAGACCGGTCTTCAGTTCCGACCTCTGGGATATTCGTACGCATTAATCTCCCATAAAAACCTATACTTTATTTGCGTTTTGATATCCGATAATGCTCGACGTCGACAGGTTCTTCTACAATGCGAACTTTCGACACTCCTTTGAAACCAGAGTGGAATCGAAGCTTCTATTATACTAAATGGTGCAACACGAAGCACTGCTATGCTATGCCTACATTGCCTACGCTGCCAGTATGTCTGCCTATGCGAACACGACGTATACTTTTCTTCTTCTTTACTTCAAAACCATATTATTTTCATTACACTGGCATCGTACAACGAAATTAAAACCGCAAACGACGAAAAAAACAACAATGATACCGTTGCAAGATGAAGTTATGTTCGAGTGTTCGATTGTGTTTCATAAACGGAAGGTGTGAGTGTTACACGAAAATCTTAACCATGTGAGCCTCAGATATCGATGTCTTCGATCGATATGTGCGGTTTTTCGTTTGGTTAAATTTTGCAACTATGTGACTAAAGTATCTATAATTTATGTGAATAATTAATATAGAAAATTACATGTTTATTATTCCAAAGACAAAATAATAATGATCAAAAGAAGAAAAGTACCTGATGCCTAAGTAAAGAAATAGCATAATTCAAAAAAAGTATCAACGTTAGATGGGAATTTTCAAAAATGTGCTATCGGCAATTTGAAACTTTTTTTAAAAAGTAAACTTTTAGGGTTGAAAAAAACAAAAAATTCCAAAATTTGATGGAATTGAGAAAAAATTGTAAAAATAGCTAGAATTCAAATAAAAATTGAATGAAGAAAATTTATTTCACTTCAATTCAAACTTCCACACAATTGATGATTTTTTTTTGTTGAAATAATTACCCGAGAAACCCTACACTTGTAGGGTTGAAAAAATTGTAAAAATAGCCAAAACTTTTCGAATTGAAAAAAAATGCTCAAATTTGGTTGAATTAAATGAAGATTGTTAGGAAAAAATTTATTTCGGCCAATAAATTCAAATTTTCATAAAATTGAAAAAAAAAATCGAAATATTATTACTCGAGAAACCCTACAGTTGTAGGGTTGAAAAAATTGTGAAAATTTCCAAAACTTCTGGAATTGAAAAAAATTGCTCAAATTTGGTTGAATTGAATAAAGATTGATTGGAAAGAATTTATTTCGGCCAATAAATTCAAATTTTCTCCAAATTTATAATTTTTTTCAAAATAATTAGGTACTCGAAAAACCTTACAGTTGTAGGGTTTAAAAAATTGTGAAAATTGCCAAATCTTCTGGAATTGAGAAAATTGCCTAAATTTGGTTGAATCTAATTTTGATAGGAAAAAATTTATTTCGGTCAATAAATTCAAATTTTCTTCAAATTGATAATTTTTTTCGGAATAATATCTCGAGAAAGCCTACAGTTGTAGGGTTGAAAAAATCGTAAAAATTGCCAAAACTTCTCAAATTGAAACAAATTGCTCAAATTTGGTTGAATTGAATGAAGATTGATAGGAAAAAATTTATTTCGGCCAATAAATTCAAATTTTCATAAAATTGAAAAAAAAACTTCGAAATAAATACTTATTCGAGAAACCCTACACTTGTAAGGTTGAAAAAATTGTAAAAAGTGTCAAAACTTCTAAAAATTGAAAAAAATTGCTCAAATTTGGTTGAATTGAATGAAAACTGATAGGAAAAAATTTATTTTTGCCGATAAATTGAAATTTTCAAAGTTCTGCCAAAAATGTATTGAATTTTTCAATTATTCCAATTTAAAAAAAAAAAAATCATTTTTGCCAAGTAATGGTGAATTTCAAATTCTCCCTAATAAATTCAATTTATTTGAAAAAATAGCTCAAATAAAACCTTTTCTCATTATTCAGGTCCATTCTGAAAGGTCTTAACGAAAAAATTACCAATTTTTTAATTATTCCAATTTTTGCAAAATGTACATTCTTGTCAAGAAATGATGAATTTCAAATTTCCCCTAAATTAAATTTATTTGAAGTAATTGCACAAATAAAACTTTTTCTCATTATTCAGGTCCATTCTGAGAGATCCTAATGAAAAAATTCTGAATTTTTTAATTATTACCTAGCATTTTTGGAAAAAAGCCATTTTTGCCATGTAAAAAGAACCGGTTTCTTCGCGGAGTTTTTTCATGGGAAATTTCACAAATTGAATTTCTTTGGAAAAATTGCCCAATAAAATTCTTTCTCAGTATTGGGGTGCATTCTGAGTGGTTCTGACGAAAAAATTCTAAATTTTTCAATTATTCGCATTTTTGGAAAAAATCAATTTTTGCCATGTAAGAACCGGTTTTTCGCGGAGCTTTTTACATGGAAAATTTCACAAATTGAATTTCTTTGAAAAAATTGCCCAAATTTGGTAGAATTGAATAAAAACTGATTCAAATTTTCACAAAATTGATAATTTTGTTTCGAAATAATTACTCCAGTAACCCTACAGTTGTAAGGTTTAAATAAAAAATTGTAGAAATTGCCAAAGCTTCTGGAATCGAAAAAAAAAATGCTCAAATTTGGTAGAATTGAATAAAAACTGTATGGAAAAAATTTATTTCAGCCAACAAATTCAAATTTTCACAAAATTGATAATTTTGTTTTGAAATAATTACTCGAGAAACCCTACACTTGTAGGGTAGAAAAAATTGAAAAAATTGCCCAAATTTGGTAGAATTGAATAAAAACTGATTGGAAAAAATTTATTTCAGCCAATAAATTCAAATTTTCACAAATTCTGTTTCGAAATAATTACTCCAGAAACCCTACACTGGTAGGGTTGAAAAAATTGTAAAATTTGCCAAAACTTCTGTAATTGAAAAAAATTGCCCAAATTTGGTTGAATTAAATGAAAATTTATTGAAAAAAAATTATTTAGACCAAAGAATTCAAATTTTCAAAAAATTGATAATTTTTTTCCAAATAATTACTCGAGAAACCCTACAGTTGTAGGGTTGAATAAATTGTAAAAATTGCCAAAACTTCTGGAATTGAAAAACATTGCCCAAATTTGGTTGAATTGAATAAAAATTGAATGAAAAAAATTTATTTAGACCAAAAAATTCAAATTATCACAAAATTGATAATTTTTTTTTTCGAAATAATTACTCGAGAAACTTTAAGAAATAAACTGAATAAATGTTGATTAGAATTATGACTATATTTCATCAAGTATCCGAATAGAAATTAAACCGTAATCCGTAAACAATCAAAGGAACATTTTTAGACGAATAAATTATACATAACCACGTATTTACATAATTCTACGATAACCAATTTCTACGATAACCACATATTTTCCTATGAGAAACCCTACCTACAGTTGTAGGATTGAAAAAAATGAAAAAATTGACAAAACTTCTGGAATTGGAAAAAATTGCCCAAATTTGGTGGAATTGAACAAAAATTGATTGAAAAAAATTTATTTGACTCATAAAATCAAATTCTCAGAAAACCACTTCTGATGTAAAACTATCCCCAAATTTTTTGAACCTCCAACTCTCCTCCACTCCTGAATTATGAGGCATTATTTACAGAAATTTAGATTTTTATCTGAAATTCTTTATTTAGTTGATATAATTTGATTGCCTACTCTGACTTTAACCTATAAACAGTATTTCGTTGGAAACATTTCCATAAATTTTCGCTCACTTTGGACGATCAATTCAAGAATTTTCACAATAATTTTTACTATAAATATCTTACCTTGCGAATAATACGACGTCTTAATATAATTCTTGCAACCCTGAAACCAAAACCAAATTATAAATTCACTTCGTAATAACCTCAAACCTATCTATTTTACCACCAATTTAACACCAAAATGACCCTACGATTAACCTCGATGATTAAATTTTTTGCAGATATTACGAAACTGGCAGCTTCAAAGCCGGAGTAATTGGCGGTAGTAAACCAAAAGTCGCGACTGCACCGGTCGTCGACGCCATAGCAAATTACAAACGAGAAAATCCGACAATGTTTGCTTGGGAAATCCGCGACAGGTTATTAGCCGAAGGCATCTGCTCTCAAGACAACGTACCTAGTGTTTCCTCCATCAATAGGTAAGTCGAATTTCGGATTTACACGCTTCATACTGGTACCCAAATCTACATAAATATACTTAGTCAAAATCCCCGCCAGCGAACCTCAATCGTATTAAGTCAACCCACACAGGGAAGATATTTTCCCCGCCTCGAATTCCGCAAATGAAAAATAAAATCCCGCAAAGAAAATAAGCCCAGTGTAAACACGCAACATAAGTTTCTAGCAGAGCGAGAGCGAGTGTATTCGCGTAGAATTTGTAGCAATAATGAACGACGACCGACGACGAGCTGAGCTTAGGGTACGCGTAAAATAAGATTATTTAAAGTGGTACTCGTCAACGTGGCTTATATACAGCACCAAAACAAAATTATCGTTCCCTTTGGTTGACTAATGGCGACGTTATGGGTCTAAGTACTTTATTACGGTGTATCATCGAGGGAAAGATGAAAATTTTACGAGGGTGTTAAGGGTCCAGATTAAGGGTGATGTTTTCATTGCGCTAATAAAAGAATACACACTCTCGTATTACGCTCGAATATGTTATCAAAGAGTATTTCTGCATAAATGAACTATGTTTCAGATCCCCCTCACTCACTCTCTCTCTCTCTCGCCTAGTTGATCTTTTTTTTAATATTTTGTAACTGTTGCGCGATTTTAGGCGGCCTATAGATCTATGGTCTTTTGGGAATCACGCGTTTCATAGCTGACTGAGTTCCTTCCATCGGGTGAATCGGCAACCCATAAGGAATAAAAAATGTTATATAAACATGTTGCCTATCTTAAAAATTAAAGGGGCAACGGAAAATTAAATTGAGAAAAAATAATTTCTAATTGGGCAATGAAGAGAACTAAAAAAATGAACTTTTTTTGAAAATGAAGGCGCAAGAGAGCTTTAAACTTTGAAAAAAAAAACAAGTGTTTTCAACTTTCAAAGCTCTGTAGCTCCTTTATTTTCGAAGATAGGCAAATTCATCACATAACTTTTTTTGCTTATCTCAAAGAGTTACACCGGTTTCATGTACTTAACATCTTGAAAAATTTTGCAGTTTTCATTTTCCAATGATGTCCACTGATAATTTTGAACCTCAAATGATCAAGAGGTACGAATAAGACATAAAAATCGCAAAATTTAGTCTAGATTATACATGAAACAGGTGTAACTCTTTGAGATAAGCAAAAAAAGTTATGTGATGAATTTGCCTATCTTCGAAAATGAAGGAGCTACAGAGCTTTGAAAATTGAAAAACTTGTGTTTTTTTTCAAAGTTTAAAGCTCTCTTGCGCCTTCATTTTCAAAGTTAGGCAAAAAATGTCAAAAACAAAAAAAGTTCATTTTTTTAGTTCTCTTCATTGTTCCAATTAGAAATTATTTTTTCTCAATTTAATTTTCTCTTGCCCCTTCAATTTTCAAGATAGGCAACATGTTTATATAACAATTTTTTTTCGTTCCTTATGGGTTGCCTATTCACCCGATGGAAGGAACTCAGTCAGCTATGAAACACCCTGTAGATCTATGGTCTTTTGGGAATCATCAGGGATAATTTTTCCAATTTATACCTTTATAAGGCGAAAATATATTTATGTAAGAACTAAGGAAAGTATATATCTAAATTTAAAAAAAATTCCAAACCACATTTCTTATAATATGCTTATTGCTTTGCGATTGTAATACGGACGACTTTTGCGAATAAAGGTGTACTCCAGCAAGCCAAGTCGTTTGTTCACCGTCTAAAACTCTATTAAAGTTATAATAAGTTTAAGGCGAAAGAAGAACAAATGTTGTAACTTCTGTGCCAGGATTAATTTTATTCGCAACAATAAAATAGAAGTTAGCGCGGACTTGTAATAAAAGCTGCCAAGCTCGGCAGCAAGAAAAGAGAGGTATCGAGTCCCTGGGGTGCACTTCTCTTAAAGTTCACCACTTTTGTTTTGTTACTTTCTCTCTTTTTCGTACAATCTGCTCCGCTAAAATAACTATATAATGACAGATCATTAAAATAACAACCGGATCGAGCATCGAGGGTTTCGCATGTAAAACCGACACAAATCCGCATCGTATTTATATGTATTTGCTCGTCTACTTATTATTTTTATCGTCGCTTCGAATACCTGCCTCGGAGGCCCTACTAAATGAGCATTGAGGGGGGAGGACAGTTGTCCCGGGGCACCAAATTGTGAAGAAATGAAGCAAATTTTGGCTTTTAATGACTAAACTTTTTTTTTTAATTCAATGTTTTAACTGCAATCAAATTTTGGTTAAAAACTATTCATAGGTTACTTGAGAATTGATTACAAATGTCAAGCAATTTTTTGAAATAGTTTTTGTTCCGAAAAAATTAAGGGATTTTTTTTCATAAAAATATTTTTTTATCTCTAAAAGAAGGTTTATTCTTCGGAAAACAGGCCCGTAGTCAGAGTGACTTTGTAGAGGGGGTTGACTAAGTATTAGAGGGGGATTGAACCTTTTTTTTGCGAATTTTTCCTACTAAAATCTGTTTTTTGACGAAATTTTGTAATTTGTTAGAGGGGGCTCAGTATGACGCTAAAAGGGGCTTAGCCCCCTCTAGCCCCCCTGACTACGAGCCTGTCGAAAAAAGGACAAAGAAACATTTTTTAACAAATAAACTCAACAGTTCAAACAATTTTTTACTCAAAAAAAATTGAGATTTTTTTTTCTCAAAACATTGGAAATTTTTAAAAATTTAAACAAAATACAAAAAAAAAATATTTTTATTTCAAAAAAGTTTTTAAAAAAATTTATTTCAAAAAAATTTTAAAATTTCAATTTCAAAAATTCAGGAATTTTTCTAAAATAAATAAATAAAGACTTTTTTTTTCTTAAAACGTAAAATGTTCATTTCTGAAATCAAAACAAAAATAATCTACGTTAAAATAAAGTGATTTTTACTCCAAAAAGTGGGAGATTTTTATTTTCAAAAATATGAGATTTTTTACTTGAAAAACTTCTTCACAAAAAAAAAATATGCTCTGCACAAAAATAAAAGATTTTTACTTCAAAGTACAAAAATGTAAAGATTTTCTTTTCAAAAATTTTGAAAGATTTAATTTTAAAAAAATGAGTTCAAAACTAGAAATCTTCAAACTTAAAATTGAAAAAAATTTACTCCGAAAAAATTTTGAGAATTTTTTCTCTTCAAAAATGTATTACAACCAGACAATGAAATTCACTATTTAACATTTTTTTAGGAACTCTAATGACCAAGAACTGTTCAAAAAATGACCAAAAAATAACAAAAAAGTGACCAAAAATCAAGACCACGGAAAGGAAACTTGAGAGGATGAAATATAAGAATAATGTTTCCACTTTTTTTTTGTAACGAGCAAATTTTTGGCTAGAATTTTTAATTTTTTAATCTTTGAAAAAAAAATACATAAAAAAATCGCTTGATTTTTACACAGAATTTCATTTAGTTGTGTTTTGGGAAAGAAAACTACATCTTTTAGTAAAAAATATTCTCAATCATTGGTGTTAATTTTTTCTTAGAAAAAAAATTTTGCAGCAAGCAAAAAAATCTTATAATTTTTTTGAAGACAAATCTCTCAATTTTATTGGAGTAAAATTCTTTTAATTTTTTTATAGATAATTTTGTCCAACTTTTTAGAGGAAACAACTTCTTATGTTTTTGAAAAAAAAATCGTATTAAAATAAAATCTTTTGATGGGGGGGGGGGGGAGAGGAGGGACGGAGGAGGGGGAAAAATATCAATTTTTTGACGTAGGTAACAGAAAAACATCTCTGTTTTTTTAATAATTTTTTTCTCCATTTTTAAAGAAAAAATCTCAATTTCTGGTCTTAAATTTTTTTCAAAAAAATAAATAAATACTTAGGTAACTTCAATTGTTTGGAAATGAAAAAAGCTCTCACTTATTTTGAAAGTAAAAAACATCTCCAAATTTTTTGACGTAAGTAGCACAAAAAATCTGGTTTTTTTTTTAGAATTTTTTTCTTCATTTTTAAAAAATAAATAATCTCAATTTCTGGTCTTAATAAAAATAAAAAATAATAATTGGTTGGAATTGAAGAGACCTCTCAATTATTCAATTATTTTGGAAGTAAAAAACTTTTCAAATTCTTGAAGTAGAAAATCTTCATTTTTTCACGGAAAATTTTTTGTTTTCGTCTTGAAAAACATTAAAAAAATCTCCGTTTCTTTTGTTTTCATATTAGGTAGCTTTTTTTTAATTTTTGCATTTTTAGAGAAAAAGTAATTCCAATTTTTGGTCTTCATTATTAAAAAAAAACTCAATTTTTTGCAGACAAAAATCTCAAAAAAATTTTTAAGTAATTTTTTTTTCAACTTTATGGAGAAAAAAAATTATTTTAAGAAAAAAAATCAATTTTCATTTTAAAAAAAATCGTAAGTAAGTAGTTTAAGTTAACAACTTTTTTTAAAGCAAAAAAAAAATCCCACAATTTTTTAGGGAAGAAAAACTCATAATGTTTTTGGAGTAAAAAATTTTCTAAATTATTCTGAGTAAAATCAGAAAAAACCTACTAAAAAAAAAAAGACATTGACGAAAAAACTGGAAAAAGTAACTTTTGTAACAATTTTCGGCAAATTACCCAAATTTCAATTTTAATACGTCAAAAATCAAGATATGAGCCGAGTTCTGTCGCCATATTGCATATAAAAAGTGAACCTAGGTTTTCCACTCCACAAAAGGGGATACTTTAACCACTGACACAACCCGTAGATATCCTCAACACCTATAAAAGTGATAGACGAAAAGAAAAAAAAAACACAGTCAAAATGTGCCTAATGTATCGGAAATCGACGACATTTCGGGCCTGCTGCCTGCTGTTGTACGTCGTATCCCCGAAGAAAGGCGCACACAATCATTGAGTCATCATCATTTGGCGTTTCACTGAATCCGAGATTTCGTTAAATCGGCAGTGCGGCAGGAAGAACAGTTTTACAAAAATAGAGTGCAGTTAATCAAATGGAAATGATATATAATGTAGCGAATAAGGGGTCGCACCGTATAACCAGCGTACGAGTGAGTACTCGTGTAAGCCTATAAAGTCGTGTTAGGGTGTGTGAAATGGAAAATTAACATAACAGGTTGCACTTTTTGCGCTCCTCTTTACTCACTGTGTAGTTTTCCCCCTCTTGGTACCCCTGGTACCGTGTTATTTCGCCAGTTCGACTGTACTAAAATTCAATTATTTCGTTCCTATATTGACTCCCCCAACTTCTCTTCTGCACAAAAGCTATATTAGCCTACTTTCTATTCGAATGAATTTTCTGATTCTTGTTTTTTTTTTTTTTTTTTTTTTTTTTTCTTTAAAATTTCAAGAGATTGTTTTTCTAGAAAAAAATATACAGAAATGAAAGATGGAAGTAAAAAGGGAGGTGGTGAAATACGAGAACATAAGGTGTGAAATATAATCGGTTTTTCGCAACGCAGCTCGCCGAAATATCATTATTATAAACACCAGCTACAGCTACAGTTGTTATTTTCATTGACAATGTGTTCGCAACATAATCGCATTACATCGTACGTTATCATAAATCATTATAACCGATTGATTTCACACTTCATTGATTTAAAACGAAGTTTTTCTTCCATCATTTCTCAACGAATGAATTTTTCATTAGACAGTATGTTCCATTTAGATGAAGCTGGAAAAATTTTATACAGATTCGGGATGGTTGTTTAAAAAGCCATTAACATCGTAAAATATCACTATATCTTTTTGACAACAGTAAACAGGGGCACTAAACAGCGGATTTTGCGCGAACAGAGGTTTAGTTGGAGTTTGGATGACAATGAAGGGAATTTTGAAAAATCAATCAACTCTACCTATATTTTTTTTCAAGAAAGAGCAAGGATTATTTCATGTGGATTTTAAAATTCCAAAATAGAAGTGCAATTTCAAAAAAAAAAAAAAAAAAATTGATAAGATATCTAATTGTTTTTTTAAACCTCTAAATTTTTTGAGGGGTTAGGAATTACTTTCACATTTTTAAGATTTTTGGAAAAAAGATTTCATATTTAAAAAAAGAAAAGTAAAAACATAACTTACTCAACTACCATCTTGAAATGTTGAAGAAAAATTTCTAAAAAGAGTTTTATCATTTTTATTGAAGTCTTCATAAAAAATTGCATATTTAAAAAAAAATGTTACATAGAAGAACCTCAGGGACTGCTTTATAATGGATTTTCAAGTGCCAAAATAAGGGTACAAATCAAAAAAAAATTAATTTAATACCTAAAATTTAAATTCTCTTGAGAAGAAACCTCTGTTTTCAGATTTCTATTCATTTATTTTGATGGAAAAATTTCTTCATTTTTTAAAAGTAAAATTATTCAACCATCTCAATTTTTTGGAGAAATAATTCCGGAAAAAGTTTTAAAATTTTCATCGATTAATTCTGCGTATATAAAAATTTCCCAACTTCTTTGGAGAAAAATCTGTTTAATAATTCAGATGAAAAAATCCCTTCAGTTTTTTCAGAGTGGAAAATTTTTCAAATTTTTGAAAAAAAAATCAAATCTCTTACTAAAATTAAAAAAAAAAAAAAAAAAAAAAAAAAAACTTGAATACGATCTTGGTTATTTAGAGAAATAATTTTTGATTTTTTTTTCTTCATTATTTTGGAGTATAAAAATAAAATTTCGAGTTGAGAAACAATGACAACACTTGAAAATTTGTGTTCTATGTCAAACAGTAAAATTTGTTTTTTAACAAACCATTAAAAATATAAGTCTGAACAAAATTCTAAAAATTTGTTAATTTTTGATAAATTAAATTTCAAAAAAAAATATTTTCAAAAAACAGTACAGAATTGAATAAAAAATGCATTCGCAACAAAATTATTCAAAATGCATTAAAAATTGTTTCTGAGAAAAATTTTTAAGAAAGCCACTTGTTTTATTGACCATGAAAAAAATTGAGTGAAATTTTGAAAATTTTGTTTACTTGCTGACGAAATTTGGAAACATCTATTTCAAACAAAATTTGAAAAAAAAATACTCTCCATCATAAAAAAAAAACTGGTCATGCCGAAAACTTATTCAATTAAAATGTGATGATATGGGGAAAAAATACTTACTTCAGGGAATGTTCTCTTTAAATTTTTTTTTTAAATTTCATTTGACCGAAAAAGTCGTTTTCTGACCAACATTTCTTTTCATCAACTACCAAGAAAAAATTATTAAAAAGTTGAAGAATAATTTTCTTTAAAAAAAATTGTTTTATAAAATATTTCAAGAAAAGTTCTCTCCAAAAAAATTTGAAAAAATTTTTAATTGGTTGAAAAATTGTTCTTTCACAAGAATTTCTCAAAGTGCATTTTTTTATTACCTAAATACTCGAAAAAAAATTGCTCAAAAAATATGCTGGAAAAAAATGTTCAAAAATAATTTTATTGAAAAAAAAAATCTTCAATAAAATACAGAAAGTTCTCTTACAAAAAATTGAAAAAATTCTTTTTGGTTAAGGAAATTCTCGCAGAAAAACAGTTATTCAAAAAATAAATTTCAAAATGTTATCACAAATTGTCATTTGATTATTTCAGAAACTATAGAAAAAGAGAGAGGGGGATTAAATTGATCGTTTGGTCGAAAAAATTGTTTCCTGACCAAAATTTCTTTGATGAGTACTTTTTCATTAACTATACTAAGAAAAAATTATTTCCAAAAAATAAGAAAAAAAGTTTAAAAATAACTTTCTTAAAAAAAAATAGTTTGATAAATATTTCAAGAAAAGTTCTCCTTAAAAAAATGGAAAAAAATTTATTTGGTTGAAAAAGTGTTCTTTCGTCACAAGATTTTCTCAAAATGCATTTTTTCATTAAATGTACTCAAAAAAAATTGGCTCAAAAAATACATCTACTGGAAAAAAAATGGTTCAAAAATAAATCTAAGTATTGAAAAAAAAAAAAAAATTACAGATAAGTTTTCTTGAAAAAAAATATAAATTGAAAAAATTCCTTTTGGTTGAGAAAATTATTGTTTTCTGGCAAAAAAAAATTCAAAATTTTTTTGTTGAAAATTCTCTCAGAGAAAACATGTTGTCAGGTGTCAATTTTAAAATCTTTTCACAAAATTGTTATTTTTTGATTATTTCAGAAAGGAGTGGAAAGAGGGGGGAGGGGGGAGAGGTGAATTAAATTGACTGTATGCTTCATGAGCAGACGTTTTTTATTGTTCAAAATACGTACTCCTCTAAAAAAAATACTCCATCAACTCTCATAAAACCATCAACAATTCAACATAGACGAGAAAATTCGTCGAAATCGAAATTATGAAACAAATAATCCTCCAATGACGTGAAATTATCGCGATAAATTATCCCAGAAATAAAAACCACGTCGTCGGTTATTCGCGCGTTTTGGAATTAATAAATTTCACTAAGTCGGTGTTCTATTCGATTGTAATTCGCCAACGGCTCTTTTTGCAGCAGGAAATTCGCCATTTATACGGTTCCTTTGGAAGGGTTATTAAATGGAGCCTCATTTCCCGAAAACATCTTCCGTCCTAATGGTTTTTTCAATGACTGCGAATTTTCCAATGAACTAGAAGGTCCCCGCGAATTCGAAACTTTCCTTTATTACGTCTTCAGTCTTCTGTTTGAAAATTATGAAACAGATTTCGTCCCCAGAGCGTATTGCCTTTTTACAAATTTCCCATCCTGGATTTAATATCATTTTTAAGCAGCTCTTGCCGAATTTTGTAGTTTTTGAAAAATGTACGCTGGTCGAGAACTAATCGCTCGATCGTTTATTTATATGGAAGTTTTGGGATACAAAGCGACGACGAGTGGATTACAATACGTCAATGTTTCGACGCATTTGCGACGAGCGATTTAATCATTTGAAACGCTTAATAATAATTTTAATAGCGATGTAATCCGTTTTCGAGTTGCAAGTTGATAAAAATGACGCGTAAATCGTCCACTGGCATTGTATATACGTATGATTTTTGTGAAATGCTGGTCAAACTGGCACTTGAAACAGCTGCTATTGAAAAAGAGAACCCTCTTATTTCTAAACGTATTATAATAAGCCATTGTCAACTATCACAGGGATGACCCTTGGCGGTATGATTGTTATGTATAGAAGCGAGAGAATCTGACTCTGACTCGCGAATGACATTGCCTATGTTATTGAGAGAGTCTTTTTTATCAACCATTTATCTCGTTTTCACGTTTAACCTTTCCACAATGCTTTGGCTTCTTGGGACGTTCGCGAAGTTGGTTCCTTGGGAGATGAGATGCGAAAGGTTTTTCGAATTGATATACACGTACTCGTACTTTGGTGTATATAAAATGTAGGCTATCGTACGATGGCCTAGATGTGCGTTTTTGCATTCACCATCACAACCACGTAAATCGAAAGAAGAAAGAGGGGTAATTTTGGTTGTTTTACAACGTTAAAATAGTATTATAACGATATGAAATGAAGTGCTGCGGCAGGAGGAAAATCTGCGGCGCGGCGGACAAAAGCCTGGCTTCGTCGTCGAACGGAAGGATGACGATCAAGTTTGACGTCACGTGACCGCAGTTACGGTAAATACGGAAGTACCGACACGTGTACGACATCATAGCACGCAGAATACACTATAACGACAATGACATAATGGTCGTAGGCATATACGAGTATAACGTCGAGAGAAGCGACCGCGACTGCGACGCAGACCGCAGTAAAAACCGGCCTAACCCTTGAAATTTCCTCCATGATCGAGTTGATATTAATTAAACTTTCATCGAAAATTTACATTCGATGACGTCGTGATTGATGAATAACGCCGAACGGAGTCATTATTTTTTATTCGATGGCCGTGCTTATGCCTTCGTCCACCCCCTCTCCACCTCACTCATCGTCATTGGCAGCTGAGCCTATGTAGGTACCTACTACCTACTGCGGGCATTTCCACGTAGATGGCCAATAAGTTACGTCCTTTATCAATAATGCAGATTTATGGGAAAGTTTCACTTCTGTGGGTCGCGCGGAATTCCGAGAGAAGCTGCGAAGAGATGATAAAATATAATATGAAAATGCGCTCGCTAAAGTCTTTTTATTGCCAGATGAATAGAATGTTTTGTTGGTATTATGGAGTTATATAATGTCCCTTCATCTTATACACAGGCTACTATACAGTAGTATATTATACATAAGGTTTCCATACAATATAAATCAACCGTATTAAGAGATCTTGGAAAATTTTATTGCCACGTTTAACAATATAGCTGATAGCCGACTAAGTGCCCGTGACTATTTCGCTTATTAGCTGTGCATAGCCTGAGGCGCGAAATTTTTATCATTGTGAGTCTAATAGATCATATTGTGGTCACTATAAATGGCCTTTTTTTTATATGTTTACACTGTGCTTAAAGAAGGAGTCGTTTTCACTTTTAGAAGTTTTTTTGTCAATTTTTTTCTTCTTCTTAAATCGTCGCAGGTACATGGATAATCACTAGGGCCCGGATTTTTATGCGCTTAAAATAGCAAAATAAGCGCTTATATCAAGCGGTTAAAATATGAAAAATAAGCATAAATGTGCCCTATAAAACCGAAAAAAACAAAAATAAGTGCTTTAATTATATACCATCATGGGTATCAAAATGCAGGTATTTTAAAATCGCTTTCGAAAAACTTATCAAATCGTACATATGTAGAAACTGAAACAAATGTGGAGCAGAAAAACATTAAAACATTCATTTTTAAAATAAATAATGCGAAATTCAATAAATTTGAACGCGATGAGATTTCACAATCGAAATCGATTAGATTGAATTAAAATTAAATTATAGTTTGAAAAACGCCTCCACAATTGAAAGTTCCTTCAAATTGCAACTTGAAAAGTAAAAAAAAAAAAAATTGAAAATACAATTTTTTGTATTTTTTAATTTTTTTTTGGTCAGGTTTTTCAGTTTTTTCAAAAAAAAAGCGCTGAAAACTAAAAAAAAAACGCAAAATATGCGGGTTTTTGATGTTTTTTTTGGCAAAAATAAGCGTTTTTAAGCATTTATACCTAAAATAAGCAAAAATAAGCGCTTAAAAATTTCACCATTCGTCTCAGAATTGCATAAAACGTAAAGAAAATTGTGATATGCCCTATCTAGTGCAGCAGGAAAAAATAAGCAATATCATAAAAATCCGGGCCCTAATAATCACTAATCAGAATAATGATAAAAAGTCGTCTAAGGTGATGGTATCCAGCTTAGGGTAGCCCTTATTTTTCGAATTTTGGAAATGTTGTCGGGAGGGGGGGGGGGGGGGGGTCAATTGGTGACATATTGGTAGAAAATAATTCCCTATTTTTTAGTTTTCCTCTAACTGAATTTTAAGCCGTTTCTCAGGGGCCCCCAAATTTGAAAAAATCAAAAAAAAAGAAAAAATAGAACATTTTGAAATTTTTTGAAAAATTTTAGCAAAATGGTCATAGGGATGGCATTTCTATAAGACAAGACCATTTTCGATGATTTCTTCTCTTTACCCCCCTTTTCATGGGACATAAAAAAAATGTAATTTTTTACGTTTTTTAAAAAAATTGAAAAAAATGACTAAAAATTAAAGAAACATTTTTTTTTTAATAAAATGTTTTTAGCATACATTTATCACCCAAAAAGGTCATTTACGGCGATTTTTCATCCTTACCTTCATTTTTGGGAACCTCATTTTTTTCAATTTTTGATAGTTTTTGAAAAACTCTCACTGATACGGTAGTGGTGAAAAATCACCGTAAATGACCTTTCTGGGTGATAACATGTATGTTGAAACCATTTTATTAAATTTTTTTTTTTTTTTTAATTTTTAGCCATTTTTTTCAAATTTTTTAAAAAACGTAAAAAATGACGTTTTTTCATGTCCCATGAAAAGGGGGGGTAAAGATAAGAAATCATCGAAAATGGTCTTGTCTTATAGAAATACCATCCCTATGACCATTTTGCTAAAAAATTTCAAAATTTTCAAAATGTTCTATTTTTCTATTTTTTTGATTTTTTCAAATTTGGGGGCCCCTGAGAAACGGCTTAAAATGCAGTTAGAGGAAAAATAAAAAATAGGGAATTATTTTCTACCAATATGTCACCAATTGACCCCCCGTCCCGACAACATTTCCAAAATTCGAAAAATAAGGGTCACCCTAATTCCAGCTATTATATAGAGTAAAAATGAAATTTTGTTTGAAAATTGATATTTTCTTTAATTTACTGGAAAAACGCATATTTCATTCACAGTCATAGTTGATCGATTTTATTCAAAAATCAATTTATCAATAATATTGTTTTAAAATAATTTTTGTTTATTGTAATTTATGAAATTTAAAGTGGTTATACGTACAGTGGGCATAAATGAGACTTGAGTTTTATCTGACTTCTAAATTTGGAGATTAAGAAGTAAAATGTGCACAAATAACTTAAGGCTGGGTTTAAAAAAAAAAAAACATGTTTTAAAAAAATTGAAATGGAAACAAATTCTACAATTTTTTTCCCTTTTTTTCTTAAAGTTTTTTAAATCTTGCAAAATAAGAAATTTTTTCAATAAATGTTTTAAAATATTTATTAAAATTGGTAAAAAATACAAAATAATCGTATTTATGCTGATTTCTTTTAATAGCCTAAGTTGTTTTCGCAATTTTCAGCAATACCTTGGATCCGGTTGTGTAACTGGATCCATTTTTGTTTAGATGCCAATTTCATCATACCTACAACCAAGGCTGATTTTAGCAATAGATCCCTCACAATTTTTCAGTTTTTTTTTTCAATATCAAGAAATCTACTTAAAAAAAAGTTTGGAAAAATGTTTTTGAATACGATTTGAAAATTTTTCCAATTTTTGACAAATTTTAAAATAGTTACTTAATTTTGAGCCTTTTTTTAAACAAAAAAAAAAAAATACATTTTTGAACATAATCTGAGAATAAAAATCATTTTCATCAGAATATTATTTACTACAAAATTTACAAAAAATGTCTCTCGACCAAAATAATAATAATTTTTAAAATTCTGTTCAAACCGAGTTCTAATGATCTTCATAATGTTTGGCTCAAATACATTACCTATTTTGAATTTTGTCAAAAAATTGGCCTATTTTTAAAATTTTGTTCACGAACAATTAAAAAAAAAAATGTGGTTGATCAATTTTTCAAAATTCTTGTCAATATTTTTTTCAAATTTTGTCCAAAATGATCATTTTGTTATAATTTTGCTAAAGATTTAATTTTTATCAACCTACTTGTATATGTTTTCAAAAATTAACAAATTTTTTGATTTCCTTTTGGCCATTTCTTTTTTATTATCAGGCCTACTTTTTGGTCGAGAGAAATTTTTTTGTAAATTTTGTAGTAAATAATATTGTGATGAAAATGATTTTTCTTTTCAGATTATAATATTCTAAAATGTAGTTTTTTGTTTTAAAAAAAAATGCTCAAAATTAACTACCTATTTCAAAATTAATTTGTTAAAAATTGGAAATTTTTTCAAATCGTATTCAAGAACATTTTTCTAAACTTTTTTTGAAGTAGATTTCTTCAAAAAAAATTTTTAAGTTGAATCAAAATTTTCAAAATTGAGTTCGAATGTTGTTTTTTTTTTTTTTTTTTAATTTTATTGTTACAAAATTATTTTTTATGATTCTACTCAAAAAAAAAAAAAAAAAAAATTACCTACTTTTTAAACAATAAAATATTTCTTTATTTCGAATTTTTTCATTGTATTCGAGAGAAATTCTTTATTAAAGTTCTGTTAAAAAAAATTGTTTTCAACGTTTGATCAATTTTTTTTTTTTTTTTTTTTTTTTTTTAATAATAATTTGGCTCAAAATTAGGTACCTAACATTTTGAATTTGGTTAAAAATTGACAAATTTTTAAAATTTTGTTGAAGAACATTTTTTTTAAAATAAATTATACTTAAGTATTTTTTTTATTCATTTTTAAAATATTTCCAAAAATAAACGAATTTTTTGATTCCATTGAAACGTTTATTTTTTAATTTGTTTTTCTCTATCATGAACGTATTTTCTCCTTTATTTAACTAACTGAATCACGCCTCTAGCCTTAGTTGCTGTACATGGCGTTTAAAAAAAAAAAAAAAAAAAACTAACTGCATCTTTTTTTGAATCAATTATTTAATTATTTCTCAAAACTTAAAAATACATAAATAAATAAGAAAAGCTCAAAGAACTATAGTTTTGACATAGTTTCAATTTTTTTGATGTGTTCTAACCGCTTACAATTGGCGTTGTTTCCTAATGCGCTGAAGAATGACCCCCCCCCCCCCCCCCCCCCAAAAAAAAAAAAAAAACTACCAAAGCGAGTAAATATATATTTTATGCATTTCAAAATGGATAAAAATAGGGAAAATTAAGATTTAAAAAAAACTATCACGTAAGAATTGTATAAAAATTTCTGAAAAATTAAAACAGAATTTAGAAAGAAAGAAAATCGGATAAAATGAAAAATGACAAAATAAAAAAATCAAATTAAAAATGCTTTGAATTTGAAAAATAAGGGAAAATTGAAATAAATTTCAAATCAGAAAAATCACAAATTCAAAAAAATTAAAATGAGTGAATTAAAAATCATTAAAAACTGGGTAAAACTGAGGCAATTGGAAAAAGGTCACAATGGTTAAAAATTAAAAATCAAGAAAAATCAACAATTGAAAAACTAACAAATTCCTTCTCAGTATATCGTAAGGAAACATCTTCATCAAGACCTACACTACTATACTATACAGGCGAGACTTCCCCGGAGACCTAGACACACGACCTGTGGAACCGACCGGCGAACAACCGAAACGGGGACGCGGGCTCAAAATCAAGATCGCAATCTTCCCTCGAAGCCTATTACAATGATTACTATCAATTCGAAAATGATTATTAAATTACACCTGTTGAAAGGTCGCGTGACCAAACGTCGTGGTCGACGGGCGACTCTTTCGACAAACACGTGATCGTTTTGTTTATTCATCGCGTATTCGATTATTACACATACGTACATAAATGTGTCGAAATATTTGACAAGTCGCGTACAATTTCTTTAGCCAACAAATTAACGAAATTAAATTCCATTTCAAATGCAATCAGTTTGGAAAAGTTTTCGAAAATCTAAACCAGGGACCCGAGCAGCACACTCGACAAATTATCGAAATAAAAAATCGACAGAATATCGAATTCGATAAAGTGTCGCGTTAGTTCCGCATAAATCGTGAAATTATCTTTCGATATATAGATAGATTATCGACGAATTATAGTTAGCAAAAATTTCGAGATTGTAGTAAGATATTTTATCGATAATATATCTATAATATCGAAAGATAATTTCACGATTTAGGCGGAACTTTCGCGACACTTTATCGAATTCGATATTCTGTCGATTTTTTATTACGATTTTTCGTCTTTTACTAGCTTTTTTCTATAATTAAAAATCATTAATTAGCATAATTAATACATTAAACTATGCCTAAACACATTATTCATGTTACGGTAAGAGGATCATTTCAGAAAAAGTCAAAAAAAAATTATAAAAAACCTGCCACCCGTGGGGCTTGAACCATCTACCTCCTGCATGGTAATCCTCTTCCTTAACCACTATGCCATACCTTATCGTTGAGGAATTAGCAATAAAACGCTTATAATAGGCAGTTTAGTACTTGCAGACGTGTTGGACTTAGAAAAATTTTCACCAATTTGGAAATAATTTTAAATATCGTCACAAAATCGTTGAAAAATCGTTCGACAAATTTCAGATTATTTGTCGATAATGTAGTTTCAAATATCGCCACAAAATCGTTGAAAAATCGAATTCGAGGAATTTCATATTACGTGTCGATAATATAGTTTCAAATATCGTCATAAAATCGTTGAAAAATCGAATTCGAGAAATTTCAGATTACGTGTCGATAATAAAGTTTTAAATATCTTCACAAAATCGTTAAAAAATCGAATTCGAGAAATTTCAGATTATTTGTCGATAATATAGTTTCAAATATCGCCACAAAATCGTTAAAAAATCGAAATCGAGAAATTTAATATAATCTGTCGATAATATAGTTTCAAATGTCGTCAAAAAATCGGTAAAATATCGAAGTCGAGAAATTTCATATAATCTGTCGATAATATAGTTTTAAATATCTTTACAAAATCGTTAAAAAATCGAATTCGATAAATTTAATATTCTTTGTCGATAATGTAGTTTCAAATATCTGCACAAAATCGGTGGAAAATCGGAATAGATAAATTTAATATTCTTTGTCGATAGTATCGTTGACGAATATCGTCATAAAATCTTAATAATATCGAATTCGATAGTTTTTAGATTTTTTGCCTATGAAGTTGTACCGATAAATCTTTATAATATCGTGAGAACATCTATAGATTTTCAAACGATTTTTTATCGATACGTTACATCTTCCGATATTATCGATCGAGTGTGCCGCTCGGGGATACGAATTTATTCTTTATCTGTACATAAAGACTTAATTGAGCTTAAATCACTTACAAAATACTTTTTTAAAAATGAGCGAATCGTTCGAGGGGAGGCGATTTTAATTTTTTTCTACCCTGCATATTTTGACGAGCGTTTTTTTGCACCACCCGTTTACTTTTTTGAAAAAATGAATATAACCTTTTTTGTTGCAAATTTTATCTACTTTAATTTTAATAATAAGCATTTTTTTGTTTAAACGCATATTTTATGATTTATAAGCGAAAAACGACGAGGGGGTCACTTTGGGGGCCTTCCCGAAGAGTGAGGTTCAGGGACTTATTTTTTGGGTAATTAGGATACCGAAAGGAAGATTTTAAAGAAAAAAAATCATTTTTTGGTCTTTTTGTCTGGCCTACTCTGTTTTGTTCGAGGAGAATCTCGTATTTACGGCGCAACTTAGGCAAAATTATCAACGCGAGGATAACATATGCGAAGCTGAACAAGGCATGTGTGTTGGGTTTCTTCGAGTTTTCGTAGCATTCCGTCAAGACGTGTTTCGAGTATTATTTTTTCTCCTTGAGAAGAAGAAGTTAGGCTACTCATGTTGAATGGAAAATTCTCCATCATTCTACTAATTTACTTCACCTATTCGAAATCGAACTAAAAATTAACGAAATATAAAAATGAAAATAATTATAAACCGGAAATTAAAAAATGATTCTATCGATTCGAAATTTTGAAAAAAGAACATCTCGTACGTAATAATATTCGATAGAAGATAAAAATTAAAACTTGCAACAATTTAAAAACACTCGAATATAAATTACTACGACCCCGGACGAGTAAAATATATACGATAGCGCTGTTTTCCTACCCATCCAAGACCTTCATGCGGTACCGTATAAGAAGCCTAAGCAATTGCTCGAAGAAAGGAGGAGTCAAAAGAATGGCCCGATATATAAAACACAAACCATGTACAGAGTTTTACATGATTTCAGCGCTTTCCCCCATCGCATCGATTTTGCTTTGCGAGGCTATTTCGTGTAACTCGGACGTAGTTTTATGTAGTTTTGCGAGTTTTTCAGACATTACAACAGAGAAACTTTTAGTATCGTTTCGCATCACTGAATTGTCTTGCAATAGTAAAAACTTCTCGACCTTTGGCGTTTCACATTCGCGAGGGAATGAAAATACCATACCGCTTCGAGAAGGGAAACTCTGTAGGGGGGCCGCACAAGCAATCGACTCGTACGCGATACAGTATTTTCTCCGACTGAAAAAAATCCATATCTGTTACAGAATTGTTCGAAATAAAGCTGCCGAAAAAGCTAAACACGTTCACCAGCAACAACAATCGCAAAACAACAACAGCAACAACAACAGCAACGGTACGAGCCACGGTGCTGGAATCCAGCCAGCCTCCAGTACGCCGAGTCATCTACCAGCTCCTCAGCATACGAACCAGCAGCCCAGTCCGGTCTCTGTTATCACGCACGTATCGTCCAGTCAACACGACAGATACAGCATAAACGGTATCTTGGGTATACCGCAGACAGATCCGAATGGCAATAAGAGGAAGCGTGATTTGGACCATCATCATAATCATCACAACCACCATCACCATCACCATCATCACGATCATCAATTCCCTCACTCAGGTACGAATTCAATAATCTTCTAGGTATACGAAAAGCTGCAGTGCTTGGAGATGGTTTTATGACAATAATGATTGAATCGAAAGAAAAATTACAAATTTTGCCTAAAAAAATGATGAAAATGGGAAATGATCTTTTTTCCTACATTTTTGCTTAATTTTTTCTAACTATTTTGTGATGGCTCAATTCTTGAAGTGGACTTTGAAATTTTTTGAAAGAGAGGTTTTTTCACCAAAATAAATTAATAGATAATTGTTTTACAAAAAACTCTCTTCAATTAAAAAAAAAAAAAAAAAAAAATGAAGATAATTATTTTAATTTTTTTTTAAATACCTTAGGTAGGTATTCTTTTCCTAGAGGATTTTGAATTTTTTCTCGAGTAATTTTTTATAGGTACAGTTATTTCATTTTTTTGCAATTTTTTCTTTCACTCAAAGAATCCCATTTTCCAAAAAAGTTTTTGGGATATTCTGTCAATTTAGGCCAGATTTAACTTTTTTCTTTTTCTCAAAAAAAATCTCTAAATTTTTTTCAAAGGAAACTTCCATAAAATATTTTTAAAAACAATTTTGAAAAAACTAACTTCTTACATATCCACCTACCTAGATAACTAATTTGTAGGTAATAAAATAAGTAACTTAATTCTAGAAAAAAACATTAAAAATTTTGGGAGAAAGGATTTCTTTAACCAGAAGAAATCAATTTTTTGGAAAACTTTTCCCAATTTTTTTGACAAAAAAAAAAGAATATCATCTTCAACATTTTTTTTTTCAAACCCATTTTTTTCTCAATGAATTTTTTATAAAAAATATTTTTGAAACTTTTTTTTGAAGAATTTTTTCAAGTAATAAAATTAGGTATTTTTCAAGAATTTTTTTCATACAACAAAAAAATTTTTCCTTCCATTCAAGGAATTTATTTTTTCAAAAAAAGTTTTTGGGATCATTTTTTAAAAATTCAAATGGAGCATCTCTTGAAATATAATTATGTACTTTGAAACAATTTTTGCAAAGAAAAAATTCGCATCCAACATTTTTGCCTGAAGGATTTTGCTTCACAAATTTTGAATAAAAAAGAAATTACCTACAATATTTTTTGAGCAATTACATTTCAATTTTTTCGTTAGGTACTTACGTTGAGAAATTTTTTTGGAATATTTTTTTAGAAATTCATTTTTTTTTAATACCTACCTAACGAATTGGTAATTTTTCAATTTTTTTGAAAATACTCCTTGAAGGATTTCTCACAAAATAATTTTTTACCTTCTGTTATCTTGATTTTTTTTAAAAACCATATTCCAAAGAAATTTTTAGTTTTTTTCTCAAAAAATTCCCAATAAAAAATAAAAATTGGAAATTTTTTCCACATGAGAATTTTTTGAGCAGTTCATTATTTGCCAACAATTTTTTGCCAAAACAAATTTTTTTTTCACTTATTAAGGAATTTGTTTTTCAAAAAATTGGAAGCTAAGTATTTTATCGATTTATTTTTAGAAAACATACATTGATTTTTTATGACAAATTGGCAATTTTTTTGAGAAAACTTTTCAAAAAAAAAAAAAAAAATACTTGAAAGATTTGTCTGACAGAAAAACATTTTTGACCAAAATAATTTTTTTGAAATTCAGGAGAGCTCATCTTGATTTTAAAAAACAAAATAATTCTTATTGCGAAAAAATACTCATCCCTCATTTTTTCCCAAAGGATTTTTTCTTCGCAAATTCTTAATAAAGAAGAAATTGCGAATTTTTTCTTCATGAATTTTGTTTGAGCAGTTAGGGTTAGGTACTTCAATTTTTTTGTTCTTAAGAAAATTTTTTAACAATTTATTTTTACTCATGGGTCCTCCTTGAATTTTTTATAACAAATTGGAAAATTTGAGGTATTTTTTTACACCTTGCAGGATTTTTCACAAAAGAAAAATTTCAAGTTTTTTTCTAAGGGAACATTTCATAAAATATTTTTCTCAGCAGTTTTGCAAAAAAAAAAAAATCAACTTTTTCCCCTACTGAATTTTTTTTCTACGAATTTTGCATACCTAAAGAATATTTTTTTCAAGGAAACTTTACCTTGAAGCAATTAATTTTCAAAAAAAATTTTCTTCTACTCAAGAAAGTTCTTTTTCTAAAAAATTTGTATGAGAAAACTTTTTATAAATTTTCAATTTTTTTTCTTTGTAGTGACCTGTAAATTTTTAAAAAAGACTTTTCTAAAAAAAAAAAAAAAAAAAAAAAAAAAAACTCATTGGAGAACTTTTTCAAAAAGAAAAAAATCTGACCCACCGAATTTTTTGATTTTTTTTTCTAGCAATTTTTTTTAGAAATTCACATTTTTTCAAAGAGAAAATTTTCTTGAAAAATTGTGTAAAAGAAAATTTTTGAAGAATCTTTTCTCTACAAGAATTTTTCTGACACAAATTTCTTTTTCAAAGAATTTCTTGAGGAGGTAGGTACTATAAATTTTTTTTTATTTACTCAAATAAGTTTTTCGTTCAATTTACTAGATAGGTTTACCTACCACATGTTTTTCGAAAAAAATTTTGGAAGAAATTTCGTTTCAAATTTTCAGAACAGCACTTATCTTAAGAGAATTTAAAAAATATTCATGTAAAAACTTGTTTCGATCAAAATAATTTTTTCGATAATTTTTTGGCATTTATTTTTTCAAAGGTTGATTTGAAAACCATTTCTGCAATCTTTTGTAAAATTTTTACCTAAAATAACATTTATTACTCGTATTTTTTTTTTCAACGCAAAAATTTGATTAAAAAAAGCCAAGAGAGCAGAAAAAATTACAATAATGACAAAATGGTGCAGATGAAAAAAACCCAGAAAATTCTCTCTCTCAAAAAAATGACAAAAATGACTACTTCCTCCCGAGCATCGCTGCAGAAAACTTGTATTTTTCTCGCCCATTTTTATTTTTCCAACCCCGTGTTATTGCCTTGCCGCGGAATGGCCGACACGGTTATGAAAATTCGCTACTTCTGCGCGCATATCGCACACTTACGTATAAGTAACAGGTAAATGCGCCTCGGTATGCCCTTTTCATACTCCCCGAACCCTCATATTTATACATATTTTTACGCTTCTAAATCGCAAACGTTATTCCTATTGTTACCTAGCAACGGTTCATTTCACCCTCTTATACATTGCGGGCGGGTTGTTTTACCAAAAGAGACAAAAATAAGCCTCTCCTATCTTCATACCGATGCGATGTACGTACTACGTAGTACGTACCATACCGCCTTGTAAACCCTTCGACCGTCTCTCTCTCTATCGTCACCTTATATATACTTATCCGCTCCTCTGTCGCGTGTTTCGTATTCATTTTAAAGCCAAACCAACGCCAAACTTCCCGGTCAAATGTCCCGTAAACTTTTACCACCTCGATGCCCCGCACCATCCTTTGCACCGTTCAACAATTCATTTTCAGAATAATCCCGGATATCTTTATAATATTAAAAATGCTGCTCTAGCTCGCTCGTGCGGCTGTAGGCGGAAATTTTCGCTTTCATTAGGGGGTACTTTTGGTATACGGTATTAAATCGCCTCGTCAAACTTACCAGTGCAGTTTACGCCCATAAATACGTCAGTTTTTATTGGCCAGTGGGTCCGTTTAATGTATTTTCAATTGACTGCGACAGCGAAACACGCGTACGAATTGTACAAAACCAAAAGGAACCGGGAATAATATATACGTTTATATTTATGTAGGTACTACCGCATCTTTCAACTGGTTTTATACACTAACAAATTGTCAAAGTGATTGACAACCTGGTACATATGAAAGATTTTTTTTTTCTGTATGAAATATCTGACCGAGTCGACGTATAATATTATGGTCGTAGGTGTTTTGGCGAATTGGTTAAAAATTGAAATTTATTTTGACGTGGCTTGATGAAGGATAAACGAACGTTAAGGAAGATTGTATGTTTTTGTCGCTGGTGAAATCACGCGCAGCATCTCGGTGGAATATTTTCAATCGATAGCAACATCCTCATCTTTCCTGTTTGAGGCTGCTCGGTCATACGAAACGTTGCGTTGAAATGTCAGATTATTGTATTCACTCTCGTACTGTCCACGAACGAGTTGCTTTTTTAATAACGATTTTTCGATAAAATTGACCAATAATTTTACGCAACATTATTCAAAAATTAAAAAGTTGTACATTTCCAAAATTGAAAATAAAAAAAATAAAAAATAAAAACTTGTACCTACATATACAATTTACTCACAAAAAATACTAAATTTCCAGAAACCGTAAAAATTTATCAATTTTCAATAATTCAAAAAATTTTGTTTCAAAAAATTGTAAAAAAATTTTTTAAAAAACGACTTTCAAAATGAAAAATACTCAATTCAATAACTAAATTTTTCCAAAATTAAAAAGCTGTTCAATTCCAAAAAAAAAATCTGAGAAATAGGTACCTAATGGTTGATTTTTACAAACAAAAAAGTTCGATTTACCCCAAAAAATTTATTTTTAAAAATTGAAATATTTTCAGAAATTTAAAAATTGCTAAATTATTGTTCAAAATCAAAACAAGCAAATATTTTGATTCTTAAAAACTTGGAAAATACCTATATTGAATTTCTAAAAATTGAAAAAATGTTTGATTTTTAAAAATTATAAAGAGTCCTATTTTTACAAATTTAAAAAAACTTTGATCCAAAAAATTCGACTATACTACATATAATTTAAAAAAATTGACGAACTCGTTAAATACTTCAAAATTGAAAATAAGTTGGATTTAAAAAATTAAAAAATCGCCAAGTGGATTTTTCAAAACATAAAAATAATATAAAATTTAGAATTTTTTTCCAAAAATTGAAAAAGATGGGCCATTTTTTTTAAAAACCGAAGAAAAAATTTGAAAAAAAGTGTTGATATTTTTAAAATTCAACAACATTGTCTAGTAAGTATTTCAAAATTGGAAAGGTTCAGATTTTGAAAACATCGAATAATTTTTGAAATTTCAAAACATGGATAATAATATTCAAAATCCTAAAAATTATTTCAATTCAAAAAATAAAACCACTCCAAAAATTGAACAAAATAAATAAAATAAAAAACGTTAAATTTTGAAAATATGGGTAATTTTGAAAAATTAAGAAAAATGTACGATTAAAAAAAAAATTGAGTTGTGTTCTGAAAAAATTTAATAGGTACCTATTTTGAAAAATTGAAAAAATTATGAAATGTTTCAAAATTGAAATAAGTTTTGATTTTAAAAGATTTAGGACGCTTTTCAAAAATTCAAAATTCATAAATGATCGAGTTCAGAAATCTAAAGAATAATGAAGAATCGAAGATGCCTTTTTTGCATCAAAAAATTCACTGTGGAATTTAAAAAAAAAATTTTAATGAAAAAATTGTAGGCTTATATCTATATAATTTTTTAAAAATTGAAAAAGTTCGAACATAAAGCTAGCTCAACATTTTGAAAGATTGAAAAAATTGTTAGCTAATATATTTTAATAATTGGAAAACATTTTGGTTTTGAAAAGTCAAACGATTTTTAATTTTTTTTTTTTTTAAATTGCACATTTAAAAAAATTAAAAACAGTTTGGTCATGAAAAATTTGAAAAAAAAATGTTACAACTTCCAAAAATTTTATTACTAAAATCTTTTGAAAATTTCAAAAATTATTGATTTTAAAAATTTTTAGAATATTTAATTTTTCAAAGTACTTAAGATAAAGAAAAATGACTGATTTTAAAAAAAATCAAAAGATGTATATTTTCCCAAAAAATCTAGGTAATTTTCAGGAATCACGACCTTCTTTGAAATTGAAAAAATAATTAGTTTTTTCCAAAATTAACAAATGTTGGATCATAAAAAATTTGAAATCTTTCAAAAATTGAAAAAGTTGTTAGGTAGATAAATGTTCTAAAAATGAAAGAAGAAAAAATCTAAAAAACGATTTTCAAAATTAAAAAATTTTAATTTTTTAAAAATCACAAAAATACTTACCAATTTCAAAAATCTATTTTTTTTTTTTTTTTGGTTTTTCGAAATTAAGAAAATCATTTTGAAAAGTGAAAATAATTAAATTTTCAAAAATTGAAAAAAATTGTTGATTTTAAACATCCAAAAAAATTTAGGTATGATTTTTCAAAAAAATTATACTCTATCAAAAAGGATTAATTTCTAGGAATTCAATTTCGTTTTAAAAAACGAAAAATTGTCTACCTATTTAATTTTCCAAAAATGAAATAAAATGGTTTTTAAAAAATTTTAGCGTTTTAAAAATGATAATTTTTCAGTAATTGAAAATTTAAAAAAAAAATGTATCAAGTACCTAGGTACCTACAAAAAAATTAGACAATTTTCAAATTCCTACCTATTAAAAAAAATTAATTTTGAAAATTATTCGGAATATCTGTTTTACTTTTATAAAAAATGCCCAATTTTCAGAAATTGCAAAATTTTTAAAAATTCAGAAATTATCATCTTAAAAAAATCTAATAAACTTAAGTATTTGAATCTCAAAATTAAATATTTGTGATTTTTTAAAGTCTTAACGATCTCACTCAGTACCAAAAATCTAATAAATAAACAATTTTTTCTCAAATAAAAACACCTCGATAAATTTTCAGAAATCAAAAATCACCTCATCTATGGCCAATTTTCCTCGAATTTTCCGAAAAAAAATTATTAAAGCCCAATGCAATCTAATACTCAGACTGACCAGGATGTTCGGTGCTCATTTACTCGAAACGATTTTTATGCATCCCCTTTCGTAGTTCGTACATCTTTTGCTCATTCATGAAGTCATCATTTGATTGCCAAAATACAACCATACGAATATTGTGCTCAGTGCTCACACTGGCAATGACACGATCGAAAAATCACACCATTTACTTCTACTCGAACGCACACCACCCTAGCAGAAAAAAATTGGATGGCGCGGGTGCCAAGAGTGATTATTTCAACAAGGGTGTCGAACTCGTTGTACCATAAGTTTATAAAATTATATCGCTATCTTTTTGTTAATTGTAAAAGCACAACGAGAGAGCCCTGTTGCATTTGTACATAGTATAAAAGCTACCATACAATATCTCTTATACGAAGATGGAAAGATGTATTAGGGCCGAACGTATCGTACGCTGCGGTAACGGGTAAAATGTTAGAAAAACAATTTAGGTTAATCGAAAAGGGAATTGTTATCATGAGCAGTAGGTTAAACTTAAAAGCAATAGTAATACCGGAGCAACGGTGTTTAGTGGCTCTCTGTATAATAAAATGATGTCAGAAATGAGTGTCCCTCGAGCAATAGCCCCATCCTAGCGACTGATTACTAAACCCCTTGTATACTCGCGGGAATATTCCTACACACTATTGTATCATAAAATTAAAACCAAAGTACTCGCAGTTGTTTGTTTGCTCTCGCTTTGCAACAGATTGTTACTACTATTCGACGACAATGTTATAGATAAAAATGTCCTAACGTGACATTTAAAACTATGTCCTCCTATCCTTTTTTTTTTCTTTTTTTTTACCTACTCCTGCGAACTGCGATGCGCTTTTTTTTTTCATTCATGTTTTGTTCGCTATTTTTTTCCCCTTTCATTTAAGTGTAACGTACCTCTTTAGTTTTTATTGCTTAATTTATTTTAATGAGAATTACCATTATAGAAGAAATGCCAAATCAAAGGGGTAATGATGCGATGGCCTTTTATGCTACGTTCCAGTTCAAATTTACATAGTGGTTTTTCGCTTATTGTTACAGATGAGAATCGAGATCTAAATGGTCAAAATTTGGACGAAGATGTGAAACGAATAAGGCACTCGCATTACAACGGAGATCAACTCTACGCCAATGTATCGGTAAGGAAATTTTTTAATGTTTTCCACGAGTGGATCGGGAGCACAACGGAGCCCTGCCACTTACGTACATTTACGTTATGTATATGACGTCACGAATTTCTGGACTAGTAATATTTCTTTCAATTAATATTCATTTGATTCATTTTATTTAAATTGGAGGGGAGGGAGGGGTCCAATCGAAATTTTCATAATAACCGAAATTATTCCTAGAGTATTAGTCTACAACTTTTGTTTGAAATTTTTTTCAATTTGATCCTCCCTTCCCTTCGGATTTCGCATATTACTGTAATAAATGGGAAATAAGAGAGGAGAAAGGGGTTCAATTGAAAAAATTTCCAAACAAAAGTTTTAGACTGAAATATAAGGGATAGTTTATGTTATTACAAGAATTTCGATTGGACACCTCACTCCCCTCTTATTTTGCATAATACTACGATGGTATCGTTGTAGACAATAACAGTACATAAAATTTGAGGGGAGGGAGGTGTCCAATCGAAATTTTTGTAATAACATAAAATAATCCTTATATTTCAGTCTACAACTTTTGTTTGAAAACTTTTTCAATTGGACCCCTCTCTCCTCTCTTATTTCCTATTTATAACAGTAATATGCGAAATCCGAAGAGAAGAGAGGTTCACATTGAAAAAAATTTCAAACAAAAGTTGTAGAGTAATACTCTAGGAATAATTTTGGTTATCATAAAAATTTCGATTGGACCCCTCCCTCCCCTCCAATTTCAATAAAATGAATCAAGTGAATGTTAATTGAAAGAAATATTATAAGTACAGAGATTCGTGACGTCATATGCAAAGTGTAACTGTATGTAAATAGCAGGGCTCCGTAGTGCTCCCGATCCGCTCGTATTTTCCGACTCCATCGACTTAGTTATTGATCGAATTCCCGATGATTTTTCTCCAGCTATGGCCCAGCAAATGGTGTATCAAAGACGAACACAAGCTATTTTCCGAGCTCGGTCCGAACGTAGTCGGTGGCGCTGCTCCGCCATACTTCGACACGCAGAGCAGCGGTTTTATCGCTCATTCAGCTCCGACGCCTCCAGATCTGTACGATACGATATCTCAAGCTCCTCACAGTACGACCTCAAATGCAACCGGACCGATTGGCACAACCTCGGTGACATCTGTTTCTTCATTAGGAGCAGCACCTTTGACTGCGATTACGATGCAAGAAATGCATAAGTTGAGTCCTGCTACTGATCTAGAGTCTTCGCAACTTTCACCTAATAATCATTCTCATTATAATAATGGTAAGTGATTAAGATGACACGACGTAGGCTTGATCTTGATTTTTGATTATTTTTTATTAATTTGGGATGGCATTTTCGCAGATAACGGAGGCGGTGTAACTTTCAACGGAGAAAATGGTACCGGACAATCGCCGGGATTGCCTTTGTCTCTGTCCACCGATCCGACGACTCCGTCCGGCCAAGCTGGATCAACGGATGCGTCTAGTTTAACGGTGCTGCAGCCTGCCAATAATAATAACGTGGCTACTGCGGCTGCCGCGTATACACCTCCTACATTGTTACCTGGGTTCTCGACCCATTACACTTCAGGTAAGTTATCAGGAGACTTCAAGTTTTTCAATTTTTTTTTTCGTACAAGGGAACTTTGGAAAGTCGTAAACTTCGGTTGAGTTGAAATTTGACTCGGTGAAAGAGCACGTCACTCAGACCTCAGAACCAAAGTTTGAGCTGCCAAAGATGATTTTTCGATTTTTGACGAATTTTTGAAGATGTCAAAAATAATCAATTCGTAAATCGATTTTCTACAAAACTTGTCAATTTTGAGATAAAATTCTGAAAATTGGTTGAAGTACTAAAGTCTACCCCCGGGTCGATTGAGATCACTTTCGAAGCGATCTGGAGCCTACAGCAAGAGTTGAACTTTTTCTATAGAGGTTCCAGATCGCTTCAAAATTTATTGAAATCGACTTGGGGGGTCCACTTTAGTAATAAACCAATTTTCTGAATTTCATTTCAAAATTTAAAATTTTTGTAAAAAATTGATTTACAAATGTAGGGTATTTTTTTGACAATTTTTAAAAATTCTCTAAAAATTGAAGAATCAACTTCGGCAGCTCAACATTTGGTCCTGAGGTCCAAGTGGTATGCTCTTTCAGGGAGCCAAATTTCTTCAGCTCAATCGGAGTTTGATGAATTTCCAAGCTAGGTTTCTTTGTTCATTATTACGAGTATTAAAATCTTGTTCTCTGAAGTGATGAACTATTGAGCTCAAATTCTACGTATTTTTTTTTAGGAGGCTCAACTGAATACACTACCGCGTACAATTCACCTTACATTCAGTACTCTGCGCCTCCTTATTCGAATTACGGTTACTCGGCAGCGTCCGGAGGAGGAGGTCTGCTCAGTAAGTAACAGTAAGTATTGCAAATCTACCTATATTATTGTCATCTTGACGTCGAATCGAGTGTGCTGCAACAAAGCCATTATTTGTTTCCTCGATTCGATCGAGTATACGTATTTCGAAATATCAATTAAATCGACTGTATTGCACCTCGTGATCCGAAAGACTTGAGAAAGAGAAACAAATTTTGAAATTTTGTACTTATCATTCCACATAAATCTGAAATTAGGAAGTTGAAAAAAATTTCGAAGCGGAAACATCAAAACTTAAGGGTGATTTTTTCACAAAAAAATTAGACCTATGTGTATTCAGATCTGCAGTTGTGCACAGACTTTTGAACGAAATTTTGTAATTTTTGTTCAAATATAATTTTTTTTTTGAATTTAAAAAAAATAACATTTTACGTTCTAAAGGAAAATTCAGCAATTTTCAAAAGCTAATTCCTTGAAAAAAAAAAATCAATTTCGTTTGAAACGACTTTTGAAAAATTTGTAGGGATAAAAATATATATTTTTAAAATTTTGTTTGAAATAGGTAGGCAAATTTTTTTAAAAGGTTTGAAAATGAATTTTTAACATGACAATTTTTTTCAACTTTATACAAAAATAATTCTTCAAAATTTTGCTAAAAAAATCAATTTGGTTTTCATAATTTCCTTCAGAAGAAAGAATAATTTGAATTCTGAATTTTAAACAAATGCTAATTTTTTGAAATATTGTTTGAAAATGGTTTGTTTAAGTAAGTACAAATTTTTCTGAATCTTGTTTTTTTTTTAAATAATGATTTTATCAAAATTTTATTGTAAAAGTTGATTTTTCAAAATTTTGATCAAAAAGAAGATTGATGGATTTTTTCATTTTATACAAAAGCTAATTTTTTGGAGATTTTATTTGAAATAATTTTTTTGAAATTTTTATTCAAGACAAAGTTTTATGTTTGAAACTTTGAAACAATAAAAAATTTAATTTTTTTTTTGGAACGACTTTAAAGTTCTAGAAGTTGGAAAACCTTTTTTCAAACAATTTTGTTTACCTAGGTAATTAGAGAAAATACATAATGTTTTTCTATTTTTTTTTTTTTTTTTACAAAAGTGGATTTTTAAAAATAATTAGATATACCTACATATTTCAAAAGGAGTACTTTATGAATAATTTAATATCATACAAAATCTATTTTTTGTTAGATTAAAATTTTTTCTGAATTTCGTTGGAACACAATTTACTAACATTTTGTTCAAAAAGAACATCAATTGATGTTTAAAAATATTTTATACAAAAGATCTTTTTTTTTTTTTAAATTTCATTTCAGACGATTTTTTAAAAATTTTGCTTGAACACCATTTTTCAAAATTTTGTTCAAAGTGGAGATTAGTGGAATTTCAAATTTTATACTTACAAAAAAAACCAATTTTATGGAGATTTTATTTGAAGAAATTTATTAATTTAAAAAAAATTTAAATCATTTGGGTCAACATTTTTTTATGTGAAGAAAATGTTTTTTCAAACTTATTACATTTTTTTAAATTTTGTTAAAAACATTTTTTTTTTTTTTTTTTGCGAAAGTTGATTTTTTACAATTTTGTACAAAAGGAAGCTTTATTGGAGTTTTAAATTTGAAAAAAAAATCGATTTTTTGAAATATTTTTAGGGGATTTCTAAAAAAAATTCTGTTGAAAATAAATTTTTGAAGAAGTTCTTTGAAAATAAATTTTGTTTACCTTAGTTACAAATTTTTCTCAATTTTGCTAAAAAATAATTTTCTAAAATTTTGTTGGAAAAATACATTTTAAATTTAAAAAAAAAAGGAAAATTAGTCGATTTTCATATTTTAAACATAATTATGCATTTTTTTTAAAAAAAAAACTTCATTTTTTGAAAAATTGTTTTAAAATAAATTTTGTTAGCGATAATGATAACAACTCTTATAAATTTCGTTAAAATCATTGGAATACATTTTTTCAAAATGTTGCTTATTAAAGAAGGTTCCATTAAGAATGTGCATTTTATACAATTTTTTTTTTTTTTTTTTGATAAAACTTTTTTTTGAAATGAATAGACACTGTATGATTAAATTAAAACAAATTTCTGCACTTACAATTAGCTAAAAAGAAATTTTTCAAAAAAAAATCATTAAAATTTAAAAAAATATGATTTATTGATTTTCGAATTTTATAAAAAATAAAATAGGTAAGTACCTACTTTATGAAAATTTTGTTGAAAATGAATTTAGCTCGAATTAAAAAAATTTGAATTTGTCAATTTTTCAAAAATTCTTGGAAACAGTCTTAGATAGTAAAAAATTAATTCTAAATACCCAAATACGGAAATTAATCCGCCAAGTTGTCATCACTTAAAAATTTTGTAATCGAAGGATAAAATAAAGTAACGACACTGGCATTAATTTTGTTACTCGTAGCATATTCGCACTTTACTCGTCACAGCACTTCTCTCTTCATTACGTCATTTTTACGTATTTACGAAATTCCCTTTTATCTTGTGGGTAGACTGACGATGAGTACAGGTTCACGATACCAATTTTATCAATTAACCTTTATTATATTATTACCTATTGTTACAGATTTCGAATTTAATTACAATCGCAACGGTAAAAGAAGCAACATCAACGACAATGACTTGTACAACAGCATCTTTCAACCAGTTGTAAATTGAATACGGAATTGCCTGAATTTATACGCAGATCCTCGCAGACTGTTCATAATTATAGGAAAAGTGACGATTGAAATCTGTATCGATCCAAGATTTCCACCTTGAATATATATTTTTTTCTATCATATATCATTTTTATTTTTGTTGTGTATTTGTCTCTGCCCTTTCTCTATCTCTCTCTCTTTTTTTTCTCTTGTCGTATATTGTAATGTTTTTTTTAATCGTTAGTATCGAGTTCTCCATCACTTTTGCTTGTCACCAAATTCTCCTTTTTATTTTGTACATTTTAAATGTGTTTTTCTTTCTGTTTTTACTCTCTCTCTCTCTTTCTCCTACTCTTTCATTTTTAAGATGTGTAAAAATCAAAAAATTATTATTACGTTAATTTATCTTTTTCCATTCGTGCTCGAGTGTCTAAATTTATCATCTAGGTATTTATTAGTAAATTTTTGTTCGTGATTTTTTTTTTTAAACGAAATACCGGAATGAATCTCACATTAAAATGTAATCGAGTGAGATACTCGCCTAAAACTTAAAGGGTTAATAGCGAAGTAAAAAAATAATATTTTTGAAACCAAAGAATCTCATCATCCAAATTTTTAGATTACCGATCTGAAAATTTTGAAAAAAAAAATTGAACCAAAGAATACCTATTCCATGTTCAGAATACGATATTTTACTTTTGCAAGAATAACTGTTCTGTTTAATAGTTTCAATATATTCTAGAATTTACCACTCATCCGTTCAAAAACAATTTTCACAACTGCCAAATTTAAAATCCTGTTTACATCCAATTTCATCATATCATTAACAAACCATCTACCCCGCAGCGTCCGGTTTTTCACCAAAAGTTCCTACTTAAATGAAAAGGAAAAAGATGTAGAATTCTAGAACACGTTACCTATTCTCGTATTAAAAATCATTCGTGTGTTTGAAAAGGAATGTTGAAAAAATATCATGGGACAAGTTAAAAAATTTTCTCACTATTTTATAAGTTTCTATTGTTATTAATAATATTAATTTGTAAAGTACCTGTAAGTATGCTCTTTTTTTTCTTCATTACAATTTGTTTTTTTCTCTCTTTTTTTAAAATTTCAATTCATTACAATAGATTTTTATTTTTTTTTTGTACATTCTACAACTGTGTGATATTTTATTTATTTAAATAAAAATCGATGTTATTTAATATTTAAGTAAGAATTTATAATCTATCCTGTTGTTTTAATACGGATACCTGTTTAATTATATATTTCTCATCACGATTAAAATGTGGAACAAGTAAAGCTTGTTTTTTATTTAATTTTTCATTCGTAGGGCAGCATCAGTATTATTTAGGTATGGGAATTTGTGAAAACTATTTTTTTTTTTTTTTTTTTTTTTTAGGGTAGAAGAAATACCTAATAAAATCAACGCCAATATTTCGTGAAATTGATCGCAACTACCTATATTTGGATATTTTAAAGTTAATTCTAACCAAATACTTACAACTACATAAATTTTACTTAAGACTCACCGTATCGACGCTGCCAAATCGTACGCTTGTTTCGAGTCGTTAAATCAAAGTTTCCTGAAATGAAACAACGAAAGTCAGCTTTAAAGTGATACATAAAATAGACAAAATATCGTAATATCTAAAAATGAAAATAAATTCAAGTTGAATGTGGTAAAAATTATTTAAAAGTAGGACCCTCACCCATCCTAAGAAAAACAAAAACAAATATTTCATACACAAATGCGGAAATAAAGAAATCAATGGCAAAGAAACTTGAAATAAGGATTGTATGATCATTGGACAAATGGTATAAAATTGGAAAAAATTGAAAAAATTAAAGAGAAGTTCGATATAAAAGAAATGAATTAAAATTTTCAATTTCTTAAATTTAAAAAAAAAATTAAAAAGCTGCGAAAAAATGATTTAAAATGTTAGAGATTAACATTTACTTGGAAATTACTAAACATTGAAAAAAAAACTAAATTGAATCAAAACGAATTAAAATTGGAATAAAATTTAAATTCAATAAATAAAACAACTAAAAATGAAAAATTGGGAAAATGAGAAAACTGTTACATTTTGAAAATTGAGATCTCATACCAAAGTCAACTAAGCAATAAAAAAAATGAATAAATTAAATAAAAATGATTGAAACCTGAATAGATAAGAAATAAAAAATTTGAACAAATTCAAAAACTTAGGTACATAAAATTAGAGATGCCTGAAACTTAAAAAAAAAAAAAAATGAAAATTGATTTTTTTTGGAAACGATAAAATAATAAATTAAATTAAATTATAATGACTTGAAATCAAAAATTATAAAAATCAGAAACGATTCATTTTTGAAAACTGAAAAAAAAATCGAAGAAAATTGTTTTGTTGTTGAAAATAGAAATTTCATCATCTTTAGTCAAAATATGAATGAAATTGAAACAAAAAGAAACGAAAATTGAAACTTTACAAAATTGGAAAAAATTTCAGTAAAATTATTACATTGTGAAATGAATTTTTTTCAAAAATGAGAATTATTGAAAAATTCAAAATTTTTTTGTCTGAACTTTTCAGTATGGACCAGAATGATCAGAACATAATTTTTTTCGAGCAATTTTTTCCTCAAAATTCAATTTAAGGAAGATGTGAAAGTCCCCATGTTATAAGCACCACTGGTGCTTATTACATTGTGAAATGAATTTTTTTCAAAAATGAGAATCATTGAAAAATTTTTAATTTTTACGTCTGAACTTCTCAGAATAGACCAGAATATAATTTTTTCGAGCAATTTTTTCTTAAAAATTTAATTTAAGAAAAATCTGAAATTCACCTCCTCGAATAAATTATTTCCAAAAATAGGAGTAATTGAAAAATTTAAAAAATTTTCATCAGAGCAACTAAGGATGGACTTGAGTAATGAGAAAAAATGTTTTGATAAATTTTTTTTAGAAACTCAATATATTAAGGATGATTTGAAATTGACCAAGTGGAATATGGCAAAAATGAATTTTTTTCAAAAATGGGAAAAATTGAAAAATTCAAAATGTTTCAGTCAGAACCTCTCAGAGTTGACCCGAATAATGAGAAAATAGTTTTTTCAAGCAATTTTCTCGAAGAAATTCAATTTAAGAAAGATGTGAAAGTTCCCATGTTATAAGCACCACTGGTGCTTATTACATTGTGAAATGAATTTTTTTCAAAAATGAGAATTTTTGAAAAATTCAAAAAAAGTTTGTTACAACCTCTGAGAATAAACCCAAACAATGAGGAAATAATTTTTTTCGAGCAATTTATTCCAAAAATTACAGTTTAAGGAAAATGTGAAATTCACCTTGTCAAGTGATTTTTTTTTTTAGGAATAGGAATAATCGAAAAATTTTAAAAATTTTCATCAGAATGTCTAAGGATGGACTTGAATGATGAGGAAAAAATGTTTTGATAATTTTTTTTTAGAAATTAAATTTAAGGACGATTTGAAATTGACCAATAAGTCACATATGGCAAAAATGAATTTTTTCAAAAATGGGAAAAATTCAAAAATTCAAAAATGTTCAGTCAGAACCTCTCAGAGTTGACCCGAATAATGAGAAAATAATTTTTAGAGCAATTTTCTCCAAGAAATTCAATTTAAGGAAGATGCGTGAAAGTCCCCATGTTATAAGCACCAGTGCACCACTGGTGCGATCAAAAGTGGAAAAAACAAAAAAATAGGCTTAGGTATTAATTTTAATTAAATAGCAAAAAAAAAAACCTGAAAAACATCAAAACATAAAATTTCAAAAAATTTCAATAGAATCAGAATTGTCAGAAAATTGAAAAAATAACAAAACCGTTGCATGTTAAGAATTTAGATTTTGTCAGAAACAATTTAATCGTGGAAAGAAATTATTTAATTAAAATTACTAAAAAGTTGAAAAATTTATTAAGAATTGATATAGACCGAAGAGAAATGTTGATTTCAAAAATTGAGATTTTATCAGAAATGACAATTTAACAAAACACTGATAAAAAGTTGAATTCAATGGAAATTAGTGAAAAATGAAAAACATCAAAAATTACATCTTTAAAAAATTAGGAAAAAATGAAAAAATTGTGAGGAATAGTTTGATAAATTACTTGTTAAATCTAAATAAAGTGACTGAAAATCAAAAATTGTAACATTGAACATTTGAAGAAAAAAAAATCAATAAAATTAAAAATGTCTAAAAATTAAAAAATCGGGGAAAACATTGATAAAATATTGAATGCAATCAAAATTACTGAAAATTGAAAAATAATTTTTTTTTAAATGTCTCAATAAAAGTCAAAACAGGCAGAATAAATAAACATAATAAATAAAGAGAAATTATCACATATGTTAAAAATTGAAATTTCACCAAATTTTTTTTCAAAATATTGAAAAAATATTAAATTCTATTGCATTGAATGAATAATCAATCATTTTTACATTTTGAATTAGGTATTTTAGCCGAATCAATATTTTTATGACATTTTCAAAACCATTCAATTATTTCATTATGAAATACAGAAAAAAATCTCCGAAACTAGCCACCCTATGCTTATAATTTTTCGACGATAATTACCTATCTAATTGGAAATCAAATTTACCCAAATAACACATTTGTTTAGAAATTTCGCAACTTTCTCACCAAAATTACGAACCTTGCAACTAGTAACACCAATTAAATTCCGAATACATTAACGTAGGTCTACGTACATAAAACAAAACGCAATTATTTCAAATCGTCCGTCCGAGTAATGTGGTAGTAGGTAAAGTTGCGGTGTTACTTTCACAAAGGGGCTCGTAGAATGATCATTTAAGGCAGCAGCCAATCCACCAACCAATCGCAACAGATTTTCCTTGAAAAGTGTGCACCATCGTCGCGTCGCGTCGAAGGGGAACGACGTCCAAGATGTTACGAAATCGAATATTAAAAACGAACACCATTCGCTAATTATTTTATTAACGATACGGTCGTATCGGAATACAATCTAAGAGCATACAAAATTATCAACACGTTCGCACACGATATGTCGAACGATAAGAATAAAAATTCACTGCGAAGATTGCTGCAACTTGAGGTTGAAAATTTTGCACTTTACGAGTTGCAAAGTCGTCAAATTCATCAAATATGATGGCTACTGCTTTGTATGTATATTATATATTGTAATATACGAAGAGAATTGCATCCATAAAAGAAAATAGCTGATAATTTGTCAACGGCTCGGTTTGTTACAAAATTCGACCCTGGCCAGAGAATATATATAGGTAATTTTGCCGGTGAAAAATGAATCACCACCGATTGCAATTAAACGAGCACCGATTAGTCGATTAGTACCGAGTATTTTTCTACCATCGTCGAAATGATTAGAATTAACGATAATGCATGACTTGACGGTAAACACGCCAGGTACAGGGAAGGGTATTGTTGTGCAACCACTTTGGTGATATTTCGTTTAGTGAATCAATCAATGAGTCAAACGACATAGGTTGCAGTCGCTTTCCAAAACAGGGTGTCCACATTAATTTTTTTGTTGAAAATTCATGACTTTTTCATGAACAATATTTCAACGTTTTCAGGGGGCCCCGTTCCAGCATAAATGTAACTTGGAATGAATATTGGGGGGCGGGGCACAAAAACAATTTCCAAATTTTTCCCTATATTTTGTGGTAAATAACTATTTAAAAAATTATAGAGGAAGGGGTGAATGCCCCTTGAACCTCCCAAGTTATGCCTATGCCCTCCAAGACCCCCTTTTTTTGTAACCAAAAAAATCTATACAATTTTTAAAAAAAAGTTAAATGAATGCTTGGAATTTTCAAGGGTGTAATTCGATTTCTTTTCTAAAAGGTGGATTCTTGAAATTGTTTTCATGTTGTGATGTAAGAATGATTTTTTTCCTGGAAATGAAACGGAAATACTCCTAGAAAATTTTTAACAATTAATTTTTTCAACAGAAACCCCCCTTTCTTCTTTTTTTTGTCCCAAAGTTTAAAAAATATTTTATTTATTTTACTTTACTACCAAAATCGATCCCCAAAAAATTGAGATTTAATTTTTGAAATTATTGTTCGAAGAAAATCTAAATTTTTTTTTCAAGAATGAAACAAATTTTTTTCTTTACAAAGAAGAAATAAAGAAACTTTTCCACAGAAATTAAAAAAAATATCTTCCCATAAGAAAATTTTATAACATTTTTTCACTGAAAAAAAAAGAAAAAGAAAGATTTTTGGATATTTTTTATTCCAAAAAATCCTGAAACTTTTTCCTTCGAAAAAATTTATACTCCAGAATATTTGAGATTTCTAATTTTTTTTATTCCAAAACAATTTTTAAAAATTTTAAACCAAAAAATTCGTTTTTAATTTTTTTATTCCAAAAAATGAGAATTTTTCTCCAAAAAACAAGAGACCCTCCTCCCAAAAAATAAAAATTATTTATTTTTTAGAAAATTGAAAAACAAATCCAAAAAATGAGATTTTCTACACTAGAGTTTGAAAAATATTTTTACTTCATAACAATTCATTCCAAAACGATAAAATTCAGATTTTTGATTTTTTTTTAAAATAAGAATTTTTTCGCGAAAGTTTGAATATTTTTACTTTAATAAAATTGAGAATTTTTTTCAACGCATTCATTTTTTTTCATTCCACAAAAGTCTCTAGTTTTATTCCAAGAAATGGGGATTTTTCCCAAAAAAATTAGATTTCAGTTCCCTCGAAAATTTTTTTTTTTAAGAAAGTTAATTTTCTTCTTCAGAGAATTCACAATATTTTAGGCGCTTTTTTTTGTTGAGAAGATGCAACAGTTGGAAAAAATTTCACTTTTAAGCGAATTTGTAATTTTGCCCGGATAATATTAAAAATTCATGACTTCAAAGAGTAAAATTCATGACTTTTCATGACCTAGTAATTTTTTTGAAAAATTCATGATTTTTTCATGACTTTCATGACCCATTTTCAAATTTCATGGCTTTTTCATGATTTTAATTACCTGTAGACACCCTGTCAAAAGTGTTTCAATTTTTTGCGTCAAATTTGTACCAGTATACGAGACGACCGAATTTGATGACCGCAGCTCAGGATGCAGACAGACTTTCGCAATGGTCTCTTCTGAATTTATTAGACAGAGTTCTAAGTTCATTGGTAAATTCGTTAGGTCCATTCGACCACAATATATAAGACAGAACCAGTTCGTTGGTCTACATTTTTTCGTAGATAGGTAAATTGAGAATTTTCCACGAACCATTTATACAATGTACTCGTATATGCAGAAGAACAAGGCATGGCATAGCATTATATTACATAATCGAAATAATTTCACTAAATTGTGCTGGCACGTCCGGTCTCCGTCTCCTATCGTCTGTGTAACTTACACATTTAAATAATAAAGTAAAACGCGACTAAGTCAATGTCACTTGGCCGGATTATAAAAGTACTGGACGTCGCTGGTCGCTGGTCGTTGTCGGCAGACCGCAGTCCGCGGTTCGCACAGGTCGCGTAGACGCATACAGTAAGTATACGCGGTCATTTAGCACTCGATTTCATTTCAATTGACTTGACGTAACCAGTAGCTTGTATGTACACTTGTACACTGCACAGAAGCGTCTTGGTACGATGAACTCATTCAGTCAATCATCACGTCGTATCTTACTACATATTAAAATTTATATAATTTTTTCTTCTCCTCAAACTGCAAAGTATAATTAACTTTATTGAAAAGTATACGTGAAGCATGCTAATTGTTTTCGCTTTTATTGCGTTTTCCACAATATCGACACTACACTACAGTTAATGTACGCCCATTGATTAGAATACTCCGTTATGTGTTTTTCCAGGGGTTTCTGCCATGATTTCAAACTAAATATTGATTGAACAATTTTTTTATTTAGAATTGTGGTCAGATTGAGAACTTGTCTACAAATTTAAGATTGCACAGCTCATTGATTTTCATTTTCCAAAAAGAAAAAATGCATTATTTTACCGAAATTGCTCGTACATTACCTCATATCTGAGTTCAATATGCTTCTACTCCATGTCAAAAAACACCATCACTAAAAAACAGGAATCAAGATGAATACGTATGGAAATTTAATGCCCTCTCTACCTCCCCCTTATAGAATCAGCAGAAAAGAAGAACTTAAATAAGAAATGAAAAAAAAAAAATGTATGAAACTGAAATAAAATTTTAAATCACAAGAAATAAAAATAAAAATTAAGGACTGAAAAAAAATCAAGAACTAAAAAAATAAAAAATAAAACGTGATTGAAAATTTAAAAATTTAAAATCCAAATTAAATTTAAAATTACAAGAAATTAAACAAAGTAATTCAATAATAAACATAAAATAAAAAATGAACAAAAAATATAAGAAATATTGATTTAAGAAACAAAAAAACAAAAAATTAAAAAGGCACAGTTAAAAGTTGATAGGTTTTCAGTTATCAGTTTTAACTTTTTTAAATTACTTTGGTGAGCTTTTTTGTAAGAAAAATAGTTTTTATGAAATAAAGTAGCTTGGTGAACAAAATTTCAAGTCAGTATCCCTCCCTCCACGCCCCAAAAAAAAATTATTTAATTTTTTTTAAGAGAAAATATTTTAAAATTTTCTGGGAAAAATCCTATTTTTTATCACAAAAAATAGTTTGAAATTTTTTTGAAAGGATTTTTTTCAGTGAAATTTTGAATTTTTTTTTTTCAGAAAAGAAATTTAGAAGATTTCATTGAGAAAATTAAAGAAAAAATGTTGATAAAATATTTGAATTTTTGAAAATTTTGAAAGTTTTCCTTTCAAAAAAAAATTTCACACAACTCATTGTAAGTATTTCTGCAGTAGGTATTTTTTCAAATTTAAAAGTACCTACTTAGGTACTCAATTTTTTTGCAGAAAATTTTGAAAATATTTCCTCATATTTTTTTTTTTTTAAGAGGATTTTTTGTTGATTAAAAAAAAAATTAAAATATTACCCATTTTCAATTTTTTTTCTGAAAAGATCGAATAGTACGTACCTAACTACCTACCATTTCGTTAAAAAAAATCAATTTCAATTTTTAAATCAAGTTTTCATTTTTTTTTTTTTTTTTTTTTTGATAAATTTTGTAAAAATATAAATTAAAAATTGCAAAAAAATCAACAACAGAAAATGAATCAAGTTTATCATAAACGATTAAAAACTGATGAAATTAAAAAAGTTGAAAATAAAAAAAAACAATAACAAAAAACTTAAAAAAATTGACAAATTTTTAAAAAAAAGTTCAAAAATAAGAAAGAAACTAAACAAATTAAAAATTCGAAAAAATAAGCAATAAATGAAAAAAAAAGGATTTAAAAAATTACCAAAAATTGAATGTGAAGGAAGAAATTGAAATTTACTCGACATAAAGGCTACCATTTGATCCAATGCAAAATCCAACCCTAAGCGAATTTGTAAAAAAATTTATTTTCGGTAAATTTCAAGAAATGAGAAATTGCATTTAATCATTGACAAAGGCTACCATTTGATGCAATATGCAAAATCCTACCCTAAGCGAATTTGTGAAAAATTTTATTTTTAGAAAATTTCAAACAATGGCAATTTGCATTTAATCAATTTATGATCAACATTGAAAATGACAAGAAATTGAACAAAATACACATGAATGAATTTAAAAAAAAAAAGAAACTAATAAAATTGAAAGCAACAAGAAATTGAACAGAAAGAAAAATTGGGGAAAATCGATAAATAAGACAAAATAATGATCAAAAACTAAATAAAATTGAATAAATTGAAAAGTTACAAACAAAATTAAAAATAGGATAAAATCGTTAAGTAGGAAATTTTTGGTTTCCAAAAAAAATGAATTCATTTTTGACTCTATTTTTTTTTTTTTTTTTTTTAAAGGTTCCAAATCTCAAAAAACTTTAAAAACTAGTTCCAAAAAATTAATTATTTTTTTCATTCCAAAAAAGTAAGGAATTTTCTAATTCAAGTAAAAAAAAAATAATTTATACCTATTATTCCAAAAAAAATAGATTTTCTCTACCCAAAAAATTTAAAATAATTTTAAAAAGTTTATCAAAATTTTTAAGTGACTAAAAATTGAAAAAAATTGGAGAAATCGAAGAAATTGATTACCTATAAATGGGAATTTTTGGGCATTATACAGGGTGTACCGGATTGATGGTAAAGCCTTCAAACCAGTAACTATGCAACTCATGTTGAGTCGATGTAGGTATGTTTGCATAACCTCCGGACTGCAGGGGCTGAGTTATGCTCATCGAAATTTTTTTTTTTCTTTCGTTTTGGCAGGATGTTTTTAACCTTGCGCTTCTCGAAAACTATAATAGTTAGAAAATTGTACTTTGCGGCATCGGATGGCAAATTTTGTCTAGAATTTTTTCACGAGGCTAGTAATTTTTGTAAGTGGACAATGAAGTCTATACCGAGCAAAATATTCGAAAAAACATGCATAAAAAGTGGAAATTTTTCTGTGATAACTCAAAAAGTTGTCCCATGACCAAGCTGGTATTTTTAACTTTTCTACATGAAAAAATGTCGCTCTTTTCAATGGCGCAAACCCCGTCCCTCTATCTCACTCCAATCAAAAGTTATAAGTGAATCATTTGTTCAAAAACGTCTGAAAAAAAATCAAAATTAAAATTTTGAAAAAAAAAATTTTCTTTAACAATTTTTTTTAGACGTTTTTTTTAAAAAACAAACTGCTCATAACTTTTGATACATGAAAAAAAATGTTTAAGAAAATTAGTAAAAAAATATATATATTATTGTTATTTTTTACAGACGTTTTTCAACAACTCATTAACTCATAGCTTTTGAATGGAGTGAGATAGAGGGGCGGGGTTTGCGCCATTGAAAAGAGCGACATTTTTTCATGTAGAAAAGTTAATAATACCAGCTTAGTCATGGGACAACTTTTTGAGTTATCACAGAAAAATGAGAAAAATTTCCACTTTTTATGCATGTTTTTTCGAATATTTTGCTCGGTATAGACTTCCTTGTCCACTTACAAAAATTACTAGCCTCGTGAAAAAATTCTAGACAAAATTTGCCATCCGATGCCGCAAAGTACAACTTTCTAACTATTATAGTTTTCGAGAAGCGCAAGGTTAAAAACATCCTGCCAAAACGAAAAAAAAAAATTTTTCGATGAGCATAACTCAGCCCCTGCAGTCCGGAGGTTATGCAAACATACCTACATCGACTCAACATGAGTTACATAGTTCCTGGTTTTAAGGCTTTACCATCAATCCGGTACACCCTGTATACACTGAAAAGGATTTAATGATTCGAAAAGTTGAAATTCGATTAAGAATGGCTAAGAACTTTTTTTTTTTTAATGATTAACAATTATAAAGAATTTGTAAAAAATTGAAATAAAATGGTTGAATGATTTTCTTTCATAATTTGTTTTTTCAAAAATGTGTCTTCTTTAAATTTTTTCACAAAAATTATTTTTTTTAAATTTTCCCAAAAAATTATCATGCAATGTACCTAGAGGTAGACTTGAAAAATACGAATTTTCAAGTGGAAAAATCGAATAGAAATATTAGAAAAAGATTACATACAAAAAAATCTATAGAGCAATATCGTTGCTTCGAATTCACTAAATAAATTCCTCTCAAAGCTCATTCCTCTCTAGACCAATCATCCTACTCGCATCAACATCTTTAAAAAATCCCAATAAAAACGCAAACGAATCTACACCCAAAACGAACCAAAATAAAAAGAAAAAAAAAGATAATCATAAATAAATAAATAAAGATCACGCTTTATTAAGTATATAGGACGAGGTATTATTACAATTACAAATACCATACGTCCTTCATTGCGCTATATATTTTTTATTTTGATATACTCGTGCGAGTACTAGCGCGGTTTTGATTAACCTATCGAGACGATGGGAAATGAGAATATATCACATGAGTCTGGAAATTTCTAATAAATGGTGACCTCGAATCGACTCGTACTCGTATGAATTTATATATTACGTAAAAATTTCAAACTTTTAATCTGCATTTAAGCGTTATCGTCGTATGCCTTATTACTGTTAATAATCTAACGGTTGCTTGTGTGCGGTCGATCTGTAGATAAAGATGATTATGCTTAGCGCCTATTTTTTTTCTCCATCTTTGTGACCGCAATGTAAATTATAAAAATAATTAAAAAACGTAATTGTTTCGCGTTTGTTTAGATATTTCTTCTCCGAGTTCTTTTTCTACACGTTTTATTGCAAAATTCGACTATCTATCAATACATCGGTAGCCACTGACCGGGCACTAGTAACCTTGTACATATTTTGCTACACATATTTGTAATTAGGACTTATGATAAGAACGATATTGTCGAGATAATCATCGCACCACGAATACCATTTTCTCACTGTACAAGAATCTGTTGTTTTGGCACTGAGCAATGGAAGATTTTTCGGATGTACAGGTGATGATCGCGTTACGCACCGCACCTTTCGTACATTCGTGATGGATTTTTAATTAGCTTATTGATGAAGTCATTTCGTTGTAATGTTTATAATAACGCAAATTATTCGCAGATTGCTTACTGTGAAAATTTTACGCATTTCTTGATCACACTTGTCATTTTGTCAAGCAGACAATATACCTATACGCATCGGCTATAGAACACAACACCCAAATGATGAGTTTAAAATGGCCAAAAATTGAGTAAAATTTCAAAAAAATCAAAAAACTAGAAAAAAATGACAATCGAAAAAAATACTTAATTTAATATATCAAAATTAATTAAAATTACGGGAAAACCAAAAATAGACGAATTGAAAAATATACCAGTAATGAAATTCAATCGAGAATTGGAAATTGGAAAAATCAAAACTGAAAGAGTAATTGTACGAAAATCAAAAATTGAAAAAAAATTGAAAAATCGATATTAAATTTTGAAAAAATTATAACTGAAATTAAAATTAAAAAAATTAAAGAAATCGTAAAATCAGCAAATGGAAAAAATTTAATCAAAAATGAGTGAAGATTGAAAAAATAAAACAGAAATTGAATTAGAAACCAAAAACTGGAGAAAATTTACATTCGAAATTAAAAATGGAATGTAGGTAAAATTGTTTTTAATAAAATTAAATAAGGTAGTTGCACCAGTCGTTGGCCACGACCCAGTGGTGGGTCACTTGAGAAGAAAAATGTTTATAATTAAGCGTATTTTTAAAATAGCTTCAGAAATTTTTTTTAGAGCAAACCTGGAACATTTCTGCATAGAACCACATAAAAGTTTTGAATCAATTCTGTTCAAGTAATTAATAATGATCGTCTGAAATTTTTTTGTTAGAACAATTTTCAAAATGATGCCAATTCTAAAGATTTTTGTTAAGCCGAAGTGTTGTCGAAATATGAATTTTACACTATTAAGATTAATAAAACTTGAAATATAACCATTTGGACCTGAATCAGAAGAGTTTGGAGATTCCATTTCTTCATTAAAATAAAAAATATTGCCAAAATTCTATCAAATATGGCGGTGATTATCTACTGGAAAGAAAAAATGGTGTTTAGCCAGTAGTTGATCATTTTGATCAAGTACTAGACTTACGAAATTTTTGTAAAGTTCTAGTGGTTGATCATGCAAAAAATTGGTAAATATTTACGAAAAATTATAGTTTCTTTTTCTCATGGCTAATGAGTGACAATTTTACCGAATACTTATTGATTTTTTTAAAAATTAAATGGTTGAGAGCCGTTGTCATAATCTGATTGACCAACTACTGGGTGATCAACTACTAGCGCGTGACCAACTACTGGGTGGTCAACTACTAGATTATCTTGACCAACTACTGGACTTTTCTATTTTTTCACTTAAAATGGTCGTAATTTTCAAAGAAATGAAGTATAATTAAAAAATTATAGCGCATTTTGTAGTAGAATACACAAGGAATCGTTTGGTATATTCACCATTTCGCCAACGTTATTAGTTTTTAAACCAGAATGTTTTTTATAAGACACTTCCACTATAAGGGCCCACCACTGGTGCAACTACCTTACGCCTAACATTGAAAAAATTGAAGAGATTGAAAACTGAAAAAAAAAATCAAAACATTAATAATTCTCACAATTTTGATTTTTGTGGGGATAATCGGCAAAAAAGCTTTCCTATCACACAGCAATTTTTTAAAACTGCACAACATACCCTAGAGTGTTTCAATACTTTTTAAGAACCACTGTAGAAATAATCATAAAGGAATACTTACGAACTAATTCGTTTCAATCAATGACATGAAGTGCTTACCTGTAACAAAAAAAGAAACAAAAACCGAGCATTATTATAAAATGAAATGAAGAAAAAATGATAAAATTGCAATTTTTAAATCGACATTAAAACGGAATACAGAACTGAAAAGGGGGGTAGGTAATAATTTAAAACTAAAAAATTGAAGAAATTGGCGATTAGTAAAATTAAAAGTAACTAAAAAAAGTAGAAAATACTAGCAATCGAAAAAGAAGATTAAAAATTAAAAATTTGATAAAAAATTGATAAAGATTGAAAAAAAATTAACAATTTAAAATTTGGAAGAAATTCAGTAGAGTGTAAAATAAAAATTAAATAAAAATGACTATAAACTGAACTGGAATTGGAAGAAATTGAAAAGATTAATAACTGAAAAATAAAATCCAAATTGATAATTTATTAGAAAAAAAAAAAAATCGAAATTTAAAAAAAATTATTATTCAAAATTAAATCAAACAGGAGAAAAACAAAATATGGATAAAACAATAAAATTCAACTAAGAATTTAAAATAGGAAAACTTGAAAAAATTTCACAATTAAAAAATAAAAATTAAATAAAAATTAAATTTGATAAAAAATTGAACAAAAATCAAGAATTGAAACAACGAAAAATTAAATTAAAAATTACTAAAAAAATTGCAGAAATCAAGAGATAACAACATGGTAAATATTACAACTAATCCAGAATATGAAAATTTAAAAAATTTCTAAAAACTGAACAAAATAGTAAAAGTTAAAGAAGTTAATTTGAAAAAAATAAAATAAAATAAAAATAGAGCATTCAAAATTGGAAAAAATCAGAAAGAATGAAAACTGAAAAAAAAGATGGAAGATCGAAAACAAAATTTTAATTTAAAACGACTAAAAGCTGAGAAAAAATATTGAAAAATTGAAAATTCTGAATTATTAAAAGAATAAAAACTGGTCAGAGAATTAAATTCAAAATTGAAAAAAATGGCAATCAAAAATCCTAATTACTCGTAATTCAAAAATGACTGAAAATGGAGGAAAATTGTGAATTTTTTTAAGTTTTACATTTTTTAGCGTGAAAATTTTAAAATATTTTTCCGGGTTAAAAAAATTTGAAATAAAAAAAATATTTAATTTATAAAAAATTTAAAAAAACTTGTTTTTTTGGAGGAAAAATTTCTCACTTTCTTTTGAGAAAAAATAGGTAGGTACTACTCAATTTCTCTTTAAAAAAAAATCAAATAAAAATTCTCCGTTCCGTTCCGTGAAAAATCCAAATATCTATGTTCAATTTTACCAAAACTTGAAAACATTTCTTTTGTCAGTTTTTCCAATGTAATAAATAGATATTTTGAAAATAATTATTTTCAAATTTTTATAAATAAAAATTTTTCAATTTTTATTTCTTGAGAAGTCTTTTTTCTATGCAGAAAGAGAGCTCCCATTTTCAGGAATAAAATTTTAATTATTATTCCTAAATATTTTGAAGAAAAAAACCTTCCAATTTTTTGGAGTGTAAAATTTCTCAGTTTTTCTGAAATAATACCTACTTCTCAAATTTTTGAATAAAAACCTTTCAATTTTTTGGCAAAAAAAATCTCTATGAAAATTTTTTTTAGGATGAAAAAATCTCTTGAAAAAAATTGTCAGAAAATAATCTCGATTACTTTCAAATATTTTGGAGTAAAAAAAAAAAAAAAAAAAAAATCTTTTTTTTTTTTTGGGGGGGGGGGGTGAATTTTTTTCAAACAATTTCAAATTTTTGAGAAAATAAAAATCTTTTTTTTTGGAAAAGAGAATTTTTCAATTTTTTTGAAATAATAGTATTTTTAAAATGTTAGAAGAAAAAAATAAGAAAAAAAAAAATCTTCAACTTTTTGAAAGAAAAAATAAGTAACTTTTTTGTTTTTAAGAAAAAAATCTTGCAAATCTCAATTCTTTGAGGGGAAAATATTTTTCAAAATTTCGAAGAAAAAAAAATCTCTAATTTTTTTGCAGGAGAAAATCTCACACTCATAAAAAAGAAAAACAATTTAAAAATAATCATCTTTCATTTTTTTTTTTTTTTGAATAAAAAATGATTTTATTTTCAAGAGCGCCGCTTTTTGAAAAATTCTCATGTCTTATTGCCAAAAAATGGTTCAACATTTTTTTCTTCACAAAGAAAAATTAAGAAACTTTTCCACAGAAATTTTATAAAAAAATATCTTCACATAATGAAAATTTTATAACATTTTTTTAACTAAGAAAAAAGAAGAAATAATTTTTTTTTTGGATATTTTTTATTCCAAAAAATCCTGAAATTTCTTCCTTTGAGAAAATTTCTACTCCAGAATATTTGAGATTTCTAATTTTTTTATTCCAAAACATTTTTAAAAAATTTTTAAACCAAAAAATTCGTTTTCATTTTTTTTTTATTTATTCCAAAAAATGAGAATTTTTTCTCCAAAAAACAGAGACTCTCCTGTCTCCTCCCAAAAAATAAAAATATTTTACTTTTAGAAAATCAAAAAAAAAAATCCAAAAAAATGAGATTTTATACTCGTACTTCAAGAGTTTGAAAAATATTTTTACGTTACCAGGGAGATAAAAAGCTACTTTATATACCTCTCGCTGATCTTTCGGTAGTATAAAGAAGCCCTTTTCTCCCTCGTAACGTAAAATAATTTATCCACATAGGGAAATAAACTACTATTACTTCGAAAGAATTCAATTGCAAAACGATAAAATTCAGATTTTTGTTTTTTTTAAATAAGAATTTTTTCGTGAAAGTTTGAAAAATATTTTTATTTCATAATATTTTACGCGTAATTTTTTTTTTAGTGTGCGTAAGCACACTATTGGTTTCAGTCTTGAAATATAAAATTTTGAAATAGGTTTATCGAGGTTAACTCATTAATGATGGGATGGATTTGGTTCAAATTTTCAAGGAATGTAGAGTTCATGAAGGCGGAGGGCCAATGAGATTTGTGTGTGAATCTAATGAGTAATTATCGAGATAATTGCAATTTTCACTTGAATAAAAAAAGGGAAAAGGGTACTTTTCTATTATTCATATCTTATGATGACATTAAAAAAACTCAGAAAATTTTTAAAATTCTATTTTTCAGACATTATGTCAGACATTTTGAAACTTGTAAATTTTTTGAAATTTTATGACTTTTAGACATTTTTTAGACTTTTTTTCATACATTCTGAAACTTGGAAATTTTTTTAGAAAGATGACTTTTAGACATTTTGAAACTTGTAATTTTTTTTTGAAATTTCATGACTTTTAGACATTTTGTCAGACATTCTGAAACTTGGAATTTTTTTTAGAAGGATGACTTTCTGACATTTTAAAACTTTTTTATGACTTTTGGACATTTTGTCAGACATTCTGAAACTTATAAATTTTTAAAATAAATTTTATGACTTAGACATTTTGTCAGACATTCTTAAGTTTAAATTTTTTTATTTCTATCAGACTTTTAAAATAAATTTTATGACTTTTGGACATTTTGTTAGACATTTTGAAACTTGGAAATTTTTTTAGAAATTTTATGACTTTTTTTAGAAAGATGACTTTTAGACATTTTGAAACTTGTAAATTGTTTTGAAATTTCATGACTTTTAGACATTTTCTAGACATTTTGTCAGACATTCTGGATGACTTTCTGACATTTTAAAACTTTTTTATGACTTTTGGACATTTTGTCAGACATTCTGAAACTTATAAATTTTATGACTTGGACATTTTGTCAGACATTCTTAAGTTTATATTTTTTTTATTTCTATCAGACTTTTAAAATAAATTTCATGACTTTTGGACATTTTGTTAGACATTTTAAAACTTGGAAATTTTTTTAGAAATTTTATGACTTTTTTTAGAAAGATGACTTTTAGACATTTTGAAACTTGTAAATTGTTTTGAAATTTCATGACTTTTAGACATTTTGTCAGACATTCTGGATGACTTTCTGACATTTTAAAACTTTTTTATGACTTTTGGATATTTTGAAATTTATAAATTTTTAAAATAAATTTTATGACTTAGACATTTTGAAACTTGGAAATTTTTTAGAAATTTTATGACTTTTAGGCTTTTTGTCAGACATTCTGAAACTTGAAAATTATTTTATTTATTATACTTTTTAGATTTTAAAATTTCCATGGAAATTTTTGTTTTGTTTTCTGTCTGAAAGTCAAAAATAATATTTACCTATTAATTTTTTCTTCGTAAGTCCAACAAAATAATTGATAAATTGGATCATTTTTAAAAAAAAAATTAAATCACCAAAAACTTATGAATTGTCAAACACCCAGCAAAAAAAAGATCAAAAATTACCAAAAATGGGGAAGCATTAATAAAATATTAATAAATTGGAGCATTTTCAATTTCATTATAAAAAAAAAATTGCTGAAAAATTTCCCTTCGTCACACTCAAACCAGTGAAACATCAGACGAAATGCCATCCTCGGCTGTTTGGAATCGTCAATTAAGATTATTTTAATGGGATCAAAGATCTTTCACCACGCTCGGTGATACGTTTGTAATCGTAGCATGGTACATTATGTCAACAGTAGTCCGTTGTGAGATAAGGTGTTGTATACATATGTAACAATGCATTACTTCCTTTGACAAAACATCAAAGAGGACACCATTTAACGGAGGTTAAAATGAGGACACAAGAGCGCATATTACATAACCGGTTCTTGGCCTTCTTCTCGTCGTACGTCTTCTATAGCACAACCCTTTGGAAAAAAAAATTGATAGCCAATTTCTGAATTTCCCATTTCTTCTCGGAACCCTTTGGCCATTGCCATTGAAAAATCCATCAAAACTACCCCTTCGGAAATTCGCAGGACCACTGCGAGAAGTCGAGAACCACCACCGTTGAATATTTCCGCGTAATTAGCGGCGCTAACCGATTACCAAATGTTTAATGCCCATAAACGAGCATCTTTCACGGTGATTTTCGGCCTGCCGCGTCCGCATCGGTGGCCGTTCCAACCGATACCGTAACGTACGTAACATGAAGATGGTCAATTCTGCCTCTGCGGTAATATCGTTATCGTATGCCTAGGTAATCTGGCAGTGGCAGGCTGAGGCAGCCCTGCCATGCCCAAGTCCAGCTCACCTAGACGGTCATTAATTTGCGTGTAAATAAACTCGGTGGCGTCCCCTTCGCGTCTTGGGCGTACGGTCGAAGGCGACGCGACGCGACGCGTCCGTCCGCCGTCCGCCGTCCGCCGCGATAGTCGGTGCGCAGATTAATGGAGAGAAAGGAGAATTTAAAACTTACTTTCATTAACTGTCTCATATCTACTACGCAAGATACTGGTTATAAGTTGCAACAATGTGTGGCACGTATTCCTGTAGGCGGTAGAGGGGTGAAAATAAAAGCACACATACTCTACAAGACGGCGGAATTTTAGCTACTTTACCAAACGCCGCCACTGCCATATCGTACCGTCCGCACTTTAGCACGGCTTCCACTTTTTTTTTTTACGCGAAACTACGAAAACGAAAAATCGGTGCGCGTTGTGTGCCCTGCTTTGCCAAAGTGTTCGCGCTCGTCGCCGAGTAAATGTGACATCGATTTAACATTTTTTTCGCGCCCAAATAAATAAATAAAAAAAAAATTAAAAAACGCGTTCCGTCGTCGATTTATCAATGTTCGATAAGCCGTAAATAAACACTTTATTTTATTTCAAAGTGATCGTTTAATTTGTGGTGATATTTATTAATCTTGCTTATCAATCATCTTCACACACCTGTAAAAATGAAGGTACGTAATCGTAAATTTTGTCAAAAGTCATTTTTATCTCCCAGTGCACTACTTCAAAAAAAAAAAAGAAGAAAAAAACACAGCCACAGCAGCAACAACAACTCGTACAGTCAAGTAAACACACTCGCGTTCACTTCCGATATAGTAGGAGAAAGTCGTTAATATCGAATACAGCAGCAAACTTACAATTAGAAAATTCCACCTCGTATCATTCGTCAAAGTAAAAAGTTTATAATTATCGTTATTACATATTTTATATACGAGGCGACTGACTCTGCCACCACCGTCGTCTCGCAAATATGTACCACTCCACGTGCGATATGTGATCCTTTAAAAACGCATCGTGAATAGTGTCACAACGAGATATTACTTTTTTGAAACATTATCGCCGGCACACGAGGGTCATCTGCCGACTGGTACAAATGTCCTCGTACATAACGCACCCACCAGTCGTCGTATGATTAAAAGGGATAATAAAGGGTGATAGTGTGTCATGTAAGAACAATACAAAAAGGGATAAACCTTTGGAGAATAATCGACCCTGATTATGTAGTAAAAAGTTTTGACATTATACTGTATCTAATGCAGCTTCTATAATAATTAAATTCATCCCTAAAAGAAAGTCCCTTCTAGACCAATCGAGTCCACTTACGTTAGAAAAAAAAATACAACGTATTAGATTTCTTTGGAAACCCAAAATTGAATGCCTTCATTCATTTTGAGAGGGCTGTGGAGGGGGGAAGGGTTGAAGTCATAAATTGAACCCAGCTGTAACCGAAATTTTGAGTAATGAAATTACGGTTTCACAAAGTAGAATTCGATGTTCAAGGTCAAAAAAAAATCGAATCAAAGTCCACCAACTTTTTTTAATCCTTTGCTTCTGAAATTTCTGCATGAAAAAAAGTTTTTATAATATTGTGACAATTATTCCAGTTGAGTAAAATTTTCTTCAATATACAATTAAGTCAACCCCCAGCGTACACCTAATTTTTCTACAATTTTGAAAAGCTTTCAACTTCTACATTAGATAACACAGGCTTGTGATAAAAAAAAAAGAAGATGAAGATAGGTTTTCACAAAAAAAATGACATGGACCAGATTGAAAATTTGGCAAAAATGTTTTCAATTTTTTTCTCAAAAATTTTACAAAATTGAGAAAATTTAGTACTCACGTATGAAAATTGAGAAATATTCAAAATTTGAGAAATTAAAAATGAATGATAATTAAAACAACCTTGAGGACGAAACATTTAGGAAAAAGTTGAAACGAAAATTGAAAATGATTGAAAACTAAAAATGATTAAAATTGGATAAATTAAAAAAAAACTGCAAATTGATTACCTAAAAAAATAAAATTAACAAAAAAAAACTAAAAAAAGAAGAAGAATAAAATTGGATTAAAAATGTGTAGACAAAAATTAAAAATGATTACAACTTGAACAAATCAGTAACATTAAAAATTATTAAAAATCGAAAAAAAGAAAACTGAAAATGGATCAAAATTTGATAAAAATAGCAGAAAATTGAATAACATAACTTTCTCCCAATTTTGAATGACTGAAAGTTGAAAAAATTGACGAATGAAAAAAATAAATTGTCAAAAAAAATTTGTAAACAGAAATTCGAAAAAGTTGAACAAGCTCAAAACAAAATTAAGAATGGCCAAAATTTAAGAAATCAAAATTAGGAAAAATTTAAAAACAATTTTTAAAAAAATTGAAACAACTGAAAAAAATATTATGAAACACTGAAAAAAATATTAAACTGAAATGAAAATTTTTTAAATATATGTACAGTAAAATTTGAAAATTGATAACAACTCGGTGCCTTCGCCAGGGCATCTTGGTCCTAAGTCGATCTTTACCAAAAAAAAAAAAAAAAATGAAGTCATCAAATTTCTGAAATAAAAATTTTAAAAAGTTGAAAAAAGTTATGGAGATTTAATTAACAAAAATTTTAGAAAAAATATTTATATAAGTGTTTCAGAATGTCTGACAAAGTGTTTAAATAAAAGTCATCCAATTTTGAAAAAAATCCAAGTTTTAAAATTTCTGAAAATGTGAAAAAAATGTCTGACATAAGTAATTCCTAAAGATCATCCAATTTTGAAAAAAAAATCGATTTTGATAACGTCTGAAAAAGTTTTTAGTCCAGAAATTTCGTGTCGGAATTTCGCAACGAATTGGAGATTTCCTTTCGTCCTCCCCCCTCCCATTTTGGTTATCGTAAAATCATATACCTAGAACATGCAAAAAATTCAAAAATTGAAAACTAAAAATTGAAAAAAATTGAAATTGAATTAAAAATTACTACAACCTAAATAACTCCATAAAATTGAAAAATATTAAAAATTTAGAAAAGAAATGTCACAAATTGAAAAGAATAAAAATTAAATCAAAATAGCTGGAAATTGAATAACTTCATTTTTTACATTATTTTAAATGACTGAAAATTGGAAAAATTGACGAATGAAAAAAAAAAAAAAATTGAAAACGGTTAAAGTTAAAATATAGAAATAACAGAAAAAAATGATGAAAATTTGGAAATGTTGAAAAAGCTGAAAACTAATTTGAAATCACCAAAAAATACTTGAATAAAAATTTTGATAAAAATGAATAAAACTCAAATAAATTAGTAAAATTGAAAATTTATAAAAGAATTAAAATCAAATCATAAATGGATGTAAACAAATAGGTAATCAAATTTTAAAAATTTCAAAATTGACTAAAATTGTAAAAATTGACGAACGAAAAAAATAAGACTGCAGAAAATTAAAGTAAAATTAAAAATGACTAGAACTTTAAAAATGAAAATAAGGAAAAATTTAAGCAGCTTAAAAGTTACAATTAAAAAAAAAGAACGGAAATGACTACACATAAGAATTTAAAAGAATTAAAACTGAAAAATACAAAATAAAAATGAACACAAACTGAAATAAGTTGAAAAAAATCAAAAAACTGGAGAAATTGATTTAAAAATGACTAAAACTTTATTTGCTCACTAAAAATTGATATTATTGAAAAAATTTTAAAAATTAAATAGAACCAAGATTGAGTGCCTAAATTAAAAGTAGGTATTTGCGAATTGAATCTACATTTTTTTACATATCATTTTTTTTCAATACCTACCCATATTATATTTTACCCAAAAATATTTGAAAAAAATCTAAGAAATTTTTTTTCAGATATATTTTCACTTGAAAATTTTTCTGAAATATTTCGTGGAATTTTTTCTTGAAGTTTTTCCTGAAAATTTTGAGATCTTTGTTCACTTTTTGAAAATATTTTATTCAGATTTTTTATAAATGTTTATACTGAGCGTTTCCTCAGAGTTTCTCAACAGAACTTCAAAAAATTAAAATTTTGCACACACTTCTTATTAATGAAAATTTTTAATTGAAATTTTGATGTTTTTACTTGAAATATTTTCTAGTTGAAAATTCACTCTTCATTTTTAAAAAAATTTCGATTCTGGCCTTCAAAAAAATCAGTTAAAAAAAAAAGCTTGAAAATCCATTAATTTTTTTAGAAACAATGTCTCGCCGAAAAAAATTAGATAAAAAAGAAATAATATAATTTTTTGAGAAGAAAAATACTAAAGAAGATCTTTCAAAAAAATAATATTCTAATCGTCGAAAAATGATGATTAAAAAAAGCTTTCAAATTTAATTTAAACTTTCTGAGAAAATTTAGAAAAAATTTCTCAAAAATTCTGAGCAATCAAGCGAAAATATCTGGGAAAAATTTCCAAGAACAATTTGCGTCAAAATCTCTGAATACTTTTCGCAAAAATTTTTTAGAAAAAATTATTTTAAAAAAGTGATTTAAAATATTGAAAGGGACTTCAAACTACCTGAGCATACGAACGTTGCCAATACTCAAATTATTTTTTTCATAAAGGCTAAAGCCTTATTTGATAGAATTCTAGATATCAAAGTGATAAAACTACTCGTACCTTTTTTTGATATTTTTTTTTTACCTTTTCCAGCGAACTACGTTCCCTTTCCTCTTTGCATAAATTAAAATTGGAATAGGTATTTTTGCCAATAATCACATCACGTGAAACGAGATTTAATTGGATACTGAGAATGCGAAACACATACAAATCCACATCATAATCCATCGATTATATAAATTGAACGTCGATACGAGTACTTCATATAAGATGTACTAGGAAATCACGTCCGGGCAATGGTCTGAATCTGTAGAACATACAAATACCTACATACATCGTTGGTACAAGCTCCAAAATTTTATAGCGGTATCACGAATCATCTTCGTATTATTACGAGCTTACGAACGAACTAATTACCACCAGCATGATGGCTCGATGGCATATGCGGTATGCACGGTTAGCTGAACTTTAACCATCGCATCGGAACAAGTTCTAGACAAGCTTTTTAATTCCGGGTTCAAGCTCGGTACAGGTCAATCGCGTATTTTCGGGTTCTGTTAGATAAGGTATTTGCGTTGTTGGCTGCAGCGCCTCTAAGTAAGCATATGCGAGAACGAGCAGAATCGAACCCAACGTTGGGCTAGTGCTGGTATCTTGTATTTTCTAAACGCGAGTCATAAACACGTTTCGTCTCTAGCAACTGGTTTGGATTTTGTCAACTTTCGCGTCACTGTGCAATTCTCTCCGCCACGCCGGTAAAGTCTTCTCTATGCGTTTCGTTGATTTACGACGAGAGGAGTCGAGCGTTTTTCGAAATTCCCCATGCACCAACGGTAGAGCTTCTGCTTGTCTCAAGTTCGCACGGTGGTCTGTGTTTGGTTTTTTCGACAGTTTCCAATGAAATTCGAACACCGTCGCGAGGAACTTTCTCATCGCGATGCGCTGAGATGGGTTGTAATATTTGCATCTTCCTGAATACATTAGATGAAATGAGACGCGATTGCTGACAACTTCTAAACTAAACGCACAATTTACTCCGGAAGAGAAAGGTTTCCATGCAGCACCCGTGTATATGAGACTATGAGTATGCTATGCTACGTGCCAATAAGACTGCGAGTATATTTTGATGGTATTATTATTTTTTATAACTTGTTACCAAGCTCGTGTGCTATAGACGAGGATTGCTGCATCGCATCGTATTGTCCGCGTACGTACGTTCATGATGCGAATGATGGTACGTTTCCACGTCTATAGCTCCAGCTCGTCTATCGCTGCTACTGGTACGTGTACTTGCGATGTCACGCTTGTGGAATAGAATAGGTGATATAATCTCATCAAATTCTGCAGATTAACTGAGAATTTGTTTAGAACCACTGAACCGGTTTTTAAAATGATCTAACAAAAATTAAAGATTATTAATACGTACTCGAAAAAAAATATTGTTCAAAACTTTTTTTTAAATTCCCATTTTCAAATCTGTTTGGGAACCACTGAACTGGTTTCAAAAATGCTAGGACCAAAAATGATTTATTTCTAATACTTCAGGACTTTCACTTTAAATCTTTCCACACATGTTCAATTTTCAATAAATAATTGACAACTGACTGAGAAGTGAGAACCACTGAACAAAGGGTAAGAGAGGATAAGATGGGTGGTTTGGCCTAGGAAACCGATATTGACCGCACCTATGCCAAAAGGTCAACCATGATGAGAAAAAATTTTGACAAAAATTTCAGACCCCCCAGCGCAAGTATTTTGGGGGGAGGGGCCAAAATGTGTTTTTTAGTCATAATTTTTTCATTTTTCAACAAATGAAGATAAAAATTTCGCGTTTTTTCTAGTGTATTCTAGGCGGTAAGGGGAACCCAAAAATATTTTTTTCAAAATTTTTTCAAAATTTTTGGCCGATTTACGGCGTTTTAAAAACTTTGAGCCGCCATTTTGTTATGAAGTGTCGGAGGTACACCTACTATTTTTTCTCAGAATACGTGTTATTTATCCACTAACATACCATAAAAATTTCAAAAAATTCGGTTTGGTGGAACATTGTCAAAAAAAAAGAAAACTGACCCCCCAAATTGTAAAATACTTGTAATGTACATATATACGGGGTGTTTGTGTACACGTGATTGGAAAACCAGCTAATAACGAAGATATATATGAAATTTTTTTATTCTGAGGTCAACATGAAATTGCAATGAAAGACCCATAACTGCCCCCAAGCCCCCTCCCCTGTGGATGTACTGAGGAAAAATTAGATAACTGATATTGGTATCGTTAGAAATACGGTAATATTCGGATAAAATTATATAATTTTTATTCTACATAAGAACACAAAAATCTAATAAAAAGAAACATTTTCTTTGAAAAAAATTGTTAATATCTCCAAGTAAAAAAGTCGAGGTGAAGAATTTACAAAAAAAAAAAATATATATATAAAAAACTAAAAACTTTTTGAAATCCTACAACTAACAGATAATAATAATTTTATCTAAGGAGAGAGGCTCACAAGAAACAACTCAATATTTGTTAGATGATAATCAAGTCCTAATCTTCGCAATCGCTGTCCTCTTCTATCACTGGTATTGACTTTGCGTTTAAGAAGAGTTTACTTAGTATCTCAGCTGGTCTTATGATACTTGATAGGTATTCACATGGGAGGGGGCTTGGGGGCAGTTATGGGTCTTTCATTGCAATTTCATGTTAACCTCAGAATAAAAAAATTTCATATATCTTCGTTATTAGCTGGTTTTCCAATCACGTGTACACAAACACCCCGTATATATGAACATTACAAGTATTTTACAATTTGGGGGGTCAGTTTTCTTTTTTTTTGACAATGTTCCACCAAACCGAATTTTTTGAAATTTTTATGGTATGTTAGTGGATAAATAACACGTATTCTAAGAAAAATTGTAGGTGTACCTCCGACACTACATAACAAAATGGCGGCACAAAGTTTTTAAAACGCCGTAAATCGGCCAAAAATTTTGAAAAAAATATTTTTGGATTCCCCTCACCCCCTAGAATACACTAGAAAAAACGCGAAATTTTTATCTTCATTTGTTGAAAAATGAAAAAATTATGACTAAAAAACACATTTTGGCCCCCCTCCCAAAATACTTGCGCTGGGGGTCTGAAATTTTTGTCAAAATTTTTTCTCATCATGGTTGACCTTTTGGCATAGGTGCGGTCAAAATCGGTTTCCTAGGCCAAACAACCCATCTTATCCTTCTCATACTCATACCCTTTTTTTTTTTTTTTTGAAAAACGCGAGGAAAATTGATGGATTTTGATTTTTTATTCATGAAAAAATTTCAATTTTCAGCAATTCAATGTTTACAACTTTGGTTGCAAATTTTTTCGTAAATTTTCAATGCACAGAAAAACAATTTTTGAGAACCACAGAACCACTGATCCAGTTTAAAAATGATAAATTGTAGTGCTTGAATTTTGTCAAACATCTTTTTTTTTTCAATTTCTATTTATTAGAAATTTATTGACAACTAACTGAGGACCGTTGAACTGGTTTTTAAAATGCACAAGCAAAATACTTCAAAATTTTTATTCAAATTTTTCTTGCAAACTTCAATTTTATAGGTATTTATAAATTACTATGTATGCGAATCACTAAATAACCAGTTACAAAACCGTAAATGTAAATAAATTAGGTATCAATTTTTAATCATCTACAACTTTAATTTCAACCTTTTTTTTCAATTTTAAATTACCAGAAACTTACTGACAATTGATTAGGAATCACTGAACCGGTTTTTAATGTGTGAGAAAAAATTATTACATAATTTAGGTGTTTGAAATTTTTTTAACCCTTTCTTTCCAATTCCCATGTTATAGAAATTTATAAAAAAAAACTGTTTTGAAACCCACTGAATCGGTTTCAAAATTATGAAGAGGTTTTTTTTTCAATTTTCAACTAACTATTTACAATTTTTTTTTTTAAACTTTTCGTTAATTTCAATTTTCATCAATTCACTGACAACTGATTGGGAACCACTGAACCGGTTTCAAACGTGTAAAGAAATAAAATTATAGGTAAATTAAAATCATCAACATCTTTATCAAATTTTTTTCTCAAATTTTTAAATTTCCAGTAATTTATTGACTGCTGATTGAGAACCACTGAACCAGTTTTGAAAGAGAAAAATTGCAAATTACCAATTTTTAATCACCTATAACGTTTCGAACATTTTGCAAATTTCGATTTTACAGAAATGTACTGACAGCTACTTGGGAATAGTGCCAATGGGGGTTTAGGGGAGGAGCTTCCCCAAGAATTTTTTTTTAGCTCAAGTTGAAAAAATTACAGTAGGTAATATTTGAAAAAAAAAACACTGTACCTAAAAACAAAATTATGTAGTCGAAAAATTGATGAATTTTTTTCGAGTTGAAAAATTTTTAATCCCCCCCGCCAAGAAAATTTGTTCAGATGAGCCCCGATTAGGAACCACTGACTCAGTTTTAAAACGTGAAAGCAAAAATATGATGGGTTTTAGACTGTTGGTAGATACTTGAAATTTTATTAACCCTTTCCTTCAAATTTATTTTTTGTAAAAATTTTCAAATTAATGTTTGGGAATCATTGAACCGGTTTCAAAAGAAAAAATACAGAAATTATAAAACATTCAATCATTCACAACTTTTGTTTCAAACTTTTTCGCCAATTTTCAAAAATTTATGTACAACTGATCGGGAATCGCTGAACCGGTTTCGAAATGTCTACATAAGCAAAAATGATGACCTAATTTTTATGCTTAAAAATTTTTTCTAACCCTTTTTCTTCAAATTTCCATGTTGTAGGATTTCGTGAGTAACTGTTTAGAGAATCACTGAACCAGTTTCGAAATTGGAAAAAAATATAGTTTATCGACTTTTTCAATCATCCACAATTTTTGTTTGAAACTTTTTAGCGAATTTCAATTTTTAGTGATTCATTGGCAAGTGATTAAGAATTTAGGAATCACTGAACTAGTTACAAAAATGCATGGACAAAAATCACCAATTTTCAGTATTAGTGGTTTTGGGAATTTTTTCAAAAGTATTTTTGTTCTTGAAGATTCATTGGTAACTGGTTAAGAACCACTGAACCAGTTCTAAAAAATCGCACACCTAATGAGACGATTGCAACATGCTGTGCATAAAAGTTTGCCTGTTTTATTTTTAGCGAATTTCAATTTTTTAGCAATTCATCGAAAACTAATTAGGAATCCGAGGAACCACTGAACTGGTTCCAAAAATGCATGAACAAAAAACAACGATTTTTAGTATTAGTGGTTTTGGGGATTTCTTAAGAGCATTTTCTCTTCTTAAAGATTCACTGGTAACTGATTAAGAACCACTGAACCAGTTCTAAAAAATCACATAATGAGACGATTCCAACATGCTCTGCATAAAAGTGTATGCCTGTTTCATTTGAATTTTCAAACTATACCCATTTCATGATTCTTTTGTGACATCCTCCTACACATAAGCTCGTATCGCTCGTATCTGTCTGAAAATTTTCAGGACCGTTTTTAGAATTGTTTATCTCAAGAAATCCACATCTCACCGATTGGAATCAATTCATCATTTCGATTCAGTTGAAAGTTATCGACATCTTGATCTTTCTATAATAGCAATTCTCATCACACAGCACTTATTCTATTTAACTTATAGCTGCACAATATTTTATGCAAAAACCCCAAAACAAACAAACGACCAATTAATCTAAACCTCTGACATCTCCGCCAACCCTAATTATTATCATCACGCCTTCGTCATAAACTGCATAATTATTACGCCATCTCACCATAAACAATCACTTCACATGGTTAGTCCAGCCACGAGCACGAGGTAGCCAGACTGCAAAACTGCACATGCATGAAAGTCAGCTCTAGCCTCCGGTTTAAAGACCCCGTCCAAGGAGGACGGAGGAGAATAGATGAAAAAATACTCATAGGACATTTGACTTCGCAACTCGAAATGAAAAAAAAAAAAAAACTGGTCTAAATAACGCAATCGAATCGGTACGATACACCTTCGGAACAAGTCGATTTTTGCGAATCAAGGTCGTGGACACTGGTTTTCCAGAATCGATATAGTTACTATCTATCCAATATTGCAATAGGTAAGTCATAGAACCGGTGATGGTGATGGCGATGGCATGGCGTACACGTACTCGTACGTAGGTATATTTTATGGTAAACCAAAACAGCACAGGTCGGCTGGCTCGCGTCACCACGAATTCAGCAAACAATAACAAGGGCGGGTTTCTCAACGCTAATTAAACACCACCTCGAGGGAGAACCGCAAAAATGATGCAACTTGGAAAGGCCAGGCCACCTTACAACTGTAAGCTAAATTCGTTCAGTTGGCTATAATTATCCGTGTGAAAGTGCCCTTCGATTGTGGTGCCTCCTCCTCCACCACCACCTTGAGATCTCACTGCTGCTCGCACATCTGGCTGACCATTGCATCGTGCTGTGCAGCAAAATATATCAAAAATTTAATCTCGAAAACAAGCTTTCGCTTTTGGACTGGGCCATCTAGAGTCGAGCCAGTGGCACAGCATCAACAACCGATCAAACGTAATTCACGTCAGTTATAAAGTCACGTCTCTCAAGTTTGCGTTGTAGAAAATTAGAAGGAAAAATATTCACAATTTGCCATCTTATGCATCTAGTATCTAATCTACGTATAATAAACTTAGTAGACTAGAAATATTACGTAAACTGGTTTTTTTTTATACTCTTATAGTACAAGTATAATTGGTATTCTTTTTCCGCAAAATGAGAAAAAAAAACTCTTTCGTCGAGTAGTATTTTCCCATTCAAATAGATAAAACAAATAAAAAAAAAGAAAGAAAGAATAATTAATTAAAAAAACGGTCATTCTAAACTAAGTGGAACTATGTCATAATTTGTCGTCCATGTGCGCTGGCGATCGATTAACCAAAGATAATGTACCATTTCCATTTCTAATAGATCATTATCGTCGCTTTGAGATGCTACCTAATTGGACCGACTACTTATAGATGGAAATCTACGCAACACCCGGGTGCTGATTTAATCGAATTAAAAGTTACTTCACGAGTTCGTCGATAATGTAATCGGCGATGAAGATACATTCTAGCCTAGTACGTAGGCAGAGGCACTAGGCAGCAGGTAGATGTACTACCGAGTATTTTTGTCTATTATGTTATTTCGCAGACTCCCTTCATTAGAATATCTCCGCGTAGTATGCATACCGATTAATTATGAGAGCGTAAATAATACTCTTATAATTTTGCGGTAAACAAGTAACAATCATTTTAATAATACTGCTGCTTGTACTTATACGTACGTATACGCAGTTTGATCATCCGCAGACAATCGTGAAATTTTTTATGACCATTCGCAAGCAGTTGTACACCATTAAGGCGGATCTTTGAGTAATAGAATTACTAATACTGCATAATCCTTGGATAGATGCAATAATGTATTACTTTTTCATATAACAAGAATTCGGATAACCCACTAACCATAATATGTATTTTTCAGGCAGATCGACCAGCATTCACTTCCTATTCTACTATTCTTCTCTCAAAGTCAAAATAAAAGCTACGTTCATAAAAAATAATTATCGATATTTTTTTGCACCCTCTTCCCTTATAACCTGATAACAAAGACGAATTCAGTATTTTGTATCGATGCGAAAAATCGACCAGAAATCAAAATTAAAATTAAAATGAATAAAATTTAAAAAAAAAATTAAAATAAAACAGGAAAGTAAATATTTATAAATTATCTAAAAAACTGAAAAAATGACAACTCAAAAAACATTAAAATAGAAAAAAGTGATTTAAATTTTTTTTTTTTCAAAAATGGCATAAAATACCAAAACGGAGGAAATTAGGTATAATGAGAAAAAATATAGGTACTTACTTAAAAATATATGAGGTAAAAGATGAGAAAAATTGATTGGAAAAAAATGAAGTCAAATTTTAATAAAATCCAATATTGAAAAAAGTTGAAATTAAATTTAAAATTATTGAAAATTTATGACATCAAAAAAATTAAGGCACTTAAAAATTTTTCATAATAAAAGACAGACGCCTGAGAAAAAGTCAAAAATTCGCAAAAAAAAATTTTAAAAAAAAATGAAGACTGCAAATTTTTTATACTTAATGACAGCCCGAGAAAAAATTAGGGTAAAATTAAACCCGAAGAAAATGAAATTTTAATAGGTATCTAATAAAATTGCCTAAATACTGATTTTATGTACCTACAACTGAAAAAAATTAAACTTAAATTTTTATAAAATTATCTAAAATTATGAATCGGCTCATGCAAAAACAGATTAAGTCACATTTTTGAAAATGTCATCGAAAAAGTACAAAAGGCAAAAAAAAGTGCATTGCACACGTTTTTTTCGTCTCGAAAAATTTCAAAAAAATGTGACTTAACCTGTTTTTGCATGAGCCGATTCAAATGTCTATTTGAAAAAAGAAAAATTATTGCAAAATCCCCCCCCCCCCAAAAAAAATAGGAACTGAAAAAAATTTACGATTGAAAAATGATAAATATACCTCCTATAATATCAATTTTTAAAAATGTAAAACTGGAAAAATTAAAAATTGAATAAAAAATTTAAAAATAATAAGCTTAAAACATAAGAGTTGAAAATAAACATTTTAAAACGTCTACTTGAAAAAAAAATTGAAAAATCCAAAATGAATAAAAAAATACTAGAAAAAATGAGGATTGAGAAAGCGAAAAAAAAAATTAAAAATGTAAAACTCGTAAAATAAAAAATTGAAAAAAAATCAAACAAAGAAATAGGTATGCCAAAAAAAGACAGTTGAAAATAAAAATTTTAAACGAGACTAAAAATTGGGGGAAAGTACCTACTGTCAATTTTCTTTAAAAAAACCATAGAGAATTGAAATAGGGAAAAAATTATTCTAAATTGGAAGAATGACAACTTGAAAAAATTAACGATTGTCAAAATATTGCCAAAATGACTAAAAACATAAAAAACTTCAAAAATCAAAATTTTCAACAAAAAAAAATTGGAAAAAATTGAAAGTTGGGAATAAAATTTCTAAAATGGCCAATTATTGAAAAATTGTATTTAAAAAAAATTGTACACAATCAAAATTAATGAAAATAGAAAAAATTGAAACATAATTCTTCAAAATCGACGAACTTGAATAAACTTTTAAATTAATAAGAACTGAAAAAAAAAATTGAAACAAAAAAAAATTTCAAAAAAAAACTCGGAAAAATTGAAATAGGAAAAATCCCGAATTAAAAAATTTAAAAAAAAAACTGTAAAACTGGAAGAAAAAAGCAGAATTTCAACAATGAGAACGAAATATTAAGTTGAGAATTAAAATGAATGAAAATTGAAAAAATTGGAACACAATTCTTCAAAATCGATGAACTTGAATAAACTTTTAAATTAATGAGAACTGAAAAAAATGATTAAAAATTAAAACAAAAAAAATATTTCAAAAAATAGTTAACTCAGAAAAAATTAAAATAGGAAAAATCCCAAATTGAATTTTTTTTTTTTGTAAATGTAAAACTGGAAGAATAAAACATTTCAAAAAAAGCAGAATTTCAACAATGAGAATGAAAAAAAATAAAGTTACCTATTAACTTTTTTTTTTTTTTTTTGAAAGAAAAAATTGCAACATGAAAAAATTTTAATTTGAAGAGAAGGTAAAATTGGAAACAATCCTAAATTCAGAGAAAACGATCAAATAACAAACTTGAAATGTTATAAAGGAATTACCAATGAGAATTTTTTTTTTAAAATTACGCAAATATAAAATGTGTTAAAATAATTAAAATTGAAATAGAAAAAAAAATTAATTCGAAAAATTGAAAGAATAAAACCTAGAACTGAAAAAAATGAAATAAAATTCAATACAACAACTATAATATTTAGAAAAATGTAAAATTTAAAAAAATTGGAAAAGCTACAATAAAAAACGTTTAGAATGACTGAAAACAAAAAATAACATAATATTAAAAAACAACTGATATGGAATCGATTTTTTTTAAAATTCAAAATTGGGAAAAGTTGATTCAAAAAAAAATAATAAAAAATAAAAAATGGTTTTAACAATGGAACTGCACAAAAAATCCAAGACTGAGAAAACTGGAAATTACTAAAACATCACTCGAAAAAAATGAGATAGGTAAAAACCAAACCTGAGGAAATAGAAATTTAATTCAAAACAATTAATAAAATCAAAAATAATAAATCGAGAAAAAAAATCGTAAATTGGGAGAAAAATAGAAACGTAGTGAAAATCGAAAATTTTAAGGTAAAAGCCGGACTTCTGCAGTCTCATATTACCAGACAGACGGTTACATACTCCGGATACCTACACATACGATTATCATTCGAGATGATTTAATACGCGATAACGAATCCTCCTCCAACACTGGAAGAAGAATTTCTATTTCAAAGAACATAGCATAACGATAATTGATGAATCTTCATAACCTTGAGATTAACGCTGAAATGCAGAAAGAAATCGAAATTACGACCAAGATTCGTACGTAATTTATACAGTTAGCGGTTTAAAATGAGAATGAGAGACGTCTCGAGCTCACGTGTGTCTGTGTACGTACGTACGTCGTACGCCAAGTTCACGAGGAGGTAATTTGTATAGTTAGTCTGCGAAACACCAACGAACTCTTTCCTTGACCTTATCTCGCATCTCGGAAGCATCTGACTATACGTACATATGTGTATGGTCGCAGCAATTGGCATGTTAATTTTTTAATTAATAATTCGCGCAGAGAGCAATGCAATCCAGTATACGAGGCACACGTTCGCGTTCCGTGTAATAAAGCGTTAAATATACGACGATAATTTAAAAAGATTACGAGACAGTGAACTTGAATCTTCGGAGATGTAAATTTTCACGTCTGACGCGAGAGGAAAGGAGTGCGGAAGAGAGGAGAGGAGGCATGCACGCGGCTCTGTTATTGTTATGCTTATATGTTTTGATTGTCAGCTCGTGCATAAGAATTAAGTGATGTTAAAACGATTAATTAGCTGTCACCGTGTCACAGTCACACTGCAGCATGTCAACCTGCGATGTTAACACCTTAAACGGTGGCTCATAATTGACCAAGGTTATACGCGTGTTGACACGATTCAACGTGTATAAGTCAGCGCACATGTACTCGATGTTCGGATTAGTGCAAGTACATAGAAGAGATAATTGACGAAAAAAAATACTTCTAGTATAAGAGAGTTTATCGCCTGGTAAAATGGGCAGACAGGTTCTCAGCAAATGACGATGCCCAATTTACTGATGGAAAAGGGGTGATTGAAATATCCATAGCATAGGAAGATTTTAGAGTATCATAGGTTTAGGTATTTATGTATATTTTGGCCATTGGCTGCTATATGAGTTAACCGTTATGGAACTATGGACGTTTATAGGTCGTAATTACTATTCAGCTATTAATAATTACTTTCACTTTTTATAACTTCAACACGATACCGATGCAAAATCTTCTTTAGGTTTGAAGGTTGGTCTATAACTGTTTCCAGTATGTTCCTGGTTTTCGAGAATCCAGAATATTGAGAGCTCGGTTACAGCGAGTATCATTTTTTTTTTCAACAGAGAGAGAGAGAGGGAGAAAGACTCGTCAGTATTGATTTTTATTCATAACTCGTACGTAAATGGCAGAGAAGATCAACGAACGATCGTAGTACACAATCATACTGCAGAGAGAGAAATTTTCTTTTAAAGTGTGAATTTGTTTTGTTTGTGGGCTCTTAAGTGATATACGCTAGGTTAGGTTACGATGGCTACCCTTGTAATTTTATATTCTTATAATATAGAAGGGTTATTTTATTATGATTGTGTTCTTTATTGTTAACCCGATATCAATATAGTCGCGGTGATCAATTCACTTATAGATGCTTTATTAGCGGTATGGTTTGAAAATGAATAAAGGTTTTTAGATGGATCGAGATAAAAGAGGTAATGAAATAGGTTTATCGCGAATATGCCAAGATAAAGGGTCACTGGGTTTTATTTCGGGGTGGGTTTTGTAATTGTATTTACATTTTACTTTTCTATTGCAGGAAAAATATTCGTAAAGTTTTCCAAAAAGCTAGAAAATATTTGTCAGGAAGATAAATATTTTTCATGAGAAGAGGTGGAGAGGAGGGAGAGGAAAAAATTTCTTGTTCAAGATTAGGATTCGCTCTTCACATATATATTTTTTGACACTAAATTCAGTTTCTTAGAGTTAAAAAATTGCAGATATTACAAAAATTGTTCAAAATTAATCTGTGGAAAAATTCTGAAATTTTTGGATTTTTCTGGTGGAAATGCAAATTCTCATGACACTGTTTTAAAACCTTATTATTTTTTTGGTCTTTTTTTTTCTTTCTTTTTTGAAATTTCACTTTGAAATCTAGGGGAAAATAGAATAACTATCTTAAAAAATTCCTTTTGGAAGAATTCGTAAAAAATTTATTTGAAAAAAATCATTTAAAAAAAAATTATATCCAAAAAATTTTCCATAACAGTTCCTGAATGGAAATTGAAATTTTCCGATTAAAAAACTCTCCAGAAAAATATCCCAAAAAATACTTTCAAAACTTTTTTTTTTTTTTTTTTTTTTAACAAAAATGTATTGCTTTAAAATTACAAATCAAATATTTCATTCATTCATTCATTCGTTTCATTTATTCTTCACCAATAAATCAAAGAAAAAAGAAAAAAAACGAGTTGAAAAAAAAGATTGAAAATTATCATTATGTCATAAAAATCGCATTTCAATGTTGAAACTTGTTAGAATTCTTCAAAGTCCAGAAAATATGGTTGAAAATACTGAAGAAATTATATTAAAACGCCTTGAAATTATTTAAAATAGGTTTAAAAAATTATTGAAATATTATAAAAATCGTTAAAAGTGGTAAAAACTGAACAAGGAAGAAAAAAAATGAAATATCATTCAAAATGAATAAAATTAAGAAAAAAATGTAAAAAAAAAATCATAACGTTCAATCATAAATATGCATGATATTTAGGATAGATAATGATCCGAATTTTTATAACAATTTATTCAGAAATCTCATTTAAAAATATTTTGTTTTTAGAAAAGTTTTTAAAAAGACAAGTTTTTCAGTACCTAATTATCTAAGAATCTTCATTTTTTTTTAATTTTGAAGATGATTTTTTTTTTTTTATTGAAAAAAAAATGAAAATTATAAATATAGGTACGTAATTATAATTAAAATTTTTATCGTTTTTTTAGTACCTAAGATTTAGATATTTTCTAATCGAAAAATTTTTACCCCAAAAAAATTTATCTCAAAACACTTCCTTTGTGGTATTTTTTATTACTCCCCATTCAACCTTTATTAAAAAAAATTATTTCCTTTGGACATGTTTTTTTTATAGAGAAAATGATTGATAAAACATTTGAATTTTACAGCAAAATTTTGAAATATTTCCTTCAAAAAAAAGTTTCATTATAGAAAAATTGATAAAATTACAATTTTTTTCAAAAAAACTTCGAAGTGGGTAAGGTAAGTTTCCTTTCAAAAAAATCACATGATTTTTTGGTGAAATTTGTTTTTAAAAAATACCTAATAATTGAATTTAGGTACTGTGAAAATTTGTTAAAAAATTATAAAATATTCGAATTTTTCTATGATAATTTTGAAATATTTCCCTTCAAAAAAAGGATTTTTAATGAAAGTTGTCCTTAAGAAATTGCATTAAAAATATTTCGATAGGTACAAATCTGAATTTTTACAGAAATTATATCTTTAAAAAAAATTAAGAAACTTTTGAGAAAAAGAAATTGTAAAATATTTAAATTTTTCTAGGATGGTGTTGAAATATAAATTCCCTTCAAAAAAATTTTTAGACGATATTCTATAAATTTGAAAAAAAAAGTTAACAAGACTTTTAAATTCAAAAATAAATAGGCCATTTCTTGCAAAAAAAAAGAAAGAAAGAAAGATTAGAAAGAAAAAGGATTTATAAATTATGAAAGATGTTCTTGGAAAAATTTGATTGGATTTGAAGGTTTACATGAAAAATTTTGAAATTTTTTTTGTGCAATTAGTTACCTAGAAACTGTAGGTAAATTAAATACTATGCTAAAAAAAATTGATTTATTTTTAAAATTTTTGAAATGAGTATCTTTTTACAAAAATAAAAAATATATAATGATTTTTGATAAAAGTCGTGTTTTTGAAAATTTTTGAAAAATTCCTTGTTCAAAAAATCTTGGAAGATTTTTCGGTGTACTTAGTGCTTAGGTACTCATTAAAAATACGATAGGATCAAATACTTTAAATTAATAATACTGGAAACTCAATGCTTTTGATTTGACTCCCAAGAAGAGCGCTCTCTAAGCGGCTCGGCATGAAACTAATTCCAGGTTTTCGACTAATCGTCGCGTGATTCGCCCTCTGATTGGTCGAAGACATGACGATCGGTCGAAAGTCTGAGAATAGTTTCATGCCGAGCCGCTAAAACTGCTAAAAGAGCGCTTTTGTCGGAGCCACTTTTCCCCATTGAAGTTTCCAGTATTATTAATTTAAAGTATTTGATAGGATTTTAAAATTTTTTGTAACTAAATTAGGAAAAAAATTTATGGATTATTGGAATTTTTCAGGAAAATTTTGAAATACTCAATTCCTTTGAAAAAATTTTTTATCAGATTTTAAAAAAAGGTAGGTCTTTTTTTAAAATTTTGAAATGAGTATTGACTTTGAAAAAATAGAGTATTTCATGAAAGTTGATTTTGAAAAATTTTGGTTGGATTTCTGAACTTTTTTCAGAAAAATTTTGAGAGATTTTATTTCAAAAAAAATTTGGACGATTTTTTTTCAATTTAAAAAGAAAATTGATAGGATTTTTAATTTTCTCTATCTTTCATTTTTGATAGAAAATGATAGGAAAAAATGAAATTTTGAAAGAGAAAAAATAAGGAGAAAAGGACAACTATGACTTTTGAGTGTTGAATCATTATCATGTAAGGTAATAAAAAGTCAGCTTTTTAGATGAAGTTGTTGCATCGGAGTTTTTTTGAATGAAACTAGTGTTTTCCCCTTCAAATTTTATATTTCAATAACTTTTTGGTTCTTTAAGACTTGAAAATCAGCAAAAGTTCGAATAAACTCTCTGCCAAACGTTTCCGCAGATTTTTCTATTTTTCGTACAGTGTTGTCGCCAAAACGAATCATATAAAATTGACAAAATCCAAAAAAAACATTAAAGGAAGTCTACGTAGTACTATGAAGTTTCAATTTCATTTTCAAACGAAATTCCTCCACCAAATATGCTGTGTTTGCAATACCAACGTGACCGCAAGTTCAATTACTAAAGAAACCGGTTAATTACACGTAGAATCATAGGGTAGGCCTACTCTACGCCATCCAAGAGTTCAATTCGGTATCGGTTTGAACTTTACCCCCTATATCAAATGTCACTGTCAAGATCGCACGCATTTATACGCACCATCCAACGAACGAATCCCAATAAATTTAGAGGACAGCGTGACACCTCGCCTTGAACTCTACCTTGCTGCCGATGAAGCTGATTGCTGATTTAAAAGCTGAGTGAAAAAATTCGTTACATCAGATAAGAGCACGTCGCGTTGCACTGGCGCTGCGATCACGTATGAGTGGTATTATATCACACAGGATATTGGATAAAGTTTGAACTTTACAGCGTCAGGGTACCTAGAGCAAGAGCGTTAACCTTGTCCAGTTTGGTAAAATAATGGAAGAGGGACATTGTTGGGCGAGCAACTGTATAAATGTACGTAGTGTACGACAACGACTAAGTATTTCGCAAGCTAATGGGTCCACTTTTGAACCCTTCACTATATACCAATTAGGATGTTTGAAAACCAGTTCATTCTCGTAACAGGCCATCAGTTTAAACGAATGTACCCATTGCACAATGACCTCGTTTTTCGTGTTGCACGTTGCATTAATAATAATAATAATAATAATAACGTTACACAAATACGAATACGGTATAAACGTACACCTAACTCGCGAATTTATCATTTTATAGTCGTATTGTCGCGCAAATGAGCCGGTCGCCGGCCCACGTCGCAGGTAAATTTATACAGCACGAGTTTACAATGTAAACTTGGCCCATGCCGGAGTCGGGAAGACTTCTGGTCTTTGGCAGTGGTCTTTAAACTCGAATTCGCCGAATGGAATTAGCAACTGGCGTCGTAATCTTGATCGTAAATCTTCATCGTTGTGTTTGTGTACACTAGGGTGGCCCTTATTTTTCGAATTTTGGAAATGTTGTCGGGACGGGGGGTCAATTGGTGACATATTGGTAGAAAATAATTCCCTATTTTTTATTTTTCCTCTAACTGAATTTTAAGCCGTTTCTCAGGGGCCCCCAAATTTGAAAAAATCAAAAAAATAGAAAAAATAGAACATTTTGAAAATTTTTGAAAATTTTTAGCAAAATGGTCATAGGGATGGTATTTCTATAAGACAAGACCATTTTCGATGATTTCTTCTCTTTACCCCCCTTTTCATGGGACATAAAAAAATATGTAATTTTTTACGTTTTTTAAAAAAATTGAAAAAAATGACTAAAAATTAAAGAAACATTTTTTTTTTGAATAAAATGTTTTTAGCATACATGTTATCACCCAAAAAGGTCATTTACGGCGAGTTTTCATCCTTACCTTCATTTTTGGGAACCTCATTTTTTTCAATTTTTGATAGTTTTTGAAAAATTCTCACTGATACGGCAGTGGTGAAAAATCACCGTAAATGACCTTTTTGGGTGATAACATGTATGTTGAAACCATTTTATTAAAAATTTTTTTTTTTTTTTTAATTTTTAGCCATTTTTTTCAAATTTTTAAAAAAACGTAAAAAATGACGTTTTTTCATGTCTCATGAAAAGGGGGGTAAAGATAAGAAATCATCGAAAATGGTCTTGTCTTATAGAAATACCATCCCTATGACCATTTTGCTAAAAATTTTCAAAAATTTTCACAATGTTCTATTTTTTCTATTTTTTTGATTTTTTCAAATTTGGGGGCCCCTGAGAAACGGCTTAAAATGCCAGTTAGAGGAAAAATAAAAAATAGGGAATTATTTTCTACCAATATGTCACCAATTGACCCCCCGTCCCGACAACATTTCCAAAATTCGAAAAATAAGGGCCACCCTAGTGTACACGATACGATGCATTTTTCTCACTACAACATTCGCAGCTACACTCATAATACCTATATCGACACCTACGATACAGCTTGGGTGTGGTGATTCGCGAGTATTTTATAGGTATACTGCGGTGTGATATTAGAATACGTTCCTCGAATCGTGTGACCTATTTAATAACATACTAAATACTCAAACACACTAGACTGCTTTTACTCGTCGTAATACTTGGGCCGAGATGAGGTGCAAAAATATACAAATATGCTTGCAATCTGTTTCGCAACATGTTGCATTTTTATTCGTACAAGCCTGCGACTCTTGACTCCGGCGAGGGGGCGATTCTCGTAATTTCTAATATCGGTTTCGGTTTCACTTTCTCAGCACAAGGTTATGCATACGTCGATGCCGGCTCACGTCACTTTTACTTCAAAGAACTAAACCGAAGCTGATCCTTTTTTTTTCTATCTTTTTTCGTGGTTTTCGAATTAAAAAAACCGGTTGTCCAGCGCCAATCGGGTAATGGGCTATGCACAAGGAGCTAGAGTATGGTCACGATATACACTACATGAGTCAGGCGGAGCTGCATCTGATGGTGTTACGTCAGAGGCAAAAATGGAGCAGATCGCGTTCGGAATTGGAATGACGACTTCTTCGAAATTATACGTACTTTTTGATGATTCGAATTGCGAATAAATGAATATATCAATTGGTCGAATTTATATTACAGCAGAAGAACTAATTTCAAAACTTGTAAATCTTCCGGGTCAATTCTTAGTAAAACGGTTCGATGGGAGTTGGGGAAACCAAACTGGTCGTAAAGGAATTTTTCTAAAAGGAGAAAAAATGAAAATTAATCAATAAAACTGGAGCTTACAATTTTATGAAATTATCGAAAATAACATACCTAACTGAATCAAAATTAGAAAATTTATCTACGCTGATACGAATTCATATTTTTATAGAATGAATGAAAATTAAAAAATTTATCACTTTATCGTAACTGAAAATTTTATCAAATTGGCAAAACTGAATGAAAACTGAAAATGTATATTATATTTTATGGAATGATCGAGATTAGAAATTTCATTCAATCAACAAAACTGAACGAAACTCGAATTTGGAAGATTTCGCAAAATTACCTAAATCAAAAATGCATTTTTAAAAAAATTGATAGAATTCTTTAAAAAATCGATATTGCAAGCTTTGTGAAATGTATAATTCACAAAATTGAATGAAAATTGAGGAAATTCTTTGAAAATTCAAAATTGAAATTTTTTGATAAAATTGAATAAAAATCAAAAATTCTATAGGAAAACTCAAAATTTACAATTTTTAAAAATTGAAAAAAATCGTACCTATCGATTAATGGAAATTGAAAATTTCTTCAAATTAACACTACTTAATGAAAGTTGAAAGTTTTTTCGTCAATAGAAATTTAAAAGATTTAATGGAACTGTCGAAATAATTTTTTTTAATTTAAATTCGCAAAATGGAGTAAAATTTGAAAAATTTATCAAACGAAGTAAATTATTTTATTAAAGATGAAAAAATTGAACGAGAATTTAAAAAAAATTAAAAAATTATCGATTAAAAGAAATTGAAGATTTTATGCCATCGCCTGCTTAAATCAAAAATTCATTTTCAAAGAACCGAATAAAATATTGAGACAATTTTTCCATAATTCGAAATTAAAAATGTTGTAGAGTTCACAAAATTTAATGAAAAGGTAAAAATTAAAAATCTCAACAAATTGGCAAAATTGAATGAAAATCAAAAATTTCTTCGATTCATCGATATCAAAGATTTTATAGAATTGTCGAAATCAAAAAATTCTATCGAACTGACAAAACTGAGTAGGTAGATAAAATTCATTCATCAAAACGAAAAAAATAATTTATTTAGAGTCAAAAAAATTGAACGAAAATCTAAAAATTTACAGATTAATAAAATTTAAAATGTTTATCATATTGACAAATTTGAATGAAAATTCAAAATTTTATCGAATAAGTAACTTCAATCTAAATTGAGTATTGACGAATTTATAGAATAACAAAATTGATTATAGATCAAAAAATTATTTGAAGAATAATTGTAACCAATTTTTTTTTAGTAGGTACATATAAACAAATTGAATAAAATCTTAATTTTTTTTGATTTACTGGATTTAAAGTTTCACTGAATTTAAAATGTTTAATGAAAATTCAAAATTTTATCGAATATGTAATTAATCAAAATTGAAGATTTTATAGAAAAATAAGGCCAAATTGTCACCTACCAGGTAAAATATACTAATTTTTTTTAATAGGATTTTTGATTTTTTCCAGAAAATTTATACAAAAAGTTTTTTTTTTCAATTTTATGGAACAGGTAATAATTTGAATTTAATTTAGATCAAAAAATTATTCGAATGGTCGAAATAAAAGAAAAATGAATTTTAAAAAATTGGAAAAAAATATAAAAAATTCGATTTACAGAAATTAAAAATTTTATCAAATCGACAAAATTCAATGAAAACGGAAATTCTTATCGAACAATCGAAACCAAAAAATTTATTGAATTAACGAAATTTCATAAGAAACGGAAAACTCATCGAATTATTGAAACAAAACTTACTTTATTAAAATACCTAAACTAACTTGAAAAAAAAATCTAAAAAATTACCTATTTAATTGTATGTACTTAGTAAAATTTTTTAGTGAATTGACAAAAATGAATGAAACTCAAAAAATTCTTTAAATGATCGAAATTCATTTTTTTAAGAATGAAAAAAAACGATAAAAATCTAAATATTTATCGATTAATCGATGTTAAAAATTTTATGATTGCATGAAAATTCGAATTTTCATTGAACAATCGAAATAAAAAATGTTAATGATTTAAAAAAAAATTGAATACAAACTAAAAAAAACTTTTCGACCTATCGAAATTGATTTTTTTTAGATAAAAAAAAGGAATACAAAATGAAATTTCTTCAATTTAGGTAAGTACAGGAATTTAAAATTTAACAAAATTCTTTACTGGACAATCGAAATAAATTTTTTTCAAAAATTAACAAAATTGAATAAAAATTGGAAAATTCTGCAAATTATTGAAACTGAATTATTTTATAATAAATTTAAAAAAAAATTATCGATTACCCAATCGAAATTAAATACCTAAAGATTTTATATAATAACCATCGAAATCGAAAATTTTTTTAAATTAACAAAATTGAATAAAAATCGAAAAAACTTCGAATTGTCGAAATCGAATTTTCATCGAACAATCGAAATTGATTTTCATAAAAATCTATCAAAAATCTAAAAATTCATCGCTATCGATTTATCGAATTTCAAGATGTTATACAACTATCGTAATCAAAAAATTTATCGAATTAACAAAATTAAATTTTAAATCGAAAAATCCTCGAATAATTGAAATTGAATTTTTTTTAGAGCAAAACAAAATTAAATAAAAATCTGAAAATTTGTCGATTTTTAATCAAAATCTAAATTTTGATTGAATTGACAAATTAATTAAAATCGAAAAATTCTTCGATTAGGTAATTGAAGTTGACGATTTTATAAAATCATCAAAATCAAAAGTATTATTAAAAAAAAAAAAAAAAAAAAACAAGTTTGAACAGAAATTGAGAAAATTAGCCGATAATTCGAAGTTGAAAATTTTGTGGAATTTATAAAATTGAATGAAAAACTGAAAATTCATCAATTTATCAAAATTAAAAATCTTAGGTACCTAATACCGATTGAATTGGGAAAAAAATGAATGAATAATTATTCAAAAATTTATCCATAATCTGAATGAAAATTTCTACAGAATTCACAAAACTGAATGAAAATATAAAGAGTTCATCAATTTAATTGAAATAAAATTTTTTATTGAATTGAAAAAAATATTGAGTAAAAATCAAAAAACTCCATGGAATTTTCTTTAAAATTATCGTAATTACTAATTTTATGAAAATCAAAAAAAATTAATTTAAAAAAATCTTCGATTAATTGACCAATTAGTTAATCGAAATCTAAAATCTGATTGACCCATTCAACCCATCAAAAAACCAAAATCGAAATATCGATCGTAGTGAAAGTTTTTTATATTCAGGGAGAGAGAAAAAAACAAAAACTACAACGAATTCAAAAAATATGCTCAATATTCGTAACTGCTGATCTAAAAAATTCGCAAAACGCCTCGCTTCAACTTTCTAAAAATTGAAAAAAAAAAGGTAAGCAGTTAGTATGTCTATGTACTTGGCTCTTTAGGTATACGACCCTGATCCAAAGCCAGTTCAGTATTGACAAATTCAACTAGGTATGTACTTTCATCCCACATCTTATCCAGGTATTTAACGACAAAAGTATTTAATTTGAAATCGAACGTACGCAGTCAAAGCTATAGCGACAATTTCATCGCATAAGTACCTACCAATAATACGGTACTCGACAATAAATTACCATTCATTAGCAGCACGGTTCATGAACCTAGCTAAATACTAATCACACGGCCCAACGTGCAATTAAAACGCAATAGAAAAAAAACCCTAAGTACCTATTCTAAGGGGCATTTAACGCAGCTCAGAACACAACATTGTAGTCGAACGAGTAATTGAAAAAAAAATTGAAACAAAAAAACGGTAAGGTAGTCTACCAAAGAGCATAATATTACGAGGTGGAGGACAGAGGTGTAATAAAAGGCGAGCTTTCTCCAGGTGGGTAACTGGGTATAGCCATAGCCATAGGTAGGCAGCTAGGCACAGACATACTCGAGATGATTACGGCGATCGACGTCCGAACATAACAATATAATTTGTCGTCAAACATATATCTATGTACATGAAAATTTACAATTGGACGTGTTACGGTTCACCTAACACATTCGTACGTACTCCTTCGCCTTAAATACTTATTAGTTATTACGTAAGTGCATCAAAAACGACTAATTACTTCGTCGTACTGACCCAATAAAGATGCTCGCAATATTATCGTATCTCACGAGTCATGAGTATAGAGTATCTGTGTGTATATCCAAGTACCCACTACCCACTATCGAAAGGACCATTGAAATGATAATAAAACACGTATACGTGATTTTTTATAGCCTTTTGAATATCGATCGACGCTAATAAAAAGGTAATTTAAATGATAAAATTTCTATACCGATGCGTGACCGCATTCTAAGGCAATTAAAAAATGTCACAATATCATCGTATAAATATATTGTCCAATATTATTCAACCGAACCTACGTCGATTATCGACGATGTAAAAATGAAACTATCTCATACGGAAACCACCGACTCGACTGTTCTACGTCTTCATTCAGAGAAAGCAGAAGCTGCATATCAATTTAACAAAGTGTGTTCTAATTACCTTGAACGTAAGAAATGACAATCTACCTATTGTTGCAAATATATCCTATTGTATTGCCTTCACTGAAATCTATACGTGTTGGTAGAACACCAGATTTGAAAAAAAATTCAGCCCTCTTTGAAAATCCTCATTATTGTCAAATTGCAAATTTTTCTCAATTAAAAAAAAAAAAAGTTTCAGCCCTCTCTGAAAATCCTCATCAAGTTTTTTTTAATTGAAAAAAAAAAAAAAAAAAAAAAGTTTCAGCCCTCTGAAAATCTTTATTAGGTAACTATATTGTCAAATTGCAAAGTTTTTTTTAATTTAAAAAAAAACTTTGCAATTTGACAATAATAAGGATTTTCAGAGAGGGCTGAAACTTTTTTTTTTAATTTAAAAAAAATTGCAATTTGACAATAATAATTTTACGAGAATTAGGAGATTCCAACAATTCCAAAAAACTCACAATTTTCATTAATTTTGAAATTTCAAATCAACAATTTCCATCAATTACAAAAAATTCAGCCCTTTCTGAAAATTCTCATAAAATTTTTTCTAATTGAAAAAAAAAAAAAGGTTTCGGTCCTCTTTGAAAATCATTATTATTGTCAGATTGCAAATTTTTTTTTTTAAATTAAAAATTTTCATTAATTTTAAAATTTTTATAAATTCTTAAAATTTGGAATTTTCATCAATTCTGAAAAATCGACAATTTCTTTCAATCCCAAAAAAACTCAAAATTTCCAATTGATTTTGGAATTTAAAAATTTTTATCATAATTTTTTTTCCAAAGAGTTGAAATTCCGTCAATTGTGAAAAATCGTCAATTTCTACCTATCTACTCTGAAAAACGAAAAATTTAAATCAAATTTGAAAAATCCAACGTGTCTACTAATTTTTTTTAAAAAACTGATCACATCAATTTTTGAAACTTTTTTCAAATTTGAAAAATTGAAAATTTCCGTCAATTCTACAAAAATTGAGAGATTGCATCAATTCGAAAAAACTGACAATTTCCATTGGTCGTGATATTTTTTCAATTTCTGTGAATTCTATGAAATTTAAAATTTCCACCAATTCTGAAATATCAACGTTTTGCATAAATTCCAAAAAACTCACAATTTCCTTTAATTTTGGAATTTCAAAATTTCTTATTTCTATCATAACTCTAAAGATTTAAAATTTCCATCAATTATGAAAAATAACAATTTCCATCAATTACAAAAAATTCAGCCTTCTCTGAAAATCCTCATCAAGTTTTTTTTTCAATTGAAAAAAAAAAAAAAAAAAAGTTTCAGCCTTCTTTGAAAATCCTTATTATTGTCAAATTACAAAGGTTTTTTTTAAATTAAATTCGCGCCTCGCCAGGGGGGCAAAGCCCCCTGGACCCCTGGTTGACTCTATTTCCACACTACGTTTGAAAGTATGAAACATACGTATATGCTTTAACTCTGTGACAAAATGTCTAAAAGTCACGAATATTAATTTCCATGGAAATTTAAAAATCTAAAAAGTATAATAAACAGAATTTCTGAAAAAATGTCCAAAAAGTCATAAAATTTCTTTAAAATTTTTTTTTTTTTTTAATTTAAAAGTCTAAACGCCCTAAAATTTCTAAAATAATATCAAAAAGTCTTTAAATTTATAAAAAAAATTCCAAGCTTCAAAATGTCCGAAAGTCATCTTTCTAAAAAAATTCAAAGTTTTAAAATGTCTGACATAATGTCTAAAAAATCGAATTTATTAAAAATTTTCTAAGTTTTTTTATGTCATCCAAACCTAACCTAATGTAACCTAACCTAATCTAACCTAACCCAATTTGGTGTCGGATTTTGGGGTCTTTTTTTCCATTTTGGTCTCCGTAAAAGCATATACTATGCTAAAAAAAAAGGTTTCAGCCCTCTTTGAAAATCTTCATTAGGTATTGTAAAATTGCAAAGTTTTTTTTTTAAATCAAAAATTTTCATTAATTTTGAAATTTCAAAATTTCTATAAATTCTGAAAATTTGGAATTTTCACCAATTCTGAAAAATCGACGATTCCCTTCAATCCCAAAAAACTCAAAATTTCCAATTAATTTTGGAATTTCAAAATTTTCATCATAATTCCAAAGAGTTGAAATTCCGCCAATTATGAAAAATCTACAATTATTTCTATCTATTCTGAAAAACGAAAAATTTTCATCAAATCTGAAAAATTCAACGTGTCCACTAATTGTTAAAAAAAACTAAAGACATCAATTTTTGAATTTTTTTTCAAATTTGAAAAATTGAAAATTTCCACCAATTCTACAAAAATTGAGAGATTGCATCAATTCCAAAAAACTGACAATTTCCATTAATTTTGGAATTTCAGAATTTCTAATTTCTATCATAACTCTAAAGATTTAAAATTTCCATCAATTACAAAAAATTCAGCCCTCTCTGAAAATCCTCATCGAATTTTTTTTAATTTAAAAAAAAAAAAGTTTCAGCTATCTTTGAAAATCCTTATATTGTCAAATTGCAAAGTTTTTTTTTTTTTTTTTTTTTTTAATTAAAAAAAAGAAGGTTTTAGCCCTCTTTGAAAATCTTCATTAGATATTGTCAAATTGCAAAGTTTTTTTTAATTAATTAAAAAAAAAGTTTCAGCCCTCTTTGAAAATCCTCATTATTACTTCATTAGGTATTGTCAAATTGCAAAGTTTTTTTTTAGTTAGATAATTTTAAAAAAAGTTTCAGCCTTTCTTTGAAAATCCTCATTATTATCAAATTGTAAAGTTTTTTTTTTTTTTTTTTTTTTATATAATAATTTATACTTTTTGTGATTAAATTTCGATTTTTTTTTGTAATTTTTTTCACAGAAACTGTTGTGGATTTACGGAGCGATATGTTGCCTAAGTGTGATAATCCGAGCGGCAGAAGAAGCCGCCGACGATGGTGGCATAAATTTCGAACGAGACGCAGACGACGCCGCTGACGACTCGGACGATCCATTTAGAATCAAAAGACAACACGGTCACGGTGCTAGTAATCCAATAAGTAGTCTTTTAAGTTCGGTATTTAATAAAAAATTAGGTCTTATCGGATCCCTCTCCAGTATATCGAGCTCGTCGAAAGGAGTCGAAACACACCATCATACCTACGACTACCCGGTAAGTTAGATTACAAAGTGATTTAGGTACTTTCAGTTTCAAAATTGTAATATCTAACACCTAGTCCCCTCATCTTGATACGTAATAATAAAAGCAAATCCATCGTAGGGACATTAACATGGCCATAAAACACTTGTAAAAAATGTAAGTACAAGAAAAAGCAACTCGTCATTTAAATTACTATACGGACAGGCGAAAGTTGATGCAATAGAGGGACTATGTACGAATAGAACCGTACGCGATGTTCAAAAGTTAACGATGTATGAATGTCAAATAATGCAACTCCGGCAGTTACACACTTTCGTCGGTGTGTCGGTGATGAAAAAAAATTAATCAAAATATACACCTTTGGAGTAGAATCAATCTTGGTTGACACGTTGATGGCGTTACGTAATTAATTTCAAGGTCTAATTTTCAGCATCCACCACCGCCTAAGCCATTCGACTGGTGGTCGTTCAAGAAAACCATCTTTGCTTCGTTGTTGCAAGCTGTGAAAGCCATAACCGGAGGAGTAATCGCTCTGAACGGTCAACTCGTTAAAGTAAAAGGACATTTGTTAGCCGCCAAAGGAGCTTTATTATCGACGAAAGGAGATTCCATCACCAATTTCGGTAAACATTTGGCCGTCAACGCTTTCGGTCATCATCAGCCGGCTCATTCCGATATTCACGAAGCTTCGTTACCAGCTCCGGCTTCGGGTGCTACTGCATCAGGTATGGATATCGATTTGGAAGCACGAATACGTAATCGAGATAATAAATGATGAGCTGAATACTGAATTTGATCGTTTTTCGTTGTAGGTTATGGATTAACCGGACCGGCCAACATCCATGGCTCGTTAGAAACAGGATACCCAAACAATGATTTCAAATCGGCTATCGAATACCCATCTGGTTACTACAAAGATCCGAATAGTTACGCGAAAAGAGCAGCTCCGGCGTATTTTCTAGTAGACAATAACACAGCTGATAAAGTAAGTGATAAATAATAAATAATACCAACGTAATGTATCATTCGTTGTCGTAGCTCGTTATTAATATTTTCGTTCGAGCAGAAAATACTAACATTGACAGAGTACTCGAGACTCGAGACCGAAGACTAGATAACCATAGTTTTGAATTTTTATTCTCCACCAATGCCTTCTGTATACTTTCTCCGTTGAAATTGAATTAACTATTAAATATTTTAATTAGATGAGATTACCGTTGATGGTTGATAACAACGAGCACATGTTACACATTAAATCGTATACCTGCAACTTGACCTAATAGTCGTGTTGAAAATATTGGGCTGTATTAATTTTAATATCGTAGCTTCGGGTTAATTAGAGTTGTAATTCAATGACGTCTAGAAACATCATTCTAGCAACGGTTAAAACTTTTTAAAAATCTATCGTTTAGCATGCATCACATTAAAAATTAACTGGTTTATTACCTGTCGTTTTTTTGCAGACCAGAAAATGAGAAGTTACCGTACTCTGTCCTGATGATCAAAACTTTGGAACAACACGTTGCAATTCAGTCATCTACGAACATACACATATTGTTATCAACTATGTTAAAAATCATCAGTCAACTAGTCACTCATTCACTATTTAAAATTAAAATTAACCATACCATTTTTTTATTCCTGTTTATTATTGCATACTTATTATTTTCTAAGTTTCCTTACAAGGAAAGGACAGTCAATTCTTTTTAAACTGCGAAACGAAAACAACGCGAACGCCGGACGGTTTGAAATTATTCGCTAAGATTACCAACAAAATTAGTTTGTAAGATGATAATTAGTTCTTAAATTATTGCAATGCTTACGCGAAAAACCGAACGATAAATCGAATAAAACTAAAGAAAGTTCGCCAACGATTGAAATTCCTCGATAAATTATTAATTAATTTAATTATCCAATTCGTGAAATGGCGGAATTTTTTATTAAAAAAAAAAACAAACACAAAATTTTTTCGCAAGCAGTGATGCCAAAAGGCCAAAATCAATTGAGCCAACCTTAAGCCAACCAATCAATTCAATTGATTTGTTTTTAATTTAAGTAGGTTTTGATAACGTATCCTACCTATTAGTTTTTATCTTTTTTTTTTAAATAAAAAAGAAACAAAAATTTAAATGTAATATTTTGTAAATCAAAAAAATAAATTTCACAATTTTTTTTATATTTTATATTATTATTTATTTTCATGTGTGTGTAGTTAACGATTGGATCCCCGCAGTACTGATTTTTTGGCACCATCAAAATAAAATTTGCCAAGTTCAATATACTGTATAGATGCGTAAATTCAAAATTGGAAGGCATGGAGGGGCCCAATCACAATTTTTGTAATAATAAAAATTATTTTTAAGACTTCAAACTACAACTTTTGTTTGAAATTTTTTTCAATTGGACCCCTACCTTTACCAGTTTTTAATAATGTAAGTATCTAAAGTGATCCAAGTCCTATTATGCTAAATTTGAGGGGAGGGGAGGGTCTAATTGAAAATTATATAATAACTTAAATTACTTGTAAGACCTCAATCTACAACTTTTGTCTGAAAAATTTTTCAATTGGACGCCTTCTCTAATTTTGAAAAAGCATCTGTCTGACATTATGTGAAATCGGAGGAGAGGGAGAGATCCAATCGAAATTTTTGTATTAAGCAAAATTATTTCTAAGATTTCAAGCTACAACTTTTATTTGAAAATTTTTTCAAATTAGCCTCTTCCTCTCTCACTATTTCAGTTTTTAATTAGTATCTTCGGAGTGTTATGCCAAATTGGTGGGGAGGGAGGGGTTCAATTAAAAAAAATTTCAGACAAAAGTTGTAGCTTGAATTCCTAGGAATAATTTTGGTTATTATAAAAATTTTGGTTGGACGCTTCCCTGCCTTCCAATTTTGAATTTTACGTATGTAAAGTATATTGGACTTGGCAAATTTTCAATGGTGCCAAGAAATCAGTACTGCGGGGATCCAATCGTTGAAGTTAGCATCGATCTGGCATTTTTATAAGAATCTACAACAAACTTTACTTAATCCTCGTGAGATCCAATGAAATGTGTTGCCATGTCAGTTGCATTTTTTTCCATTCGGAAAAATTGGAAAATTAAAAATCAGTAAAAAAATTTCATCACAGCAATTTTTATATTTAATTAAAGAATATCAGAAAATAAAATAATTTTGAATACAGTATTATCATATTATGTTAACACAGAAAAAAGTATAGCTAGAAAGTACAATATTAAATGAATCGTAATTAAATATAAACAGAAACAATTGAATTATAATTATTACGTTTAAAATTTCAACAAAAAAAATTAATAAAATAAACAATCGAAAGAATTTATGCAGAATGGAAAAATCGATACAATTATTGAGCACAAATTAAATAAGAAAAAAATTGAAAATTACGACTACAAACTAATGATTACAATGGGATTAATTTCAATTTATAAAATTAAAAAAGGAACAGTGCTTCCACAAAAAATAACAAAGAGTTTTAAAAATCAATTTTACTCTTCTTTTTATCAGAATATTATACCGTTGTTTCCTATAATTGATTTCCGAAAACGGGTTGTTTACAATTTTCCAGTTTCAATTGGTAAAAAAAATGTCTTTGGTATTGCTTTGGCGATATCAAGTCATCCGAAAACCTTACGTATCTTTCTCAATAACTGATACTTTTCGGTATAGTACAACATGGGTATCGTAATAATTGTTTAATTACTGTGCGCATTAATAACGAAAAAGAGAAAAAAATTAATTAAAAACAACGTCGATGTTGAACATCCATAAATATAACATTTATTTACTAATTCAACTTATTTTACCGTAGGTATCTATAGATAAATGAAGTTTTTTAAGCCAGTTCTCACATTCGAGACTGGTTGAATGGCGAAAAATTTCGCATTATCTTATTGGTAAAAGCACCGAAAAACAAAGAGAAAGAGAGAGAGAGAGAGAGATAGAAATAGACAGAAAAATAATCAAAAAGAAACGTAGAGGACAGAGAATATTATTTTTAGCGGTGTTACGAAGCTAGAAATCGAGGCAAGATACATTAATACTTGTGTGCAGACTAATGAAGAAGTCATCGTCTGTCTGCAAAAGAGATCAAAATTTCTTAATTATGGTACTAAAAATATTATATAATAACGATTAGATAGGTAAATCCCTAACAAAAAAAAAACAAAAAAAAGAAGAAAAAAAACAATAGCACGGATTCCTTGGAAGCAAAACAACGTCGATCAGGGTTGTTTTTCTTACCAATAATTTAAAAATGTAAGTAGTCCAATATGAATATCCAATTACAAAATTACAGTAAATATATAATTATTTACAATTTATAAAGAAGTAAAACCGTAGGTATTCGCAGTATGGTCATTGGTCCCAACTTGGTGTTAAACTTATCGACGCGAGATACAGTTTCGTTTATTATCAATTCGATAATATGATTTGTCCCTTAAATAATTACTCGAAAATTAGTATCCATTTGCATCCCGCGTACGTAGGTACCCTATCGCTTTACATATTACTCAGCTAAAGTTGGACCACACCATAATATGAGTAAGTGTATTATTATTATACATGGCAAGATCATTCTCGATGAGAACGAATAATTTTAAAAATATTCAAAGAACACAATTTCAAGGGATCGTGATCAATTGGGTAATTTTTCGAAGTCACCTTCATTTGGAAATTGTTATTTCAACTAAATAATGTCTCTACATGTTTAAAGGGTGATTTGATTTCTTTTTTTCAGCCAAGCTTCGGTTATTTGGTATAGTTATTTAGTTCTCTCACGCAATAAAATAATTCATCGTATTATTTTATCGAAGTACAACCTTATCAGCTTTTGAAAGTGCATTTATTTGAGCTGTAACATTCTGTAGAATTTTCTTTTGATCGATTTGATCGTACATATAAACCCTACCCTACCTTATCTTCTTGCCTTCTTTCTACTATATGGCACTATCAAAAGGCCTATAGCAATTCGAAGAGTGTTCTTTCCAAACCAAGCGTTTCGGGAGGAGAAAATACCGCAATTATTGCAGTAAAAAAAAAAAAAAAAAAAAACAATGCAACAAAATATCTACACAAAATACATTATAAGACAAATTCTCATCTTGCAACGTGTAATTAGCAACTCATCGAATGGAAAAATAAATAAATAAAATGCTCAGCTAGAAAAAACGAGTGGATCGCCGCAGTACTGATTTGTTGGCACCATTGAAAATTTGTCAAGTCCAATACTACATTGACACCTGATATTCAAAAATGGAGGGGAGGGAGGGGTCCCACTGAAATTTTTGTAATAACCAAAATTATTCCCAGGACTTCAAGCTACAACTTTTGTTTGAAATTTTTTTCAACCAATTTTGCATATCTAACACTCCGAAAATACTGATTAAAAATAAGAAGAGTGAGGGAGGAAGGTGCTAATTGAAAAATTTTTCAAACAAAAGTTGTAGTTTGAAGTCCTAGGAATAATTTTGGTTATCACAAAAATTTCGATTGAATCCCTCCCTCTCCACCGATTTCACATAACATCAGGATGATACTTTTTCAAAATTAGGGGAGGGGGCAAATTGAAAAATTTTTCAGACAAAAGTTGTAGATTGAGGTCCTTGAAGTAATTTTAGTTATTATAAAATTTTCGATTAGACCCTCCTCTCTCCTCCAATTTTGCATAATATGACTTAGATAATTACAAATCAATAAAAACTGGTGGAGGGAGGGATCCAATTGAAAAAAATTTCAAACAAAAGTTGTAGCTTGAAGTCTTGGAAATAGTTTTGATCATAACAAAAATTGTGATTGGACCCCTCCCTCCCCTCCAATTTTGAATTCAAGTATATAATGATGTAGTATTGGACTTGGCAAATTTTCGATGGTGCCAAAAAATCAGTACTGCGGCGATCCACTCGTTAGAAACGATACTCCTCGATCTGATACGATCACAATTTAGACCCTTTTTTAACCTGTTTATTGTCAATAGGTTATTTCGAGTTTGATTTTCGATACTGAGAATATAGGTATAGGCCGTTTAACGGTACAAAAAATATCATAAGACGCGATTATCATACAAAACAATATACAATGTTTTACGTATTTAATAAAATTCAAAATGTATAATACGACGCAATATGCAAAGAAATGTTATATAAATTTATAACAAAAAAAGCCAATTTATGTGCAATACCGTACAAAAAGAAAAAAAAATCAAGAAAAGATCATTAAACCGAAGAAATTTCGATAAACAGCGCGGTGTCGAATTACACGAGAAAAATAATTCGATGTAATAACGAACAAGGATATGAAAAATAGAAAATTAACGCTACTAAGTCAATAAACGCGGCTTCGAAAAGCCGCACAAAATGAAAAAAAAAATTTAAAAAAAAAATAGATCGAATAACGATTACAATAAGTAGAAATAAACGCCACCGAATTCACGTGTTTATAAACTGTCCCAAAAGGCGGATAATTCGTATAGCGATAAATAAATCGTAATATTAATTACAAATTAATTAATAAGATAGAACTTGCGACAATTTGGTAAGCAGGTAAGCGTTTAGCATGGTAAGGCACCCTATTTCATCTTGGTTGTAACGGCCATAAATTATTTGCAATCGTTGATACGAGTAGCAATCTAAATTAAAGACGAGAGGACCTGTTTTTTATAAATACTTAAAAAGTTCATAAATAGGAACTGTATTTTTTTTAAGTTTACATTCGACGTTTCCAGTGCACATAAAATCTATCTAAACGTTCTTCTCAGAGTTCGAGCTCAGATCTCTTTCGAATTTCGACGAAAAGCATTCCATATTACAACAGACCAATTTCGAACACAAATTGCAATTCCTCCATTTCAATTCGTTGAGAGAATTGGAACGACGCGACATGACATTTCTATAAAGCGACGAATATGACTAGATTAACGAGCAAATATAAAATCATATAGCATTCGACGTATTATTTTGAATTTGAAATCATTTTCGATGGTAAGTACAGTACTCCGCGAATACATTGTATAAAGTTGGTACATGAATCGATTGTGTAGACTTGATAAAGAGAGTTAAAAAAACGTGGATATATCAATCCGAATCGTGGTAGGTATTTTTAAGCTCCGTAAAATATTTTTAAAGTCTACTCGACCTAACAAATCTACAAAGATTAACGATTTTCTACTACTTAAAAGGAAAATCACAAATTCACTTCGAGTCCAAAATGATAAATTCCCCAACGTTACGTTTTACCTCTGTCCCATGCAGATTATCAAACAGCCACTCACGTTTCGAGTCGTTTTTAAACGAAAAATTACATACCAAGTACATATTTTATGTAAGTATCTTCCTTTAGATATCTTAAAAAATAATGCTTTCCACTGGCGCAACCGTAACCGAGACAGTGATTGCGCCTCGCCGCCATTGCCTCCCAAAACTTAATAAACATAATAGCAAATAAGTGTAAAACATCACAAGTCACCGTCTAAGTGACAAAATAGGATGCCAATACTTAGGTTTATAAAGGAAGTATTCACAGAAAAAATGTTTAAAAAATGCAAAACCCAGTTATTGGTATAAACTGATGAACTAATTTAACAAAACTACCGAGAGAGAGAGAGAGAGAGAGAGAGAAAAAAAAGGATATTAATAAAATATAAGGGGGAAAAAGAAATTATTTTTGAGAATATAAAACTCCTCCGGATGTGAACACCGACGAATTAGATGATCGATGAAGGTGTACGTTTTGCCATTTGGCGTCTTTCTTGTGCCATACCCTAGTTTCTTCGCTTTGAATACTGTGTGCGGTTCCTTGCCTGTGAAAAATTTACAATATTTTGATGAAAATTTATATTAATACTTCGTAGGGATTTTTATTCATGGCCGGCAACTTAGCATTAGCTTGAGTGCGCTTGCTGCGCCCAAAATTTCAAAAATAAAATGGATGCATAGAAAAAAACTGAAAATGAAAAAAAAAAAGAATCCCTCCCCCCTAATTATTACCTACTAAAATTTTTGAATTTTTGGGGAAAACGATCTTTCAATTTTTTGAATGTAAAAAATTAACAAAAAAAATTCTCGACTTTTTGGAAAAAAAATTCTCCCAATTTTTTTAAAATCGAAAATGTTATACAATTTACGAACATTTTTGAACGAAAAAAAATGCTCTCAATTTTTTGTCTTGGGTTTGAATTTTTTTTCCATTTTTTGGAGTGATAAGAAAAAATATTTTTATTTTCAAGGCTAAAAATAAAATTTTAATTTTTGAAATAGGATTTTTTTGAATAATTTTTTTTTTCATTTTTTCAACAGAAATTTTTTAGATTTTTTTTTTTTTTTTTGAAGCGAAACAAAATATTTTAAGTTGGAGGAGGGAGAATAGAATTTTTTTAGATGAAAAATCTCTGAATTTTATTGAAATAAAAAATTTCACAACTTTTTTCGAGGAAAAAATAATTATTTAATTTTTTTTTATATCAAAAAATTTCTGAATTTTCGCCATAAAGAAAAAACCTGATTTTTTCATTTTTTTTAAGAGGTAAAAAAAATATTTTTGAAAAAACCTTCTCTGAACATTGGAGAAAAATTCTCCACTTTTAAAAAAAAATGAATTCACTCTTTTTTGGAACAGAAAACATTTTTATTTCGGGGAGGGGGGTCTATGAATTCTTTAAATATTCCACTTTTTGGAATAAAAAAATTTCTTGATCTTTTGGGAGCAGAGCTAAAAATTTTCAAAAATTTTTGCAAGAATATATTTTTTAAAAGTCTTTGAACTCTTTCAAATAAATTTTTTTTACAATTTTTCTGAAGTGAGCGCCCATAAAGATACTTTTTTTGAAGTAATCTTCAAACTAAAGAATGAAAAAAAAAAAAATTTCCCGATTTTTCTGAAGTAAAATTCTTTTAGGGAGGGGGGAGGGCATTATTTGCAGAACAAAAATCATTAAAAAAATATTAATAAACATAAAAATCTCCGAATTTTTGCAATTTTGAAAAAAAATTATGATTAAATTTTTCTCCTATTTTTTGTAGATTTTTTTTCTCAATAAAAAATTCTCTGAACTTTATCTCTGGATTTTGGAATAAAAAAATTCTCAAATTATCTTGAAAAATCTAAAATAATTTTTTATTTTTTTATTTTTTTTGAATTTGAAAAAAAATGATTTTTAAAGAGCAAAATTCTTTCAATTATTTGAGAAGCAAAAAATGTTAATTATCATTTTAGAGCGAATAAAAAACTTTTCATTTTTTACGAAATTAAGAAATCCCTGAATTTTTACAATAAAAATTAACAAAGTGATTTTTTTAAATCAAAATTTAAAAAAATATTTTGGAATTGACAGAATTTTTTGTAAATCAAGATTCTGTGAACTTGAGGAAAAAGTTCCCATTTTATTTGAACAAAATTTTCCTTTTTTTAAATCAGGAAAAATTTATAAATTTTTTGGAGTGTGAATTTTGAATGAAAAAAGTGTTTCACAATTTTCTTTTCAATTTTAGTATATGTACCGCCGAAGCGAGTACTTTTTTTTTGAAAAAATAATTTTACATTGTTTATTTTTTTGTTGCGGAATGAAAAATTATCTCATTTTTCGAAGTAAAAATCGTTGATTGTTGAATGGGGAGGGGATGAAAATTTTTGAAAAATATTATGCTGGAGATAAGAAATTGAAAATCTTTTGTTACTATTTTTTTGCAAATAAAAAAAACTGAACTTTTTCAATTAAAAAAAAAAAAAAACGAACACAATTTTTTTGTGTACCTACCTAAAAGAATTTCATTCTTGATAAAAAAAAATCTCCAAATACTCAACTTCAGAATAAAAACTTAATAATTTTTAAACAATTTTCACTTTTTTTTTTTTTTTTTTTTTTTTTTTGAGAAAAAAATCTCTGAATTTCCAATTTTGAAATAAACAATTTCACTCCATTTTTTTTTGAAATGAAGAAAATTTTTAAATTTTTTTTTGTACCTATTAAAAAATTTTAAGTAACGACAGTTGATTTTTTTTTTATTAATTTTGAAGAAAAATATATTTCAGTTCTTTTTTTAAATAAAAAATACCCGAATTTTCTCGGTAATTTTTTTTTTTTTAAATTTTGGAAGGAGAAAAATCTCTGAATTTTTTTGAGTAAAATTTATGAAGAAAAAATCTTTCAAATTTTTTGGAATAAAAAAATCCAAAATTTTACGTAATGAAGAAATTTTTCAATTTTTATTTTTTTAAATAAAAAATGTCTCAAGTTTTTGGAGAAAATTTTCTGTTTTTGAAGAAAATTTTGTACATGGCACAATGAATGAATAAAAAAAAAAAAAAAAAAAATGATTCTCACAACCATACATTTAAAAAGTTTCCAGCTACGATTGCTTCTGGAAAAAGTCTTGTTCTACCCTAAAAAAAATCGAAGTTGCCAACCCTGTCTCTAATTATTTCGATAGATAATTACTTGTCCACATATTGAGTTAAACAGATATAAGATATACAAGCAGCTTCTTCTCCCAACATGTGTACATTTGGATTCAAGATAGTGGTATTAATGGCTTTGTAATTTTTACCGATTACTGCAAAAATATAAAACAATGTAAAATTAGAAAATTGGTTCACGAAAGTCGTATCAGAGTATTTCAGTTTACATACCATGATCAAAATAGAATTTGTGGAATTCCATTCCTTCGACTAAATTTCCTAATGCTTCCGGTTCAAACGCTGTCAAATGAGGATCACAGATTTTCCTAAACAATAAAATTTTCAAATTCAACACTTCACGTAAGAACTAAAATTCTAGAGTATAATAAATTTTTTGTACAATACTATAAAAATAGGACTATAAAAACTTACGTGTATGCTTCGTAATCACCGGTATTTATAGAGTCGATTAATTGCTCAGTCATCTTAATAATTTCTTGTTTACGAGCTAAAAACAAATAAATCAACGTTAAATTTTTCATTTTCTCGCCTCAAATAGACGCTCAAACAAGCGAGTTGTCTACTCTGCTGATTACATCGCAATCATAATCATACAAATCGCATTAAAATGTTATAAGCTTTTTGATAACGTGCAATTTCCTTTGAATTTTTCATCGCCTGATATTAATGTACGTAAGCAATGATCAATTTTTTGTTTCTATGTACTTTTGTATAGCTGTGTGCGATTCAATTTGAAAAATTCCAGAGAAGTTCAACAAATCAAAACTTTTCAAAACACGGTACGAAAATTGGTTTCAGTTCGTGATTAATTTATAAACTGAAATGACGACGTGAATTCCTGCATATGAATATTCAACGTGACTCGTCGACCGAGTATGATATGTAGGTACCTATGGTGAACTTGTCATACCTAATGTGATTAGTTGATAGATGGAAGTGCCTCGAGAAAAGTTCATTTCGATGAAATCACACGAGTAAATTAATACATCGTCGCTACTTACATCGGCCAATTGCTAATAGCGCAGAAATAAATAAAATTAGGCATGCTAATGTAATCGTCTCGGAGGTATACGATACGAGATTACATCGTTATAATTCCCCTCGGTCGTGTGTCAAACAAATTTGAAAAGTGCTCGGTGTAATATGGTGGTGTAAAGTTATGATGGCAGAAATCAGATTCTGTGTTTTAAAACATCGATTACTTTGTTAGGTAAGCTCGAAAGTTTTCCAGCATTTTCATCTCGCTTGTAGACGTACTCAAGCGTATGCGTATCAAACATTTAGTAACAGAATATGTATGTAAAAACTCAATTCCAGTACCTCGTGTTACAGAAAACATGCATAAATTACGAGCAACTCGGTAGTAAATCGATAGTAAATGAAACACGGTTTGAAACTGAATTAGGTTCATGATAACGGAATGAGAATGGCAAACTCTTTCATTTTTTTTTTTTTTTTTTGAATGAAAAATATTTCATTTTTTTTAAGGGAACATTTTTCAATTTTTCGGAATTTGAAACCAATTTTTTTTTTTTTTTTTTGAAAAAAAAATTTCTCGAAGTTTTTGGAGTAAAAATATGTAGGTATAAAATCTTTTTTCAGAAAAATGTTTTTTTTTTTTTTTTTTTTTAGTAAAAACCTTCCAATTTTTTAGGGATTTTTTCATTTTAAAAAAAATAGAATTTCTCATTTTTTGAGAGTTTAAATATTTTCCAATAAAAAAATAATCATGGGGGGAGCGAGGGAGATTCTCAATTTTTCCAGAACGAAAGTAAGTACATATATAATGTATTTTTCATTTTTTTAAGAATAAATTTCTTCAAGTTTCTGGAGTAAAAATATTACAAAATCTTTCTTCAGAAAAATGATTTGATTTGATTTTTTTTTTAATAAAAAATCTTTTAATTTTTTAGATATTTTTTATTTTTTTTTAGGATAGAATTTCTCATTTTTTAGATATTTTTTATTTTTTTTTAGGATAGAATTTCTCATTTTTTGAGAGTATAAATATTTTTTATTAAAAAATAATCATTTGGGGGGGGGGGGTTCTCAATTTTTCCGGAGTGAAAGTAAGTATACTATGTATTCTTCATTTTTTTAAGAAAAAAGTTTCTTGAAGTTTCTGGAGTAAAAATATTACAAAATCTTTTTTCAGAAAAATGATTTATATTTTTTTTTTTTTAAGTTGAAAATTTTCCCATTTTTTGGATATTTTTTCAATTTTTTTTACGATAAAATTTCTTATTTTTAGGGAGCATAAATATTTTTCAATAAAAAATAATTATTTGGAGGGGGCGTGGGAGATTCTCAGTTTTTTGGGAATGAAAAGTAGGTTAAGTACTTAATTACATTTATATTTATTTATAATTTCTTGAGAAAAAATTTCTCGATTTTTTTGAGATAAAACAATTTTTTATTTTCTTTTTGAATAAAAAGTCTTTTAATTATTGGGGAAAAAATGTTTCATTTTCTTTTTTTTTTTTGTAGAGAAGAAAATTTCCAATTTTTTGGGAGTGAAAACTAGAAAATAATATTTTAATTTATTAATACTTTTGATTTTTCGGAAAAAATTCACGTTTTTTTCAAGTAAAAAAAATAATGAAAATTCAATTTTTTTCCGAGGTAAAAGTATTTAGGTAGGTACCTATAATTTTGTTACTAAAAAAAATTCTCGATTTTTTTTAGAACGATCTTTCAATATTTCGTTTTTTTCCTAAATTCTATTTCTAGAATGAAATTTCTCGTTTTTGAGAACTTTTGTTTTTATTTCTGATTTTTTTTTTTTTTTTTTTGATAAAAAAAGTTTATCTCAAATAATTTTATTCTTAGAGATTTTTTTCAATTAGGTAAGTACTTAGGTACTTGAAGTTATTTTTATGCAGAATTTTAAACTTGATAATTCATTACCCAAACACTAGTTTTTGTTGGGTTTCCTATTTTTTTTTTCAACAGAATTTCAAGTAGCCCTCTGCTTGCCTTTTTCCTTTCTTTTTTTTTTTTTAGAAAAATAAAAAAAATAATTCTTAGCTTTTCAAAATTTTGCTAAAATTTTGGAAAATCAGTCAATATTTTTATTTTTCAAAAAAAAATTGAGTGACCAAAGGCCACTGCAACTGAATTTTACGTAACCTGCGATCACTCTATTTGTTTAGAAAAATTAAAATATTGACTGATTTTCCAAAATTTTAGCAAAATTTTAAAAATCTAATTTTTTTTTTCGTTTTTATATAAAAAAAAAAAAAAAAAAAAAAGGCAACCAGAGGGCTACTTGAAATTCTGTTGATGAAAAAATTAGGAATTATTTTCTCATAAAAAGAAACAACGTTATTGTCGAGGGGGGGGGGGGTATCTAACGCAGAAAGAAATCCAAAACTTCAGAAATTTCTTAATTTTTCATTATTTTTTAAAATGGAGGGCCTAAATTCAGTTAGTGGAAAAATTAAAAATATAAAATTAGTTTCTAATATGTACCTATGCTTAAAATTCAATAACTTCAATTAATGCAAAGTAAAAAAATATTGCCATTTTTTTTTTTTTTTAGATTGGGAGTGCCCCAATGTGCCACTTGGAATTGAGTTGCGAAAATGAAAAATCGGAAATTTATTATCACGAAAAGAGATACTTAACTTCAATGGGTTAAAACCAGAAGAAGACAACATTTTGAAATTTTGTCAATTTTTCTCATTTTCTAAAAAGAAAGGGGGTTACCAGGTGCCAATTAAACATTAGTTAAGGTGGAAACAAAAAATAGGGAATTATTTTCTTATTTAAAAAAACACAACTTTGCAAGGTAAAAAAAAAACAAAAAAACCGTAAGTCCAAAATATGTGCTACACCCTAACAAATCAAAAACCAATCAAAAAAGAAAAAAAATCGCTCGTGTTCGAAAAAAACCTCGAGAACTAAAAGGCTTCCAAGAAGGGGGAAAAAATTGAAAAAAAACTAGAAATAAATTGTGCGCTAAACCGCCGGCATAAATTTCAAACAACAACGCGAAACAACCTAAAGAAGAGGGAGGAAAAAAGGTATAGGTAAACTAATGGAAACAGTAGGCAATTTTCCTTTATCTCGGGTTCATTCCGTTACCACACAAAAAATCATTTCGCGTTTTTCATCCGCATCTTTAATTAAAAAAGAACATCTAATTTACTACGTTATGGCTCGTATATATATATACCTAGTAAATAAAACACAGTAAAACCTCATAATAACGTTTGAAGAAAATCCAGGAAAACGAAATTAAATAAGGGGATTAATAATCCGCAGAGAAGAGAGGAAAGAAAACGCAATGTTATTTTCGAACTTTATATTGGCAAGAAAAAAAATAATGAAACAATAAAAATTAGTTTTTCAAAAAGAAAAGAAAAAAAGAAAAAAACAAACGAAAGAATAAAACTTAAAATAAACACAACGAAGTTGATTAAAATTATTGTTATAACGACTATAACAAAATTCTATACCTACAAAGGGGGAATTTATGATAAAATATGGTGGAAAAACCATCAGGTGGCGATATAAGGTGATACGGGTTCGACATAATTTTCAAAATCATATAAGTGAATAGACTAGCTCCTAGTTTGCACTGCGGCGTTAGTGATTGAGCTGAATTTTTTAAATCCAAAACTATATAAACGCCTAATATACGAAATTAGGGAGAAGAGAGGGGTCCAATCGAAATTTTCATAATGACCAAACTTATTCTTACGATCTTAATCTACAACTTTTGTTTGGAAATTTTTTTAATTCAGCCCCTCCCTCCCCTTATTTTTCAAGGGTCTAATCGAAATTCTTATATTAACCAAGCTTATTTTAAAAATCGTAATCTACAACTTTTGTTTGAATTTTTTTTTAATTCAACCCCTCTCTCCCTCCCAATTTTGAACGAGTGTATTTGTACTAATATGCAAAATTAGAGGGGAGGGGAGGGCTCAATTGAAATTCTTATAATAAACAATATTATTTCTAAGATCTTAATCTACATCTTCTGTTTGAAAATTTTTTCAATTCAACCGTTACCTCCACCCCAAATTCAATAATGAGGTATCCATGAATTAATATGAAAAATTAGAGAGGATGGAGGGTTTCAATTAAAAAAAATTTCAAACAAAAGTTGTAGATTAGGATCTTGGAAATGATTTTGGTTGTCATAAGAATTTCTATTGGGCCCTTCCCTCCCCTCTAATTTCGCATATTAGTACGAACACACTAATTATAGAAAAATGGGGGGAGAGGGGGGTTTAATTGAAAAATTTTTCAAACAAAAGTTGTAGATTAGGATCCTAAAAATATGTTTGGTTATTATAAAAATTTCGATTAGAACCTTCCCTCCCCTCGAATTTCGCATATTAGTATGAAAAAACACTCAATAGTGAAAAATAAGGAGAGGGAGGCGTTGAATTAAAAAAATTTTCAAACAAAAGTTGTAGATTAGGATCCTAAAAATATGTTTGATTATTATGAAAATTTTCGATTAGACCTTCCCTCCCCTCAAATTTCGCATATTAGTATGAAAACACTCGATTATAATGAAAAATAAGAGGAGGAGGGGTTGAATTAAAAAAATTTTCAAACAAAAATTGTAGATTAGGATCCTAAAAATATGTTTGGTTATTATAAAAATTTCGATTAGAACCTTCCCTCCCCTCGAATTTCGCATATTAGTATGAAAAAACACTCAATAGTGAAAAATAAGGAGAGGGAGGCGTTGAATTAAAAAAATTTTCAAACAAAAGTTGTAGATTAGGATCCTAAAAATATGTTTGATTATTATGAAAATTTTCGATTAGACCTTCCCTCCCCTCAAATTTCGCATATTAGTATGAAAACACTCGATTATAATGAAAAATAAGAGGAGGAGGGGTTGAATTAAAAAAATTTTCAAACAAAAATTGTAGATTAAGATCGTAAAAATTTGTTTGGTTATTATAAAAATTTTGATTTGACCCCTCTCTTCTCCCTAATTTCAATTAGACGTTTATATAGGTAGATTGGACTTGGAAAAATTCAACTCAATCAGCACTAACGCCGCAGTGCTAACTATAGGAGCTAGTATTGAATATATAGGTAGTTAGGTACGAGTAGAACGTTATTACGAGGCAAAATCATAGGGTACAATTGAAGGTAGAGAATATGTTTGCGGTTTTGAAGGAATTCAAAATGAGATATACGTAGGAATGTGTCAAAAGCAGGACGTTAAAATGTGGTTTTACTGCGTTAATATAGTTTAATCAAAATGTAACACGGTTACGTTATAATACCTCTATTACGATTACGAAAATACACGTCATATAACACCAAAAGGCTACAGCGATAATATAAAGCACACGCTACCAAAAATCTTTCGAGTAATTTAAAGCTTCTCGTGGTTGGTTTTTGGGAATGAAAAATCAGGTACGATTAAAAGGAGTAGGTAGCTAATTTTCTTTCTGTACAACGTGCGAAACGAAACCATCTCGTTAAATTGATACATAAATACGATTACATCAATTTCGATTATTTCTTCCAACATCACAACTCTATACCTTGTTTTTCAAAGTCCTCGTTGAAATAGCCCTAGATCTTATAGCGATGAAATCGTGCCAGGCCGTCAAAATGAAATAAAGCGAAAGTGGTTAAAAAGAAGAAGAAAGAAAGAAAAAAAAAAACGAAAAAACATTTGTAACATATTAACCTTTAACATCATCATCATCTAACGTGGTGTTACTGCTGTCTGTAGACTCTTTAACTTGAGATCCATCGCCTTTTTTCGTCATTATGCTACGACCTGAATAAACAATACTTTTATATGGTAACCGTATAAAAGGACTTAATTTTTAAAACAGTGGGATTTGTACAACTGGTTAAGTGTTCAAACTAGCCAAACTACTCGTTTTTTTTGTCGAATCTACTGTTTTTTTTTCTCAAATCACATACATTAAATTTCGTAATAATTTTCATTATTATTATTATTTTTTTTTTTTCGAAATATACTTTCAAGTATATTATACTTTTCCAAATCAACCCAAACTACTTTTAGGTAACAAAGCCATTCTACCTACAAACTCTTCTTCAAAATCTAGAGATTGAACAAAAATTGGCTTTCCAGAGATACTTACCAGGTACATCATACTTACTGGAGAAATTTCTGGTTGCTAGCATCGTCGTCAAAATAGCGCCCTGTAATTAAAAATAAAAAGAGCACCGATAAACAATTGCCTTGGAAACATCGGTCGCAGCGCATAAACAACGTGCGATTCGATGATATTTCTCGAATAAAATGTACCATACGTTACGAATATTATACTATAAAACCATTCGTCGCGATTTAAATTTAAAATTCTCCTTTTCTATGCTCGTTATAGGCTGTATAGGTACGCGATAGTACGAACTACGAACGCACCCACCCACATGTACGACTTTACCTTCGAAAATCACTTAATAAAATAAACCATTTATGGTAGGTATGGATTTGATGGGCGCCAACCTTTCTATAGGATGAAAAAAAAACTCTGCTTACTTCCTACCTACGTTCATATTTACCTACCTGCCAATTTATTAAATATAGAAATTAAAGCCTACATTTAATATAGCGTCGAGGTAGTCATTAGGTATATGTATATTTTAAATACGAGAACGATTTTTCGTCGTCGTTAATTAAAAAGGTTCGATTTTAAGGTTTATTCGATAGAATAGAACCCGATTCAGGGTGGGAAGGAATTATTTTAATGGTGGAAGTAAAAATAATAGGGAAAAAACTGAAATTATTTTTTCCAAAAAAATAGGCAAAAAACTCTCATATTTTTACCCCCTCCCCCCCCCCCCTAAAAAAAATATTTCAGAAAACATTTTATTGCGAAAAATCCCAGGTTTTGTTTGCTAATCGTACTACAGGAAAATTGAAAAATAATTTACTCCCAAAAATTGGAAACAAATTTTAATTCAAAAAATCTAAAAAATACTAACTTAGTTCGGTTACTATACCAAAAAATGTTTTTTTTTTTTTTTTCATTTCAAAAAAATATTGGAACTTTTGTTGACAAAAAAAAAGAAAAAAAAAGGAGAAAATATTTATTACAAAAAATTTACTTTTTCATTAAAAAAATTCTTCAAAAAAAAATTAATTGCAAAAAATTTCTAATTCAAAAAAAGTACATTATAAAATAATTCGTTGTAAAAAATTGAAAAATAAAAATTGAGAAATACCCATTTTATTCAAAAAATGATTTTTTTCAAAAAAATCTCATTGCAAAAAAAATTTGAAAAACATATTGCAGAAAAAGTTTTGAAATTTATATTTCAAAAATATTGAGAAATTTCCATTTTAAAATTTTTTTGGAGGTTTTACCCTTTAAAAAAATTGAGATATTTCTTTTTCATCCTCCAAATATATTAATAAAATACTTGATTTAAAAGCAATTAAAAAATAAATCATTTTGTAAGAATGTTAATAAGTTTTCACTTCAAGAAATTGAGAAAATATTTCATTTTATTCCAAAAAATAGATCTTTTTCAAAAAAAAAAAAAAAAAAAAAATGCAGAAAATTATTTTAAAATTCTATTTAAAAAAAAATAGGGACTTTCTCACTTTAAAAAAATTAATGAAATATCCATTCCAAATTTTTTTTTAATAGATAGGTACGTACCAAGCAGCTAGCACAATTACAATTTTTTTTAAAATTTTGTTTTAGAAAAACAAGAATATTTTCTCCCTAAAAAATTCAAAAATTCCTTCGTTCAAAAAAAAATTCCTGCAAATAAATTACCTAACTAAAGAAATATTCTATTGCAAAACTTTTTTAGAAAATTATGACAATTTCTTTTTTGGATTTTTGTTTTAAAGAAATTGAGAACTTTCTATTTAAAAAAAAAGAAAAATTTTTCTTTCAAAAAAATTGAGAAGTTTCCTCTTAAAAAATTGAGTGCTTTTTCCTTCAGAAAAATTGAGAAATTTCTTCCCTCAAAAAAATTAATAAAATATTCCATTGCAAAACAAATTGAAAAAAATCATCTTGAGAAATTGAGAAATTTTTATATTATTTAAAGAATTTTGCAGGTTTTTCCTCTAAAAAAAATTGAGAAATTTTTCACTTAGAAAAAATTAAGGAAATAGATATTTCATTGAGAAAAAAAATCGAATGTCTCTAGCCTATGCTGCTGTATATGGCACGAAATTTTTTTTTTTTTAAATAAATTGAGAACTTCTCCCACCAAAAAATTGATAAAATATTCGTTCGCAAAACAATTAAAAAAAAATTATTTTGTAAAAATAATTTCTATTTTTTTTTTCTCAAAAAAATCAATTTTTTTTTTCTCAAAAAAATCAATTTTTTTTTCTCAAAAAAATCAATTTTTTTTACAAAAAAAAATTAAATGATAAAATATTTTATTGAAAACAATTTTTAAAAAATTATTGTAAGAAAATGTTGAGAAATATTTAATCAAAAATGAAAAAAAGAAAAAAAATAGGTAAGTATTTCAAAAAAATTCAAAAATAAAATTAGATACCCGTCTATTGCAAAAAATTCTTAAGATTTTTGTTTCAAAAAAATTTGAGAAGTTTTCTCCTCTAAAGAAGTTGAGAAATCCTCACCAAAAGAAATTGATGAAATATTTTAATGCAAAACAACTGAAAAAAATTGCAAGATTTGTACTATTGAAGAAATTGAAAAAATATTCTATTCAAATTTTTTTTTTTTAAACATACTTTGGTATTTGAAAAAATATTTTAGTAACTTAGGTATTAAAAAATTACAGAATTTTTTTAAATTTTGTTTTCAAAAAATTTGAGGAATTTGTATTTTTTTTAAATTGGAAATTTTTTCCTTTTATTTAAAAAAAAAAAAAAAAAAAAAAAAAAAACTATTGGAAAATTTCCACTTAAAAAAAATTAATAAATAAAAAATTTCTACCTACGAAAAATTGAGAAATTTTTTTCTTTAAAAAAATCGATAAAATATTTTACCGCAAAACGAATGAAAAAAAAAATTATCTACTCTAGATTTTTTTCTTCAAAACATAATCTACCTATTAGAAAATAATTTTACTCAAAAAATTGGGAGATTTATTTCTCCAAATTTTTTTTGAAAAAAATCTATACGTTTTTTTTCTTTCAACAGAGATTTTAATAGGTTTGAACTTCCAGAAGTTTTTAAAAGTGTACCTCATTTTACTTTTGAAATTTTGGCTGTCTACTGCTATTGAAATGCCATCCAAGACTTGAATCGAATAGGAATAATTGAGGGGTTAGGGATACATTCTGTAATTTGCGGACACCCTGTACATAATAAAGTGGAAATTTTAGAAATCATCAAACAAAGATTATCACACATATTGTGTAATTACTGAGTATTGATTCGTCGTCCCTACTACAACATCGAACGAAAATTTTCCATCGACGTCGATGAATTTTTCATTAAGTAATCCTTATTGATAAACTTTAAATAAGTAATTAAAAGGGTTCGAAAAATGCTTCTAGAAAGTTAATTACCACAAAAAAAAAGACAGAGAGACGTATAGAAAGCTAAAATGTGTTTAGGTGTAAGACCGCACACCGCACAAAACACGGATTACTTTCGAGGGTAAGTTAAAGATGAACATAGATGGGAGTCGCGATGAGACGATAGTTTATCACCGTTCACAGCTCAACGATGAAATTTTTTCACTTTTCGTTACATTCGATTTAAAATTGCAATCGCGTTTCGCGTTCTTCGACCATGTATCAAATCTACTTACAGCTTTTAAAGTTGACACTCGAATAGAATGGCTTTTTTTCCCTCACTAAGTATTGTTTACGATCTCTTTTAATCTCGCTAGCTGTTACACGTATACCTATGTAATCATTTATCAAGTCACGTTCGGTTTTCTCAGCCGTATTGTAAATAACGTGGCACATCTTTGGCTCACCTTTAATTTACGCCTAGCGTTGAATTTCTTCAAGCAATCCACTGTCTCTTGTCTGTGTACCACAGATGCAACACGTTCACGTTGCTGAAATGAAATGAAAAAGAAAAAGGATTACCATGCTGAACTGATTGATAAGATGATCACGTTTGAATGAAAATAATTACGCAGATCCATGGGTGTTTTAAAGCTTCGAATGCAGTTATACGTTTCGACGGATTAACGGTTAACATTTGATTGATTAAATTTTTGGCTTCTGGTGTTACGGTATCCCATTCTGGAGAAGGATACTGTAAAATTAACACGAAACGTTCGTATTTAGAAAAGTAAATCTATTGGAAATAATATCGATATGACATAATTTTCAGAACAGAAACGCGAAATCCATTTCAAAAAGTAGTGATAGTTGGAAGAAGATCTGTTTAATTCGCCCGAATGAAGACGACTACGCAGAACTTCTATCAATCACGAAGAAAAATAGCCTGTTGGGAGATTTGAAGGCAGTACAGATATCATACAGATATGAAAATCTTACATCGTAAGCGCCAGCTTTAATTTGAGCATATAATCTATGCTGATCTTCGTCCCAAAATGGCGGGTAACCAACTAGTAAAATGTATAATATTACACCTGCGAAAAAAAATACCAAGTATTGAAATTATTGCAAACAAATCTTACTAACATCTAGTTCGATAGTTTTGTTTACATTCATGAGGAACTAAAACATCAATCTCAAAGCCGAACTGATCTTTTGAAACTCACCACAAGCCCAAATGTCCACAGGTTTTCCATAGGGTTCTTTTTTTAAGACTTCAGGCGAAAGGTAACCAGGGGTTCCAGCAAAACCTTTAAAATATGACCATCGAATTATAATCAAATTGTAAAATCAATCGAATGATCGTATACAAAACTGAAATAATTACCAAACCAGGCTTGTTGTTCACCCTGTACTTCAATAGCGAGACCAAAATCAGCTAATTTAACGGCAGCTCCTTTAGCTTTACTTGCCAGCAATAAATTTTCAGGCTGAAAAAAGAAAATGGTTCGGTTAGAGGGGGAAAAGAATTGGATTTAGGTAGCATAATGTATTTCGTAGCGTTTTTAAAAAAAACATCACGTTTGAAACAGCAGCGAAGAAACAAACATAATAACTAGAAATACGAATTCATTGTTTGGTAGAAATGAGACTTTCACGAGAGACTTATCGCACTTAGAACAATTGTTCTTTGTCGTTTGAAATTTGCCAAGTAATAATTTCTTCGAGGTGTTTATGTGTGTGTTTGTATACTATACTTACTTTTCAAACGCGTGAGTATGAAAAATAAAAAACCAAGGCCTTATTTCTCCTGCTTTTTGTTTTCAATTTTGAAAAATATAAATAAAAGGTGCGCTCGCGATAGAAAATTCATTTTGAAAAATAAAGGCTCGTTTGGAAGGGTTAAAGATATCCTGATAGTGAAATTACTAGATGATTTAAAAAGCAACGTGAACCCGTTCTTGGCACATTCTCACGTCAAGGACGGTTAGTCATCTAAGCGCTGTACTTTTCCTAATTCGTGAACGAACCCATCATTAATTATGTACATGTCGCGCACGAAAATACGAGACAGCTTACGATACTCTTGAAAGAATTCCTTGGTATACCGATTTACTTTTCAGTTTTCTCAAACGACTTCACTTATTAATTCTTCGGCAATAAATTCGACATTAGTGGAATAAGGGAACGTGTTGAAAATCACTTACGTTACACAATGTATCTCTTTTCGTTTTTATAATCAAACTTTCATAAAGGTGCCTTTGTACGATCGTTTGTAACTATTACGTAAACTTAAACCAATGAAAAGGAAAACTGATTTACTTTCAAATCTCTGTGTACTACACCATTCTGATGACAGTGATTTACACTTTCGAGAATTTGCTGTATGCAATGGGAAGCATCTGCCTCACTGTAGAATTCTCTAGCAACTATATCTTCGAATAATTCTCCTCCGGTGACTCTGCGAATGAAAATGGTTCAATTAGATATAATGAGAATTTAATGTCTACTTGATATAATTAAATTATACGTAGGAATCTGTAGAAATGTGGTGTCTACCGTCCACTGGCGAGGCTTTCATTCGATATTATGAACTTGAAAATGGATAGAAGTACTTACATATTTTCGTAAAAGCAACATGATACACGTATTTAAGAGTAACATGATTATTATTTAAATAGTTTAAGACAATATTAATCAAATTTTTAGAATAATTTGTCCTTCTTTATCTTTTTTATCAATATTATTTTTAATGATAATCGTATTTAAAGCAAATTTTAAAAAAAATTAATCGAATGACGTCATTATTAAAATTTTTAACTTCTGACAATGGCAACACTGTGCACAGGGGTTGAACTTCAAGGTTGCCAAAAAACTTTTACAAAAATTTTCAAATTGACAATAATTTTTTTCTAAATTGATTTTTTCTCACGTTATGACGTTATCTGATGATTTATGCATATGAAAATGCTAAAAATATTTAAAATTATTTTTTAAAATCAATAAAAGTGATAAGTAAAGCAGAAAACATTTTTTTTTATGATTTTTTTTTTTAAATGAAATGAATTCCATTTTCTTCAATGTGGCCATACTTATTATGACAACAATGCGCGTTTTTTATTTTTTTTTTCAGTAAAAAAATGTCGAACATGTGACGATGTGACGGTAACGAAATAAATCTAATAATTAATGTAATTTTCGGTATTCTTTTCCGCGTTTAAGATTTAATTAACACGATTTATTCATTTTTAAGATCGCAAACATTTGTACTGTGTGTATATTGTTCGCGATACGCGTTTTCCGAAGGATTCATTTCAAGCAAACGATCAGATCTCAGACATTCGTTTCACCGCCTTTTTGGAAAAATCTGTTTCAACCATGGGAGTAAGTGTTCTATTACGTTTTACGTGTAGTTATTAGTTAACTTTATAGAATACGAATACGAAAAACGTGAAACTTACAAATCAAACACCAAATAATGAAAGTTTTCTTCTTGTATGCTGTCATGTAGTCTGACTGAAAAAAATCAAACACAAACGACGTTATTAAAATGATAATAACATAATATGTTTGCGGTACAACTTGAAGCAGGATTTCATTCGGCGGTGGCAATCCATTAAAAAAAAATGTATCCGTTCGAATACGCAACTTTTGAAACAAAGTGCTTTTTGACATTTTATATACGTTGGTAAAGTTTGCAGTTATTTTTTTATAGCTGAAAAAAATAACCGAGTGGAATTTAATTTTGCCTGTTTCAAAAGCTTTTTTCCTAAAATTTACTTTTAACTGCTATGTAGTTCCATTTACTTAGCCCATAAAAGTTCGTTTATAAACAGCTAAATTCGTAATGACGAAAGTTTGTACAAGTCGTGCCAAATCAAAGGTTACCGAATGATGGTATATTTAACTAATTTCGAGCAGCTCGACGTTTTTGATCATTTTTATTGTTTTCTTTTTTTGTGCTATATTTCATATTCCACGTATGAATTGAAATCCAACATGGACTATTCTTTGTACAAAATAAACCTTGACATTAAAATGAAATTTTTCAATCGTAATTGCTCACGAACAAGGTACTATAAAAAGTTTAGTTCGCTTCTTGTTAGATTAGATTTACTAAAAAGCACGTAACGTTTTTGTAGGCGGTCGCATAGCATACCGCTGCCAATGGCTCTGGCTGTACCATGCGAAACGCGTAAATTTTTATTGAATTCCGCAAGCTGAGTTTGAAATTATGAATTTCATCGACATAGCCGGCCTATTCGGGTAAAATTTAATTTTCATCCGGCGGTCGCCATAGCCAACGATGCCAATACAAGATAGTAGCTGCTGCCTGTATGCCGAAGCTTTATTGTAAAATACGTGAAAAGTTTTACAAATTAATCGTTTCTATATAGGAGAACGCGATTTAATTACAAATATTAAACATCGCCGAATGGAAGCTTATAGATTGTATCCGTCGTTAAAATATCTAATAGTTCAACAAAGCTCCTGCTATGGATAGTGCGGATTCGGGACTTAATTTTGGCCATGTCAGTAATTTGTATTTGCTTTTAGGATGGCAAATAATTCTAGAGTTATCTCCATCATATATTTAGCTTTATTTCGAACATGATCTAGGGGTTCAACATTTGGTATGTTCGAGTCAGTTGAGGACACCGCTCACTGGTGTTTTTTTTTAGAATTTTTGGGATCCAAATTAGGAGTGTTGAGTGTGTTTTTGGGGGGGGGGGGAGGGGGAATTCGGAGGAAGGCCAAAAATAATGAAATTTCTTGAAATTTGCTACAGCAATGAGGACTCACATTACACTTCTAATACCTATTGTGTAAATTTTAGCTTTTTAAGTCATCCCCACCACATTTCAGACCCCAGCAGTGAATTTTGGGAACATTTTTCTCTCGTTGGTGGGCGGATAGTCTAAATGTATCAAAATATCGTAGGTTCATTTTATCCCCTGATGCCCAACAACTTTTTTGAATTGTTTTTATTATTTTATTCAATCGATTTTTGCACAATTCAATCAAAAATGAAGAAACTGAAATTATATAAACTGAAAAAATTCTAATTCTCAATCTGAAACTGATACTGAAATTCAAACATCAAAACTATAAGTTTTTAAAAAAGTACAAGCTTGAAAAACAGAAATTACTAGTGTCTGGTGTCTGGTTTACTCAATTTGATTACACGGATGTGAATCGTTGTTGAATTTTACCAAGTCCAATACTATTAAATACTACATATATACTTTATATTCAAAATTGGAGGGGAGGGAGGGGTCCAATCGAAATTTTTATAATAACCAAAATCATTCCTAAGACTGCAAGCTACAACTTTTGTTTGAAAATTTTTTAGACCCCTCCCTCCCCACCGATTTCGAATAACTCCGAAAATATTATTTAGAAATTGGTGGGGTGAGGGAGGAAGGGGCCGTTTGACAAAAATTTCAAATAAAAGTTGTAGATTGGCATCCTAAAAATAATTTTGCTTATTATAAAAATTTCGATTGGATCTCTCCCTCTCCTCCAATTTCGCGTAACATCAGGTACATACGTTTTCAAAATTTGGGAAAGGGGTCCAATTTAAAAAATTTTCAAATAAAAGTTGTAGATTGAGGTTCTAGAAATAATTTTTGTAATCGTAAAATTTTCGATTAGGTCCTCCCCTCTCATTTTACATAATATGACTTAGATACTTAATATTACCTAAAAACTGGTGAGCATAGAGTCCAACTGAAAAAATTTTTAAACAAAAGTTGTAGATTAAGGTCCTAGAAACAATTTTTGTTATTATAAAATTTTTGATTAGGCCCTTCTCTCCCCTCCCCTCAAATTTGGCATAATATGACTTAAATACTTAATATTACATAAAAACTGATGAACATAAAAGTCCAACTGAAACAATTTTCAAACAAAAGTTGTAGATTGAGGTCTCAGAAATAATTTTTGTTATTATAAAATTTTCGATTAGACCCTCCCCTCCCCTCCAATTTCGCATAATACGACTTAAATACTTGAAATTCCCTAAAAACTGGTGAACATGAGTCCAACTGAAAAAATTTTCAAACAAAAGTTGTAGCTTGTAGTCAAAGAAATAATTTTGGTTATTACAAAAATTTTGATTGGACCCCTCCTTCCCCTCCAATTCTGAATATCAAGTATCTATGTAGTATTATTGGACTTTATAAAATTCAAGAACAACGATCCACAATTTGTAGGATTTTTGGGAACCAAATTTGGAGATTTTTTTTGGGGGGGGCGGGGGGTTCTGAGGAAGGCCAATTGGGCTCTCGAGTTGAAAAACAGAATCTCATCAGTGTTACCAACGAATAAATGTTAAAATCTCTCGTAGATTAATTTTTAAAAATTGGAATAAATTTTTTTCAACGTAAATTAAATACGAATTAAATATTTTTTGAAGCTTCACCAGTTGGAAAATTTTGTAAAAATGATTTATCAATTTACGTAATTTCGGTTTGAACTAGAATACAATATTTTTTTTCGATACTTGGGTTTAATTTCCCATAAATCATTCGTTTTTTTTTAACCTTATAAATTTGACGAATCTGTAGGCTAACAACCGCCTCAACTGGATTTTATCCAAAAAAATATTCGTTGTAGATACTTATATTATATTTTTTTCTAGTTCAGCTTACGTAGTTTATTTTATTTTGATGTTTTTTTTTTTTTTGTCATAATCTCGAAATCGCCATCTCGGGAATCATAAATGAGTTTTTTTTTCAAATTATTTCGAAGCAATTGCCTCGTAAAATTACGTAGAAAAGATGGCTCCGGTTGTTTTGTCAGTTTGATTTGATGTGGTGAAAATTTTACGCCTGTTTTACGAATTGGTTGATAGTACACTGTCAGAATGATTGATCCAGTAACTTTGGAATAACTTTTAAACCTAACGCAGCCATATCAGCCCGACGATGAAGAGTTCGGCAATCGTATCGTTGCGTATAAAAAGTTTGTGTGGAAAAACTTACGCTGGGAAGGTTATTAGTAGAAGCACGAAAATGATTAGTTGTCGAGCTCCATACACGTAATCGAGCTGTATCTCGTTTAATATCAAAAATTAGACGGCGAAGGGAGGGTGCAGGGTGCAGAGAAAAGGTAAAAAATCGCTTCGATGTATTTATGTAGGTAGATTTTGACGTGCAAAAGCCAATTAATTTTGATACGCGGAGATTGTGATCTTGTTATTGATCCACGTGCTGCAAATAGGCCTACCCTAAAGTTGGGTCGAGCGTCGAGTTTTAACGTTATACAGAGGACTAAATCCCCGATTTTGGACCGGTAATGTGGCGCGATTATACAAGTTAACTAACTATACCCTTCGTAAAACTTGGGCTAAATGTAGCGAATAGAGTATATTAAGTAAAAGGCAGAGAGCTTGGCCGCAGAATGGTGGCGAGCTGAGCTAAACTTACCTATATTCGGATGCTGTAGCTTTCTGCAAATACGAGCTTCGCGTTCGAGTTTCTGGAAATCTGTTAACATAATCCACAAAACAATTGGATTTAGAAAGAATAATAATTCGATTCAATTTGAGTAAGATTTAATCTAGTTACGCTACGGTATAGGTACAACTACAAATGGTAGGCCTAATCCCAGTCTCGAGAAGAAATATGAATTTTTCATACACTCGGCGAACGAGCTGGAATATCCTTTCATTCAAATTTATAATTACCGAGGAATAAGCAGACGGTTTAATTAAAGTCGATATTTATAAAAGAGATGAAGTTTCGGTAGCCGTGGTGGCATTTTTGCCGAAAATAGTCCAAGTTATTATTCGTTTTGAATTTCATTTGAAATTTTAATGAAGCGAAAGTTTATTCGGAGCGAAATTACCCCGGTTAGCAGGTTTTTTTTCACTCGGCCATTTTATCTGTATTTTAGTAGGCTTTAATTTATATTCGGCTGTTTTCGAGTCGTCGTCGTCGTTTATGAGTTAATTTCCTCCAGGATGCTCGGCCGAATTAAGTGGCGTTATTAACGAGTGTTTCGCAGAGTATACGATGGAAGAACGTGCAAAAGGTGTATAATTAAACATTGTGTATAATTTTACCGGAGTAAATAACGCACAAATGTATGTCGTCGAAATGCCTTTAGAAGCAACGGGGTACTTCATTTATTAAATTTCTCGATGAACGAACAACTTGTAGTAGGCAACTGGTAACATTTTTCATTCGTTTCGACTTCGAGTGACTTAGTCAACTCCTCAAAAAAAAAAGTAGGTTAAACAAATCGCCATGTACAAGGTAAAGTTCTATAATGTTTTTCTAATACCGACCTTTACCAAAGCTTCGCCAAAAGTTACATCTAAGAAGCTTAAAATTTTATCAAAACGACAATTCGTTGTAATCCTTAGACAATACCTTTGCCGAGTATAAAATCCTACGTGCCTTGAGAAGCTACAGGATGCGAAAAATTTCATCCTTCGTGTTCTCGTGCTAAGTAAAATTTTCCCACTTTCTTTCGGTCCTTCGTCTTCTTCAGTTCTTCTCGACTCGAGAGAAGATGAAAAAAAAAGAAGATTCTTTCCCGTCTCTCGAAGGCGTATTTTATATACAAAAACATTACTTTGTTTTCCTCGTATTTTTTATTCTCTTATTCATATCATTAATTTGCATATTTTTTTTTGTGAATTCGCCACACAGCCAGAACAACGCTTAACGACTTCTTATCTCTCGTGTTGGTTTTTATTTTTCATTTTAATTTTTTTTTTTTTTTTTTTTTTTTTGAGTAAAAATACATGCTATATTTATGATTATGACCGTATAATGTGACGTTTAAATGAGTCCCCTCCATCCTGTCTTCTTTTTTCTTTCTTTCTTAATCGAGTTTTTGTCTCATTTATGCTACGACGATGCGATGCTGCGGGTGGGTATAACCGTGTTTACTATTTTTATCGGACATGGAAGCACACAAATACACGCGCCAACATAAATTATCGTTGATAGTAGCCGCGAAAAAATTAACTTTACGATTCTTTGACCCGTAGGAAAAATCTTACCGAACGATGCCAGCTCTCGTCAAATAAATTGGCGTCAGGTTCGAAATAAACGCGCTGAAAATGTTAATTTACTATTTAGTCCGAGCGGCATTTAGCTCGGCTGATACGAAGAAATTTTACGCACAGTGTTTCCAAAATAATGTCAACAGTCGCGTTTAGTGCTTCGCTACCTACACGTATGTGTATTAAAAACGGTCAAATACCTCGAAGAGTGTTTAAATTGTCGTGCTAATGCCTGTAATTCTCGAGCTTGCAGTCGTATTTTAGTCGCAAGTCAAACTTTTGCTTCAATTTTGAATGTTTGGGATAGTAGAAATTGATTAAAATGACGAAAAAATCTCTGGATGGTTGTTTCTTCTAATCTAATACGACAAGCAAGGCTTAGAAGCAGTCCAGTTTTTCCCCTTGAATTTTTATTTCAAATTTTTGGTTTAAAAAAACTAAAAGAAATGTCCCTCAAACATTGAAAAAATCTCTGAAATAGTAAAAAGTACGTATTATTTTAGTTGATTACCAAAATACTTCAAAATTTGAAAAAAAGAAAGATATTATATTCTGAAAATAAAAATAAAAATAAAAATATGAGAAGTCAGAGGAGATCTACATGTACTTAGTAAGTTTTTTCATGTAAAATTTAATAGAGTTACTTTGAAAAAAAAGATTTGAAATTTACGTTCTCATGAATCATGAAAAAATTGAAAAAAATTTAAGAGCATTTTTCTTTATAAAAATAAAATTTGAAAACATTTTTAAAAAGTTTTCTCAAAAAATTGTCAAAGTTTGCATTTTTACAATATTTTATAAAAATTGGATCGTAAAAAAAAATCAACATTCAGCCATTATTGAATTTCAATAAATGTTTTGAATGGAATCAATTTTTAAAAATCAAATAATTTTCAAAAGATTTTGAAATGTGAGTTTTCAAGTTTGCCAAGTTTTGAAGATCAGTAGATTTTCTATAAGTTTTTGAGAATCATCAAAATTTTTCAAAATTAAAAAAAAATTGTTGAATTTTGATGGATTTGTATTTTGTACAATTGCAACGAAAATTGTCAATTTTTTTTAAATGTTGTGAAACTTCTAAATTTGATAATTTTTAGATTTCAATGAAATTTTGAATTAAAATTAATTTTTAGAGGTTGATAAATTTTTACAATTTATTTTTAAAAATTTAGTAAAACTTCAAAACATTGAAATGCTATAATTTAAAAATGTTATTAAATTTTTGAAATTTGGCGAAATTTTAAAATTTGGAAATTCTACTAGATTTTATAAAATATTTCGTGTATAGAATAGCTGAATTTTCCAACATTTTTTCAATTTAAATAAATTTGACAATTTTTTCAAGTTCACTGAATTTTCAAGTTTGGAAAAAAATCAAAAATTCATTATTTTTTGATAAATTCTTGAAGTATTTCAACAAACATTTGAAATGGGATCAATTTTCTTGAGATTGGTAGGTAGGTAAATTTTAAATCTTCGGGATTTTCAAAATTTGGTCAATAGTTTCCAATTTTTAATAAAACCTGAAAATAATCCAGCTGGATTTTCTGAAAAATTCCGAAGACAAATTGTTGAATTTTTCAAAGTTTCCACTATTTTACAAATTTGGCATTTTAAAATTTAATAAATTTTTTAATTTTGGAAAATTGAAAAAATCAAACTTTGAATAATAATCAGTAGGTTTTTGATAGGTATTGGATAATTTTTTTAAAAGATTGATCCATTTTTTCTTGAAAATTTATAAATTTTCAATGATTGGGGTATATAGGTACTTTTTTAAATTTGGTTCTAAATTACCTCGATAAGTTCTTGAAATTCAACTGAATTTTTCAAAAAATTTCGTTAATACCCCCTAAGTGATCTATTGATATCTTCAAAATTTGAAACATTTTAAAAGTCTAAAAATTGTCATTTAAAAAAAGTGTAATCTTCAACGTTCGTAGGTATAATTTAAACTACTTGATAAAGATTAAAATTTTAGAAAAATTTCAAAATTTGATAATCTTTGAAATTTGATAAAATATTAAAGTGTAGGAAGTAATTTCTACATTTTGGTGAATTTTTGAAATTTGATGCACCTACTCCTAATTTGAAAATTCGTCTAATTTTTTTAAAAACATTCGAAAATAAATTTTTAAATTTTCCAAAATTTCCGAAATTTGATAAGTTGTTAAACTTTAGTGAATCTTTAAAGATTGGAAGATGAGGAAAAAAAAATTAAAATGGTTATTTTAAAATTTGAATAGATTTTTTTGATGTACGAGTTAGATCAAAGATCTTCAAAATTTGATAAAACATAAAAATTTTTAAATTTAACAAAGATCTATAAAAAATTTCAAAACTGAAATTTTCTTAAATGTTAACAATTTTTTCTCTCGTAATTTGTCAAATTTTGAAAAGGGGCCTAATCGAAAATTTTATAATAACCAAAATTATTTCTAGGAACACAATCTACAATATTTTTGTTTGGAAAATTTTTTAATTGGACCCCTCCTCATTTACTCATCTTAATTTTGAATTTGAATGAGTATCTACGGAGTGTTATGCAAAATCAGAGGAGAAGGAGAAAAAAATTCAAACAAAAGTTGTAGCTTGAAGTCCTAGAAATAATTTTTGTTATTGTAAAATTTTCGATTAGACCCCTCCCTCTCCTCCAATTTCGCATAATAGGACTTACATCATTACATTACCTAAAAATTGGAAAAGGGAGAGGTCCATTTGAAAAAAAATCATACTAAAGTTGTAGGTTGAAGTCCTAGGAATAATTTTGATGATTACAAAAATTTCGATTGGACTTCTCCCTCCGCTCCAATTTTGAATCTTGAGTATCTATGTAGAATTGGTCATAGTAAAATTTAAAAACAATCCACCTCCATGCGAAATATGACCTCAAAGTGAAGATTGCGAAACAGAAGGAAATCGTTCATGTAGAATTGTAGATATATCGATTTCATGTTTGGATAGTGCTGTTTTCAAATCTGGTTTAAATGAAATTTTCGAAAGGAATTTTTGGAGGGAAAATAACTGCGTATGTTGAGTATTTGTATAGCTATAAAATTCGCATTGCAGAGATTTTTGAAAAACGTTGAAACCTTCGTACGAATATACTCTCCCTTATGTATGGCTATATACTGAAGTACGGATAGGAGGAATGTGGAGGTAACATTTCTAAACGAGTACGACACGCATTATGTTAACCACGAATTATACGTATTTCAATCACCCTGTATACATTTTCACGGCGCGATGAAACGCTGCGAATTAAGCCAAAGCCGCCGCGCCGCGACCTGGAAAAAAATGCCGAATAACAATTAAGTGTATCGTTTTATGGTCGCGCAAAAGGATGGTCGAGCGATGGAGGAGCAGGGAAGGGCAACCAGCAGCGCAACGGTTATGGTAAACTATATTTTGAGAGAAAATTAAGCTTTGCGTCCGCCTGCCTGCCTATATAGATTGTTTGGTATTTAACGGGGGGCACCGGCGCCAGTGTGGGGCTGGTCTTTTGAATAGCACGTATATACTTATCTAACTAGAGCAAGGGTTAATTACATGCGAGTTTCGATTTGTTTGCCGCCGTTCGTCGTACGTTCACAAAGTAACCCACCACCGAACCTCTTCTCTACTCTTCTGTTCAAAGAAATTTTTCTCATGCACCGAAAACCGAACGAACCTGCGAATATCTGAAGATACTCGCGTTTAGTTGGCAAAATTGCCGAGTATACGCGATTTCGCATTGTTTTATCTAAGAAAATTAGGCAAAGGTTTTGCCAACGAATGCAGCCCCAGCCAGTCCCAGGCCTGAGTCCGCGAGTAGGCGGACGAAGTATCGAAAAAATTCGTCCATGTTCGACTTGGCTTATTGATGAAAGCATTACGTAATATATATATATATAAAGTACAACTTGCATATTCGAGTGATTATTACACGACGGAGGTTATTATCACACGAGACAGATAGTTCGACACGCGTTGGCGGTCTATTTTTTGGAGTTTGCGCACCGACTGCGACTGCCACTGCCATTCTGGCTTCGGTGGAAAGGGCTCTGGCTCTGTGATGCAGGAGAGGAGCGGATAGGCAGATGGTTTTATTGACGTTATTTAGAAAATTTCATTTCGCAGTCATCGTCGAATACAGCGTGAAAATTGTAATTAAATTTTATACACGTTTACGTTTATACCTATATAAAGAGATGAACTCTCTTGCAAATGATGAACATACTATCATAACGTAGGTAGGATAGCTTGATGTAATTTGCGTACCATAATATCTCGACAGACGCAACGCAACGCGACGCTTAATACGAATGGTGTAATTTTACGCCAACAGGGTGTATTCCCATTTACGTGTATAGGCTTAAGTTCTATACACATCACATAGGTACTTATACGTACATAATATCTACACTTTACAGTATATATTGAGGGTGGAAATTTTGGTACCCTCACTTCCTTCGCAGTATTTGCGGCGTGTAATGTAAATAAGATCATGTTGGAAATTTTTTTCGTCTTCATTATTTAGCGAAATACGTGACTCCGATGGCTCCCAGTGCCTTGAATTTAGATCGTACGCAGAATTCTTATTTATTATTATTTTTTTTGTGGTACGTGACGAATAATAGTGATAGAAAAAGTTTATGCGATGATTTTGACTAGTTTTAGTGGCGCTGGTGTTATGTACAATTGTACATACTTAATGGTCTTGTTTGCGATTTGGAATGCGGTTCAGCTAAAGTGGCAGCAGGGTGTTCAAATGTCTTGCAAAAGGCCTGCTTATATAGTATTCTTGATAGTAGTGATTTTCTTCGGTTTTCCCACTTTGTGTGTTTTTTTTTTTCAAATTGATCATTTTTCTAATGAATGTTTTTCTATATTTTTCTTCTTTTTATTACTTATTAGATATTATTTTTTATCATTATTATTTTTTTTTTGAAATTCAAGAAAAAATATCAGTATTCAGGGTGTCTAACTGTCATGAAAATCATAAAAGTCATGAAATTTGAAAACGGGTCATGAAGTGATGGAAAAGCCATGAATTTTTCAAAAAAATACTAGGTCAAGAAATGTCATGAATTTTACTTTTTTGAAGTCATGAATCATTTTTGATAAATATTACCAGGGCAAAATTACTAATTCGCATAAAAGTAAAATTTTTTCAAACTGTTGCATCTTCTCAAAAAAAAAAAGGAATTTAAAAAAAAAAAATCTAATGCATAAAATATTGTGCTTTCTCTGAAAAAAATTTATTTTCTTGAATTTTTTTTTTCAAAGGGAGAGAATCTCTATTTTTTTTAAATCCCCATTTCTTGTAATGAAAAAAAGAAGAAAAAATTTTGTAAAATGAAAAAAAAAGAGAATTTTTTGCTACAAAAATTTTAAAAATTATTTTGAAATAAAAATTTTTTCACGTCAACCCTTCCGTAGTTGCTGTACAAAGTGTTTTAAAAAAATTCCCAATTTTTTTGAAGTAAAAATATTTTTTAAACTTTCACGAAAAAATTCTCATTTTTGTAAAAAAAAACAATTTTCTGAAAAATAATTTTTTTGGGAGAAGGGTCTCTGTTTCTTGGAGAGAAAAAAAATCTCGTTTCTTGAATATTTATAAATAAAAATTGAAAACGAATTTTTTGGTTCAAAAATTTTTAAAAATTGTTTTGAAATACCTAAATTTTTTTTTTTTTTTTTTTTTGAAATAGAGAAATTTATCTTCTGAAGTAGAAATTTTTTCGGATGAAGAAATTTCAGGATTTTTTGGAATAAGAAATATTAAAAAATCTTTTTTTTTTTTTTTTTTTTTTTGATGAAAAAATGTTATAAAATTTTCTAATGATTGTCAAGATATTTTTTGAAATTTCTGTGGAAAAATTTCTTAATTTTTTCTTTGTAAAGAAAAAAAACCGTCTCATTTTCGAAAAAAAAAAATATTGTTTCGAACAATAATTTAAAAAATTCTTCCATTATAAAAAATTTCAATTTTATGGGGAACAATTTTTTTTTCGACAGTAAAATGAATAAATAAAAATAATATTCTTTAAACTTTGAGACCAAAAAAAAAAAAACATTTATAAAAAATATTTTTCTATTGTAAAAATTGTCAAAAAATTTTTAGGAGAATTTTTTACGTGAAAATTTTATGTTTCTTTCCAGGAAAAAAATTATTCTCTTATTACAACATGAAGAAAATTCCAACTATTAATTTAGTTTTTTTTTGAAATTTTTTGGGCTCTCGAAGGCCATAGGCATAATTTAGGGGGTTTCAGAGGCATTCGCTCCCTCCCTCGATAATTTTTTTAATAGCTATTCACCACAAAATATAGGGGAAAAATGAGGGTAAATCTTTTTTGCCTCCCATGTTTTTCCAAGTTACCTACGCTTATGTCGAAGGGGCCCCTGGAAATGTAGGAATATCGTTCATGAAAAAGTCAAGAATTTTCAAAAGAAAATAAAGTTAGACACCCTGGTATTCCACTTTTAAGAAATTTTTCATTTTTTTATTGTGAAAAGTTTTTGAAGAGGGAAATTCGTCTTGAAAACATGATTGTTCAGATATTTTTCCTGAAATAAATCCTTATTAGATGGAAAGAATCAATTTCGAAATTTTTTTCTCCCAAGTTTCATATTTTTTGATTTTTTTTTATGACTTTGAATCAAAGCTTTTAAAAAAAAAATTGATTTTTTTTTACAGAAACCTAATTTTGAGATTTTTTTGGAAAAATTGTCTCATGCTATTTTTTGAGAAAAAATTCTCTCAAGTCTTATGATTATTTTTTTTAGGGAAACTAATTTTTTTGAATTTCTATTTTATAAATTTTCTCCTGCTTGTTTTGATTTTTTATAAAATTTTCAAATTGTTATCCAAGATAGGGCTCTATAAACCTAAGGAAGAGATTTTTTTAGAAAAATTCTCATGATGAGTGATGACAAATCTTTTCTGACAGAAACTCAAATATATTTCGAGATTTTCTTCTCAGTCTTTTTTTCAGATTAATTTGTAAATTTTTCGTCTTATCTGATTTCATTAAATTTTTTCGGATTATTTCATTTGAAATTCTTTTGCAATTTTTTCCCTATATTATTCAATTTTTTAGTTCTTATTGGTAGGTTCTTTTACTTTTTAATTTAGTTCCATACAATTTTTTAGTTTTTTGTGGATTTTAATTCAATGTAATTTTTAAAAAAAATTTCATTTAAAAATTCAAAAAAAAATGTTGTTAATTTTTTTGAAAGTCATTATTTTACCTCTTTTAGGTTTTAGCTATTTTTAATTTAAGTGATTCAATTTTTTAAATTTTTATTTCATTTACCTATTTTTTAAATTACTTTTTTCTAGTTTTTTCTTTTTTAAATTTTTTTTTCAACATTCAGGTATTTTTTATTTCATTTTTTCGGATGTATTCAATTTTAGCTATTTTTTCAGTTGTTAAATCTTTTCCAAAGGATACTTTAATCAAATTCAGCTTCAACAATTTATTTTATTTGTTCAAACTGAAAATAAACTGCGTGGAAAGTTTCAAATTTTGCCACAAATAAAACTCTATTTATCCTCATATTGTGTTTCAGCTGCTCGTGCATATACGAAGCTTTTTCTACAAACAATCGAAATACGTTTAAATAGGGTTCCTTAAATTCACGTCGAGCTCTTATACTTTTTTTTTAGAGTTGAGAAAAAGAAAAACACGCCATCATTAGTCTTTATTTGTTATCTCTATGGGTAACCAGCGAAAAGACGTCGTGTTTCACCGCAGCATTTTCAAATTGCAACAAAATTTACCCGCATCTAATGTATAAATAATATTTTTGTTTCCGCCGAGTCATTATACGACGACGATGGTGCGCTATACGCTGTTCAAATTTACCCGCTCGAAACTGAAACAGCACATTTGGTTGGTGGCTTTGTTTCGCGTACGTCTTAATGTACCTACCAGCAGCACGTTTCGCTTTGAATATTGATACTCTCGCGATTTATTCGAACAGCGCAAATCTTTCATAATAATTTCAACGTTGTATGCGCCGCCCGACTGCTTCTTCTACCAATACGAGAGAAACGGAGAAGAAAGTACTCGACAGAACGCGTTTTGCATTTTGAAAAGTACGTCGAAAGGCCGAAGAAGAACAGCAAAGGTTATAATAATGTTGCGTGTTGCAGTGACGCGACTTGTCTGGAAATCCAAAGGGTGCCGAGGAGGGGCAGGAGGGGGATAGAAACGCTCATATAGCCGTTATGCTTGTTACATATTTAACAAGGACGGGCTCCGGCGAACGTATTATTTCTCGCTGGATATTGCGAATGGAAAAGGCGATCGAGTGCGGAAAAAAATTTCGAGTAGAAAAATAACCGTCGGTGTATGCTTTAAAATTTATAAATTATCATTGGACGATGATAAGAGGCGGCCTTCCTCGTTACTTTATTAGCATATTATCCTACGTACGCTGGCAAAATGTACGTACAAATATACTACGTGAAATTTACATCGTAATACAATTTCTATTCGCGTTCTCGCTGCAAACTTGCTGTATTAAATAAAGCGGGCAGCTCTGAATGCTTCGTATCAAAATCCATTAAATTTAGCATCGCGGTCGCACCCGACTCTATCGAGTGCCTGTTCTGTTTAGCATCAATTATACAATACGCCGCAGCTTTAGTTTCGAATCCAATTACTAGTAGACGCGATAAGAAGAAAAAAAAGTAAAATAAGTAACGTGGAATGCATTACCTAAATTACGATAAAATTCACTTTGAGAAAATTTCCACGACCAGAAAGCTTCTTTTAGCTAGTTTGTTCGAGGCGTAGGTACTCGTACAATATTATTTTGTCGACTTTGTTTTGTAATCGATTCGATTCGGTTTTGCGTTAATATTTTACGTATAGCGGAAACAGTTATCCAATTTTCATTAATGAGATACGTACGCAGATGGCGAAATGTCTCAGGGGATGAAGGAGCGAAAACGGTATTAGTGTAGAGCCTTTTTTAGTGATGGAAATTTCTATCAATATTTCGATAAATTTTACCCCCCCCCCCCCCTAGAGGAACATTTTTTACTCAAAATCAAATTTTTCAAATGCTCGTCGAGGCTTGGAGGCTTCAGATAGCTTTGAAAATGATGCCAATCGACTCGAGGGGTCGACTTTAGGGGGTAAACAAAGTTTCGGGTAATATGCTGGAAAAGTTGTTTTTTTGGAAATTTTTAAAAATAAATTGTTTGAAGATATGTTTTATAACGTAGGTCATTCCAAACTAAAAAAAAAAAATCAGATTCTTTTTTATTATTAATTTTTTTTTTTTTTTTTTTTTATAATTTACAGAAAATAGAAAAAACAATGCAAAAATTGAAAATTTCTCAATTTTTATTCAGAACTGCTGAAGAGTAAGTTGTAAAATATTTTTTTGCCTTCAAAGGGAAATTTTGTGTTTTGTAGTTTTTTTAAAGTGGTAATTACGAGTACTGAACTGAGCAGCGCGTCAACGGTCATGAAAGTCATGAAAAAATTCATAAAATTTGAAAATGGGTCATGAAAGTCATGAATTTTTCAAAAAAATCACTACGTCAAGAAAAGTCATGAATTTTTAATACATAAAATATTGTAATTTCTCTGAAGACAAAAATTAATTTTCCTGAATCATTTTTTTTTTTTGAGAGGGAGAGAAATCTCTGCTTTTTAGTGTGCGTAAGCACACTATTGGTTTCAGTCTTGAAGTATAAAATTTTGAAATAGGTTTATCGAGGTTAACTCACTAATGATGGGATGGATTTGGTTCAAATTTTCAAGGAATGTAGAATTCATGACGGCGGAGAGCCAATGAGATTTGTGTGTGAATGTAATGAGTAATTATCGAGATAATTGCAATTTTCACCTGTAAAAAAAAAGGGAAAATGGAACTTTTTTATTATTCATATGTTAACTTATCTTATCTTAGGGCAATAAATTTAAAGTGTTCAAAATCGAACAATGGTCACGTCACAACGTCCTCTTTGTGCTCTGCCCTCTTATCTTTTTTGGGGCAATAAATTTAAAATGTTCAAAATCAAAATTACACAATGGGGCATAGGAGTCTTTGTGATCTAGGGCTCAGCAGGTGGTATAAATCAAAAAAACGTGTTCAGTGTTTTTAGAAAAATAGGAAATCACTTCTCAGCTCAGGGCAATAAATTCAAATTTTCAAAGTCAAACAATAGTCCGTGTCTAGTTCTTATCTTAACTTTGCTTACGGCAGGGCAATAAATTTTAAATGTTCAAAATCAAACAATGAGTCGGACTTGTGGTCTGCAGTCTTATCTTTTTTCGGGGAAATAAATTTAAAATGTTCAAAATCGAACATAGGGTCTTTCAAAATAAAATTTCAAAGATAAATACCATTGAATAAATTCTCCAATAGAATCGTGAGACAAATAGTAGGTATCTATCTATTTACACACTGTTAGAGCTGCGCTAGCGCAGGTGTCTAGTTTTTTTTTTTTTTTTTGAAAAAGTCCTCATTTCCTGGAGTGAAAAAAATAATTTTTTGAAATGAAAAAAAAAGAATCCTGTGGAATAAAAAAAAAATTAATTTTTTAGTAAGTACCTACAAAAAATTTTAAAAATTGTTTTGAAATAAAAAACATTTTCACGTCACTAGCCTTAGGTAGTTGCTGTACAAGGCGTTGAAAAAGATTTCTTATTTTTTTGAAGTAAAAATATTTTTTAAACTTTCGCGAAAAATTCTCATTTAAAAAAAATCAAAAATCTGAATTTTATCGTTTTGGAAATGAATTGTTTTGAAGCATAAAATTTCAATTTTTTGGATTTTTTTCAATTTTCTGAATAATGAAAATATTATATTTTTTTTTTGGGGGGGGGGGGGGGGGGAGAGTCTCTGTTTTTTGGAGAAAAATTCTAATCTTTTGGAATAGGTATATATAAAAATTAAAAACGAATTTTTTGGTTAAAAAATTTTTTTAAAATTATTTTGGAGTAAAAAAATTACTCATTTTTTTGATATAGAGAAATCTCAAATCTTCTGGTGTATAAATTTTTTGGGAGGAAGAAATTTCAGGATTTTTTGGAATAAAAAATATCAAAAAATCTTTTGCTCTTTTTTTTGGAGAAGAAATGTTACATATAAAATGAAAAATTCAAAGGTTCAAACATTGAAAAAATTGTCATTTCAACCTTTTAATTTTGGGAAAGTTTAATCAGAATTGTTATGCAGCTTAGAAAAATTCCCAAAATTTCAAATGAAAAACTTTTAGCAAAGTATTGCCAATTTTAACCTAGAAAAAATTTAGAAAGAATTTTATGAAAGTTTTGTCAACATTTTTGGTAAAATATTCGCATTTCGCATTATTAAAAAATTAAAAATTTTGCGAAATGTAAAATTTTAGCAATTTTCACTATATTGTGAAGATATTTTTTAAAATTTCTGTGGAAAAGTTTTTAACGTTTTCTTTGTGAAGAAAAAAAATCGTTTCATTATCAAAAAAAAAAAAAAAACTGGGATTTTTTTTTGAACAATAATTTTAAAAATTCTCCCAAAATAAAAAAATCTTAAAAATCTTAATTTTTGGGGATAAATTTTTTTTTCTTTGATAGTGAAATAAATAAATAAATAGAATTAGTATTTTCTAAACTTTGGAACGAAAAAAAAACATAGAAAAAATGTTTTCCTGTTGAAAAAGTTGTTAAAAAAATTTTTAGGCGAATTTTTTGAATGAAAAATTTTTGTTTCTTTCTAGGAAAAAAATTCATTCTCACATTACAACATGAAAACAATTTCAAGCATTCACCTTTTAGGGAAGATTTTGGTTACAAAAAAAGGGGGTCTCGGAGGGCATAGGCATAACTTAGGGAGTTCAAGGAGCATTCGCCCCCTCCCTCAATAATTTTTTTAGTAGCTATTTACCACAAAATATAGGGGGAAAATTAGGGTGATTTATTTGTCCCCATATTTCTTCCAAGTTATGCTTATGCCAGAGTGGGGGGGGGGGCTGGAAATGTAGAAATATTGTTCATAAAAAAAGGTCATGAATTTTCAAAAAAAAAAAAAAAAAAAAGTTTTAGGTACACCCTGCTGAAGCAATACAACGTCACATAAACATGGAAAAAATCAAGTATTTTTCTATTTTTAAAAATTGTCTTGAAGTTTTTTCCAACTTTTTACCTTGATTTTTTTGGTTCAATTTGAAAATCACGAAACAGTTGACTTTGGATCACTTTTGGAGAAAAGAGGATAAGTATTAAAGTAATCAATTATCGCGCCTGATGAGCGAAATATCCGTAGCCAAACCAAGAACTCCCTAAAAGTACAGGACTATCGTTCTTTTCAAAAATAAATTAAGGATGTAAGTGTATTTTCCAATGCAGCTTCCAATTTAGCACATTGAATGCCAAGGCCATCTTCAGAGTAAATTTTGGAGCAAACTGCCACAGCGAGAGAAATTTTCAAATTAATCTCGCGAATTGATTCCGTTACCAAGGACCGAAGATACTATAAGACGATGGTACCTAATCGAATTAGAAGAGAAGTCAACTAGAAGGATCATGATTGATTATGTCGTTGAAGACGTTAAGTCGGCGTTGATTGTATTGATCTCAGTCGAAAGGAAAAACGAAATAAAGATACGCTCGGCTCTGGAAAATGAAAATGGTACCACCTGAAAATATAGTTTGTATCATCACGTAACGAGATGATCGAATCAGTCAAAAATGATATTACGTATCGCGAGAACCCTACGTTACGTAACGAAGCAGACTGTATTCGTTTGCGATAATGAAATAACCAGAAATGACGCTCGATGGAATAGACTACGAAGTTGGAAAATTTTATAACGCGAGTCATCAGACAACGTAGCAGCGTTTTCGCTAATTTAGTTCGTAACGTGATAAAACCGATATTCCAAGAGGTCGCAGGGAGTTTGGGAAAAGGTTGACAAGGCAAGGTACCATTCACTCAACACGATACAAGAAGTGGAAAAAAATTCGAAGAACCTTTTCCGCCGAAAACTATTTCAGGAAAAAATTGACATTTAATTATAGAGCTCGAAAAAAATGAGCTGTAAAATTTCTTAGTGTAGGTATCACGAAAGTATTACGACCGGAAGGTTTGTTTAATTAAAGAGAAATACCAAAGGTACATACCGACAACGATTCTACTACTAAAAGAGATACCTTTACCTACCTATTTCGTTTTGACCGAATAAGAAAAATGGCATTCGTGTTTGGAGCAAAGTAATTAAAATAAATATTGAAAGTGATGTCCGAAAATTAATTGTAGGTACAAATTACGTAGGTAGTAACTATGCGAAGGTTATTCGTGAAGAAAAAAATGTAAGTAACTGATGAAGCTTACCTCTGGCTGATAATTTCTTGGTATTTATGATTTTGGCAGCAAATTCCAAAGCTGTGGCTTTTTGTACACATCTTCGAACTACTGAAAATGCTCCTCTGAAAAAAAAAAATAAAAATAAAATTAACGATTAGTTTGAATAAATTGATTCATGATTCTTAGTCGCAGTATATGAACGAATTTTGAATGAATTTCATCGCCTAACGAACGATTTAAGGAAATAATTTAGTCGTTCGCGAAAGATTCATTCAAAATGAAATTTTCAATCGTTCGTGAACGATTCACAGAAATGAATAATTTCCCCAATTCGTTTGTGAAAGATCAAAATTTTCATTTGAATGAATCACTCGCGAACGACTGAATTTTTGGAACGAGACAACAAGTTGTTCGTGTACAAATGAATCATTTCTGTGAATCGTTCGCGAACGATCGAAAATTTAATCTGAAAAAAATCGTTCGTGAACGAATGAATCATTTATGTGAATCGTTTGCGAACGATCAAAAATTAAATTTAAATGAATCATTCGCGAACGTCTAAATCATTTCCCCAAATCGTTCATGAAAGATCAAAATTTAAAGTTCGCGAACGATCGAAAATTTAATTTGAAAAAATCGTTCGTGAACGAATGAATCCTTTCTGCGAATCGTTCGCGAACGATCGAAAATTTCATTCAAATGAATCATTTGCGAACGTCTAATCATTTCCCCAAATCGTTCATGAAAGATCAAAATTTGAAATTTCATTTGAATGAATCACTTGCGAATGACTGAATTTTTTGAACGAGACTAGTTATTTGAGAACGACTGAATCACTAATGCGAATCGTTCGCGAACAACCAAAATTTAATCTGAAAAAATCGTTTGTGAATTAATCATTTTTATGAATCGTTCGCGAACGATCCACAGAAATGATTTATTTATTCACGAACAACTTGTTGTCTCGTTCAAAAAATGCAGTCGTTCTCAAGTGATTCATTCAAATGAAAATTTTGATCGTTCACGAACGAATTGGGGAAATGATTCAGTCGTTTGCGAATGATTCATTCAAATGAAATTTTCGATCGTTTGCAAACGATTCATAAAAATGATTCATTCGTTCACGAACGATTCGCATTAGTGACTCAGTCGTTCTCAATCAACTTGTTCGAAAAATTCAGTCGTTCACTAATGATTCATTTAGATGAAATTTAATTTAGGTCGTTCACGAACTATTCGCATCAATGATTCAGTCGTTTTCGAATGAGAGTTCGAAAAAATTTGTCGTTCGCGAATGATTCCTTGAAATGACAATTTGGTCGTTCGCGACCGATTCGCATCAATGACTTGATCGTTTCTCGTCCGCGAACAACTCTTTTAAAAGAATTAGTCGATCTCGAATGATTCATTCAAATTTAATTGTGGTCGTTCGCGAATGATTCACTCTAATAATTCAATCTTTTGTGAACAATTCGTTTGAAAAAATCTGGTCGTTCGCGAATAAATCAGCCAGGTGGCATTTTGGTAGATCACGAATAATACAATAACTGATTCTGTCGTTCGTAAATCGATTCGGCAATTCTTTGGAATAATTATGTAATCGGTTACGAACGATTCGTAATTCATAAAAATTATCTCGTTCAGCTATAAATTTATTCATTTCCGAATAGCTTTCTCGACAAAATTGTTAAATTCGTAATTTATTTCGTGAAATTAATTTACTCGGTCTATTCAGCGAGAGCTATTCAACTGAAAGAAGTTCACACAGCGGTGGAAAAAAAGCTCTCATAAAACTTCAGTATCGCCAACTCGTACATAATTAAAAATTTAGCTTTGTCAATTAAATAAAAGCGTAAAAAAATTAATTAAGCGAATATTTCACGAAAGCTGAATATAAAAGAGGGAAATTTTCTGGCCACATGTCAACGCTGTATATTTACGATTATGAACTTATGAAGTGAGGTACACCTAAAATAAGTACACGTTTTGTTTCTATGTATAATAAATAGGTTTTGAAAAGAACACGCGGGTAGCCAGAGATGAGCGCGGATACGTGTTTTTGGGTACTCGGATATATCCGCCCTGGGCGGATATACGCGGATAAAGTATCCGTGTATTTTCAAAATTTTATTTTACTAGATTTATCTGAATATCAAAAGTATTTAGGACTTTGGCGACAAATCCATGGGGTGGGGAGGACCAGTAGGTATTTGGAAAAAATTTCAGAGTTGGAGAAAATACTTTTTTCGTTTAATTTAGGGTACCTCTACCTATACGTAACTAAAAGTGTTTAAGGACGCACTCAAGGGGTGGGGGGTGGACCAAATAGGGTACTTGAACAAAATTTCAGAGGGGACGTTTCCCCCCTCGGAGATGTTAAAAAAGTCAAAAAGTTGGCAATTTTGAGTTTCAAGTTGGCAAATTCAGTATTATGAAAATTTGGCATTTTGAAGGTATATTTCCACTCCCCCCCCTCAAAAAATCATTACGCTACGCCTCTGGCTACAATAGTGCACTAGTGCAGTTCTGTTCGGATAAAGAAGATAGGTAACATTTCTTATCGCAAAAAACGCTAGGTGAAATTGGCAGGGAAAGGTAACAATGGCCACATCTTAAAGGGGTTTGAATGAGTTATGAGTCATTCGGCAAGTGTCTGACACCCAACTCAGTACCACTACCTTATCTACGCTTCAATATACGCGATAAGTGAGTCTACCTCTACGCACTGCTCTATTAGGTACCTACTTAATAAAATATTTCAATTTAATACTACGGATAAAAGTACTCGGATATATCAGTGGATTATCCGAGTACTTTTATCCGTTGGATATATCCGCATATATCTGCTTTTTTAGGCGGATACAAAAGTAACCGAGTATACTCGGATACGGATATATCCGCGCTCATCTCTGGCGGGTACCTACAACACGTTGACTGAGAAAACATCACATTGCGTAGCGCGTCTTGTCGTTTGTGTCATTTTCTCAATTTTTTTTTTTTACGCTTTACTGAAATCATTCTGGCGAGAAGAAGAGGCCAGGGGCGGGGAAGGGAAAGTGTTATAAATAAAGTTTATTCAAAGGAACGCGTTAATTTCCGTAGTACTGACGACGACGTCGACGTCGTGGACGCCACAACACCTCCACCACCATTGAAGAGAGAAAGAGTGAAAGAGTACACGCGGCAATACAATGAAGAGGATTTCGACGCCAAGAAACAAACGTGTAAACGGTATACACACGTAAAATGTACACAATAAAGAAAACACCGGGTACGGCAACATTTTCATTATCAATTAATTTGCGTCGTATACGCAGAAATTACCTCTAAACGCGTTTCGTGCACGTCGATTTTCGTACGTGTATATTACGACTGCAGGAGGCGAATTCGTCGACAACGGTGGCGATGGCGATGAGGACGTCGCTCGGTGCAAGCGGCGAGAAAAAAGATAACACTCGTTATTAAATTTACAGAAATATTTACACAGCTGGGTCATTCGACACGTCAATACCGCCGTATACATACACGTGGTGACCTCACACCTCGCCTTCTCCTCTCTACCCCGTGCTGCGTCTCTTTTTATGTCTTTTTTCTAGCTTTCTCTGAATGGCTAATCGATCTCAAAGTTTATAGCAATTTTTTTTTCTGCCTCGATACGAATCAGCTAATTAGTTCGTGGTGAGAATTACAAGGGTAGTTTATGAAAGCATTCGCGCTTCTGATACGTAAAAATAAAACAGAACACAGGGTGTCCGAAAAAGTTCGAAGGTGAGCGATCGTTGTATAGTGCTGCAAAAGTGCTGCTTTTTGCTCGAAAGTACTGATTTTTCTTCCAAATTCTAAACTTTTCATCTAAGCGAAAATTGAACTACGTATGTAAAATTTTAAATAGTACCTTGAAAGTCGAAAAATCGTAGCAACCAATTTTTTTATTTCTATTTGGGGGGGGGGTGGTTAAAATTTGATAAATTTCGGGAACTTCTTGAAATTTGTCAGAAATTTAAAATTTGGTCCGCTTTAAATTTAAATAAATTTTAAAAATATGATTACAAAATGAATTTAAAAAATTCTTATCAAGTTTTCAAATTTTCAAATTATTTTTGAAAATATAAAAAGTTTTAAATTTGCTTAAAATAGTAATTTTGGTTATTTTAAAATTTTAATCAATTTTGAAATCATCAAAGAATAAAAAATTTCAAAATTCAACAAAAATTGAAATTTTTAAGTTTTCAACTTTATTTTCTACTTTTTCTTCGTTTTAATTTTTAATGAATTTTCAAAATTTTTGAAAAAAAAATTCTTTCAATAGGATTTTGAGAAACAATAATTTTGAACAAAATTTTGATACCGGCGATGACGTTGAAAAATTGATTTTGAATAAGAATCTACGTGACACGCACGATCAGATGCGCCAGGAGTCAAAGAATACATTTTGTATACGCAAGCTCTTGATACAAGAGATTCGACTCCAACTTTATTTACCGATTCTTTTTTTTTCAATTTTTATTTTAACAAATTTTGGAGAAAAAAAATTCAACAACGCTAAAAAAAAGATTTTAAATTGAATTTGGAAAAATTTGGGTGGAAAAAAAATTGAACAATTATTATGTTTGAATGAAATTCAAAAAAAAAAAAAAAAAAAAAAAAATTGAACGAAATGTAAAGAAATCCTAGTAGATGTAGCTTCTTTGCAAAATTTAAAAAATGTTTTTAAAAAAGTTGAAGGTTGATGAGAAAAAAAAAAACAAGTCCCAAAATTTTTCTAAATATGTATTTGGGCTTAAGCAAAAAATTTTTGTTCGGACGAACTATTGAAACATTTGGTTTTGAACATGACGAAAAAATTATTTTTTTCAACGCGATAGGCACCATTTAAAAAAATAAGTAAAAGTTGGATTTTGAACATAACTTTGAGAAGTACCTATGCATTGCTCCCAATGTCATGAAAAGATAAAAAATTGCTTTTTTGACTTTCAACTAGATTATGAGATCAAATCAATTCTGAAAGAAAAAAATGAATGTTTGGTATGAATATGAAGTTATGAACAGAACTGAAAAAACGGTTTAAACACATAATTAACAAAAGATGTTCTTTAACAATTTTATTTTTGAATTCCAATTCCAAATAGTTGATAGTTTGAAAAAAATACTTTTTTTTGAAAAGAAATTTGAATAAAAATTTTTTGAAAATTTCGGATTTGGATAAAATTTTAAACAATTTTGTTGGAATGAAATTTTAAAAAGTATAGCCTTTCAAAAAAATTAATTGATAATGATGTTTTTGAAGAATATGCTTGAAGGTCATTTAAAATTCAAATAGATATTGAAAGGGTTTGTTTTTTGAACTTTATAAAAATTGGAAGTTTTAAAAAATTTTCAACATTTGAGTAAAATTTAGAATTTGGTAATTTTCAAATAAATTTTAAATTTTGGTGTTTTTAAATTTTTAAAATTGGTTACATTTTAAAAATTAAATTTAATAAATTTTTTTGGATTTATAAATTTGAAATTATTTAAAATTTTATAGCAAATTTTTGAAATTCGGAACATTTTCACTTTGAAAAGTCCTGTTGAAGGTCTTGCAAATTCTTTGCTTTTTGGAAACCTTGGCAACTCGTCAACTCAGCTTGAACTTGAATTTGGTTCATTGAGAGAGTATGTCATGTCACCCAGACCTCAGAACCAAATTTTGAACTGCCGAAATAGATTTTTCGATTTTTGGTGAATTTTTGAAAATAATGAAATTATCCCATTTGTGCCATTGTAAATCAGTTTCTTACAAAAATTGTAAATTTTGAAATAAAATTCTGAAAATTGTTTTATATACGTACTAAAATCGGCCCTATGAGTCGATTTTGACCTATATTTCGAAGCGATCTTCAGCCTCCAGCAAAAGTTATCTTTTCAAAATTTTCGTACTAGGTACAAAAATTCACCAAAAATCGAAAATTCATCTTCAGTAGCTCAAAATTTGGTTCTGAGGTCGGGGCACATGCCCCTTCATTGAGCCAAACTTTAGCTCAATCAGAGTTGGCGAATAGCCAAGGTTCTCTTGTTGGGACTAAAAGAAAAATTTTAGGACACCTTTCCATCTCCCCCACCCTTTCCACGAAAATCTCATATTTTCATTGATAATTTCCATTTTGAGCTGAACAAAAATTTTGAAATTTATAAATTTGAGGTCTGAGAATCTTGAAAAATTTACATTTATCATTTTTTTTAAATATTCCATATCAAAACGTTTGCAATTTTTGTTCAAATCAAAGGTGCGAAAAAAATAAAATTTGATTTTTGAAGCGCAATTTTTTCACTTTGACCTCCATTTGGGTTTGAAAATCTGAAAAAATTGTAGGGCCTATAATAAGTACAATAGCAGTAAGTTAGATTCATATGTGTCTATTTGAAAAAATTACATATTGTACGCATGTGACCTAGTTTTATAAAATTAATAGCGGTTTGAAATTTTCCATCCCGCGGGTGGGGGGCGGGGGGGGGGTGGTTAAAATGCGTGACTAAAAAAATCTGAAAAAATTCTCACAAGTTTGGTACAACTTCCTCTTCATAGCATGTAATTTTCAATTTTTTTTCTCACATTGACCCTAATTGAATTTCTATCACTACATAAAATTTTCTTGTATGAGGGAGTGTTGAAGTAGTAGGTGGAAAACGTAACTTGAATTTTTTAGGGGTTTTAGTAACCTGATTCAAAGGATAAATTTGGATTTTTTCATTCCCTCGTGTACTTAAAAAAAAAAATCTTTGAAATTTCTAAAAATAAAGATGCGATGCTCACTGATGAAAGAACTAGGAAAAGTGATAATATGATACCTATTTCTAGTTACAACGTACCGAGTAAATTTTAAATCGATTTTTTGCAAATTTTTCACGACCCTCTATTTTTGCAGCCGACAAATGGTTCTTACATCTATATAGACCTTGGTACCTCTTTATGGTTAATTTACACCATAAAATCGGAGTTTTATTACACGACACGTGTGCTTCTCGTATTACGAATGGAAATTAATCTCGTGTACTAGATACGAAAGATTAATGTCGAAGCATTAATCAACCAGTATGGAACTCGTCTTTTTTTATCATCTATTTTTAAACTCGTTGTAGGTAGCTGATTTTGTAACATGGATGTAACGGTCATTTTCGCCATCGACCCAGCTCGAGCTCTGCGGGCTCGGAGGACGTTGCAATATTGTATGATTGGATGTTAATGAATCATGAAAATAATTAAATCCGCTTGGCGGACGAAGGGGCGCAGGAAGATACAAATACATTGTAGGTACGAAGAACGGGACGTGTGCGTTATATTGCGAGGCAGCTGAGAGGAAGGCGCGCAGGGTGCTTCGAAAATGACCCAGTTATAAGCTTCGATAAACATTTAACGAATAACTTTTGACAATAATCACATTAATTTGGGGATGATATTGTGGAAATTCCGAGTGTGCTCGGTGGAGGGATGAGAGGCAGGCGAGAACGACATGTAAATCGTAAATGTATATTGTATACGAATATTAAAGGATTAGACGAATGTATTTGCCATTATCACATTTTCCCATTGATTTAAGCTTTAGGATACGCGAATTTATACGGTTTGTTTTAGTATCTAGCCTTTATTTAGCTACGTAGGTACATCTTTTATGTTGAGAAATAAACGCGGATCGGATCGGATGTTGAAGTTACGACGAGCTTATGGGAGCTTGCGAAATGGAAATCCATCTTTTTAAAACGAACTCGCGTATTTTGATTGGTTGCTGCGTGAATTCATGCGTATAGTATTCGAAAAGGTGATATGTTTACTCGACGCAAACAATATGTTTTACCTAAACCTTCGAGGAGAAAAAAAAAATGAAAAGCACGCGTCAAGTGGAACGATAAAGTCTTCTTTGTTTTGGGAAATTCGTACGAACGAGTAGGCGAAAATGAGGCGGAAATCGACTAAACGCAGGTTATACTAAATCTACTCGAAATTAAAGAAATTTGCCCACTACGTGTATTTGTATGTATTTAAAGCAAAGCACATATTTCCAAGTGTGTGAGATAGTTTGCCGCAGTTTCATCGAGAGAGCTTTTCAAGACATCCATAGACAATGTAAAATGAGAAATAGATGTAGGTGTGTAACCGCAAGAAAGGGGCTTTAAGTTTGAAGCTCGCTCGAGCTTGTGACGATACCGCACTTGGTATAGTTTCGAGTACACGTCTTATTAAATTTTGATTAGTAAAGGACACACACATGTGAGGAGAAATTAGGTCGCTTTCGTAAATACACAATAATAGGACTTGAAATTTGAAAACGTGCCACGATTTTGTATTTGTTCTCGTAGAACGAATAAAGCGATGGCTGAAAGTCCTCTAAGTGTATACGAATTAACCCAATGCGGTAAAATTTAATACCGGAGTGCAGTATTATCGAATTTTTTTTCGCCCTTGTTTCGTCGAACGTGTGTAGGTGCACTCTATGTGCATGCCTGTCATTGAAACTCGCCCTCTGTAAACCGTGTCAATTCAGTGGATAGGCATAGGCATCCTTGAGGAAGGTCGCCCATAATGCAGTATGGTACATAACTTCTTCTTTGGAGAACTATTTTTTTAAACGACGAAATTATGTCGATTGAAGGAGGAAGAGGAGGCACACGTGTAGATTATATAATAAGGCCCAGGTCGCTGAAGAGGAACGCGTGGTTGTGGCAACGAGAAATGCAGTTAGAAAATTCGAAACCAGTCGTGTGGACTCGATTCTTAACCAGTTAATGAGATGTTCTGGCAAACGTGTTGGGAAAAAAACATGCGTAAACAAGACGCCGCGCACCGCGCAGCCCGCATGTATGTAAACATTCATTAACGACGATTGAAAACGAAAGTAAAGACAGCGACGAGTCAGGTACGAAGAGTCGAAGATGGGTTTCGAGAGTGTGATTTAACCGAATAGACCGAAGGTACGTGAAGAATACTATTACGTCATGGTCTGGCCTGGATATTCGAATATTTTGGAAGAGGAAAATAGTAATTTTTGTCTGTTCACTAATCTATAAAGTGATGACAGAGCATGATGTTCTGAAGATGGAAGAATCCGTATAGAAATATTTTGTTTTTCTTATTTGACAATTTAAAAAAAATATTTTCCCCTGTGTTTGAATGAAATATTTTTTAAAATTTTTTAAATGAAAATAATTTGAAAATTATAGGTACCTACTTTTTTAAAAAGCGTTTTCAATACTTAATGATTTGATATAGAAAAAAATTGTTTTCAAAAAATTGAAAAAAAAAATCATCCTTGAACAAAATTTTGAACACAACTGACAAAAGAAGAATAACCGCGGCAGAAATGCGCTTCATGAGACGAACAGCTGGAGTGACGCTCAAAGACAAGAAAAGATCTGATGATATAATGTCCACGCTTGGTGCAACACCGATTATCAAAAAAATAAAGAAATACCGAAGTAAATGGCGAAAACACGTGGACAGAATGGACGAATCAAGATCGCCAAAAGTGATCAAACAGTACACCCCAGCTGGAAGAAGGAGCAGGGGAAGACCGAGGAAACGAGCGGACGACGCCTCAGGGAGTTCCGGAGAATCCAAAGATTCTACACCGCAGACGGGCCACCCGGCCCACCGCATATAAGGAAATGACGACGATAAAAAAAATCAACAAAACTGGCAATATTTGAAAAAATCAAAATAACTCATTTTGGATGAAATTTAAAGATGTAGGTATGCTCTCAAAATACACAAATAACCAGGGAACAACCAACAAAAACAAAAAATTGTCTTTCCAAAAAATTTGAAAAAAAATTGAATTTTTTTTAAAAAATTGATTCTGGACAAAATATTGAGAAGTTTGAAAAATAGATTTGATCACTCAAAAAAAGAAAAAAGTGCACGATGCTTGAAGTGAATACCTACTTCTTCACTGGGTCTGCGAAAAACAAAATTGCAATATTTTCAAAAATGAATAAGGGAGGTTAAGAAAACCTGTAGGTACATTTTCTTTACCTAACCCACATTAAATTTTTTGGGAATTTCGAATTTTACCTGCCTAATTGGCCCCTGTTGAGAATTTTTCAAAAATGATATGAAACAAAAACGGATTTGGAAGGTAAGAAAACCTAGATTTCCATACCATACGTAATTTTTTTTGGTAATTTTGATTTTTTGACACCCCCCCCCCCTTTGAAAAAAGGTCTTAATAAAATTTTGAAATAATTAGACTTGAACACAAATTTTGAAAATTATAATTTTGAATAAATAACCGTATTAATTTTTAAACATTTTTCCATTTGAAAAAAAAATCATGTGGAAAATATATTTTTTTTTAATTTTGAAAAATTTGATTGACAAATTTGATTTTGAACACAACAAAAAAATCTAAGAAAATAACAACATTTTAATGAAATTAATTTTGAAGTTGGATTCTGAACAGAGTTTTGAGAAAAACTAGCGTGCTCTCAGAAAAAATATATAAATTGCCTTTCAACAAGTTTGGGAAAATCAATCAATTTTGAACAAGATTTTGAAAAGTTTTGGTATGAATCAGTAGCGTAGCCAGACAGTCATGTAGGGGGGGGGGGGGGTCTGGACCAAAATAGTGAATTTTTTTGTAAAAAAAAAAGTGCATTGAAGAGCTGAAATTTCCTCATTTTTTCAAATTTTTCTTCGTCGACCCCCCCTCCCCCCCCCCCAAATACGCCACTGGTATGAATCGATTTTGAACACAATGAAAAAATTATTTTTAAACAAAATGAAAATCCTTTGTATTTCTAAGAAATTAATTAAAAAATATTTTCAACAAATTAAAAAAATATGGTCACAACAAAATTCGAAAAATTTGTTTTCAACTAAATATTTAAAATTTAAAAAAATGAACTTAGAAAAAAATTATAGATTATGAATAAAATATATTTTATCTATTGATAAAGTGAACTTGAAATTTAAAAAAATGTCTTCAGACAAGATTTTGAACACAACTGAAAAAATGGTTTTAAACACACAATAAATAAGTTGCCCGCACCACAAGCGTTGCGGGCATAGCCGAATTTTCGAGTTTCATTATAAAAGTTTTATTGTTTCTTTGTTTCATCAATGATACTAAATATAACTATCAAGACAAAAACCAGAATACTAATGCAAGATAATACAGAAGGTAAATGAAATTGCAATTGGAATGCAATAATTTAAATAATTTCTTCATCATATTTGCGCAAAAATAATTCATTATTACCTTCGCCCTCAAGAACTCTTCATTCCTTCAATTTTTAATTTTTTTTTTTAAAATTCATTTCAAGTGTTTTAAATTCACAACAGGGGGAGATGAAATTCTAACACGGCATAATTATGGTAAAAGAATTTTTACTCACTCTATCAAACTTTTATTTACAGCATGCGAAAAAACCACCAATGTTCCCAACACCATTTCACAGCAGATGGTAATAAAATTTCAACACAGCATGTGAATAGAAAAATTGGGGACCCCTGAGTAGTGGAAATTCGATATTCATCCAAAAACCCTACAATAACGCTTCAATAACGTTATAATAACGTTTCGATAACGTTGTGATAACGTTTCGATAACGTTGTGATAACGTTTCGATGACATTATATTAGTGTTTCGATAACGTTATGATAACGTTTCGATGACATTATACTAGTGTTTCGATAACGTTATTGGAACGTTTTAATAACCTTATTATAGGATTTTGATAATGTGGTAATAACGTTTCAATAACGTTATTATAGCGTTTGCATAACGTTATTGATATAGAATTAATCAATTGATTAGGTAAATAAATAGAAGAAAGAGCACTAACACAATTTAGTACTTCAGTTAATATGAACTGCTCGCTTCAACCTCCAAAATCGTACTGAGTGACAAAATTTTTCAACCAAGCAAACAACAACAACAACAAGGTTATTTCCCCTACTTTTTCTATCCATCCCCTTTACCAACTTCGCATCCACTATACTTTTTTCCCCGTTTCCCCTTATCTCAATTACTAATTACTCGGTCAATTATGCATATTTAAAAAAAAGAAAAGTGATACACACAACTACATGATGTATTGAGTTTACGGTATAAATTTCATCATTGTACCTTCTGTAGTTACGGAGGAGTTCCGTTAACAAACTTTTCAAAACCCTAGACCGAATACATAAGTCCGAATTTTATAGAAAATTCGGCTAAAAATTGTTTTTCAACGATTAAAAAAAATTTATTCCAATACCTAAATTTCCAAAAAAAAAAAAAATCTAAAAAAATAATTTTTTAATTTTTTAATAACTACTTAAAATATTTTTAAGAATTCAGATTTGAACATAATTTGGAAAAAGTGTGTTTGGAAAAATTGCTGGAAAGTTCATTTCGTTAAGAAGCACTAGGTATTGTTATAGAAAAATTTGTCTCTATATAATATAAGAGATCGTCGCCCTATTTCCAAAACTGTCTAACTCCATGTGATTTGGTACGAGGAAACTTGGGTAGGCGGCAAAAACAAATTTTGTCAGAAAACGCGTTTGGAGTTGAAAAATTTTTTTTTTTTCAACTTCAAACGCGTTTTCTGACAAAATTTGTTTTTGCCGCCTACCCAAGTTTCCTCGTACCAAATCACATGGAATTAGACAGTTTTGGAAATAGGGCGACGAGATACAACTGTTCAAGCAAAATTTTGAAGAAAAAAAAAATTCAAAATCAGATTTTAAACATAATTTTGAAAAGTGAGTAATGTATGCTCTTGATATCTTGAAAAAAGAAATTGAAAAATTGGTCTTTTTTAGGTAGTTATTGGAATCAATTTTGAATAAAATTTGGTATAAAAAAAACTGAAAAAATTGTTTTAAATACATCATCAACGGAATTTTTATTGATTAAAAAATCAATTTCTACAAATTTTTAAAATTTTCTTTTCAAACATTTTTTTAAAAATATCCCATTTTGAATAGAATTTTGAAAAAAAAAAATAGATTTAAAAAAACTTTCAAATATTTTAATTTGAATGGAATTCAAAAAAATTAATTTCGGATGAAATTTGAAAAAAAAATCTTTTTTATAAACATTGTTTTTTCCTTTCACAATTTTTTCAGCTAAAATTTGTAATTTTCCCTTTTTTGGTCTTTTCGTCCAATTTTGCTCGAAAAAATTAACGAATGTGAAAACCCAACGATAGGCAAAGGAAAAAAGCAAATTGATAAGGTAATACGAAATATTTTTCAAGAATAGAAAATAATGAAAGCTGTTGCTATACAACTGAAAAAGAAACTTGTAAATCGAGAATAAGTATATACCGTACGCGCACGGTACATTTTGCAAAAGTATATTTCATCATCGGTTTACAAAAGAAAAATTCGAGTAGAAACGGAAAAAAAGTAATACAGACAGAAAGAAAGAAAGAAAATGAAAAAAGTAAAAAGAGAAACCGAAAAAACGAACGAACGAGCAACGAGCACGACGAATAATGGTATCGGCGAAGAAAAAATACTCGCAGCATAGCGCAGAGGAAAGAGCTTGAGAATGATTCTCGAATCACAAATCGACGTAATACAACAAATTACACTCGTATATATGGTGGAAATTGGGGCGAAAAAATAAAGAAAAGAGTTGAATAAAATTCATTTAAACGAAAATAGTATACGTATCAATAACTACGCAGCTTTAGATTGAAAAACGATAAAAAAAAATTATCATATAAATAGAAGGCGCGTGTGAGAAAAACCTCCCCGAAAGCCAAAGAGAGAGAGAAAAAAGAAACGAACACTTTCGAGTGGAAATTTCGCATCGAGAGTATAATTTTTAACGCGGTTCGTGGCCGAACCTCCCCTCACCCCTTCCGATAGAAAATGTGCGGTTCCAGAATTACAATTCTATTAGAAATTTTATCGGTCCAAATACATAAATCTAACTCATTTTTGAAGTGTCGAAAATATACGAATGGTAGGCTGCCGTATGCAATGAAGGAAACGTTGAGTTGGCCTTGCTTTGGACGGAAATTCAAATCGTACCTATTTATGCTCCAATGTACTCATAAAGCGTGCAAAGTTAACCCGTGTGTACGAAATTTTTCATACATGCGCATCACTCGAGTATATTCGCATTCGCCTTGCTTCGGTGTATATTAAAACGTCGCGTGTATCTTTTCCATTTGAATGATTTTCAAGAACGACGACGTGTCTTCCAGCGTAAAAAGCTATTATTTTTGTTAAAACCATGCCACGAGCTGGAGTGTCAAACTGGGCACGATCGAATCGACCATGAACCGAATTTCGGCTGAATTTTTTCGCTCCATCGCATTATTGTCTGCTTGTCAAAATATGAGTTATGGATGCTTTTATTTTTACAGCTCTTCGTGATGGAAAAATTCTATTCTTATACTGAGTGGATTTTTCTTTGTAATCGAAATTTCAATAATGATGAGAGGGTTGAGTTTTCGTGAACAACTTTCAAAATATGCCCGAGTGGAATTTTAATGCAAAAATTATGCCCAAAATTGCCAACGTGTTTTTTCAATATTCGAGAAGTAATTTTCATTACATCGTTTCGCCAAATTATTTCTGTTTTTGATATTATTTCTAAATACCTATAATTATGCAGCTGTACGACTTCTTCTGTTTTTTGTTGTTATTTTATTGGAGAATTTTTTCAATGAAAAATGCTTTTAAAAATAGGCGGTATCGAAAAAGCGACAATTTTGTATATTGGAAAATTGTTTTTCTTTTAAACTCTCTTTTTATTATTTTTTAGGTGAAAAAAGACTCTGTTTTCTTTAAAATTGGGGTTTTCTTCGTTTTTACGTACCATATTTTTTTTCTGAAAATGAAATATTTCGTATTTGAAAGAAACAAACGATTTAACAATTTGAGAGTGAGGAGGGTTAGTTGAAAAAAAAAAAGTCGTATAAAAATGTTCGACATTTTTTTTTGTAAGTATACCAAATTCGTTTGGAAATTATTGTATGGTATAGAAATGGGCAAAATGGCATAGGTGGGCAGCTGGGCACTGGGGAAGACGACTGCAACATTTGAACAAAACGTCAATACGTCAAAATGAATCGGACTCGAGAGACAAAAAAAAAATACATTTTGATATCCATCATGATAACTTTCATAAATTTAAATTTTGTCCCTCTACCCTCACCTCGTTTTAATTTTTCTATCGAAAAATTCTAATGAATTCAGCACCTTGGAAAATCCCCAAAACAGAATTTTTAGATTTTTGGCCCCCTATGAAATCCTTCTCATCTCATACTATGCTATTTTGGACACCTTTTGGCCAGAAAGTCGATTTTTCGTTTTCCATTACTTTTAATTAATTTCGTAAAAAGTTACCCATCCAAAATGAAAGGTTCATGCTATCGAATAACGTATTTCTAAAGTAGAAGTGTGTCATCTTGCCCAGTTCTTCCTTATATTTTCTATTAATGGGAAAGAATTTTTACTTTTGGTGTTCGATTGCCACCTGCTTGGCTTTACAAAGCACCTGTTACGTATCAAAAATAAGGAGAACAAGATGGAATGTTGTAAGCTTTCTTTTTAGAAAATTTTGTAAAGAATACGAAGAAAAGCTCAGAAGATTATTCAAAACAGTGAAGTTTACTGAAAAATAGACGTAAGTATTGAACTTGTTGCTGTTGACGATGGTGAAAGGGTCCAAGTTTCTTGTAATTTTTTAAAAATTATAAGTAGGTTGTCTATTATGTAAATTCTTTTAAAAGTTTCAAAAAAAATTTAATGGGTGAAAATTTAAAACTCGACATTTATTTTTGTTTTTATGTTCGAGTTGCATTGCTCGAAAATGCGATTTTACTATGATTGTAATTATATTATCATTGACTATACTTGGTAATTAAATTACAAAATAATGACCTATTTTGGAGATTTTTTTGATAAATTCATATTTAAAAAAAATACCTGAATAACTTTTTTGTGGCTACGAAAACTTTGAACAAACTTTTTTAAATAGTCATTCGAAAATTTTTTTGAAAGATATTTGAACGAAATAAAAATATTTTTCAACTTGGATAATTTTTAATTTTTTTTTTTTTTTTTTTTTTTTGAAGAGAACTTTCTATTTATTTTTTTAGTTTTTTCCCAGAAGAATATTTTTGAAATATGTTCCTGATTTTTTAGCACAATTTTTTCTTCAGAAGTTTTTCTTCGGATAATTCTCTCCAGAAGAATATTTTTGAAGCATGTATCTGATTTTTTGGCACAATTTTTTCTTCAGAGGATTTCTTTAGAATACTTTTTTTTTCTACCAACCTTTTTCTTTTGCACAATTTTTTTTTTCAAAAGAAGCTTTTGAAATGGTTTCTCAATTTTTTTTACTTTTGCGAACTGTTTTTAAAATTTTTCGGTCAAAAAATTTGTTTGAAACAATTTTTAAAATTTTTGATTTTATTTGTTGGAAAACAGGCAGCTTTTTTGAAAGAATTGTAAAATCTCACTCCTTGAAAGAAATTTTTTTTTTTTTTTTCAAAAAAATATTCTTTTAGTTATAAATTTTTTTTCAAGAATTTAGTTTGCCTTTTTTTCTTACTTAGGGTGGTTTGAAAGTCATCTTTCACTCTTCTGTAAAATTTTTCAGCGATATATTGACTGGTAGGTACCTACCTTTTTAGTGTGCGTAAACAAACTATTGGTTTCAGTCTTGTTTTTTTTTTTTTTTTGTTCTTTTTGTAAACCAAAAATTTTACTAGAAAGGTCAAAAAGTTGAATGAAAAATTGATACATTTAAAAAAAAAAAAAAAAAAAATTACCACTTCTGAGCACCGAAGTTGCTTGCAGAATTTCATTGTTCACAATCAGAAGGTGGTTCTCATACCTCATTATTTTTTCCACTTTGACTTTGAAAAATTCAAAAATGACGTTTTACGCAATATTAACAAAAAATATTCTCTATTTCAAAAATTCTACAAATTCTCTTTAAAATTCAGCTCTTGTTGTTCTTTCAATCACAACAAGTTTTGAATTTTTCATTCGTTTCGATTAATGGAAGGTCAAGCAAGGGTGATACGAAGAGCTCTAAAAAACAAATTCCCACAAAGTGATACCTACAAAATTGATTAAATTTAGTATTTTTGCAATAAGTGCAAAGTATACATTCTTTTGTAACCTTGCAACGTGTCAGACCTTGAATGAAAGCTCGTGTACAATTGTGGCGAGACGGGCAGGAGTATATTATCGAATAAAACCTATAGAGAAGGTTTTAAATAAATAACATCATATGGCACGAGTAATGAAAAATAGGTGCAAATTACTTACTTTCCTAGTTCTTCTTTTAATTCGTAGTTATCGCTGAATCGTGTACATGGTGTAGTAGAAGTCATACCGACTTCTTGTGTTTAAGTATATAGCGCGTTTCAAATCCAAAAATAAACCGTTCGTTTTCCAACTGCAATAAAAGAAAGCAAAAAAAAAAAAGACGTGAGAAAGGATGAAAAAAAGAAAAAAAGGCACAAAGGCGAAACCTTGTAATCTAATAACGTAAATACGTATGCTAAAAATAATTCTTCGAGAAAGAGCGCACACAAGAAATCGATTGAAGAACATAGAGCACGGAATAGTGGGAGAAAAAAGGCTCGGATAATAACACCTGTAACCTTTTGTACCTTTGGTGATACATTCGCATACACGAAGATACTATAAGAGAAAGAAAAGAAGAAAGAAGAAGAAAACAAAAAAAAAACACAATTCAGCGAATCAAGGTATACATACGTAAAAGGAAAATTACGTATCCGCTGGCATAAGAAGAAGAAGATCCGTGGTGCCCTCGAACTTATTAAGAAGAAAAAAATATATAGTATAAAGAAGCCGCAAACATAGCCCCGAAATAATACGAAAAACTGCGATGAAAAGCTCAAACGCTTCGTGAACTGAGTCGAGCGACGAATTAGGGAGTAATGGGAGAAAACGCTGTAGAAGGTTGTAAAGTCTTTGTCCTTTTTAGAGGGATGATATCGACGTGATATCGTTGTCGTGAAAGATCAAAAGCACCGAAAACTTTTCTCTCTGATGTCCAAATTGCCACCACCGCGTCTCTGTATCTGTAGATACAAAATACGACGACGATATTTTACACAAACGCGTTGTTGCAACGTTTTTTTTTTCTCTCTCTTTCTAAGCTTTCTACAGAATTTCAGTTTCGTAGGTATGTTTTGTTTTCTTCAAACGATGTAATGTTCAAATGTGAAGAATCGATTCCGAGTGGAAATTGGGTTACCGAAGAAGGGTTCGCACCGAGCGGAGAAATTCCAACTAGTTTTATTAACAAGTTTATGTTCTACTCGTAGATCATAAAAAAAAAAATATCGTGACAAATTTGATAATTTTTCTTCCAACATTTTTCGTCCCAAAGGGTGGAAAAAGATTCGAGTGAACTAAAGAGTCGAAGGGGGGGGGGGTGCTCTTGTATACCGAGAATGCGGTGACTGTGCGGTAAAGATATCAGTGACCTGGTCGCTTTTTTCCTCCCTCTTCTGTCTTCTCTGTTGCCAACAAATATGGATACTTTTTTTCATTACGAGAACTGCATACGCTGCGGTGTCTTTTTTTTGGCGCTATTTAGCGCGTGCCTTTTCGCTATGAAAAAATAATGATTTTTCTTCCATTTTTGAAATTAGAAGTACACGAACGACGAGAGTTCATTTTTTTGATTGCGGTTTGAAATTTGTGTGCAGGATTTGAACATAACTTTCTATGTACATATTTGAATTGAATTCTTCTTCGGGTTTTCAGTCTGAAATGAATATGTATAGAATTGAATTTTTATCTTTGGATTTAATTTGTGTATAGGTAATTTTTTTCAATTTCGATTAAGCGATTCTTTTTTTTTTTAATTTATAATTTCTTTTTTCATAATTTTTGGGAAAAAAATTGAAATAAAAATTAAATTAAAATTCGATTTAAATGTAAATTTTGGTAATTTTTGAAAAATTGATTAATTTTTCATGTTGAATTACTTTTTACAGTTTTTGAGTGTTTTAAAATGTTTGTCCTTAGATGTGTACAAAATTTAATGAAAATTCAAAAATATTAGGCAATTTTTGAACCTTCATTAATTTTTGAAAGTTGAATCACTTTTAACATATTTAGTAAGTTAGGTAAGCCATTGAAGTTCGAAAAATTTTCAAAATTCGATAAACATTAGAATTTTGGTACCTAAGTAATTATTAAATTGTGATAAACTTTCAAAGAACCAATTTTTAAAGCTTAATAAATTTTCTAAACTTGCAAAAAAAAAATTAGATATTCATTATAAACTCAAAATTTCTTATTTTTAAAATTTTAATTTGTAAGTGCCTAGGTGAATATTTAAAATTGAACCAATTTCTAAAGTTTGATGAATTTTGAAATTTAAAAAATAAATGAATAAATAAATGAATAAATAAATAAATAAATAAATAAATACCTAAATAAACAAAATATTATCCAACTTCCAATAATGCGTGCTCCGAAAAATTCTTAGGTAATATTTTTTCCCAGAAAAATTTAAGAAATCTAATTTTTTTATACTCATTTCAAAAAAATGTTGAAAAATATTGAGAAAAGTAATTTTAAAATAACTTGAAAATTTGAAAATTTTATTCTAAAAAATTTGGATTTTTTATGTTGAAAAAAAAGAAAATTTGTTTACTTCAAAAAATCAAAATAAAACATTTTTTTTAGAAAAATGTCCCAAATAAGGGGAGAAAATGAAAAAATTCATTATTACTCCAAAAATTGACTTTAAAAAAAATAAAAAATGAAACCTAGGTATCCCTATTTTTTTAAAAAGTCTCTAAAACTAGAGAATTTTTTTTATCATTAATTTTTTATTTGTTTTAGATTTCGAACTGATTCATTGTGTATTTTATTTCTTTGTTTCATGTTGGTTCAGTCATTTATATAAAATTTTTGCAATGGGTACGAAGTTTTTTGTTGCATTTTTTCAAAAAAGAAACGAAAACTCGACTATCTAAATTTTCACGATATTCGATCTTCTTTTGTCCCAATTAATTCGGATAATCGAGCTTATAATTAAGTATTTCAAAATGTTTTGAACTTTTAAGAATGGGTAAATCGAATTCAAGTCATTTTCAAGCTTCAATAAATTTTAAGCATTATGCAATACATTTTGAAAGTGTGATGAATTTTCGCGATTTTTAAAATTAGAATTTTTTTATTTTCGTAAATCTGCAAAAAAAAAATGTTTGATTTTAGAAAAGTCCTGTTTGATGAAGGTTCTGTAAAAGTCCTATACTCTTTGCTTTTGAGATTTAGTTAGACACTCTGATTGTAGTTTTCGAATAATTGATCATGTTTTTTCCTTCGACGAATCGGTTGGCCCCGGGCCCGCATTTGGGGGAGGTCTGCATTTAAGTAAAAAATAAAGATTCATTTTTGAAAAAATGAAAAAATTTTGAGTGAAAATCTTTAATGTTTCAATTAATTTTTTTTTAAACTGAGTGAAGTAAATTTTCATAGATACATAATATTGACTAGTAATTTTTTTAAAAGGTATTCAATTGAAAAATACTGAAAAAAATTTGAGTAAAAATTTCTCAAAGTATCTTAATAAAACTGTTGAAAAAAAGTGAGCAAATATTTTTAATGAAAATGTTGACAAAAATCAAATGAAAATTGTAAAGGACTTCTAAGTAATTTTCAATAGTTTCAATTAAAAAAATTCCGAAAATTTTGAGTTGAGATTTTGAAAAAAAAAATTAACTAAAAAATTTTGAAGAAAATTTCGTGTGGAGGTTTTCTAAAACTTTTGAGTAAAAACTTTATTAAAAATCTGATTGAAAATTACTTACTATAAAAATTGAAATACTTAGATATGATTTTTTCAATTCTTGAGAAAATTTCAAGGAAAATGTCCATCACGAATTTCATAAAATTTCTATTTTGAGAAAATCATGAAAAAATTTCCAAAAAAATTGACGCTGAAATGTTCAAAGTTTCAATTAAATCTGTATTTTAGGGGAGTGGCTAAATCCACAACAAGTAATCACCAAAATGAACGAACGAGAATTCATATCATATTCTCGTTTGAAAACTCGTTGTCGTGGACAATGGACATCGAGATTTTTCCACCAAGCTTAATAAAATTTAATAAAATATTTAAAATTTTTCCAAGTTTTATATTCTTCAAATTTTTCATTTTTTTTTTTCGTTTTCAATTTTCATTCCATTATTGAAAAAAAAAATTCTTGAAGAAATTATTCATCACTCATCGAATAATTATTTATTCTTATTTTTTCCTCAAATTAAATTTTTCATTAAATATAAATTTTTTCTGTTTGTCGTTTAAAACAACTTAAAACTCATTTTAAAAAAATAATTATATATTTTTTCTATTTTTTCATTCAAACTTGCCAGTAATAATTTTTTCATCAAAATGCAACCAATCTTCATTATATTTTTTCAAATGAATTTTTTCAAATTCATTTTATGAAATTTTTTCAAATTCATTTTATGAAATTTTTAATGAATATTGTTAATTAAATTTAGTTTTAAATTTTCATTTAGATTTTTAAACATTTTTCATAAAATTTTTTCATCAAAAATACTTCTAAGTTCTAATTCTACCATACTTTTTCAAATTTTTCTTTTGGAATTTCTTTCAAGTAAATTTTTTATCAAGTTTATTTTTCCGAAATTTTTTCCGACTTTTTTAATTTTATTTTTTCAAGAAAATTGTTCATACTCCTCTCATTTTCCAATAAAATTTTCAATTGATTTCATTCTCAAATTGGTCATCAGAATGTTCCAATTTCTTCTCCGAACTGGCAACTTGACTTCTCATTCGAATTTTTCCAATAATTTTCATCATTATTTTTTTGTCTTCTAATTCTTATCGAGTAATTTCTAATCGAGTAATTTCTAAATTTCTTCAAGTAGATAATAAATTCCAATTTTTCTTCAAATTTACTAAAATTTTAATATTCAAAATTGAGTAAGTACCTAAGTAGCTAAGTACTTAACTACTTACTGAGGCTACTGACAGTACAGACTTGTTGAAAAAAAATTGAAAAATTAAAACATAAAAAATACCTAGGTAGAATGAAAAATATTCTGAGTATTTTGTGAAAGAATAAATTTGTTTTAAATAAAACATCAAAGTTTTCAGAAAAAAAAATTTGAAAAAAATTTGTTTGAAAAAAAAAACTTGTACGAAAAAAAAATCATACAAATAATAAAGAAGAATGAAGATGAATAAAAAAGAACGAGATCGCCCTTACAATGTGATTACTTATTGTGGATTTAACCACTCCCAAGTGTAGTCGGTTCAAAAATCGTTTCAACATTTTATTTGATGAATAAAATTATCTTCTCGCCACTTCATTTTGTTAGAATTTTATTTTTTTGTTTTTTTGCCAAGGGACGGAGTACTTAATAAAAAATTTGTTGACAAGCTGGTTCAGCGTGCCCTTCCCTGACCAAAATTTTTGCTCGTTCACTCAAAATAGGGCCCGAAAAAATTTCCTCATCGAGCCCGGACTTTCTTTTTTGGTGGGCGGGCCTGACAATCGATAAGATGTTAATATATTTGTCAATTTTTAACGAATCTATAATTTTTTCAAGTTTGATAAATCAGATTAATTTTTAGGCTAGTTCTGCAATTTTTTCAATTTCAATCAATCCATTTATTTTTCATTTTTCGATTTTGATAAATCGATGAATTTCGTGTTCAGTGGAAATTAATTTTATGCTCATACGCAATCCTACTTGTATGAAAACCCAACCTGACTCAACGTATGTAATTGAACGCATCGTTCGAGCCATCAAGCTTCGAATACTTCGTACACGCAGCAATGAAACTCGCCATTCGCAGCACGTACCTATCAATGGGTAGGGCACGCGCACGTTGAACCAACGCCAAAAATAACGCAGACAATGCGAAAAATTTTCAAAAATAAAAACTTGTTCGCATCAACGAGTTAATTTTATTCGAGAGAATTGTCAGCTCTTCGTCATGCAACACGCTAATTTCCTATATATACCACTCGGACTCGGACACCCTGCTCGCCTCGGCTCACCTTCGTTTTGTCCCTCACCCTGTGCACATGGCTCTAAAAACATGGCACAACTCATGTCAGGCTATAATGTGCGACAGGAGTGTATACGTATACTGAGCTATTACACAGCCAGCGTATAATGAAAATGACTACTTGATAAATTCGATAATGCCACGAAAATATATTGATATCGTTCTCGTTTAAAACCAAATTCCCTTCTGCTCGCTTCGTTTACACCGAGTCCTGCCGCAGAGCAAAAAAAATCAATCAATTTGTGGCAGTGGCGGCGGAAGAGCATTATTAAGGAAAGAGCTGGAGAGGTAAGGGTCGAGGGAGAACATCGATGTAATTGTTTCGAGGTATCTTGTCGACGTCAAAATGACAATTAACGAAGAAAAGGTCGGCTAGTTAATCACATATTAACTGCGTCATGTTCAGTTATTAATATCAAAGGTTTTAGACTGGAAAAAAAATTACCCTCCCCGGTAATGATCCAATTACCGTTCTTCGTATAAGGCTATCATGCCTACCTGTGTATATTTTTTCAACGAAAAAGAATCGTCTTACAGAAAAGGGTACTTGAAATTCGAACGGTTTTCCAGGCCTTTTTTTACACGTACTTACCTACTAAATATATAGCTTTGATCTCGACTTTTTCGCCCCTTTGCAAATTATTTTGTCAGAAGTTTATACCTCGCGAATGAAATTCGTTTTCGTGTTACATGAAAAATAGCGTAATATTTCGCGATATTCGATTTCAAAACAATATGCACCTTTTCGCGATATTTTCTCTTCGAGAAAAAGAGAAAAGTTTGAGGTAACTGCAGATACGAATGAGTTGAAGGGGGGCATGATTTTTATTTGGTTGAAGCGGAATTTTCTAAGATCTATGTATGACGCCATTTTGATTTTTCATCTATGCAGTTTTAAAGAAAAATTGAAAACTAAATTCAATTTGTTTTTTTTTTTACAAAAAAAATTAATTTTTGATTCTTGAAAAATAAAATGCATGGAGTTTTCGAAAAAATATTATTTTCATTTTGCATTTTGATGGTGTCATTTTGCAGAAAATATTGATAGATTTTTTGGAAAGTGAACAATTTCAAGGGTCAGAATTGAAGAAAAACACAATTTTTGCTTAATGCTCCGTTTTCAGAAAAACTATGCAACCTACAAGATTTTTCCAAGAATATTTTTTATTCGGTAGAGTCTGGTCTGTAGTATAACGAGAGGGTTTTAAAAATTTCAATTTGCTGACGATTTCTTTCGAGTTGACTGGAATACTATGATGAAAATTGTGAAAAAGCAGTGGCGTATTTAAGGGAAGGATTTTGGAGTCCAAACCCCTCCCATTGTGCATAAAAAAAACTTTAAAATATCTTAAAAACCTTGCATAACAAGGATGCTTATTTTACATCTTTTTGAAAAATTTCCTAAAATTGTGAAAAATTCTCGAAATGAATCCCTAATTTTTCCTAAATGTTTCAAAAATGAGATTTTTCAAAATTTCCCCAATTTGTAGTCACAATGAATTTTCATAAAATAAGATTGGTCAAATTTTTCAATTTTTGGAATGATTTTTCATAAATTTTCAAAAATAAAAATTGGATATTTTTTTAAAATAGGTATTTTATTTTTCAAGAATGAATTTTTCAAATTTTTTTAAGTAAGGATACATGATTTTTCTTAAATTATTTTAAAATTACGATTTTTCAAGAATGATTTTTTTTCAATTTCTAGGGTTCATTTTCTCTTGAATTTTCAAAAATGATATTATTGTTATACCTACCTATGTAAAAAAAATTCAAGAAGAATTTTTTCCAATTTATTTTAGAGGTGATTTTTTTTTACTTACTTTTCAAAACTAGATTTTTTTAAATTTTAAAATTCCGAAATTTTTCAATTATGATGAATTTAAAAAAAATAGTCTAGTCAAATTCTTCAACGTATAGAATTTTTTTTTGAATTTTTAGGAAGATTTTCCTTCAATTTTTACAAAGAGAAACTATATAACTTTTTTTGACTACGTATTTTATTTCAAATTTCAAGGTTAAATTTTTCGTTTATGCTTGGAAGTTAAATTTTTTTTTGATTTTCAAAAATTGAATTTTTAAAAATTGATTTTTTAAAAATAATTTTCAATGATAACTTTTCTTAATTTTCAATAACAACAATTTTTGAAATGATTTTTTATAAATTTTCAAAAATGAAATTTGGATAATTTTTTTAATAGGTATTTTATTATTTTATCAATGAATTTTCTTTAATTTTTAGAGATCATTTTCTCATGAATTTTCGTTACCTACTTTTTAAAAAAAATAGGATGGATTTTTTCGATTTTTTTTTTAAAGGAGATTTTCCCCTAGTTTTCAAAACTAGATTTTTTTGATTTCACAATTCTAAAATATACCCAGGCCTATTAATTTTTAATTACGATAGATTTTCAAAAAAAATAGTTTCAGTCAAATTCTTCAACATATTGAATTTTTTTAATTTTTGGGGAGTTTTTTTTTTGAATTCTCATAAATAGGTAGAAAGAGCGTATTTTTTTTTGACTTTTTAGAGATTTTTTGACTTTCAAAAATTTTAAACTAAAATTTTTGAAAAATACATCTTTTGTTATTAGTGAAAATTGAAAAATAAAAATTTTATTTCATAATAACCACTCTCCAAGTCCAAAACAAAATTTGAACCCATCCCATGATTTCATCCTGGATACGCCACTGTGAGAAAGTTTGATGAAATCGGAGGGAAAGTAGGAATTTTCCAAAACCCTCTATTGTCAGACTACAGACCAGACTTCACTGAATAAAGAACATTATTAAAAAAATCTTGTGGGTTGCATAGTTTCTCTGGAAAGGGAGCATTAAGCAAAAATGGTGTTTTTCTTCGATTTTGACACTTGAAATTTTTCATTTTCCAAAAAATCTATCAATATTTTCTGCAAAATGACACCATCAAAACGCAAAATGAAAATAATTTTCTTTTTTTGAAAACTCCATGCATTTTATTTTTCAATAATCAAAAATTAATTTTTTTTGTAAAAAAAAAAAAACAAGATGACTTAAGTTTCCAATTTTTCTTCAAAAATGCATAGATGAAAAATCAAAATGGCGTCGTACATAGGTCTTGAAAATTCCGCTTGTCAGCGATAGCATTCAACAAAAAAAAATGTATGCCCCCTTAACCCTGAAGATACCTACCGAAGGGTAAAGTTTGGTTCCAAATTTATTATTATTCCAACAAAAAGGTGGTGTAAGAAGACTAGATCTATACTTAGTATCATTCAGACTTCGATCGAGTTCGATTATACTTTGGAACTCGAATAGAACACGCAAATGCGTCAGTCAGTGGTAGAAAACATGCGATTTTCGAGGCAAATGTTTTTTTTTTCTTGAAGGACAACAAGGCCAGAAAGTTCAAATAAAAGATACTTATAATTTTGAGATTTATTCTTTCGAAAAAATGTACCCACGATGTAAAAAAAAAGGCTTGGAACAAAATTAACTAAACGAGTTTACTAAACTATCACCAATTGGGGTGGATCTTTCCATTTGCTCGCGACTTTGCGAGCTTTTGATCAAAATACTGTTGACTTAGCGATTTCAATTTCACGGAATTTCACCCTTTTCCTTTATCTATTGGTATTTCTGTAAAATGTTGATTCATTTACCGGACTGGAATTACCTATAGGTAGCATTTATAGAGGCCAATTTTATTTTATCCCTAAACGAGGGTTTAGCTGTGCAAGTTTTTTTTTTAATTTTTCGGCCGAGACTATTAAAATTTCGTAATGTTGGTTTTTCTCTTCTTTTTTAATTTTTTTTTCGTATTCACAAAGCGAGGTAATCGATAGAGCCAGTGGTGTTCTTTCGCATGTTCGAACGTATAATGGGAAAAGGTTTGCCTAACAACGAAGCTTATTACATACGCGACCCTCCTGATGCATTGTTAGCTGCAAATTACCCGGTTCCCCTGGTAAAACCAAGGTAACAAAATATAAACTGCAACAATTGAACGATTGCTCGGCAAAAGCTGTACGACATTCGGAGTAATTAATACGAAGTACCTACAAAAGTACGAGAACCAAAACGAGGAAAGGGCAATTAAATTGCCGCTATGAAAAATGATAGCATTTAAAAGGTAACGCGGCAACATCGTGTTTGTTATTCAAATATTTTTTCTGGTGGAAGGGAGCTGATGGGTAAGAGGTATGGTTTGGTAAAAATGCTAATAAGAATATCATTAGCGAAGCTTTGCCGGATATGTAATTAAGCTATTGTTACAGCTGAATTGGAAATGTGAAATTATGCCGACGAAGTGAAGCTATTTTTTTTTTTTTTTTCTCGTTTGGTACTCGAGCGATTGTTTTTCGCATAAACGTGAATGATATCAACTTTTTAATTTTTTCCCACGAACTTTAGTCATTTCTGGATGTCAAAAAAAGTAACCGAAACAGCGACGAAAAGTCAACTTGATTCTTAAAGACAACAGTATGCTTATTGGGAATAGGTTTTTTTTAAAATTCATTTTTCACTTTTGCAAGGTTATTAATGTTTGTAAATTGAAGAAAAAAAAATTGGCAAATTTTTTCTGTGTAAGAAGAAAATTTTATAAAAATATTTTTTAATTTATGAACAATTTTCTGAGGTTCTTAAGGAATTTTCTAAACATTTGTAAAAAAAATTTCTTGGATTTAAAAAAAATTAAGTACATAATTTTGTGGAAAATTCATGAACGTTTTGTAAATTTTCTAATACTTTGAAGTACGAGCTCTGACATTTTGTGAACCTTTTTCCTAATTTTTTGAAGCTTTGTGAAATGTGTTGTGAAGATTTTCCTGAGATTTTGTAAAAAAAAAAAAAATCTGATATGTAAAAATCAACTCAATTTTTTTTTAATTTTCTTTGATCGACTTTTGTAAAATTATTTTTCTCAAATTTGCGAAAAATTCTCAAAAATCTCAAACAATTTTTAGGGAATGAAGATTTTGTGAAATTTTGTAAAAAAAATTCTGAGATTTCGTAAGAATTCTTTTTGAACATTTTATTGAAATTTTTTGACATTTTGTGAAATTATGTTTCAAATTTTCATGAAAATTTTTTATTTTAATTTTCTCATGTTCTGTGAAAATTTCTTCAATAGGTATTTTATGATTTTTTTTTTTGTTTTGTTTTGTAAAATTCTAAAAATTTCTACGATTTCTTAAAAATTCTCTTTAACCGTGTTATTAAAATTTTTTGAGGTTCAAGGAAATTATGTTTCAAATTTTCAAGAAATTTTTTGAATAGAAGAATATTTTAATATTTTGTAAAAATTTATCCAAAATATCGTACATTTCGAGTAATATTCTGCTGCTGTGTAGAATATTCTGAAAAATTTAGTGAAATTTCGTCAACTTTTGTTCCCAGGTTTTTCAGTAATTCAGTATTTCGAAATTTTGTACAAGTTTTCCTGGAAATTTTGTGAAAAATTGTCCAGACAATTTGTAAAAACTTGAAAGTTTCTTTTTTTTCACAGGGATAAGTATTTTTTTGTCTGGATATTGAAAAATTTGTTCTCATTTCTTCAAAAATTTTTGAATTTGAATTTACTCTCAAACCCGAAATAAGCATCAGACAGGAGTACATTTTTTTTTAATTTTCAATTAACAAATTTTTAATTTTTGAAGGAAAATTTTCGCAACATTTTTCAGATAATAAAATCTCTTGTTAGGTAATTTTTTTAGAGTAAAAAACTAAAACTTAAAAGTACCTAATTCTCAATTATTTTTGGAGAAAAAAAATCTCAATTTTAAAAAAAAATCATAATTGACCTTTTTTTCGTAATTTTTAACACCACAATTTTAGTTTATACGTGCTATAAATTCGTAAAATTATCGATTTTGAGAATGTCGAGTATTCAAATAGGTAGTTAATTTACAAACTTAATTTTTTTTTTCAATGATCATTTTTAAAAAAATCAATTTTTATTAGAATTGATAATTTTTTTACAATATTTAACACTACAAAATAATGTAGGTTATCATAATAAATACGAGAAGAAATTCAATAATTTTGAGAAAATTCGATCTCATAAAATTTTGAAATTTAAAATTTAAAAAAATCTGAAGCTTTCTAAAAAGTTTCTTGAAGATTTTCTGAAATTTTGTAAAACAAATTCTGAGATTTTTAAAATTTTTTCTAAAATTAAAAAAAAATTTTTGAACATTTCATAGATTTTTTTTGACGTTTGTGAAATTATTTTACGATTTTTCGAAAAATTATGTGAAAGAAGAACTTTGGTCCCTTCTATTTTTTTTCTGGATTTCTGTAAAAATTTCTCAGGAAATTTTGTGAAAAATTCTCTTGAGGTTGAGACTTTGTGAAAAGTTTTCTACTTTTTTTTTTTTTTTTTCTTTTTATTTAATATTTATTTAATTCATTTTCTGAAGCTCTCTAAAAAGTTCTTTGAAATTTTGTAAAGTGAATGCTGGAATTTTCTAAAAATTATGTGATGTTTTGTGAAAAATTCTGTGATGTTTTAAAAAAATTCTCTATAATTTTGTGAAAATCGATCATTTCATAAATAAGTGATTTTTTCCTTTTTTAATTTTTCATAGTCTCGTAATGAATTTCTCTTTGAAAATTTTTTGAAAAAACTATGTATTCGCAAAAAATTAAAAAAATCGTCGCCGTTTTGATAAAATTTCAAAAAAATTGAAAGTTTTTTCAAAATAATCGCAATTTTTTTTTAATTATTATAGGAATAATAATCGAAATTTGCTCAGAACTTCGCGGAATTGAAAATTGTCACTTCTGAAGTAGGTAATCTTTGAAATGATTTATTTTTTACACAAAATATTACTCCTTCGTTTGGAAGCAAGTGAAGGAAGTGTCAAGAGGTAATAAATCTCTTTATAGTAAAATATTTGAAAATATTTCCAAAAATTTCATTCATTTTTTCTTTTTTTTTTACTAGAAATCTTCAAAAATAACAATTTTAAGAAATAGTAACCCAAAGTAACGAACACATGAGATAGTAACCTCCATAAATCGTCTAGCTATTTGAGAGAGAGCACAGCGCCAGGAGGGCAGTGAGACTACGTGTACCATACCAAGTAGGCAAGATAAGAAGACAGAGAAACTATTGAGGTGAGAAAGTACGCGATAAATGTTAAACGGAAGCTCGCCTTAGAATACGAGTATCGTATAAGTGTAAATGTACTTGGATGTAAATTTCGCGTCCAACTGAGAGATTGGCTCTGGTGTAGGTGGTTATGAATATGTAACGTGGCGCGTATTGCCCGCAGCTCGTCCTCGCCCTCGCTCGCGTCGTAATAAATAATTAAAACATAGAAAGCTTTATGAATTAACGACTAAATTTACTTGACTGAAAATACACACCAGATAAAAGTGAACGCTAGGTATACTAAAGACGAGGAAGACCATATTCAGTCAAATTTTCAATTTTATCCATCGTTCTTCGATGTGTCGGGGACTCGGGGTCTCGTGTTTTTCAACCTAAGTAATTATGTACACGTATCTGCTGTATTACTCGCTGGAATGATTTTTACCAATGTAGCCTGGTGTAGGCTAAATATGCGTATACTTGTTGCAGTTTTCAAAGTTTGCACTGAGAGAGAAGTACAAATACGAGTGAGTATGTCGTCGATGTGTAAAGGATATATTTTATTTTACCCCGATGAATTGTTTAGACTATAAAACTAGACTTTTACGAGAGATATAAATATTTTATTCGAGTTATACTCGTAGTAGGCTAGTAGCTGATATTTCGCGCGAATCTGTGTGCCATGCCTTCTCCTCTTCATTCGACGTGATGCTGGGTTTCTCAACCAATACGTGTATTAAATCTATTACCCGAACTGAAGGTAATTTTCTTCTATGAAAAGTAAAATCGAACGAACAAGTCGGTTTTATAGTTTATTCTAATGGAAAACGTTGAAGTGTTTCGGTAACATTTTTAGAAATGTCGAGAATTGGCAATTTTCAATAATAAAATTAATAATTAGTGGAAAATTTGTAACTTTCTCTAATCTATACATGGTGTCCCGGTTAAGAATAACAACCTTCAACCTGGTAAGAGGGCAACTCATTTCAACAACGTGTCGGTATGTTTGCATACTCTTACTATTAAAAGGGGCTGAGATACTGCATGGTGAAAAAATTATTTTTCATTTTTTGAAAATTTATTTTTTCTGATTGGAGACAGATAGAAAGATGAAACTTGTGGGAAATGAAGTACTGAAAATTTTTTCATCAAAATCGATGCAATTGGGTGTTCAACAAATTATTTTCACAAAAAAAAAAATGGTAAAAAATTCGAAATTTCGCAATTTAAAAAAAAATTGCATCATTAACCTAGTTATTTTTTGTCAGCAAATGATTCCCCTATACTTACTCTACAAAATGTCCCTCAGCATCATCTTCGTATCTCTTTTAGTTTTTGAGTGAAAAATTTATTTATGAGTCGACATGTAGGTTAAAATTTTTCAAATTTTCAAAGTCAAATTTTTATAAATTTGTACTCATTAGAAAAATTCTAACTCAAAAACTAAAAAAAATAGGAAGATGATGCTGAGGAACATTTTGTAGAGGAAGTAGAGGGGAATCATCTGCTGTCAAAAAATAACTAGGTTAATAATGAAATTTTTTTTAAATTGTAAAATTTCGATTTTTTTTTACCCAATTTTTTTTGTAAAAATAATTTGTTGCACACCCTATTGCATTGATTTTGATGAAAATTTTTTCAAACATTGCTGCAACTATCCCACTTCATTTCCCACAAGTTTGTTCTTTCATCTTTCTATCTGTCTCCAATCAGAAAAAATTAATTTTCAATTTCAAGTGAAAAAATGAAAAAAAAAAAAAAAATTCACCATGCAGTGTCTCAGCTCTCAGTCCCTTTAATAGTAGGGTGTGCAAACATACCTTCACGTTGTTGAAATGAGTTGCCCTCTTACCAGGTTGAAGGATGTTATTCTTAACTGGTACACCATGTATATTTTATATTTTCGAGTAAATTATAATATTATGCCGTTAACTCTACGGAGTGAGCTTTATTTAAGAGCGAAAAATGGTTCATCAGGATATCAGGAGATAATACGTTGCATCGAAGTTCGAAGGTGAATGGTGTATTGATATAATTTATATTTATATAGGAAGGACGTAATATACTAAGTACAAAGGTGCATGACTCATATATTGTGGATGAACTGTCGCATAGGTACAGTACGGAGGTTATCATTTTATCGATTTAACGTTCCAATGAGTCACAAATGCAGAAAGAGGGCGAGGGAAAGAGACATCCTAAAATAATTACTTGTACCAAACCAAACGTTCAACTCGACGACGAATGGCATTTTCTGTCTACGGAAATAGACCGTAATTATCTATACGTCTATAGATAGGGATAGGGAATAGCAATGGTATGTGTAAATGTAGATGTGGATGTACGATGCATGAGTATTGAGTACCTATGTAGTATGTAGATAGATTTGGATAGATGTACTATGTATGTCCCAGCTATGTGCTATACTATGCTATAAGTACCTACATATTATAGAAAGAGCAGCATCGCATGCCAGCATTTGCATGATGATAAACGCTGCGCCGTGCTTGTATGCGTATTATGTTCGCATGTTAATGAATGATATAATTGAATGTGTATAATGATTAACGGCTTTACGCGATAAGGTATATGCCATCGTGCGTGCGGTTTGGAAACTGATAGAAAAAAATTCGCGTGTGGGAGAATCGATGTCATATACGAGTATATGTATAGAATTATGGATATGGCAGGCATTAGGCAAGTAGGTCTAGGTATGAATAATGTGGAGTGGACGAGAGGAGTACATTCTGTTGAATAGTGGTTTAGTGTTGTTGGTACAGCTAAAATTGTGATGAGAAATGAACGAAGATACGTAATATTATATACGTACACGTAGAATTATGAATCAATGGAATTTTATTCAATTTTCCAATATCATTCTTTCGATCCTGATGATTAAATTGGTAAATTCTACAATTTCGATTATTCGATGATTTCTCTTTGATTTCAACCAATCTACAATTTTCTCGTTTTCGATTGACAATTTGGTCGATTTTTCAATTTCAATTTTTTTTACTTCGACCTATCGCTAATTTTCTCAATTTTGATGAATTGATATAGGTTATTCGACTTAATTTTGCGTCATTTTTAGATTTTTCCTCCAATTGAATTTCTAAAATGGCCCCTATTCATTTTTTTTTTTTTAGAAAAATCAAAAAACTTCATTTTTTTGATTATAACTTATCAAAGTTGCCCCTTTTCATGAGAATGAATTTTCTATTTTTTATTTTTTCTTAAATTAATTCCAAGTGTTACCTTGGGGCACTCATAGTTGAAAAAAAAATTCTCCCAACATTTGAAGTTGTTGAATTTTGTAGAAAATAATAACCTATTTTTTACTTTCCTCTTACTGAATTTCAAGTGATGCCATTATGGGCCCCATTTCGAAAATCTGGTAATTTTTCATCTTTTTTTTTCAAATTGGAGGGTATTAACTCTGCTTAAAATTCAGTTAGGGTAAAAATAAGCCACTCATTTTTTTATATTAATGAACTAGGTAAAATAATTTTGCCCATTTTTTTTTCAATATTTGAAATTATGTTGGGAAGAAAAAAGATTGGGAATTCATTAACCAAAAACAGGCAAAACTTTGAAAATCGGTCAATTTTTTCTAGAAAAAAAGGGAAGACCTGCAGAGGCCACTTGAAATTCAGTTTTGGAAAAAATGAAAAATGACGAATCATTTTCTCATTAAAAAAGATTAGATACCTATTAATATTTTTTCATTCAGTAGTTTTCAAAATTAGGGCCTGAGGCACCACTTGAAATTTTTTTAATAAAAAAAATTCAATAAGAAGTCTGGAAAAAATAGAATTTTGAGTAGGTGCCTATTAAATTTTATTTTGTTCTAAGAAAATTTTTCATATACCTACTTAAATGAGATTTTTTTTTATTGAAAAAGTTATACCTACTCTTCAAAAGAGGAAATTGTAAAGGATTTTTTTTTCAAAATGATTTTTTCAAATAACTTTTTTGAAGAAATGACGAAAAAAATGAAAAAATCTTGTCAAAATAATTTTTTTTTTTCGATTTTTGAGTTTCTCTGAATTTTTTTGGAAAACTTTGATAACTAGATTATCGTTTTCTTATTTTTAATGAGTTTTTGTGATTTATTAAAAAATTTCGTAATTGAAAAATTTCAATTCTTATACCAGCAGGGTGTCTAAGAGTCGTAACAAATCATATGAAAGTCATGAAAAAGTGTCATGAAATTTGAAAATAAGTCATGGAAAAGTCATGAATTTTTCAAAGAAATCACTAGGTCAAGAAAAGTAATGAATTTTACTCTTGAAGTCATGAATTTTTGATAGGTAATAAATTGATAATTATTATCCGGGTAAAATTACAAATTCGCTTAAAAGTGAATTTTTTCAAACTGTCGTCGTATCTTCTCAAACAAAAAAAAAAAAAAAAAAAAAAAAGCATAAAATAGGTATTGTGATTTTTTTGAAGATGAAAATTAATGTTCTTGAAGAATTTATTTTTCGAGGGCGGAGAGGGAAATCTCTATATTATTATTTTTTTGGAAAAAAAATCTCCATTTCGTCGCCCTATTTCTAAAACTGTCTAACTCCATGTGATTTGGTACGAGGAAACTTGGGTAGGCGGCAAAAACAAATTTTGTCGCCTACCCAAGTTTCCTCGTACCAAATCAAATGGAGTTAGACAGTTTTGGAAATAAGGGCGACGATTTCTTGAATGAAAAAAAAAAATTGTGTTGAAAAAAAAGAATTATGTGGAATGAAAAAAAGAATTTCTTGGAAGGTACATACAATTTTTAAAATTGTCTTACAATAAAAAACACTTACGAACTCAGGAGTCTAGTTGGTATAATTATTATAATCTCAATTTTTTTGGATTTTTTTTTTTCAATATTCTGAAAAATAATAATTTTTTTTGGGAGGGGGGGGGGAGGAGAAGGGTCTCTGTTTTTTTTGGAGAAAAAAAATTCTCATTTTTTGGAATTAAAAAAAATACTTACCTACCTACTCAATTTTTTTGAAATAGAGAAATCTCAAATCTTCTGGAGTAGAAATTTTTTCGAAGGAAGAAATTTCCGAATTTTTAGAATAAAAATATGCAAAAATCTTTTTTTTTAGAATAATACAGGTATGTAAGTTTCATTAAGAATTTTTGTGAATTTTTTTTCAAAATTTTTTTCAAAATTTTAATTATTGAGAAATTTTTTTAATGAAACTTTTCAAAATAAATGAGTTTTGAGATTTTTTTTCAGTGCCTTGTAATATCAATTTCAAAAGCTTTTGACCTTAAGAAGAATAAAAACTGTAAAGAAAAAATTTAAGAATTTTTCAACATATTTCCTAAGACCTTTGCTAAGAAAATTCTTTCAAATTACAATAATTACGTATTGTTATTATGAAGAATTTTCTATTTCATTCTAAAAATTATTTATTTTTCAAGAAATGTTTCTGTAAGAATTTTTTCATTATTTTTTTTGAAAAATTTTTTATTTAAAAAAAAAGATTTTTAATCATGCAAGTAACAAGATCACCCCGAATGGGTCACTAATCAATTTTTCGATCACTACATCCGGAAAAATTTCCGCACTTGGAAAACACGACGTACTTTCGAGAGATATTTAAAATTTTCTGACGCCATATTTTCGACCGTTCTGCCTCAGGCACCAATGGCACAAAAAACAACTTCTTTAGACTTGGCTATCTCCATTCCAACTATTTTTAGATCTGACGAAAATATTTGTGCGACCGGTTATGAAATTTTTTCACTTCACTGTAGTTGTTGTATTATCTATCTATTGATTTTATTTAATGGATTCCCAAGGTCGATTATGCTGTATGTATTGCTACCACAAGTACCTAATGTGTCCTATACCTATAGATGGTATGTCATATAGTGACACCGACACCTTATAAATGCTCGAATTGATACACGAGTGTAATTTTTTGATTTTCTTTCGCGAGTGATTTGGCTCGAATTGAATAGACAGTTGGACACCTGATTTAGTTTCGTGATAATTGGCATGGTTCAATGTCAATGTTTGTGACACGTGTCAAATGCACATTATCATAGACGTTTTACATCTTATCGAGCGACGCGTAGGTATAATAATGGTCGAGCATTGTGCAGAATACACTTGAACGTATAAACGAGTACCAGAAATACTTATACGGTTTGCTGGCATGAATGTAAATCTCGTCGATGATTTTTTTTTTTTATAGCCGTCATTAAGACGGTATGGATTAGGAAGTTGCATGTTGGATACAGCGAACGAGGAGCACGAAAATCGAATTTCGCGTATTTACATGCTTGAATGGCACGAGGAACTGGGAACGTGTTCGAATATAAATAGCGAATTTTCTGCGCAGTATAAAGGTACCTTCGTAAAACGGCGTGAATAAGATTTTCATCGATCGTTTATGAATGAGAATTAATCGAGTCACTGACCGAGTGTGTATGATTTTTATATAAAAAAAAAGGGGGAAAAAAGAATGGTGTCCTCGAGTACACAGTCTTCCAATTGAGTAAGTAAATTAAAGCACGCGAACGATGAAAAAAATAAAATTAAACATCAGGATATACTACGAGGACGAGGTTTTATGATACGTACGAAAATTGGATCGTTTTTACGAGAAACAAACAAACAATCGGGCTAATTTTTTATTATTTTTTTAATACTCGTATGTACCATTTTCCCTCTGTTTTCCGGGCTACGTAGCGCTTCTGATAGTCAATTAGAGACCTCTTCTCTTTTTTTTCATTTTCACCAACTCGACGTCAGTGTCGCTCGTGTATTATACGTAGATTCTGTACAGTTTTCCTGATCCTGTTCGTCTGCCACCGCGTGCCCTAATTATCTAGTTTATTAATTATCGTATTTCTTCGGGGTACTTTAGCGATGCCGGAATTATACTTGGAAGTAATTTTATGAAAAAAATAGGTCATTTTCCGACTACGAACTGCTGCGGTCGAAAAGAAACCACCTTGGAAGGTTTTTTCCCCATAATGTGCATAAGCAGCCACTTCCTGCTCGTTGCATGCGTTCGACGATTCGGTGTAAAGGCGGCTGTGAAATGTGACCAGTTTTTGAATAATTTACCCCTAATATCACGAACGTGTCTGCAAATTGGCTCGAAAGGTAGATACGATTTTATTATAGAGCTGATAAGCTTGTCACAGGTACTCGTACTCGTAGGGGTAATATTTTCGAGGTGCAAAGGTTAATTTTGTATATCAATCGGACGACTGGATAAGTATGCATCTGAAAGAGTGGGAAGATAAAGCTCTGATACTGACAGCTTGAATGATTATCAAAAGAATAAAATTCCATTAGGCAGCTTTTCTTTGAAGATTTTTTCCCTACCTATAGAACAACTCGAGAAACTAGACAAAAAAAAGTTTAATTTCATTTAATTCTATCGTGAAACAAAAAGGGGTTGAAGAATTCAATTTCAGGTTATTTTTAGTCTTTTGTAAGTATTTTTCTTCTCGTGTTTTAAATTTCACTCCTTTAAAAAAAAAATCTTTTCTTTTTTTGCAGGAATTCAAAGGCTGTTTTGGAGCATCCCGTGAGTACCTACCTACTTTTTGATTTTAAATTATCATTTTTTTTTTTTTTTTTTTTTCTATGCAGCTACATTTCATGTCGTCCTTTATGCTGTTAAGCAATTTTCAGACATTATTTAATCAAAGTACATGGATAGAAAAGTATATCACGTTTCTCTACAATAACGTTTGGGGATTCTTAGTATAGGTATTAATGGTGGCGAGCTGAAAAAAAATCAGGAATCTTGGAATATTTTATGTTATACAATTATAAAAGATAATGCTTTAATCTGGGTTAATTCGGCCTCGTGTCTGAAAGGGTTAACCACAAATATGGATGGTTGTAATATATTATTAGTCAGAATACTACAGTCATCATTTTTACCACATTTTTTATAATTATAGTACAAATACCTATAATAATTATGCTTTTACGATTACCAAAATGGAAAAAAATGCAACGAAAATTCGTCAGTTCGGTTAGGTTTGGTTAGGCTAGATAGGTATATCCGGGGGTAAAAAAAGGTTAGGTTAGGTTGGATAAGAAAAGGCATTGGTGTCTGGTGTGTCAAAATTGAAAAATTTAAGTCATGATGATCAACCCTGAGGAGAGTGGTTCCTTAGACCCGCTTTCAGATTCTGGTTGAGTTCGTCCTTCTATGGGTCTGAGCTTGAAAGAATAATTTTTTAATAAAATTGCCAACTTTGCTTTTCTGTTCTTTTCGAATAAATAAATAACTTTTCAATTTTAGATATTTTTTAAAACTCCCCCCCCCCCCAAATTTGGCGACTTTTAGACATTTTGTCAGGCATTCTGAACTTGGAAAATTTTTTAAATTTTCTATTGATTAAATTTCCATAGAAATTTATTTACCTACATTTTATTTTATTTTAATTAAAAAAAAAATGAAGTAACCTTTTTAAAAATTTGGATTCCTTTCAGACATGTTTTCAAACATTCTGAATTTACATACACACAGACTAAAAGCATATACTATGTTTCATACTTTCAAACTTAGTGTGGAAATAGAACCAATTTTTATTTTTTACCACAATATTTTCAGTGGTATAGCCACTTCTGATACACATACACGCACTATCGATATCTAGGTACCATATTTTTTTCTCTCAGTAATGTCTTCATAACCAAAGGATAGAAATTCATAGAGAAAAGTTATTCTAAATTTTAGGCAATGAATACCTCTAAACCTAAAAATTTTGGGATAAGGGGCTGGAATTCCCAGTTTTATGGGCAAGAGACTCAGTTTTGAGATAATAAGTGCCTTTCCTAGATAGAACTTGGATTTTTTGCCTTTTTATTTCAAAATTACTACAGTTTGACGTAATAATTGCCTATAGCCTTTCTCTCAGTGCAAAAACCAATAAGTTTCAATCATTTTTTTTTTTAAATACTGTTACGTAAGTGTGAAGTTGAACTTTGGTGAGGTCAGTCTATTTGTATTTTGTAGGTACATGTGCGTTACTTTTATCAACTCGTTTTGGCGTTATCAACTTCCTCTATGCTGTGTCATAGTTAACTACGCCAATGGTTTCGGAAATTTTCAGGATGAGTATAACTCAAGGTTTGGTATTTTTAAAAGCAATATCGATTATCGACGATTGTTTTCATTTCGACCTAAGCAACGATTTCAAAAATAAAATTGGTTTTGTGCATCGCACTTTACACCTCCGGACTTCCTAATAAGGTCATATTTTTTAAAAAACTTTTTTTGGTCAAAAAAAACAGTCACAAGACGCAGAGGGTCCATACTCAGTCAGAGTTTTGAATTAGGTAGGTACTTGACGTATGTTTTTCCTGTAAAACCCTTTTTTTTTTGAAAATCAAATTTTTGAAAATCATTTTCTTTTAAAAAAAAACATTTTTTAATTTTAAAAAAAATGGAATTTCTAATTTTTCATACCATTTTGGAAAGTTGATTGCTGAAAGGTTATTTTGAAATTATTGATCGAACAATTTTCATTAGGTACCTTCTACGAAAATGTTTTAAAAAAGTATTTGATCACCTGAAATAATCGAATACAGACTGTCTTAACAAAATCTAAAAATCAAAAGGCGAGAGTTTTGTAGGACCTTTAGCTGTTACCACCCCTCCTCTCAAAAAGAATGCTTTCATGAAATTACAAAAAATTATAAAAATACAAAGGAATCCAAAAAAAAACCTAACATCTATAACTAATTTAAAGGATTGGAAGAGGGGCTGATCACTGAAAATCCCAACTCCAATAACTGAGAAATTCCAATTCCACTGATTTTCCTTCCGAAACATGACGAAAGAGGAAAAGCTAAACTCTGAATTGATAATACCAAATTTCTTCTTCGTTATAGTTCATCGTCATGAAAAAATACAAAATTGAAAACTGCCCGAGCGAAACGAGAGCGAAAATTTTGAACATTTTTGAAAAAATCGAGCGTAGAGCAAGAATGTAGGATGGACTTTGACAAGGTTCGTTTTCTAATGTAAAAGAAGCAGGAGATTGATTAACCTAATTTGACAAAAAAAGCAGGAGTTTAGCAGGATATTAGGCGTTTTGAGCAAAGAAGCAGGAGTTTTGCAAGATTTACAGGAGTGTTAGACACTTAATAACTTAGACAGCCTGAAGCATGAAATACTTTATGGTGCTCAAAAAGATGTTCAAAATAAAATTTCTCAATTTTCCATTTTCCAAAAATTTGCTTTTTGAGATGATAATGATGCCTATTATTATTATTATTATTCCGGGGATGCAATATGTTTTTTGCCCTCCCCCTCCCCCGAAAATCGAGGTTTATTTTTGAAAAAATGGCCTCGTACACACTACACAGTAATTCGTAATGTTTTTAATCTAAAGACTCTTGTTACAAATTTTTGCAATCCATTCAAAAGGTCAAAACTAGGTTGTGTAGCAAATTTCAACTTTCTAGTTCAAAAAATATTCATTTTTCATCTTTATGCTGCAAATTTTGCATAATTTTTGTAGCAATTTTCAAAAATGTAAAAAAAAATTGAAAAATGCATTCAAGAGGCAAAAGGTTTGGTTTTGGGAGTTTCTTAAAAAGCTTTTTCTGGATTTCAATCGTTAGGTACTTTTAGTGATTTATTTTGCACCTTTCTTTTATTAAATATGTTCATTGTTTTTTGATTTAAATGTTTTCCATTTTTCGTAAAAATATGCCTGTTTAAGCCCATTACAGTGCGAAATATCTTCTGGTAAAAAAGGTGCATGAGTTTCGATGGGTCACTGTAGCGGTTGCGAATTTCAATAAGAAAATAGGATTATCACTCTAATGCGGCGTTGTTTCATTTGTTTTCTTTTTTTTTTTTTCACTTCATATACCGCACCGTATCGATTGATTCGTCGAGACGGTTCATATTGTCAAGTATGAAGAATAAAACATCGCGAACAAGGTTATATAAATGGAAAGGTATACGGTTGTGGTATGTGTATGAAATTAAAGCAATATTCAAAGCTGTGTGCGGATACCTTAAAAATGTGAATGCGAAAACAACTTTTTCTGCGATGTTTGTCGCTCAAAGTGTTGTTCTCAAGCCAAAGTTGGGGCACATGGACACCTTTTGTTATTTTTTAGGGAAATATGCGAGCCAAGATATAAAATATGTGCCTAATAATGATAAATATTTACTAATTCGAGAAAAAATATTCACATTGATTTGTACTGGTTTAATGCTCATTCGAGTACAGAGTCGATGTCGTCGAACCTCGGCAGAAGGCAATGTATCGGTCTGCTTTGCGGGATGCTGTAGGCTGCGGCTGCTGCTGCTGCTGTTCGATGTATACGGTAGCACTTTTGCAATATATAAGTAAGCAACGCACAATATTCTCCACGATGTGAGCCGGAGAGAGATAAAGACGGATACGAACACGAAAATGAGCAAAAATATTTATTCGAAAACAGGAAAAAATCAAACCAACGTAACGTGTAACAAAATATGCAACCCTAGTGGACGTTTTAGACGCCTCAGCGATTTACCGCAATTGCGAATGCACAATTTTTCATTCACGATACGTAACGCACTGTGATGGTCTCGGCGTCGGTTTTTTTTTCTCTCTAAATTACTCGGACGAAGAAAAACTATTTTAAAAAAAAGGACGATAAGATGGGGGCCGTACGACTTAAACGACTATGAAAATAAAACGAACGCGATACACGGTGGTGGCGACAACGGCGACGATATTGCTGAGTATTATTTTTACCATACGGACCGAGCGACCGACGAAATGCTGAAGCACACACAACCGTTAAACAGCGACGATACTGTTAAACAGCTTAGCGAGTTTAAACTTTTCGCAGAATCAAAATTTCCCGTTGCCGCTTCGCTGGTGACCTACATCGCGAGGCGCAAACGCGAATTCGAAAAACGTACTGACCGCGTTTCCCGCCAAAAAAGCTAAAGTCTGCCGTATCGACGTAACGCCAGAGCAGTGATGCTCGCCGCAGAAACGCAACAGTAGCCGAAGACGACCGTCCCGAATGGATCCGGTAACGATAACGAACGATATGGAACGACACAATCGCTGGCTACGACTACGTACGGGCCTCGTAGCTCGTTAAACCGCCTATCGTCCATGTGACCGCTGATTTTTACCTACCTAATCCAATATGTCTGACTGGGCCGGTTACGAAAGACGGTCGTCCTACTTGAATGTACACGAGGCCGTCACATCGTCTCGCCGACCATATTAAAACCAATTTCGTCTCGGTACAGGAATTTTCTGCCTATGCAATCCCATCTCTCAGGTAGGGACACCGTTCAACTATTCGGTACAGCGAAGAACTGAAGAAGCGTAGCACTTCGAACGATGAAAGCTCTCTAGAGAGACGTTCGCCCATCTCATCAGCACTCAGGAGTCATCAAACATACCACAGAAGAACGAATCTGCGACGACGGAACGTTCTCAAGTGTCCCTCCAGCGAAAAATTTGCCCCACTGTGTATACCCTGGATGAGAATCTCCTACGCTCCGGTCACCAAATCGCCATCAGGTCTTGTCTTATGACCGATGAGGAGATACGGTCGCGGTGCACTTTGCTATTTTTATCCATCGCTGGGGCTTTTGACCGGACGGTAACACTGCTCGACATCGATTTTGTTTATCAATATAGTGTTTGCGAGCCGAGTAAATTCTGTGATGCGGCGCTGATGGTGATGGACGGAGACGCGCCGCGATGCGATGTTCATCATTTTACCAACATGAACAGCGAACACGGTCGCGGTCGTCGCGATGCGCAGTGCCCGCAACGTGCCACGCACAGCGCCGTGTAAATGACCAGAAGACCAAATCGACGTGCAGGTTTTTCCATCGTGCTCTGCGGTGACCGCGGATGAGGTTGCCTCGAGGGTGGTTTTATTAATTTTTATAACTACAAATGAAATGACCTTTTATTTGTCGATAATTGGAAAATTTCATTTCTTTGCATCCCTTATCAATACTTAGGAGGTCGCAGGTGGATTTGTACGAAAAAGGATGGAAATTTGTATGGCGGTCAGAACAGATGATGTTGGGTGAACCTGGCATGAGAAATGATTGATACACGCGAACCATTAACTACCTTACGCTGGTTTACGTTATGAAACGACCACGAGAATCGGAATTTATCAAATAATAATGAAGATTATTTTTCACGTAGGTGGTACGTACTCGTAGTACGTACTATGGTTGGTTCTAGCACCACCACAAAGTGTAAGTATCGTCAATACATGTGGGGTTTTCTCTAACTGTTACTATAGGGATTCATATAGGAAATTACATGCTTATCTTGTTGTTATGTTAAGATTAAGAAATTCTTTATTGAGCTTTTCACGCTTCTGGCCTTCGTTCTTTTTGTCTGTGTATCGCGAGACCTTTGCCGAAAAAGGCGAACTGCACGACCTTATAACAAGGTTGTCAGGATCACCTGTTTTCAAAAATGAAGAACAATAAATTCTACCCATTTTTGCGATGTATTAAGGAACCAACATCTATAAGTATAATTTTTTTTCACATATTCGACCCCACTCTGTGAGTTTATGATGAAAAAATTCAAAATTTTTCAATTTTTCCCATTTTTGTAAAAAATAGACTCTGGCAATAACCATTATGTGGTTGGGGTGTTTCTTTGAAAAAAATTGTTCGAAATTTTTTTTTCTTTCTCAATCGAGTCCATTCTGATACAAAATTTTTTACAAATTGAGCCAAAGGAGGATTTTGCATGGGATCTTAGGGTAGCTTTTTTCATGCAAATGCAATTTCTCATTTTTTTGAAATTTACAGAAAATAAAAACTTTTCCATTTTCAGTAAGGGTAGGATTTTGCATAAGAGCAAATGGTAGCCTTTGAAAATTAATTAAATTGAAATTGACATTTTTTGAAATTAACTAAAAATAAAAATTTTCTCATTTTCAGTAAGGGTAGGATTTTGCATGGACCAAATGGTACCCGTATTAAAAAAAACTAATGGTTCTACCATATAAAAAAAAACTAATGGTTTTTTCGCCACCATTAGTAGTGGTAATTTTAGTTGTAAATGTTGCCACTACTATTACCAGTACCATTAGAGATTAATAGTGGCGAAAAAACCATTGTTTTTTTTTTCAATGGAAAAACTATTAGTTATTAGTAGTTGGCTATTTACACCATGTTTAATTCAAAAATTGGAGGTCTTTATGCACATCCTGGCAGGCTCATTAAAACCCTGTCTAATTGTGGACATCCCTCTCAAAGCTTGACGCACACGTCTAGCCAAATGTATTATGTTTTCCATGGACTATATGTACTAATTTACAACACATCTTATCTGCGAGTATCAAAAGATGATAGTTACTATTAATTACCAATAGTAACCATATGATGTTTCATGGTTACTATTTATCACTATTGGTAACTATTAATCATCCAAGGACTTGTAATGGTTACCATTATTTACCACTAAAATTTAAATAGTTACTTATAGTAACTAATGGTATTATATAGTAACTATTAGTTTTTTTGTATACGGGCTAGCACCACCAAAAAGTGTAAGTATCGTCAATACATGTGGGGTTTTCTCCAACTGTTACTATAGGGGTTCATATAGGAAATTACACGCTTATCTTGTTGTTATGTTAAGATTAAGAAATTCTTTATTGAGCTTTTCACGCTTCTGGCCTTCGTTCTTTTTGTCTGTGTATCGCGAGACCTTTGACGAAAAAGGCGATCTGCACGACCTTATAACAAGGTTGTCAGGATCACCTGTTTTCAAAAATAAAGAACAATAAATTCTACCCATTTTTGGAAAAAATCCATTTCTGCGATGTATTAAGGAACCAACATCTGGGTGTGTGGCTGGGGGAGGGACGCTTGTGAAATTTTGATGGATTTTCAGAAAATTCTGACAAACACGTTGAAAATCATCGCAAAAAAAATTCCTCAAGGGAAAAAATGAGAATTTTTCGTGAGTTTAGTTTAGGTAGATAGTTCTTACTGAATTTCAAAAAAAAAAATTCTTGCTATTTTCGTTTTTTTTTTCGACAATTGAGAATTTTTTCTTTGCGAGTTACAAATTCCTCGATACCAAACTATCAAAAACAGAACGACTGAAGTACTTCAGTGTACTTATGATTTTCATGTAAGAATAAATTTTCATGAAATAAATTTTTTGACAAGAAAATTTTTTCTACTTACTGATCATCAGGCAAAAGTATTTTTTAGAAAAAAATTGATATTTCTTTGTAAAATAAATTTATGATAAGATTTTTTGTAAAAAAGAAAATTTTTGAAGATTTTTTTTTATTAATTTTTTAAAAATTTCTTGTCAAAAAAATTTTTTTTTGGAGATTTTTTGCCAAAAAAAAAATTTCTTTGTCAAAAAAATTTTTTCTGAAGATTTTTCAAAAATTTTTTGACAAAAAAAATATTTTTTGCAGATTTTTTTCATCAGAAATTCATTTTTGGTCAATTTTTTTCAATTTTTTGACAGATTTTTTGAAGATTTTTTTTTTATTAGAATTTTTTAAAAATTTCTTATCAAAAAAAATTCTGACGATTTTTTGTCAAAAAATTTTTTTTTGAAAATTTTCTCTATGCCCATTCTGTACTATTCAACTTATATCTATACAACATATCCTGTTCGAATGCCCCAAGTTAAAACAAGAGAGACTAACCCTACAAATAAATGAAATCCCCCCAGTTATACCAGATATTCCTTCCGAAATTCAAAAATTCATAAACTTAATTAAAAAACCTCAACCTCACAAATAAAATTTTAAAAAAATTCTTCCGATGGGTGTAATAATCCTGTAATTATAAACACCCCCCCCCCCCCCCCAAAAAAAAAAAAAGACTGTCGAAAAAAAATTGGAGATTTTTTGTTTGAAAGATATTTTTTGAAAATGTTTTTGTCAAAAATCAATTTTTAGCTGCACAAAGTAATTTCAAACTGCACATCTTTTGTTTTGAAGTTCCATAAAATGGGGGGAACTGCACGTTAGAATAGGACATGCAATTAAGTCACAAAATAGGTTCAACTTGGTAGAAATATCTAAAAATAAAATTATTTCGGAAAGAGGTTTTTTGTCCCCAATTTATTATTATTATTATTTTTCTTTTGATAAATATACTTACAGCAAAGTCTAGGTATGAAAAAATTACTTATCTTAAATATGAAAAAATGAATTGCCCCCTCCTAATTCTCAGGCTACAGTCACATATTAAACTCGTATTCGGTGTTCACCATTTTTCAATTTATAAATCTGGATAAGTTGGAGGTTATAGAAATGCGTATTTCCACCTTTCTTTGGGAAGTAGGTGATTCCAAACTAGTAATTGACGGCGCGAATTTAAAAACAAATAGGTACCTACCTAAAAAGTTTTGGTGATTTTTTCAAAAACATTTTTAGGTACGTTTTCATGAGTTATCTCGAAGCGTTTGACGTACGTTAAAATAAACACTGGTTTTACCAAGTCGCATTTTAATTAAATTCGGAAAACAGATCCGATATAAAGATAGGTATTACTCTGACGAAGAAAAAGGCAGACAAAAACGCTAAAAAAAAGTCCGAGTAACGTTACAAATATAATTATGAATTTTTACAGTCGAAAAAAACTGACGACAAACGCTTCGTCAGTAACTTATAGACAAGAAATAATTACAATTAAAGTACATACTTATCAATACATTTACAATAATAAGAAAAAAAATAATTTAGACTAAAAGTAACTGCGTGTACCTACGTACGTGTACGTATACCTACGGCAATACAAAATACTATCGATTCAAAACTGAAAAACAAAATTTAAATTCTGTCACAGATTTGAAAAAAAGTAAAAGATGTCGCTTAAGTAGGTATAGTGGTAATAAATGAGTTGTAAACATTAATCGAAGGGGTAGTAGTATCAATCACAGATGAGCTCTAAGGCAATTATCCGATACTGGAATAACCTTGCCTTCCTGATCTTTGTATATACTGCCGAGATCATATCCAACCTTCAATAATTGATCTTCGTTATATCCGCCTTCCAACCATGCGATATTCACTAGGTCGACTTCCAGTTCCGTTAAACTCCAATCAGGGAGAAGTTGGTGAAAAATTTCGATGAAGTCATTGTCTTCGTCCATTGTATGTTTTTCTAATTCGTTAAATATTTTATTTTCGAACAGGCAACCCAGTAGATAGACGCGTTGCATGGTAATTGCGAAGTATTCGTAAAATGTTGTCAAATTGGTGATAGGATAGGGAGCCTTTTCAAGTAGTGAACGGTCGGAATGATAGTATGTATCCAATTCCGTTTGGAGGGGCTTGGTAAACTTTTTCACATAAGTATAACACGATTTATCAGTTGGTTTACATGTTACCAAATTATACCATTTGGCAAACCCTAAATCTGTTTCATTTAATCTAACGAGTTGTGTGTCCCCTCCTTTGATTACTAACTTGTCCGTCATTCTTATGTGATGGTACATATCATCAGGCAACTCCCGTGCAGGAATATTTCCCATCAAATCCAAGTTGAATCGCTTGAAGACGAAGTCAGTTATCGATTTGAATTTCTGCATGGCGCATATAAACGAGTAATACAACTGTAAAAGTAAGGATATCTGATGTAAAATTCAGTTTTTTTAAAGGTACTTGCTACCTATTGTATGTAAAGTAGAGGGCTGTTTTATGCAGTGCACTTACAGTCCTAGATTCTAGATCGACGTTTCTGGAACTCATACCAAAGTACACGTTATAAAACTTTGAAGGGTTGGCCTTAAACTCGTCGTATGATACTGTTGTTGGTGTTGATGCTGATGATTCCTGTTCATCTTTACATTCAATGAAGATGGAACTTAAGAAGCAGGGAGCTAATAATGCGAGTGGAACTATCTTCATCTTACGAAATTTCAATCTGGAACACAAATTGACGTATTATTAATATCTCTCTCATCAATAGCCTTATTTTTTACGAGGTGCAATAATCGCACCGTTTGTATGACATACCGGGTTCCCAAGAATATGTTGACCACCTAACATAACGACAACGAATCAGAGCAATGAGATAACCATTTCTAGTTACCTGATTGGCTGATCCGTAGATCGGTGACCTTGGTGGTCAACATATTCTTAGGAACTCGGTATGTATGTATATCTACCGTAAGATAATACAAACAATTTTATTAATCGTAGCATACGTACATACGTACATATTATAGTTAGGTAACGTAAATATTGCTTCCCTGTAGAAATATAAAAATAAACCTAGGTAGGTAGCTAGGTACTCTATAAAGAAAGCTACGCGAAACTATAGGTACGCTTAATTATCCATTCGGTATCAACGAATAGACTACACAGCAGTTCTAGGTACGAAAAATTACGAATAGTACATTTATAGGTACATTTTTTGACAACAAAATTTTTTCAACAAACAGCATTAGCCGCAGGGCCGGCGACAGGTCAGAAAATTTGTTGGGTCCCTTTTTTTTTTCTAAAAAAATATCTTATTTTTTTTATTTTATTGAACAAACAAAAAAAATTCTTCTGTGCATAAATAATTTCAAGAAAAAAAAAGAAAAAAAAAGGTTCTCAAAGGAATTTGAAAAAAATTTCAATGTACCGTAATAATTAGCTAAATTTCAAAAAAAACAACAAAAAAAAATCGAAAAAACTTCCAAGAAATTATTCCCTGCACAAATTTTTCAACTTAATAAAAGTGAAAAAAATTACCAAAATATGAAAAATGAACTTTTTTTAATGGATTAAAAAAAGTCGTTTTCAAAGGTATTAGAAATTTTTTTATCACAAATGAATTGAATAAATTTAAAAAAAAAAAAAAAAAAACTTCAATAAAACTTGTGTTTCTGTACAAAACATGAACAAATTAAAAGAAATTAGAAAGTTATTTAATAAAAAAGAAAAATATATATATGAAAAAATTCTTCCATCCAAAATTTAAAAAAAAATGTTTTTCACTGAATTTAAAAAAAAATGGTTCTCAAAGAAATTTGAAAAAATTTTAAATGCGAAGAGATTATACCTAAATTTCAAAAGAACCCTGTTTTTTTTTTAATTAAAAATTTAGTGTGAAAAGAAATTTTTAAAAATTGAAGGCAAATTTGAGAAATTGAGACCTGTTCAAAAAAATTCTTTGCTGAATTTCAAAAAAAAAAAAAAAATGTTTTTAAAGGAATTTGAAAATTTTTGAATAAAAGGACGATGCAAAAAAGAAATCTTCAAAAAAATGTTTTTTCACGAAATTTGGGAAAAAAACCTCGCAGAAATTTAAAAAAATTAAAGAAAGATGGGAAAAAAACGTTTAGCCGAAATTCAATTTGTTTCTTGATTTTTTTTCCTATTTTATTGAGAAGAAAATTTTTAAATTCACTTTAAAATAATTTTCTTTAATTATTGTGTGGTTCTGTGGTAGTGTGATCGCGTTGTTTACACATGCATTGAGTTGAGACCACGTTCACCGCTCGAATGATTTGAAATTTAGAATTGTTCATTTTTTTAATGATATGAAATACTTGGGCCCCAAAGAAATTTCACCATTTTACCCTAAGAGCCCAATGAGGTGAGGGGGGAAATCCGGAGTCTCGTCGGAGAAAACTCCGGGCCCAACACACCTCTCGACGGGCCTGATTAGCCGCACATTATCTATTATATAAATAAAGGCATTATGTTTTGGAAATATAGCTATTGAAATTTAAAATCGATAACAGAATAAATTGTTGGATATCCAACAGAAAATTCAGTGTTTTATAAAACAGTATAAAAAAATTACATTGGATATTTAAAACATTTTTTTTTTTTTGAAAACTAGAATTTAATAAAATTTCAGTATCATACTCAGTATTTAAAAACAAAACATCAAAATGTACCTACATATGTAGCTACTTGGATTTTGAGAAATTGGTCGAATTTTAAAAATCATAAAAATCAATTTTTCATAAATTTTATTAAAATTTGTCCGAATAATTTTAAACCTTGATTCACCTAATTTAAAAATTGAATAAGTATTATCATTAAAAATTTTGACTCATAAGATGGAATTTGTAAAAAAAATTATAAACTGAACTAATTAGAATAAAAAAATATATATTTTCGAGAAAAATGAATATGTACTCACTTTTTAAAAGTATGCAGAATAAGAACAAAGCTGCTTCCAAAATTCTACTTATATCCAATAAATGGCAGCAAGGTAGCAAATGATGTCAGACGTTCAAAAAAAAAATAGAAACGAAAGTCATGATCTACAATTTCTGCACACACGTACGACTACGCACTGCCAAGGAAAATTAAAACTACGATGAACAGTATTCAAAACGTGTCAATTTAAGCTGCTAGTTTCACCAAGAAGTTACATACTTATCAGATCGTATACGGTAAATTTAAAAAAAAATTCTTGCGATTATAATGATAATCCTGCGAGCGATGCGATGAAAAAATTAATTTATTCGGTTTTGATTCATCACCGTACGCGTATTTAACTAACGTCTAGTTTGATAGTTTTGTTTACATTCATGCGGAGGACCTTCGATGAATTTTTTAACAAGTCCACGAGCTACATAATACTTTATATTCAAAATTTTAAGGGAGGAAGGGGTCTAATCGAAATTTTTGTAATAACTAAAAGTATTTGTAAAACTTCAAGCTACAACTTTTGTTTGAATTTTTTTTTAAATTAGGCCCATTATCTCCCCACAGTTTTTAATAATGTATTTTGAATGAGCGTGTGAATAAGTTATATTACTCAAAATTGGTGGGGAAGGAGGGGTCCGATTGAAATTTTTGTTATAACCAAAATTGTTCCTAGTACTTCAAGCTACAACTTTTGTTTGAAAATTTTTTCAATCGGGGCCCTTACCTCCCCCCTGTTTTCATTAATATATTTGAATGAGTTGGATTATCCAAAATTGGAGAGGAGGGAGAGGTCCAATCGCAATTTATTTGAACTATGTATTCATATGCGGTTTGTTTCACTTTTTATCCGGCCACCCCGTATATTTATTGCTTAGAACCGATTAAAAATTTCAATTAGTTTTGAAACACAAGACATAATATCAGATTTGTAATATAGCCTATACTCAGTAAGCTGTATCTGATCGAAATGGCATTCGAGAGCAATTGATTAAGTTGGATGATGAAATATATCCGATTATGACATGATTGAAAAGTAATAAGAATGTCAGAAAAGTACATACCTACTTTTCTGTTATCTATAGGTATTAGGTGCATTAGGGTGATGAAAAAAAACATAGATATTTCATCTCGGATTCCGACCAAATTCAAAGACTTGATTAATACTTTATTTTGAGTTAGGATCTATCAAAAAAAATTTGAGCTTCCTACTTTTCAGGGGAGCCGTTTTTGCGCCACCCGTTCACTTTTTTGAAGAAAAGAATAGGTAAAACCTTTTTGTTGCAAATTTAATATACGTTAAATTTTGATGACCACAATTTTTCAATTTAAACGCATTTTTGGAAAAGTTGAACGCGAAAAACGGCGAGGGGGTCACTTGAGGTCCACATTTGGTGGGGGGGGGGACAAGCCAAGGAGCGAGATCAGGGCATTTTTTTGTTAATCAGGACCACGAAAATATTATTTTTCAAAAATAATTTCATGTAGGTAGCCCAATATGCAATTTGCATTTTTTGGTCTCATTTTATTGGCTAATGCTGGGAATAATTTATTTATTACGAAAATTTCCATATGACGCCCTCCTCTTTCTAAAATTTTGACATGTTATCATTCGCATTACGAAGTGTCATCCGAAATTTTTTGTCATATACTTATTCGGGGAAAGGAGTGAGCAATTTTCATTTTTTTACCATACGTAGATATATTTTAGTCTCGTGTTTTTACGCCATCCGTTCAATTAAAAAAAAAATGAATAATTTTATTATGAACTTTTTTGTTGAAAATTTTATGAACTTTAATTTCAATTATGATTACGTATTTTTTTAAACGCGTGTTTGAAGATTTGCTACAATTTCGAACAATGGAGACGCTTTGAGTCCGCATTTAGGAGCCTTGCTGAGGAATGTGGAGATTCGGGGACTTTTTCGTGATTATAATCAGAATTCAGAGCACCAAAAGGAACGTAATTTCAAAATCAAGATTCATTTTCTTGTAGTTAATTCTTGCTTTTGAATTACCTAATATGGAAAATTTCACTAAAATCAGATAATTATTCAGGATTGGTGCTCTTCAAGATAATTTTACTGAAATTGCAGCCGAAAGTCAGTGTAACAGTAACTACGTTATAACAATAAAATATTAAAAGTTCTGTGGATTTCTACTTGAAAAATGCCACCATGCATGGGATATTTCTGAGAAAACAGTTAAACCACGGGTGGTATTAGGTACTCTTTAATGCGACATCATCTTAATAGTTGAAAGCTTTTTCAGTTATCAGATCCAGATTATTTACTTTATAGATATGCTATGGCTTTTGAAAATTTTCCTATGAACTTTCAAATAAAGATTAGGTATCATTTCTCTTTTCAAAAAATTAAAAGTACCGCACCATGCACTGATATATTTAAGCGAGACCGAGACGGAAAAATTAAAAATTGATTTATTCGCGCTTCATTACTACTTGGGAATTTATGTATGTACTTAGCTAGTTAATCAAATTATTATATACTAGAGTCTAGATTGATAGTTTTTGTTCACATCCAAGTGGGGCATCGATGATGATATTATCTTCTGTTATTTTTGCGGACTTGGTTTCTTTTTTATTTTTTCCACAAGTTAACGGGTGACGCAAAAACGGCCTTCCGCTGTATACACAGTAGAATAGAGTGAGAAAAAAAATATATCGGATTTCGACCAAACTGGCAGAGGTGGTTTACTTTGAGTTGAGAACCCCCCAAAAAATTTTAGTCCTCTATCTCTCAGTGAAGTGGAACTAGGGGACCTCAATGTAGGGTCAATCTATAGTTTGAGAGCCCCTAGCTTCGTCAGGGCCTATTCTAAGGAAAATTTGGAGCTGCACGTTTAGCTCCATTACCAGAGTCATATTCCATATAGGTAGTATGGGTGTGTGGCTGGGAGGGGGTGAAATTTTGATCACGTTGAAATCGTCGCAAAAAATTCCTCGAGGGAAAAAAATGAAAATTTTTCATGTGTTTAGTTTAGGGAGATAGTTTTTACTGAATTTCAAAAAAAAAATTCTTGTTATTTTCGTTTTTTCCCGGCAATTTAGAATTTTTTCTTTGCTAGTTACAAATTCCTCGACTCCAAACTATCAAACACAGAACCACAGATGAAGTATTTCAGTGTACCGTAAGATGGGGTTTACTTTGGCCCTAGGGGGTAACTTTGGCCCAGTCGTAGAAATCACGCAATTGTGACTACTGATCCAGAAATCGAATTTCCACGGTGGGCCAAAGTAACCCCACGTTACGGTACTTATGATTTAAATGTTTGCCAATAGATTCTTATTAGATTTTTTGACTAGAAAATTTTTTCTGAAAGATGTACTGATCATCAGACAAAGGAATTTAAAAAAAAAAAAAATTGATATTTCTTTAGAAAATAAATTTATTATATGATTTTTTGTCTAAAAAATTTTTTTTGAGATTTTTTGTCAAAAAAATATTTTTTTTTTGTCGAAAAAATATTAGGTAGGTATTTAAAGATTTTTCAAAGATTTTTTGAAGATTTTTTAATTAGAAATTTTTTTGGTCGTTTTTTTCAATTTTTCTTACCAAAAATTTTTTGACTATTTTTTGGAGATTTTTTTGTCAAAAAAATATTTTAAAAATATTTTTCAAATATTTTTTGAAGATTTTTTTTTTGGACAATTTTTCTTCAATTTTTTATTTTTTTTAGCTAAATTTTTTGGCGTGAAAAACTTTTATTTATTTTTTTTCAATTTTCTCGATTAAGAATAAAATATTAATTTTTTGAAGAAAAAAAAATTCTAGATTTCCTTAGAATAAAATGATTTTCAATTTTTTTGAATAAGAAAAAATCTTCATAGAGGACTGTGAGAAAAAATTCCAATTTCTTGCCTCACTTTTTCAAACTTTGAAATTTTTGGAGGAAACTGTCTAATGTTTTTGGAACATGAAAAATCCAATTTTTTCCCTTTTTTTTTGTAGAAAAAATTCTCAATTTCTTATTCCTAATAAATAGATTTTCTATTTTTCTGAATTGATATAATTTTTTATTTATTCGTCTCAAACTTTTTTGGGGTAGGTATAATTTCATTTTTTGAAAAAAAAACACTGAATTTCATTGGATTAAAAATTTCTAAATTTTTGTGTGTCGAAACATTTTAAAATAATTGCTTTAAAGTTTTTTTTTTTTTAATTTTCTCAAAAAAAAAAAACAGAATCATTCAAGTTTTTTTTGGAGAGAATTTTTTTTTTTTGGAACAAAAAAATCTCGTTAAAAAACTAACAAATTTCTTTGGAGAAACATCATTTTTTTAAATCATTGTTTTTTTTAGCTAAATTTTTTGGCGTGAAAAACTTTTAATTTTTTTTTCAATTTTCTCGATTAAGAGTAAAATCTCAATTTTTTGAAGAAAAAAATTCTAAATTTCCTTAGAATGAAATTATTTTCCATTTTTTTTGAATTAAAAAAAAATATGGATAAAAGTTTAACTTTTGTAATTTTGGGCAAAATGTTCGCTGCAAAGGTCAAAATCGGGGTAGTTTGACCTGCTGAACTCGAATCTGCAATCAGTTTTTTTATTTGATCAATTCGTGTGATTACTCAATTTTAATCACATAAAATAAATGAAAAAACCTGAATTCGCGAAAAATGAATGAAATGAGGTGAAATTCAATGAGCGTTCAGTGGGGGAAATTAGCACGACTAATTGTTTTTTTGAATATTTTGGAGAAGTTGCACCAACGATAAAAATTTTAAAAAATTCTAGGTAGTGTAGGAGGACGTGAAAAACTGGGAAAAAATTTTCTTTTGAGCGCGCTCTAAAACTGTGCCCTTCAGGCCGATTCGAAGTGTTAAAAGTCGTTTTTAAGGTCGTTAAAGCAGTCGAAAAAATCTGAAAAAATTTCACAACATCCCCCTTGGGTACCTCTAGCTACATGTCAAGTTTGGTGAAAATCGGTTCAAAACTCGCGGAGATGGAATTTTCTAGCTAAAAATCGCATTTTAGAGGCCCCAGCCCCCAGGGGGTGAGGTAAAGGATCACTGATTCACTCTAAAATCATCTTTTACGATACAAAATCGGAATCTGTGAAAAAAAATTTAAAAGTGCGACCGGGGGCCGATTGACCCCCTTATCCCACCGGAGCCTTTCGACATCAGTTTTTCGTTTTTCCAAAACCCCCACCTAGCCATTCAGACAATTGCATTTTTTATTTAAAAATTGAAGGACATTTCCCGGAATTCAATTTTTAGATTTTTAAAATGGGTGATAAATTTTTTTTATATTTCATTTTTTAAGGTTTTGAATTTTGATTGGGCATTTCTCCAGTCTACTTAATAGGAATCAATTTTTCTTTCAATTACCTTAATTTAAAAATTAATTCCACCCTTCTACTAAATTTTCAATTTCCAAAACCAAGTAGTTTAAGCGATAATGCATTTTCATCAATTTCGAAGAAAATATATTTTCCATATGGGTATTGAGGGGAGGAGGCTGAAAAAATCAAGGTGTTTTAGAATGTTTTATATCATATACGGATATTAAAAGATGATGCTTTGATCTGGACTAGTTTGGTCTTGGCTTTGAAAGGGTTAACGTAACCAATGCCTATTGAGCATCGTGACTACATCGAATACCTATCTTCTTTCGCAGCATATCACCAGCAGACTGCCTCGTAATCAGGAATTCCACATAATTGGTTACTCGTTCGGTGGCATTGTTGCGTTAGAAGTAGTCAAACTATTGGAAGAAGAAGGAAGAATCGGTCGACTGTGGTTGATTGACAGTTCGCCCGAGTTTTTGAAGACGATTACTAAATTAAGTTTCATATCGACAAATGGCCAAATATATAATGAAGTTCAAAGTTAAATTGATTTGTAGATTTTTGGATTTGATTTGGCCAGAAGCATCGAACGAAGTAAGTAAATTCTGAAATAGGTAGCAAGTACTAGGTGTATTCGTTTACCTTGAAAGTAGGTAAATTTTTTCGAAAAATGCGACTGGATTAAAATTACCTATTCTAATTTGTTTTAGATTGCCGATCAATTATATCAATTACCCGATTGGAATTCTCGTTTAGATTTAGTTATCGGTTTAACACCGCCCGAAATTAAGCACAGTAAACGTTACCAACGATTACTAATGACTGCCGGCTACCTTCGTATTAAAGCCGTATTAGATTACAAAAGACTTCCTGAAAATTCGCTGAAAGCGTCAACGACGTTGATTAGGCCTACTGAAATTTCGCTGCAATTTGCCGATGATTACAGTTTATCTCAAGTGAATATTATTTTCCATCATTTATGCGAGATAAGTAAATAAGTAATGTATTAATGACGATCGAATAACTATTTTTAATGTAAATTTTTTCTAGTTCTTCAAAACGCCAGTCAAAATACATTTCGTCGAAGGATATCATTTCACAATTTTAGAAAATAAGAAAACTTCAGATGTCATCATGGAAGGAACCGTATTTCAAGAAAGCTCTATCTTCAAAGAAAGTTTGAACGATGGAAAGCCGACATTGCTCACTTCGAAGTGAATAAGTGGCGGCTGTGTAAATTAATTTAATAAGCGCATTGACCTAGTTCATTAATTTATCGAAAATAAAGTGTTATCTACGTACATTTAAAAAATTTTTTGTACAGTAGAATAGTTTTGAGGGGCAAATTTCGCGACTTTTCCGCGACAACCGGGTAAAAAATGAACAAAATTCCATAAATTTTTCACGACAATAAGGTATTTTATATTCCTTAAAAATATATCATTTTTTTCTTCTAAAAAACAGAATACAGATTCTTAGATGCAGAGTACTTTCAGTTTTTGAATTTTCAAAGTTTTTTTTAAAACGTATCGCAAGCACCCACCAAGTTGCCGGCCATGACATATTAAGTACCTCACTTACCTAATAAATGAAAATCGCATTTTACTTACTGTGTGTTCAATTGTTCATCATTCAAAATTATTCACGATGGAGGAAACTGTGACTCAATCAATAGGTACCTATGTAGTTTCAATTGGTATACTCGATAGTTTTGATTAAAGCTGAAAATCCTCGGGCGTACCTATTTTTTAAAATGCTGAACAGTGCCTATACATTTCATCACACTATTTACCAATATGGTTAATCTATCACAAAACGTTTCGCATTCTTCCATACTGAAATATTGCAAAAATGCTCAAAACAGGTATAAAATTCCGATACGTAGTTGAAAGTCCAAATCAAGATCAAGATCAAATTCAAATTTAAATAAATACTCGAGAAACACTACAGTTGTAGGGTTGAAAAATTGGTAAAATTGGCAAAACTTCTGAAATTGAAAAAAATTGTCCAAATTTGGTAAAATTGGATAAAGATTCATTGGAAAAAATTTATTCTGGCCAAAAAATTCGAATTCTTATAAAATTGATAATTTTTTTCAAAATGGTTGAAAAAAATTGTAAAAATTGCCAAAAATTGTCTAAATTTGGTAGAATTGAATAAAATCTGATTGGAAAAAATTCATTTGTGCCAATAAATTAAAATTTTCATAAAATTGAAAAAAAAAAATCGGTATGATTACTCGAGAAACTCTACACTTGTATGGTTGAAGAAATTGTCAAAATTGCCAAAATTTCTGAAATTGAAAAAAATTGCCCAAACGTGGTTGAATTGAATAAAGATTGATTGGAAAAAATTTAGTTTGGCCAAAAATTCAAATTTTCATAAAATTGATAATTTTTTTCAAAATGGTTGAAAAAATTGTAAAAATTGCCAAAAATTCTGAAATTGAAAAAAATTGTCTAAATTTGGTAGAATTGAATAAAATCTGATTGGAAAAAATTCATTTGTCCCAATAAATTAAAATTTTCATAAAATTGAAAAAAAATCGGAATGATTATTCGAGAAACCTTACACTTACTGTAAGGTTGAAAAAAATGTAAAAATCGCCAAAACTTCAGGAATTGAAAAAAATTGCCCAAACGTGGTTGAATTGAATAAAGATTGATTGGAAAAAATTTATTCTTGCCAAAAAATTCAAATTTTTATAAAATTGATAATTGTTTTCGAAATGGTTGAAAAAATTGCCAAAATTTCTGAAATTGAAAAAAATTGCCCAAATGTGTTTGAATTGAATAAAGATTGATCGGAAAAAATTTATTCTGGCCAAAAAAATTCAAATTTTCACAAAATTGATAATTGTTTTCGAAATGGTTGAAAAAATTATCAAATTTTTATAGAATTGATAATTGTTTTCGAAGTGGTTGAAAAAATTGCCAAAATTTCTGAAATTGAAAAAAATTGCCCAAATGTGGTTGAATTGAATAAAGATTTATCGGAAAAAATTTATTCTGGCCAAAAAATTCAAATTTTCACAAAATTGATAATTTTTTGGAAATAATTACTCGTACTTGAGAAACCCTACAGTTGTAGGGTTGAAGAAATTGTCAATGAAAATTGCCAAAACTTCTGAAATAGATATTATAACAAGTTTTCGATCCCCATTTGCGAGTCGAAAAATGTCGGAATAAAAACGTTGATTTGGGTCGAAAAAATGTGCATTGCACGTTCATACCATGAGTTATGAAAAAGAAAATTTCCTTATCTCGCAAAGAGTATTTTTTCACTCTCAAAAACATATATATATATATTTTTTTTTTGCATAAACAATCAAAAACTAAGTATACCTATTTTCCTATAAATGATTCTTTCACCCAAAAATATTGAAATATGTAGACATCGCTCCGGATAAGATTGAAAAATTATGATTATTATTATCTATTATGTAGTGATAACCCGGTCTCCGCTCACCATATGGCATAGGATGGACCGTTAATTGCCATTCCGTCATGCTTTGAAGTAACTTTAACTTATCTCGCAAAAAATTTAAGGAGTATTTTTTCACTCTCAAAAACATATAAATATATATTTTTTTTTATAAACAATCAGAAACTATTTATTTTCCTATAAATGATTCTTTCACCCAAAAATATTGAAATATGTACCTATCATTATTATCAATATCAAATCGCATGCTTTAAAACCAAGCTCATCATCAACTCTTTTCTTTTCTCAAATGAAAATTGAACATTTCACTCAATTTTTTTCTTTCAAAGTGTTAGTTATTTTTGTTAAATTTTGAAGTTAAATTCACCCTCGACTTTAAAATGAATAAATGAATGAATGAATGAATGAATGCGTTGAGTTTATTGTTGGCTTTATTTCATTTCAAAGTGAATGTCTATTCAATTTTTGATGTTTTCAGGCATTTTTTAAAATCAAATTTCAGTTTTTCAATGATTGGTTGAATTTTTTAATTTTTCACTTTGCTCAGTTTTTATTTGAACTTTGGATTTATTATTATTTTTCAATAAAAAACAGTATAGAAAAATAAGATAAGGTACCTACATTTTTTTTTTGGAAAAAAAATAGTTGAAGTTGATCGAAAATACTTAGTTTGAATTGTTTTTCTCAAAATGAATTGATGATTTTTTTTTTTTTTTTTTTTTTTTGAAATACAAAATTTTTTGGAAATTGTCAGAAAAATTAGTCAATTTTTTTCAAAATACAAAATACATCAAAATACGTGAAAAATAATTTTAAAAACGAGCTTAGAACCCTTGTTTTTCTAAAGTAAAAATTGTATAGGTACCCGTGTAGCAACGTCGATGCTAATTTCGATATAAATGTCGACACATCGAAATCGGTCACTTTTCGATCGTACATGTCGACACGATTGTGGATGGTTTGTCGATAATAAGCTCGACAAACCATCCACAATCGTGTCGACATGTACGATCGAAAAGTGACCGATTTCGATGTGTCGACATTTATATCGACATCCACATCGACATTTGCAATGGTGAGATTTTGAAAAATATGTTAAGTTCAAATATTCAATATAAGTATATATTAAAATTACACCAAAAATAGTGTTCAAGCCAACATTTCGACATTTTTTGTCAAATATGCGGCATTGAGGCCACCTTTGTAGCTGGACACATGCGAGTGTCCAACTAACATAGAGATGATTCTTAGACCTTATGTACTAATTCACAACACACTTTATCTGCGAGTATCACAATCACCCTCAAGACGTCGACAGTCAAGTCGATGCATTATTCGACCCTCGACAATTAGATCGACATTAACTGGACTTGAAATTCCTCTGGTCAACACTGTCGACAGTTAAGTCGATGCATTATTCGACCCTCGACAATCACATCGACACTATCTCGACTTAAAATTCCTCTGGTCGACACTGTCGACAGTGAAGTCGATGCATTATTCGACCATCGACAATTATGTCGACAATAACTCGACAAGTCGTTGTATTATTCAAAACTTTGAAAAATAAGAAAATTTTGTGATTCTTTCAAAAATTATTTATTCCTGAGCTTAAAATGTTCTTATTAATTGTTTTTAGTTCTTTTTAGATATAAAATTTGTAAATTTAATTGGCAGAAATTGTCGACATAAATGTCGATGCGTTTATCGAGTATCGATTTTTACATCGACTTGTCTATGTAGAAAAACAACGTTTTCTAAATTATAGGAAAATACTGAGAAAAATTCAAAAATTTTGATTGAACAGTTATGTTTAACATAGAACATTACTTTAAATCTCAAATATCATTTTTAATTCATCGTTAACCGAGAAAAAAATGTGTCTGAATTTTGTCGACATAAATGTCGATGTCGACAATTGCTACACGGGTAGGTACTTATACCTAAAAAATAATTGATAAAATCTGTTTGTGAAAATTGATTGAAAAATTGTTGAGTAGGTACCTATTATTTTTTCTCGAAATAAAGAAGGAAAAAAATCGTGCATTTTGGTGGGAAAATGAGCTTGAAGTAGTTTTTTCGAAATGAAGAAATTTTCAAAAATTAAAAATTGGTGCCAAACTTGGTTAATTTTTTTCAAAACGAAAACGTTTTAACAGTTGATTGAAAAATATTCAATGAATCTAACGACTATAACCTTCAAAACCTACTATTAATAAAAGCACCAGATGTTAGATATCGATAACGATAAAATCTATGATATACCTATATTAAAACCGCATGATAGGTATAAATTTTCTCTACATATATGAAGCAATTTTATAGTTAGACAAATAAATTTCCTAAATTGCTCGCCTAAACAATTCAAACGATTATTTCAAGGAAAAACGTACCTATCTAGTTGAATTTTATTATTCTAACAAGGGAACCTCGCCAACTCGCCCAAATGTGGATCCGAAATGACCCTTAGGGTCTTCATCCTAATCTGGATGTGCTAAATGCAGATGGCTTCAGCAACATGACGTCATCTTACTGTATGATGGACTTTGAATAATTTTCTACAAAAATGAAAGCGATGTGATTTAAAGGAAAGGGAGGGGCCCAATTGAAAAATGTTTGAAACAAAAGTTGTAGATTGAGATCTGAAGAATAATTTTGATCATCATAAAAATTTTGATTGGTCCCCTCCCTCGTGTTTAATTTTGTATTATACTACGTAAATACTTACATTATTCGAAATTGAAGGAGAGAGAGAGGGTCAATTGAAAAAATTTTCAAACAAAAGTTGCAGAGTGAGATTTTAAGAATAATTTTGATTATTACAAAAAATTTTATTGCTCTCCTCACACCCCTCTAATTTTGAATAATAAGTATTGACGTTAGTATTAATTGTGATTGTGAAAAATGAAAATTAGAAGAGAGAGGGGTGCAATCGAAAATTTTAAAATTACCAAAATGATTTCTCAAGATCTCAATCCACAACTTTTGTTTGAAAAAATTTTCAATTGACCCTCTCTCTCCCTTCCAATTTCAAATAATATACCTATTTACGTAGTATTATACAAAATTGGATGCGCGGGAGGGGTTCAATCAAAATTTTTATAATGACCAAAATTATTTTTCAGATCTCAATCTACAACTGTTGTTTCAAACATTTTTCGATTGGGCCCCTCCCTTTCCTTTAAATCACGCCACTTTCATTTTTGTAGAAAATTATTACAAGTCCTTCATACAGTAAGATGACGTCATGTTGATGCGTTTGAACGAATTTCGTTCTACTAAATACGAGTGAACGGTAAAATTGTACATAAAAGGTAGTTAAAACATAACAGGAAATGATGATTGATTTTTTTCAGATATTCCCGATGAAATAAAGGATCTTTCTGAAGAAAGGCAAAATATTTATCGAGAACTCAAAAAAGAAACACAATGGGCCACTTTTATGAGCGGACTAAGTAAAGATAACCTGAGAGTGTTTTTGGCGCGTAAAAAATCACATCGTAAAAAAATTGATTTGGAACGTAAAAAATTTGATTTGAGCTTAAAATATGGTGTAAGTAGGTACCTAATACTCGTTAGAATCTTAATTCTTAATTAGATAAGCAAATAATTATTGCAATTGTTATGTACTCGTATTACAGGCGTTTCCAGGCTTGATGTGCGCGATGAGTTTCTACAAGTTTAGGTGCAGCAACGCCATGAACAGAGTTGGCGTGCTGAACCTGATGCTAATGGCAATGAACGCAATTTACTTCAAATCATCCTATAAGTATAAATTTTTTTTTCACATATTCGACCCCACTCTGTGAGTTTATGATGAAAAAATTCAAAATTTTTCAATTTTTCCCATTTTTGTAAAAAATCGACTCTGGCAATATTTGGCAATAACCATTATGTGGTTGAGGTGTTTCTTTGAAAAAAATTGTTCGAAAATTTTTTTCTTTCTCAATCGAATCCACTCTGATATAAAAATTTTTACAAATTGAGCCAAAGGAGGATTTTGCATGGGATCGTAGGGTAGCTTTTTTCATGCAAATGCAATTTCTCATTTTTTGAAATTTACAGAAAATAAAAACTTTCTCATTTTCAGTAAGGGTAGGATTTTGCATAAGAGCAAATGGTAGCCTTTGAAAATTAATTAAATTGAAATTGACATTTTTTGAAATTAACTGAAAATAAAAATTTTCTTTTTTTTTTCAGTAAAGGTAGGATTTTGCATTGGACCAAATGGTAGCCCCTGAAAATTAATTAAATTCATTTTCATTTCTTGAAATTTACTGAAAATAAAAATTTTCTCATTTTCAGTCAGGGTAGGATTTTGCATAGGAGCAAAGGGTAGCCTCTGAAAATTAATTAAATGCGAATTGGCATTTTTTGAAATTTACTAGAAATAAAAATTTTCTCATTTTCAGTAAGGATAGAATTTTTGCATAGGACGAAATAGTAGCCTTTGAAAATTAATTAAATTCAAATTGGCATTTTTTGAAATTTACTGAAAATAAAAATTTTCTCATTTTCAGTCAGGGTAGGATTTTGCATTGGACCAAATGGTAGCCTTTGAAAATTAATTAAATTCAAATTAGCATTTTTTCAAATTTACAGAAAATAAAAATTTGCATTTTTTGAAATTTACTGAAAATTAAAATTTTTTCATTTTCAGTCAGGGTAGGATTTTGCATATGAACAAATGGTAGCCTTTGAAAATTAATTAAATGCAAATTGTAATTTTTTGAAATTTATTGAACGTAAAAATTTTCTCATTTTCAGTAAGGGTAGGATTTTGCATAGGACCAAATCGTATAGCCTTTGAATATTAATTGAATTCAAATTTACATTTTTTGAAATTTACTGAAAATAAAAAAAATATTGTTTTCAATGGGGGTAGGATTTTGCATATAGGAGCAAAGGTAGCCTTTGAAAATTAATTAAATGCGAATTGACATTTTTTAAAATTTTTTGAAAATAAAAATTTTCTTAAGTACTACTAAATAGTTTGTAAAAACTAGATTGTACCTCGTTAGAATTTGAATTTAAAAAAATTGAAAAAAATCAGTAAGAGTAGGATTTCGCATAGGACCAAATGGTAGATTTTGAAAACTGATTAAATTCAAATTGCGACATTTTTTGAAATTTACTGAAAATAATGTTTTTTTCATTTTCAAATTAGTTAAGTACTTACTTAATTTCTAAGAAAAATTCAAAAATTTATAAAGTGAAAAAAAAATTGGAAATCAAAGAAAGAGAATAGGTATTGTTGAAGATTGTGTAAAATAACCCCAAAAAATAGCATTTAAAAATAAAAACAAAATCAAAAAAAAATCTACAATTTTTTTTAAATCAAAAATTTATCAAAAAAGGTCAAAATATCTATTGAAAAATGTTTGATGTATGAAATTTTGTTGGCACCAAAATTCTCGTAAAATGAAATTCGCAAAAAGGAGATTTTTTAAAATTTTCGTAAAGTGAAGTTGAAAATTTTAATAAGTCCTTTCAAAAAATGGATTTTTTGTTCGTGAAATTCCCTCAAATCTTTTTGAAAAATAATTAATCTTATCAAAACATTGAAATTCCATTAATAAATTCATCCTTGGAAAAATACTGATAGGTACAAAAAAATTGAAAATTCATTCAAAATTTTTTTGAAAAATAGTTTCTAGTTAATAAAAAAAATTGCTTGAAAAGAAAATTAGGTATAGGAAGAAAATGTTTGAAAATTTTTTTTAAAATATCTATAGTAAGAATTTTGTAAGCAAATGTCTGAAAATATAATTTTTGAAAAAATTCAAAAAATCATCAAAAATTTTCACATTTCAGTCAAAACAATTTTTCATTATTAATTGGTTAATATTAAAATTTGATTTTAGAAAAATTTTCTCGGTATTTTATTTCATATTATGCTCTCGAGCTGTCATTAAAATTTATTGACATTGATGATTTTAGCAGAACTTGAATATTTTTTATATTTTAAATTTCATTTCATCTCTTCTGCCACATAGAAAACTTTCGCGCATGGTCGTAATATTTCAATTTTTTTTCTCACAATTTTTACGATAACTTCCATTATATTCAAATAATCTGAAGAGTTTTTGCGAATTTTTAGCCAAACATATTAACTGAAGCTATTTTTCGAATAACATATATAGAGATGAAAATACTTATATAAGCCTCCTACTCTCTCTCATCTTGTCTTCATATGAAATTTTCTTCTTCAAAGTTGAAACCTCTTAAGAAAATTGACGAAAAAATAGGCACAGGATAAAACGGTTGGCAAAATTTCTCAGCCTCCTTATAGCCTTCGAATGCAATAAATGAGCGCCATTTTGGTGTCTTTTATTATACGCGTGTTTGTATCTATTCTGTGTTTGGGAAAAATATACCCAATACATCGGAGCATTCAAAAATATAAAATTTATTGGTTCGAGCAATCTAGACCATATAAGTAGCGGTATATATAGATAGAGCCATTGCACGAAAGGAAAAGAAAGGGACGAGGGACCGATATCGCGAGGGTAAATTCGGTCATAATAAATCAATTCGTTGGATTCGAACCGTTTTGCTTTCGTGCAGAGGGCAAGTAGAGAGGCAGGCAGAGAGCAACACTCTTGAGAAATCGCCACTAGCTGTAATTTTGATTTCTAAATTTTAAAATCTCTGCGGTTTTGGTTTCCAATAGTTTTTCTTATTGCCAATGTGATTTTTTTCGGACTAGGATTTTTTTTTAAAGTGGAATTTTTTTATCGAGGCAAAACGTGAAATATTTTGGGAGTATTTTTTACCGGATGTTTAGATAACGTGTGGCTTTTTCGAGGAATACGAGTAAATTGGTGGTATTAGCTATGCCCGCGTATACGTATAGTCGATTGAATTTTGATATTTTGTATTTTATTAGGAAGGATGAACGGCGAAGATGCGTTGCCTATGCCTAGCTTCGTTCTTAATGAAGGCCCGAGCGCCGATGTTATTTCGTAATTCGCCTTTTAATTGTATTAAAAGTTAATATCGCGGCAAAATATTATCCGAAGTGGATTCATAATTGGCGAAAATACGTATTAATACAGCGACTACACGTAATATACATATACACGTATGCATTAAGGTGGAGCAAAAAAAAAAACATACCTCGGATTTCGATCAAACTCGCAGAGATAGTTTACTTTGAGTTGAGAACTTCCCAAAAAAAAATTGAGCCCCCTACCTCTCAGGGGAGCGGAGCTAGGGGCTCTCAAAGTAGGGTCGCTTTTGAAAAAAACGCGGTTTTTCGCTATTTTCGGGTAGTTCCAATCGAGTTACCCCCCACCGCACCCCTCTGAAAAAGTGCAGTTTGAGTTTCTACACATCCCCGGACCATCGATTTTGAAATTCGATACCACTTTTGTCCCCCAACCAGGGCTTGAAAAGTTGCAGATCGCTAAAAAATTGATAATTTTGAATTACAAAAAATGGAAATAACATCTGTTTGGTACCAAAACTGGACTCAAATGGCTCCTATTGATGCAAAAAAAATATTTCGATAGAAAAAGTTGAAAAAATTTCATAGCAGGGCTGCCAACTTTCGATTTTCATAAAAAATCAAAATTTCCCCCTTTTTTTGGTAAAAAATTGATTTTTTATGAAAATCGAAAGTTGGCAGCCCTGCTATGAAATTTTTTCAACTTTTTCTATCGAAATATTTTTTTTGCATCAATAGGAGCCATTTGAGTCCAGTTTTGGTACCAAGCAGATGTTATTTCCATTTTTTGTAATTCAAAATTATCAATTTTTTAGCGATCTGCAACTTTTCAAGCCCTGGTTGGGGGACAAAAGTGGTATCGAATTTCAAAATCGATGGTCCAGGGATGTGTAGAAACTCAAACTGCAATTTTTCAGAGGGGTGCGGTGGGAATAAAATTTTTAAATTAAAATTTAATTTAAATGAATATATAATAATAATATATATTAATAAATTTAACTATATAAATTTTTTTAATTTTAATAAATTATAATTATAATAAATTTTAATTTAAAAAAAACTTATTTTCCTATACGAAAAATAATTTGGTATAAATTGAATTATAAAAAAATATTTATTTTAATTTGACAAATTAATGTTAAAATAAAAATTAACTAATTTTTTATTTAGAAGTAAAAAATTATACTAAAATTAATTTAATCAATTAATAAAATAAGAAAAGTTTAAAAAAAATAATTTTTATTAAAAAGTTTAAATTAAAAGTTTTTATTCATTTAAATTTGTAATTAATTGATATTATTAGATTTAAACATAATTTAATAATTAAAATTATGTAAATAAAATTTATAATAAAAATTAAATTTAAAATAATAATATTATTTATTGTTAAATTAATTAAAATTCGATCTGCAACTTTTCAAGCCCTGGTTGGGGGACAAAAGTGGTATCGAATTTCAAAATCGATGGTCCAGGGATGTGTAGAAACTCAAACTGCACTTTTTCAGGGGGGTGCGGTGGGGGGTAACTCGATTGGAACTACCCGAAAATGGCGAAAAACCGCGTTTTTTTCAAAAGTGACCCTACTTTGAGAGCCCCTAGCTCCGCTCCCCTGAGAGGTAGGGGGCTCAAATTTTTTTGGGGAGGTTCTCAACTCAAAGTAAACCATCTCTGCGAGTTTTATCGAAATCCGAGGTATGTTTTTTTTTGCTCCACCCTAATATACACGTATGCATATGTGGTAGATTTTTAGAGAATGTTTTTTGAAAAGCGTACAGGCTTATGCGGCTGAATTTGGACCTAGGTCTGGCTGGCGGTTTTTAATTAATTTCGTATCGTTAGCCATGTTTTAAATTAATTTTTCATAACGTATTGTTATCGCGGTTTTATACTCTCTGGTTCTTGTTTTTTTACTACATATTATTATTTTTTGTGTATAAGTGTAGGAAATATAATGATTTGATACTATACAATGGAAGATCGGGAAGCCCGGCCAAAAGTGAGATGATTTTTTTGTACGCGGTCTCGAAAAAGCGTATGCAAATGATTCTACCCTTAATAATATTTTTCCTCTTATTTAACATGTTTTCGTATTAATCATTTTCGCGTGCTCAGTGGCGTATTTTTGGCTTATACGTGTTTGCGCGCGTTTTGTTATCGTGCTCTCGCGAAAAGTGCTTCTTTTTAGTAGAATTTTCGACCTTTGGAACAATTCGCCGGGCCGCCGGCTTGGTTACGTGCCTAATCAGCGTTTTTATAGAGGTGAAATTTCGCGGAAAAATAATTTTTTCTGGCAGTTATGAAGTTGTCATTTTATCGTCGGAGGGGATAGGACGATCGTCGAAGATCGTTTTATGGAAAAATCTATTATCTGTCGATCTTGCCAAGGAATTTCTGTTAATAAATTGCATTATGGAGTGGAAATGAACGAGAACGTTGATGATTGTAAAAATGAACGAAATAGTCGCAAATCAAACCAAGATTCGTTATAGTGACTCGACTTACGAGGCTATTTCCCAACCGTTTAATTTAGTTGGATGACTCTATCGTAATGTCTTTTGTTACGTTCGTAATGACTTAGTAATGACTAATTGTTTAGACATTTTGTAAGGTGTATTAAAATAAAGCTAGAATTTTTAATGACTCTCTTAGTCTTGGATAATAATAATTGTTATTTGCTCGACAATGATTTGGTTGAAATTATGATAGAGTCAAGTAGGTAGGTATTTGCTGACCATGCAAGTTAATGTCTTCATGACGAAATCAAATTTTTTCCCCGAAAAATTTTTGAGTTTGATTTTTTTTACAAGTGATAATTTTTTTCCTGTTTTGATCAATTTTTTCCCAATTTATTCGAGATTTTTATTTTGAGGATTTTTTTTTGTATGTTTCATGAGTAAAGCGCGGATTTTTATGACCTAAAAATCTCAAAATATGACCATATTTTATGACTTCATAACATCAAAAATATGCCCTTAAAGCTCAAAATGTGCAAAAATATGACACATCAATATGGGTGTCCCCGAAAAGCGTTTTTTTCAGTAGACCAGCATGGTAACACTGAAATTGTTTAAAATCATTGAATTTTCCAAAAATAACCAACATTTATTTTTTTAATAAAATAAAACTATATAAAACGATTAAAATGAACAGTAAATGGTAAGTACTTAATTGATTAAACGAACTAAAATTAACGAAAATCGTTTTCTTGAGGCATTTTTCATAATTTTGCAATTTTGTAATTTTTTTATCTAAAAAATACACGGGAAAGTAAAAAAAAAAAAAGACGAAAAAACGAAGAATTTGAAAAAATTTACCCCCAAAAAACGCTAAAAATGCCAAAAATATGCCGAAATATGACTTTAACGTCAAAATATCATGCATCGGAACACGGTTACTTTTTAGTAACTTGGTTACTTTTTTAAAGGCAAGGTTACTTTAGTTACTTTTGGGCTCATTTTGGTTACTATGGTTACTTTTGGACTCATTTTGGTTACTATTTCGTCAAAAATCTGACGAACAGCTGCCATTAAAATTTAAAATTTCTTTAAAAACGTTTTGAAAGTTTTTTTCAGAGATTTTGCTTCCAAAAAATTTGAAATATTTTATTTAAAAATGAATTAAGTAAGGTCAGTTGGGGTAACTGGGCCACCGGGGTATCTGGGCCATTCTCTTCCTAATCCCCTCCAAAATCGTCTTGACGTAAATGGTTGGTTGCATGGTAACACTGACATCGTAAGCCCACCATAACAATTATCATTCGGTTCCTAGCTCCCCTTAAGGAGGCCTCAGTAATTTTAGTAACATGACATGGCCCAGTTATCCCCAACAACTGTGGCCCAGTTACCCCAAAACTCAGATTTGAGTGTGGGTAAGTGAATTACACATCTTGAATCTTCCTTAATAAAAAAAAAATTTGGTGGCCCAGTTACCCCATTTTTCGGGGTAACTGGGCCACCATTCTTTGTGTAGAGTGAGGTGTTCCTCAGCTCAGGTATGTGCTTCACCCTCAAAATCAAAAAAGTGAGCGTACCTCTATGACACCCCTCCACACGTCCCATTGGAAGATTTAAGGTTATTCTTCACTAGTGAGGAATTTTTGAATAAAGATTTTTTAGAGTTGTAAAAACGTGGCCCAGTTACCCTAACTGACCTTAATTGAACAATTTATTGAATCTTCTTTTGAAATTGAGATTTTTTCTGCTCGAACTTCAGGAATATTTATTTTGTACTTATGTATTGAAATTCAAGGTAGAAAAATGTTTGCTCCTAAAAAAATTGAAAGTTCTTTTATAGGCATTTTTCAAGTCAGTATGAAAAATTGTGATTTTTTTTTCTTGAAGAATTAAGATTTATTCTTGTCTAAAAATGAGCCACATTTCTTGAAAAAAAAAATGTAAGTAGATAAGCCGTATTTTTTTGAAAAAATTGAGAAATTCTTTTCTCGACAAATAAACGATTTTTTCTCAAAATTTCTTTTCAAAAAAAGTAGAGGCCGTCGAAGAATAAAACCGATTTCTCCTCATTAAAAACTTTTTTTTTAAAATGAGAATACCTAGTAATTTTTTCAATTAAAAAAAAAATGTGTTCGAAGTATTTGAAAATTATGTTTGAAAAATAGAGAACTCCTCAAAAATGAAACATAAAATCGTTTCAACTCGTGAACTTAAAATGCTTCAAAAATTTGATATTTCTCAAATGAGCAAAACTTTCCTTTTAAAAATTTTGAAAAGTTGTGAATTTCACATGTTGAAAAATTGTTTTTTTGTGGAGAATGAAGACTTTTCAAAAATTAAAATTTTTTTGTATCTACTCATTTTGCAATAAGCCAATCAAAAAATTGATTTTTTTAGACTTTAAATTCTTAGGCATTACAATTTTTATAAATTGGAAATTTTTTATTTGAATAAGCATGAATTTTAGGAACGGCTATTTTTTAAAAATTAAATATAAATTGTTTAAAAATCAAAAAATTTAGAATTTTAAGTTTAATTTTTTGAAATCCAGAACTTTTTAGAAATTACAAATTGTTAATAAATTTAAATTTATAGAAATTAAAAATTGTTTGAAAAATAAAAAAAATCGAAAAAAAATAAAATTTAAAAATTAAAAAAAGGACAGTATTGTTTGTAATTTAAAATTTTTCTAAAATACACGTTTTTTGAAATCAACAATTATTTGAAAACTGAAAACTATTTCAAAACAAATAAGAGTTCAAAAACTTAAAAAAGTTGATATCAAGTATTTCCAAGAAAAAAAAAATTTTTTTTTTGAATTTTCAATATTGAGTTCAAAAAAAATTAAGATTTGATAGGAACTCAAAAATTATTTATTGTGAGCTTCTCAAGAATTGAAATTTCCTATGATATAAAAATTGAGCACCTATTAAGCCAACTATTCTATTAAAATTCGTCATAATTATAGAAAAAGAAAAAATGCATGAATTATTATTTTTGAATTGAAAATTTTGATTTTTTCAAAATTTTTACCATTGATTTCAAGAGTTGTGAAACGTCAAATTTAGCGAAAATATGAGAAAAACGGAGACGAGGGGAGGGGAGGGGGTTATGAGTCATTATATTCAAGTGGAAATGGAAAATTTTTGGTTACTTTTTTCCATAATTTTGGTTACTTTTTTTGAAATTTCAGGTTACTAAAGTTACTTTTATTTTTTCAAATTTCGCTCCGATGCATGAAATATGCAAAATATGACCTAACGAATAGGGCTCAAAATGCAGCAAATTTCACGAATCGCAAAGAAATATCAGATTTGCCCAATTATCATCAACACAGAAAAATATGACGTTTCATAAAAATCCGGGCTCTATTCATGAGCTTTTTACTTTTGTCAATTCGAATTATAGTCATTTTAAATTTCATTTTAATAATTTTTTCTCTTTTCTTGATTTTAAAAAAACCTGTGATTTTTTTCAGTTTTATAATTTCGACTTTTTTTCAACTTTGATTTATTTTTAGATAGTCATTTTACATTTTATTTTCATAATTTTTTTTCTATAACTTTTTTTGATTTTTTTTTTAAATTTCATAAATTTAGATCTCTGTCTTTCTTTATTTCTTTTTTTTTTAGGTACTCAGTGATTTTGAATTTATTCTTATTAAATTTTTTGTATACTGCAATTTTTTCAAATTTCTTAAATTTTGGTTTTTTCCAAATGGTTCTATTTTGAGTCATTTTGAATTTATTTTTTGATCATTTTTTCACAAACATTTTTAAAGTTGTTCAAGATTTTTTTCTGCGCGTTTATTCAATTCAATAATTTTTTAATTTTTCTGAGTTTTGGTCATTTTAAATTTTCATTCTGATTATTTTTTTTTCTTAAAAACTTTCATCAACTTTTTGATTTCTATTATTTTTTTAGTCATTCTAAATTTCATTTCAATTTAGCAAATTTTCTAATTTTAATTTTTTGTACATACTGTTCTTTTTAAATTTTATAAAATATATTCGTTTTAGTACGATCTCGTCTCCTATTTGTGCCATCTTGCTGAAAAAATCATACTATTATATCATTTTTTGATGAGAAAGTCATGTATGGCAAAAGTGAAGCTTTAAAAATTGAAGAAAAAAAGCTCCATCGAACGTTCATTTTTCAAGACTTTTTAAAAAAAAAAAATTGAACTGAAAAAAAAATTGATTATTTTTTTTTAAAAGCCTTTTCACAATTTTTATTTTAAGACTCTCTAAAATTTTTCAGTTTTTTTGAGTTTTTTATGTAGTAAAAAATTCAACTTTTTTATGTGAAAAAATTCAATTTTCTAAAAATGATAAAGAAATTTCCAACTTTTTGCAGTTGTTTTGTAGTAAAAAAATATTTTTAATGCCTTGTACTTTTTTATGAAAAAATTTCAATTTTTTTATCGTCTTTTTGTATTATTTGTAGTAAAAATAAATCTCATTTTTCAAGTTTATGAAGAAATTTTGTAAGTTTTTGTAGGAAAAAAATTCTAATTTGTGTAGTTTTTTTGTTGTGATAAAATTTTCAATTTTTTGTAGTAAAATATTTTCATTGTCTTATTAGTTTTTTTTTTTTTTTTTTTTTTGTAGATGAAAATTTTTACTTGTACCTATGTATTTTATTCATATCCAGTAGAGAATTTTTTCAATTTTTTACCGTTTTTTGGATGTAAAGGAATTCTTGTTTTTTATATTTTTTTGCAGTTGAAAATTTTATAACTTTTTGTAGGTATTTTTTTATGGTAAAATTTTTTCTCAATTTTTTGTCATTTTTTGTAGTAAAAAATTCAAATTTTCAATTAATAAAAAATTCCCAATGCTTTGAAGTTTTGTTGTAGTAAAATATTGCCAATGTCTTGCAGTAGTTTTTTTGTGGTGAAAAAATTCCCATTTTTTTTTTTTTTTTTTTTTTTTTTTGTAGTAACAAAAATTCTTCCAATTTTTTGTCTTTTTTGAAAAAAAAAGAATTTCAATTTTTTCGTACCTACATACTTATTTTTTTTCTTCGAAGAAAAAATTATTTTCATAATGTAATAAAGGAATTGAAAAAATTCTTGTAGCAAGAAAATTCCCGTTCTTTGTAAGTGGGTAGTTTTTTTTTGGTTGTGAAATTTTTATCATTTTTTTGTAGTTTTTTTTTCGAAGTAAAAAAATTCCGTTTTTCACTTTTCAAAAAAATTTCCATTTGTGATTTTTTTTGTAGTAAAGAATTTGCAATTTTTTTTAGTTTTTTGTAGCAAAAATTTATTTCAATATTTTTGTTGTTTTTTTAGAATAAAAAATTGCATTTTTGTACAAATTCAAAAACTCCAATTTTTAAGGATATTTTTATGTTTTTTTAAAAAAAATTTTCAAGTAAAAAAAATTCTATTTTTTTTTTTGTTTAAAAATTTTCAATTTTTTGTAGTCTGTAGTAAAATATTTCCAATGTCTTGATGTAATTTTTTTTTTCTTAGTATAAGTATGAAACTTCTCCAATATCTAGAAAATAGTTTTTGTAGTTTTTTTTTTCATGGTAAAATGTTTCCAATGTCTTTTCGTATTTTTCTGTAGTACTTGGATAATTCATTGAAAAGTTCTAATCTATTAATCTTCAATGATAAAAATTTTTTAGACGCCCTGTTGAAAGGTCTTCAACTTCACTCCCTATTGATATCAAGAACAAAATTTCTTATCAGCTAAAAATGCAAAACAGCTATACAATTAAATGCGCTAGAAACTTACAAAAGTGTCGGATAAGAGAATTTGTTTCGCTTTTCTCTGCGTACTTATATTTTCGGAAATATACTCTGAAAACCAAGCGGAGCCGAAGCCGCAGCCGTATCAAGACATCTTCGAGCTGGGTAACTTTGTTCTCGCTAATTTGAGGATCTACTCCGTTGGATTATTTCCAAGTTGAATAAATGAAAACGTTTAAAACTTCTCGCTGCTCGACTCGCAGCCGCATCCGCTTCACCTCGAATCGCCTATAAATCACATTCGCCATTATTTTTCGCGTATTCTCGGAAGAAGAAGCGCACCTCTAAAATAAGCAGGCACTGTATCAGTGTACCAAGCTCGACACGAGTTTCTTCCTCTTCGTCGTTGCTTGAGAAAATTTTTTGTCGCGAACTAACAAAACTTCGAAACTGACGCTTGGAAAAAATCGATCCTCGTGAAAAAATTCGCTGTCTTTTCTGTACCTCCGCTCAATCGACTACATAATTTTTAATACATACTAATCAAACATCCATATCGGATATTTCCCTCGCTGTTTATCACGCAGCGAATCAACTTGTCATATTGTTTTTCCCAACTTCCTTCCTTTTCTTTCGTCTCTCTCATCGCAACTCGACTCTTCAAAAAAAAAAATTTTTTCTCTTCCGTCGGCGACCGACGTTGAAATTTCATCGCTTCGCTGTCTCGAATTTTTTTTTCAAGTCTCGACAACGCACAGCACTGAAAGCTTCTCCATTCGTTATACTCTGTTTTTTGTTTTTTATATGATCTATAGTACGACAACGACAAGTACAACGGGAGCTAAAAATTATTATGAAATATTTACGCTAAGAAAGCCACTTTTTCAATGGCTATTAACTTCCGAATGGAGAAAAGCTACAAAGCAAAACCAGATACCACTTTTAGACGGGTCGTGCTTCACTTTTTGGTTTTCTAACCGCAATTTCGATGTTTATCAAGATTTCGTGGCGTAGATTATGAACGTTTTTTGGACAAAATAATTTCTCATTTAATAGGATCGAGGGTGCTTTGGGCTCTTGTTGAGTGCTATGAATGTTTCTCGATCAGATACGATGTACAACTTGCGCGGGAAGACATATTATAAATATTTTTTCAACACAAAAAACTACAAAAAATTGGAAAAAATTTTCACCTTTTTATGAAAAAACTACATACGCACAAGAAATTGGCGATAATTGACAGCTTTTTCATTGCCAAAAAATTACAACAAAAAATAAATAAAACTTTTCTCTACAAAAAGAAAAAAAACTGAATATTTCTCTTTTGATAAATTGAAAATTGGAATTTTTCTATTGCAAAAATACAACAAAAAATTACTCAATGCTGCAAAAAAAAACCTGCCAGATATTGAAAATTTGTTGCTGCAAAAAAAATTGGAACTTCAACTGGAGAAAAAAATCAACTTGTGAAAATGCTTCAACAACATAGATTTAAAAAAAAAAAAACGAGGAAACCCCAGAAAAAATTACCATAACTGATGTAAATGCTTCAACTAGAAAAAATGTTTACTGTTGAAAATATTTTGAATACAGAAAAAAAGATTCAACTTGTCAAAATGCTTCAACTGGAAAGAAATATTCAAATTGGTAAAAATGTTTCAACCAAAAAAAAAAAAAAAAAAAAAAAATATTTACAGGTGGAAATGCTAGAAAAAAAGATCCAACTTCTGAAAATGCTTCAACCAGAAAAAAATATTCAGCTGGTGAAAATGTTTCAACTGGAAACAAAGTATTTAACTTGTAATGATGCTTTAACACCTTGAATTATAATTTTTTTTTTTTTTTAAATTGGAGAAACCCCCAGAAAAAATTATTCAATTAATGAAAATGCTTCAACTAGAAGAAATGTTAACTGACGGAAATGCTACAAAACTGGAGGCAAAATTTTTTTCAATCAATTTGGGACCAATTCTAGCCAATTTTGCAAAATTTTTTCAACTCTAGAGGTTTTTTCAATTTTTTGTTTTTGCAACCCTACAACTGTAGGGTTTCTCGAAAAATAATTTTGTGAAAAATTTCGTCAGTTTTTTGGAATCAAATTTTTGTGAATGGAAAATTTTTTCAATCAATTTTGGACCAATTCGAGCTAATTTTGCAAAAAAAAAATCAACTCTGGTGGTTTTTTCAATTTTTGGTATTTTTCAACCCTACAACACTGTAGGGTTTCTCGAGTGGAGATTTCTAAAAAAATTCCGTGAATTATTTGAAATCGAAAGTTTTATGAGTGGAATATTTTTTTCAATCAATTTGGGACCAATTCGAGCCACTTTTGCAAAAAAATTTCAATTCCGGCGATTTTTTCAATTTTTTGTTTTTTTCAACCCTACAACTGTAGGGTTTCTCGATCAGTGATTTCTATAAAAATTCCGTCGATTTGTTGGAATCAAAATTTTTATGAGCGGAATATTAAATATTCAACTTATGAAAATGCTTTAGTTGGAACAAATATTTACTGTTGAAAATATTTCAATTTTCAACTTGTGATGATGCTTTGACCAGAAAAAACTGTTCTACTGGTAATAGTGGAAAAAATAATCAACTTGTGAAAATTCTTCAACCAGAAAAATGTTTTAATTGGTGAAAAAGCGCTAGTTTATGTATACACCCCCCCCCCCTTAAAAAACTACCAAAAAATGAAAATTCTCTTATTACTTGAAAGTTTGAACTTATTTTACTGTAAAAATACAACAAAAAATTGGGGAAAATATTAGGTCCTGGATGTAATAAAACAATAAGATAGTGGAAATATTTCACTACAAAAAATATGGAAATTTTTTTATTATAAAAAAAACACAAACAAGAAATTGGTAATTTAATTTTTACTACAAAAAACTACAAAAAATGGGAAATTTTTACTTATATAAAAAAATAAAAATGTAATTAATTCTTAAAAATCGAAGACTTTTTTTACGCAAAAGAACAACATTACAGAAAAATTGGGGGAAAAATTTACTAAAAAAATGAAAAATTTTTGCTATCAAAAAACTGCATAATTAGGTATTATGTACCTAATACTGTCTTATAAAAGAAATTGACAATTTTCTTACGTACGACCAAAAAAAGTACAAAAAGTTGATTTTTTTACTTGGTTAGTTTTTGAAATCAGATTCATTTATTTAAAAAAACATTTGAACAGCTTTCATTTTGAAGTTTATTGTCTTGCTAAATAAACCCTGCTTTCTGGTTTTGAGATTTTGTTATATACGCTCCGAAAACCAACACAAGTCGTTATTCAAGTACCTACGAGTATGTAAGATTTCGTTTCACTGACAGAAAACGGAGATTTTCATTGTCTACCTTGATAACAAAGTAGCTTATGGCATGTGTATTCATAAGAGCGAAATAATGCGTCGTTAATAAATTTATGGCAGTTCGCTACCATCATTATTAATCTCAATAAAACGACGACGAATCGTTATAAAAACTTAGCACGCGTTTCTTCGCTAAGTTACCAATAAAATCGCTGAATTGCGATGTAGGTAAGTACAGAAAGTGCAAACTTTTTCCAATTTTCACGAATCGACGTCTTCGAGTGAACTTTATTTTGGAAATTTTGCAAACGAGCGATAGTGGGATGAAATTATTATTACTTTTGTTTGTTTTGGCTTGTGCGAAACTTCCGAGTTTCCTTACTCGTCTAATTTTCGAGGGGGGGGAAAAAAAAGTAATTTTGATCCACCGTTTGTGACGTTGAAAGAGGAAAAATTGTAAAAGTAAAAGTACTTTTGTCGCATTTGACATTGAAAAGTTTCTAATATTCAAAGCGTTGCAGGGTTAAAGAGCGTTTTTGTGTGCTAAAATATCGAATTTATGAACACGCTAGAACGACGACTCCCAACTTGTAGATAAAAATCAATAATCAAGCTTTTCGCCCAGTCCACCGATATACTTTGAGAAGGAACAGGTGAACGATTGTTTTCAGTAAAAGTAATGGAAATAAGAATTTTCTCTTTCACTGTAATATCGAAATACTAGCTCCTCGTATACCTACGATATACGAGTAGGTAGGTATATTCAACGCGAATATATGTAAATGATCGATTAGACGTGTGAGAAAATATTCATATTTTTTTTCGAGCCGAGAACCGTTGAAAATGTGCCGAAGCAGGGTTATATACATTGACATTTTCAACTCGGCAAATTATCTCGAAAAAGCAGCTTTTCGAGAGGTTGAATTTTTTTTACGCCATTAAAAATGAATTATAAGCGTCGGTATTAAAAGTATCATATACGAGGTGCGTTGGCTTGTCCCTCTCTGCCCCACATTACCGAATGCTACCGCGACAGGCAGGAATAATTACCGAAGTAGGCGATGCTCGTGTTTCTAATTTCGTATTTGTACAGGAAATCCAATCGAGAATTCATCAAAGGAATAGAAAACGAAGGGTGGTGTTACATTACATCGCCGAGTGCGAACCTAGCGAAAGCTCGTCACAATTAGTGTGGAAAAACTTTTAAAATCTTGTCAACCTTTCGCATATGTTTTGGAAATTTCACGGCGAAAAATTGTCTTTCTGTTTGTTTCTCTATACGTATAGAACGAACCTTTTTCGCGAAATTTAAATAATTTATTACTTATATAATCCGGAAAATGTGTCCGTGATTGTGGACTTTTTATCAAAGGTATATACTAACCATGTAGTAGGCCTATAAACCTGCACTTGGAGTTTTCATCTTTCCCTTTCGGGAGATCTCTCAAATGTAAAGAAAATTCAGGAAAAATTAACGATCAAATTGAAGAAGTTTTTGTCTTTCTCAAGGTGGTGTCAGTTTTAACTTTCTGTTGAAAAATAATGTAACACAGGAAGGGGAATAAAAAAGAAGAATTATAAATTCCTATATTTGGCTATGCTTCCAAACCATCTGAAAAAGCGACTGATGAGGATGTTACCCCGAACAAAAAAATTTTTTTGAAGAAAAAAAAAATCGCCATTTCTTGGAATGAAACAAATGATAATTTTTTGGAATGAATGAAAAAAAAAGGAATAAAAAAATGAATTTTTTGGTAACTACAAAATTTTTTAAAAATTATTGTTTTGGAATAAAAAACGATCTTCAAAATATTTTTTTAACTTTCACGAAAAAATTCTTAATTTTTTGTTTTCAATTTTCTGAAAAATAAAATGAGTGTTTTTATTTTTAAATTTTTTTTGGAGGAAGATCTCTGTTTTTTGGAAAAAAAATTCTCATTTTTTTGGAATAAAAAAAATTACTCAATTTTTTTTGAAATAGAGAAATCTCAAATCTTCCTCAAGTTTTTTTGGAAGAAGAAATTTCAGGGTTTTTTTTTTGAATAAAAAATATCCAAATAGGTATCTTTTCTTTTTTTGGAGAAAAAATGTTTAAAATTTTCCTATGTGAAAATATTTTTTACAATTTTTGATGTAATTTTCGACATTATTTTAAAAAAATTGACATTTAAACAGAAAATCAATTTTCGGCATCTTTTAAAAATGTAATTTTTGGCATTTTTTGATAATATAATTTACATTTTTCCAAAAAAAATAATAATTTTTGGCATTTTTTGATAATATAATTTACAACATTTTCCAAAAAAACAAAAACGGAATTTCTGACATTTTAAAAAAAATGCATTTTTTTGACATTTTTAAAAAAAAAAGTAATTTTTTGCAATTTTTTAGAAAGTGTAGATTTTGGTATTTTTTACCAAATGTAATTACTAATATTATTGAAAATTTTTCACAAAATGTAATTTTATGACATTTTCCAAAAAAAAAAAAATGTATTTCTTGACATTATTCCAAAAATATAGTAGGTAATTTTTTGACATTTTTCAAACTTGCAATTTTCTGACATTGATCAAAATGATTTTTTTTAAAGTGATTTTTCGACATTTTTTACAAAATGTAATTTCTTGACTTTTTTCAACAAAAAAAAAATGATAATTTTGACATTTTTCAAAAAAATGTAAATTTTTTACATTTTTTCAAAGTTATAATTTTTTTACATTTTTTCAAAATGCAAATTTTGACATTTAAATTTTTTTTGATATTTAAAAAAAATCAATTTTTCACATTTTTAAAAGATGTAATTTAATTTTGGCATTTTTAAAATAAATTTAATTATACCATTTTTCAAAAAAAAAAACCGGAATTTTTGACATTTTTTGATAAATGTAATTTTTGTCAAAAAAGTAATTTTCTGACATTTTTTTCAAAATTTATTTTTAAAATGTTTCAAAAAAATGTAATTTTTGACATGATTTTTTTTTTTTCGTTTGTAGTTTTGTGTTTTTAATTAAGGTAGTTGCACCAGTCGTTGGCCACGACCCAGTGGTGGGTCACTTGAGAAGAAAAATGTTTATAATTAAGCGTATTTTTAAAATAGCTTCAGAAAATTTTTTTTAGAGCAAACCTGGAACAATTCTGCATAGAACCACATAAAAGTTTTGAATCAATTCTGTTCAAGTAATTAATAATGATCGTCTGAAATTTTTTTGTTAGAACAATTTTCAAAATGATGCCAATTCTAAAGATTTTTGTTAAGCCGAAGTGTTGTCGAAATATGAATTTTACACTATTAAGATTAATAAAACTTGAAATATAACCATTTGGACCTGAATCAGAAGAGTTTGGAGATTCCATTTCTTCATTAAAATAAAAAATATTGCCAAAATTCTATCAAATATGGCGGTGACTATCTACTGGAAGGAAAAAATGGTGTTTAGCCAGTAGTTGATCATTTTGATCAAGTACTAGACTTACGAAATGTTTGTAAAGTTCTAGTGGTTGATCATGCAAAAAATTGGTAAATATTTACGAAAAATGATAATTTCTTTTTATCATGGCTAATGAGTGACAATTTTACCGAATACTTATTGATTTTTTTAAAAATTAAATGGTTGAGAGCCGTTGTCATAATCTGATTGACCAACTACTGGGTGATCAACTACTAGCGCGTGACCAACTACTGGGTGGTCAACTACTAGATTATCTTGACCAACTACTGGACTTTTCTATTTTTTCACTTAAAATGGTCGTAATTTTCAAAGAAATGAAGTAAAATTAAAAAATTATAGCGCATTTTGTAGTAGAATACACAAGGAATCGTTTGGTATATTCACCATTTCGCCAACGTTATTAGTTTCTAAACCAGAATGTTTTTTATAAGACACTTCCACTATAAGGGTCCACCACTGGTGCAACTACCTTACATATCTCTTTAGTGCGGTTCCATGTTTCTATAATTTTTTTCGTGGTGTATTATGTTGGGAGTTTTGCTATTTTAATTACACAACTGGTGTCGTTTCGCATTTCAATTTTTTTTTGCGGTGTTTTTTGTTTGAAGTTTCGCGTTTTAATTAATTACATAGGAATAATTGTGTTAGTGCATTTTTGCGTTTTTATTATTTTTTTCATCTTGATGTTTTTCGTTTAGAGTTTCGCGTTTTTTTTTTAAATTTGTGATTCTTCTGTGTGCTATATTCTGTTTATGGTGTTTGCTTCTTCAGATAATGTGGTGGGTGAAATTTATTTTATTAATTAATTCAGTGGTAATTTTTGTTGTTATATATGTTTTTTCTGATTATTTTTTCATCATGGTGGGGTGTTTGTTTTTTTTGCATCATTTTTCGTGGTGTTTTTTGTTTAGTTTTGAGGTTTCAATTGCATTTATCGCGTTAGTGCTTTTTGGTGTTTTTTGTTAGTTTTCTCGTTACTATTTTTTCATAGTGTTTTTGGTTTAAATTTTCACATTTCTAATTTGTTTATTGTTTCAGTTTTTTTTTCAATTGTTTTCTTTATTTCTCATTGATATAGTTGAAGACTTTTTTTTTCATTTTAGTGGTAACTTTTGTCTCTTGTTTACTCACCTTTTCCACAAATTTTTGTTTTCCAGTTTTTTTGTTTGGTGTTTTGCACTTTTTTGTCCAATTTTTGATATTTTTTTTGGTGTTTCCTATTCAACATATTCCTCAGTTAGGTGGTACTTGATTTCCCACGATTTTTTTTAAATTTTGGCATTGGCATTTCATGTGGTTTTATTTTCTTCAAATTTTTAGGTTTTTCAGTTTGGTGTGGGTTAGGAACGATGCTTAATCCGCAAGTACCAAATATGCTTGCAAGACCCCTTTGTTGGTTCGTATTTTGTCGCAATCGGTTAGGAACAATGCTTAATCCGCAAGTACCAAATATGCTGACGGGACGCCTAATTTTTGCAATTGGTTAAAAGCGATGCTTGTTTGATGTTATTTCTTTCACATAGTCATATTTTGCCTTTGGTGTAGTATTATTTTAATGAAACTTCTACAGTGAAACTTGAAAATTCGGCTATGCCCGCAGCCTTGCGGTGCGGGCAACTTATTTAAATCATAGTTGTTGATTGAAAACCCAGAAATGAAGGAGTTCCCAATACTCTGTAGCAGATTTTATAATATAGAATATTTTTTTGACTGAAAATAAATTTTCATTTGATCTCTTAACATACCTCGTTCAATGTACGTATTATGAGCCAAATTAAAGATCACAAAAGTATAGAAGACTAAATTAATAAAATGAATAAAATAAATCAGAAACTTTTTAATTTGTATAGGAGTTTTTCAGTCTTCAGTTTCGATAAAAACAGATACACCCATTTTTACATCCTTAGATAACGCGTTTAAATACACGGGAATTTTTGATTTATCAACATACCTAAGATTTAAGAACTTTCCGTGCAAGTCGTTAGAAAATATGCCATAAAGACGTTGCATTGACAAAGCGTACTTATGGTACTGGCTTCTGGAATAGTTCAATTGTTTTCGTATTCTAATAAGTTGGGAGGAAAGTGATGCATCACCAAAATGTAGCATGAGTATCCATCTTCGGTAATGTTTTCCCCTTGCTAATTCAGGTGAGTCATTTTCTTCGAAGAAGTCCAGTATATAACGCTCATATTTCTCATAACTGTAATCCACATTGAATCCGAGGTGCCTTTTGAGTGAATTCAAGAAAAGTTCTTCAAAGAGTAGAAACTCGAAGTATTCGGCATCGTGATGAGCGACTAACTAAAAAATGTGTCAAAATGATAATCAATAGATTATTATAATTACAACTCATAACATTGCAGTAAAAGTCTTTCAATTAATTCAAGGCAAATGTCTGCCCTTGCAGTCGCCTGCTCCACTGAGAAACCCCACAACAAACTGAAGTCGTTGGTTGTTAACTGAATCTAAAGTACCATATATAAGTAAACTAGACACTAGTCACAGCACCACCTTGTGATAACTTGATAAGGACTTGGTAAAAAAAATTCGCGAGTAAAAATCAAAGGTAAAAAATTGTACTGTACTGAGACTGGGACCTATTGCCGCGTATTAAAGCAGCCTCAGGTCTTTCACTGAAGTCTAAATATCCAATTTTTAACGTACTAAAAAAATTTCAATTCAATTTGGCCTAATTTTTTCCTTCCTTAAAATACGCAGCTTCTCCTGTACACACCTCTTTGAACCTAAATGAAATACAATTATGATAGGAATAGACATAAGAAATATATAAGAATAAAGAATAGTATCTAAAATATTCACCAAGTAGAAAATACAGAAAACAGGGTGAAAATATTCTTTGCAGCACATTCACTAAAATCCATTGTATGAGCTTGGTCCTTGTTAGTGAATGTAAAGCTAGATTTGACCTTGGAACATTCGTAGAAGTCAGTTTACTCACATATTTTTCCGCTGCTCTCCCAAACGTCATAGTTTTTTCTTGCGAATTCATTTCATGCCATTCTTTCTCAATTCCCACGACATTCAGCAGGTTTCTGACAGCGTTAACATTCTGTTGCGCTTTCTTTATAAAACAAAAGAAAAGTAAATAATGTAAGAACTCATCGACAGTAGGTATGATTTTAGAAAACGATGGAACATTCTTGTACTTACATTATTTTGTATAACTGCAGGTTTAGTACAAAAGTTAGATCATTGTAGTTTAAAGGTCACTTGCAAAGTTTAAAAATGTAAATACTCACCACAGAAGGATACAAGAAAAGGTCTGAAAAACAACCGTTTCATTTTTTCTTCTTGTCAGTTTGATGGAATGTAAGCGAACTAGAATGAAAACCTATTTACGCTGAAGGTTTCATGAAATTCTATTCCTTATCTTACTTGATGATAAGAAATTTTAATGAAAATATAGTCTTTAATTTAAGAGATTCAATAGATGTCTAGGCAATCAAATTTCAAAATAGAAATTTTAATTTTTGTAAAGTCAGGCTAAATAATTTCCGATTGCTCATTTTGTCCAAAACTCGTTGGCTGCATCACTTAGGTACTTATAATACTTATAATTTTTTAGCATAGTATACTTAAGACTTTTAGACATTTTGTCACACATTCTGAAAAATAATTTTTTTTAAATTTGATGACTTTTAGGCATTTTGTCATTGCATTAAAAAATTTGATGACTTTTTGATATTTAATCCGAGATCAAAATCCGAAACGAAATCAGGTTAGGTTTGGATGAATGACTTTTGGGTGTATTAGGTATGTGAGACATATGACTTACATTTTAAAACTTACAAAAAAATTTGATTTTTTTTTTTTGTCAGACATTCTAAAACATGAATTTTTAAATTAAAATTCGATGACATAATAACCAAAATTATTTCTATGATGCCAATTTACAATTTTCACTTGCAATTTTAAAAACATCACCTTTAGGTACCTTCTTTCAAATTTTTGATTAATTATTTTATTAATAAATTGATTAATACTACTCGTAACTTTAAAATTTCATTCGAATTTTAATTTTATACAAGTTGGACAATTTGAAATTTTTAGCTCTGAAAAAGTTTTATCTAAAATCTCAATTTTGCAACATTTAATCTGTGAAATTAATGAAAATAAACCAAAAAGAATGCCAAAAGTCTTAAATTTGATTTTTTTTTTTTGGTTCTTTTTCATTTATTTCATTGATTATTGGAGAATTAATTATTGAAAACACCAATGAAAAATTCATTTCACGGAGAAAAAACGATGAACTGAAGAGAAAAGGTTTTTTTGGATCTGGATCTGTTTTTTTTTCTTCAAGTTTGAGGATCTAAAGATCTAGATCAGATCGTTTCCACAATTAAAGGATCTGATCTAGATCAGATCCAAAACTTTGGATCTTTAGATCCAGTTTTCAAATTTTAGGATCCGAATCTGCTCTACTCTGGTACATAATCTACTTAACTAACAGAACTATGTAGTCACCAATTGGCTATTTTGGCCATTTTCAAAAATTCGCTAAAAATCAAAAAATCAACTTCGGCAGGTCAAAATTAGATTCTGAGGTCGTAGATGATATGCTCCTTTACTTAGCCAATTTTTTTTATCGAAAAAAATTGTTCCTCCAAGATTTTTTGACTTATTTATTAATTTATTATGAATTTAATTGAGAATTTTTTTTTAACACGCTTTTATTTGAAGTGATTTTTTTTATCGAAAAAAAATTGTTCCTCCAAGATTTTTTGACTTATTTATTAATTTATTATGAATTTAATTGGGAAATATTTTTTTTTTAAACACGCTTTTATTTGAAGTGATTTTTTTTTATCGAAAAAAAATTGTTCCTCCAATATTTTTTGACTTATTTATTAATTTATTATGAATTTAATTGAGAATTTTTTTTTAAAACACGCTTTTATTTGAAGTGAATTTTTTTTATCGAAAAAAAATTGTTCCTTCAATATTTTTTGACTTATTTATTAATTTATTATGAATTTAATTGAGAATTTTTTTTTTTAAAAACCACGCTTTTATTTGAAGTGGGTCATATGTTATTCAGGTATAGGTAATCAGTAGGTACTTATACTTGGTGCCTTAAAAAATGAAAAATAAAATTTACTTGAATAACATATGACCCACTTCAAATAAAAGCGTGATTTTTAAATTTTTTTTTACCTGTTTATCCATTTTCTTTCTTGCTTTTCGTTTCGATAGCTATTCATCGCCTTCATGGAGATATTTATGTAGTCGTTTCATATTTCATTCTTTAGATGAGTAGGTACGGCATGGATATTATTCGTAAAGTGAGAAGGGAGAAATTCGACGAAGAAGTGATAATGAGAATGAGTCTGTCGTTTACTTCCTTATCCGTTCTCCGTCATTCAGACGAGATGTTCAAGTTCGACAAATTGAGAAATATTTGGAAGCGGAATTTCAACTGTAAATTAAATTTTGACGTCAATTTATCATTTCTCGCTTTTCCTTAAAATTATCGTAACATGGTATCAGTGCTATCAATTAGTCTCCGATTCCACGATACTCGGTAATTTTTGAGACTTATCGAATAATTTTGGAAAATAACGAATACAATGTGGTCGTAAATATGCAAATAGAAGTGAATTGTTTGTTTGCTTCGTTTTCAAATTTTCTAAAATGGAAATGAGAAAAAAAAACTGTGAAACATAAGAGCCTAATTTAATATATTCCGAGGGTTTTTGACAAGGAATGCCCATTTTTGAAAGAATTGTTCAATTTTTGATCTAAGAATTTTCAAGTTTGCTCAATGTATGAAATTTTCTTTTGTTATGGTGGGAGAAAAAATTTATTTCATTTCATTTGCAATTGAATTGAATTCATAAAGCTGTTCATTTTCCCTATTTTTGAAAAAATTGCTCAAATTTTTTTTAGGTATTTTTACGATTGCTCGAAATGTTATGTGGATTTTTAAATTATCTTTTAGGAGAAAAAATTGTTTCTTGTACCTATTTTGATTTTAATTTTGAAAATTTAAAGGATTCTTAATCGTCCAAGTATATTTTTTTTCACATCTCTCGCAATATTTTCAAATTTTAGTTTCCATTTCACTGTCTTGTGAAGTCTTCTTTATCGCAATAAATTTTTCCCCTCCTTCTTGACAAAAAAATGAATAAATAAAAAAACGTTTCCACTTATTCGACTACACCGCTCATAAACCACACTAGTAAACTTTCAACAAGATATATTTTAAAAAATTTAAAAGCTCTCGGTCATGCTGATAACATTATTTACCACGTTATATGTACTTTTTGCAGTGAGGAAAAAATGGGCCTCTGAAAAGAATTTTATTTACTTGGGCGACGGGAGCGTTAAAATTTACGATATGTAGTTTTGATAGGGAATGAGAGAGCTGGAGGAGTAAAGGGGAACAGGGTGGTATTGGTAGAGAACGTTGGCAAAGACAAATATTACGAGCTAGATGGAAAAGCACTTGAAGAGAATTTATGGCTAGTTTTTTCGCCATTGTAGCATTACAAGACTACAAGAGTATATATATATGAGGACGAATAATTCCGGTACATTTTGGTCGCGGGTATAGTGGCAGCGGTGGGAGGGGGAGGGGAGCGGATATGCTTCTATTGACAATAAAATTTGTTTTTTATTAAACCATCATTTTATTATTTTTTTAGGTTGAAAAATGTATCCGTTAAAAGTGATGTGTTTTCTTGTTATATAGTGTGGTTATATTAGCACGAAGGCAATACGGTTTTTTATCTCGTTTAATGTAAAATTTAGCCAAGAAAAAGGGTTTTGCTTGGTCGGATTTACGTGCGGACCATTTTTACGATTATTTTTGCACTTTTACTACGTTAATATTTCGCCGAGTATATATTTTTTGACGTTAGTTGAGATAAATGCTTCATAAAATTATGCAGCCTGTTATACGAGTAGGTATACTGTATAGTATAAGACGACGTGAATTTTTTTGTCGAGTGTAAAATCGCGTGTGAGAGCGGAATACCGAAGGAAGATCGTTTATACGGTCGCCACACAATATCAAGAAGCTCGAGAATCTCGGTTTTATAATCGAGACCACCTAAAGTAACGTTGGCGACATGTCTGAGGAAAAAATATCGCTCTAAGGTGAAAACAAAGGGCGCAAAAAAAAACTATTTGGCGGTGCTACGTGTTAATGGTACAGGCTTTACTACTATTTGTACGATGAACAGGGGGGGTGGGGTGGAAAGGGAAATGGAAAAAGTTGCGAAAGTGGTCATTACTTTCGTCGCAGGATAGCTGCAGAAGATGATGCGCGGCGCTGCGTTGAAAGGAGCTAATCTGCAGATGTTGTTTAAAGAAGAAGAGGCGAAAGAGAGAGAGAAAAAAAAGGTGAGCTGCCGGGTTACAAAGGTGCGCGCATCGAGCTAATTAATTTGTTGAAGTAACGATGTTATCATGACAAGAAACTCAATTTAATCTTTTTTCTACCTTTTGAGAAAGTAAACGATTTTGCCTCGGGTTGATGAAGAGAAAAAACACAAGGTACCAGGGACGTGGGGGAGGGTACGAAGTATTTAACGATTCGCTATGTTGTATTGTATACAGGGTGTTCCGGATTGTGAGTGAAGCCTTCCAAGCAGTAACTATGCAACTCATGTTGAGTCGATGTAAGTATATGTTTGCCTAACCTCCAGACTGCAGGTGCTGAGTTATGCTCATCGAAATTTTTTTTGCCAACTCGTCACCTCCGATTGAGCTGAAATTTGGCTTACTGAAAGAGCATGCCACCCAGACCTCACAACCAAATTTTTAGCTGCCGAAGTTGATTTTTCGATTTTTGGCGAATTTTTGAAAATGGCTAAAACCGCCTCCAAAGAAACATTTTTTGAAAAAAAAATTTGTAAATTTCAAAATCAGAATCCTGAAAATTAGTTTGTACACTAAAGTCGACCTCCCGAGTCGATTGGCATTATTTTTGAAGCGATCTGGAGCCTCCAGAAAAAGTTGACTTTTCTCCAGCACACTGGAATCTCTCCAGACAGCAGAAGTCAACATTTTCTGAAGGCTCCAGATCGCTTCAAAAATGGTGCCAATCGACTTGGGGATTAACTTTAGGGGGTATACGAAGTTTCGGATGATATGCTGGAGAAATTCATTTTTTGGAAATTTTTGAAAAGTGCAAAATTTTTAAGTTGTCAAAAAAACACGTACGAACTCGTCACCTCGAATTTTGGATTCAACTACGCCAATCGATAGATGACGTCATACTAACGCTAGGATTAAATTTTCAGCTGCCGAAGTTAATTGCATCGTCGTCTGGAGCTATTCCAGTGCGCTGAAGAAAAGTCCACTTTTTCTGGAGGCTCCAGATCGCTTCAAAAATGGTGCCAATCGACTAGGGAGGTCGACTTTGGTGTACAAACCAATTTTCAGGACTCTATCTTGAAATTTACAATTTTTTTTCAACAAATGTTTTTTGGAGGCGGTTTTAGCCATTTTCAAAAATTCGCCAAAAATCGAAAAATCAACTTGGGCAGCTAAAAATTTGGTTGTGAGGTGTGGGTGGCATGCTCTTTGAGTGAGCCAAATTTCAGCTCAATCGGAGGTGACGAGTTGACGAGGTTCTCTTGTGAATTATATTTTTTCAAGTACGTATCAAAAGTTATGAGCAGTTTATTTTTTTAGAAAAACATCTGAAAAAATTATTTGAGAAAAATAAATTGAAAAAATCTTATCATGATTTTTTCAGACGTTTTTCAACAAATTATTCGCTCATAAGTCATAACTTTTGATTGGAGTGAATTAGAAGGGCGGGATTTGCGCCATTGAAAAGAGCAGCCCTTTTTCATCTAGAAAAGTTGATATTAACAGCTTGAAAACACTCGGCGTAAACAGAAAAAAAAATGTTTTCGATGAGCATAACTCAGCCCCTGCAGTCCGGAGGTTAGACAAACATACTTACATCGACTCAACATGAGTTGCATAGTTACTGGTTAGAAGGCTTCACTCTCAATCCGGAACACCCTGTATACGAGCCTAGCGAAGAAACTCGTTACGTATTTCATCGTGTTTTTGGGGGCTGGGCGCCAAACGCGAGAGGGGAAAAAATCCTTCAAAGGAGTAATTCCAGCACATGTTTCAGACATGGTTATTTTGGTCTGGACAGGGACACGTTCAAAGTACGGTGAATTACGACGCTGGGTAGGTCTAGGTATAGTTTTCAAGAAACCGAGCACGAAGCACGAACTAGGAGCGCGAATCTGCGAATAGAATACAAGCCACCGCGATTTTCCTCACCTTTAAATTTATTACATACGTATTTGGACGATAATTCGTTAACCGAACCCAAACCCCAAGTCCGAGGTGTATTTTCTTCTACAAGAATACGTGCGGTGGTGTGCTTGGGTTTGGGCTGTATAATGTGGACGACCAGGCAAAAACACTCTATTGTCAAATTTGCGTCCTACTTTAATGTTAGCGGCTCTGTAATGCAAGTACAATTTTCCAGCCAACTTATCCCATTTAATGGAGGAAAAAGTGGTGAAAAATTTTCTCGGCTGCGACATCGAGACGCTAAAGTGACGATTCTTTCAGCTTTTTATGGTTTCATTGTATCCGGATGATTTCGCTTTTATGATATTATTAAAGCAGCCCTTTTTCCAAATACACAAGACTCCGCCATTAGTTGGCAGTAAAATACGAATTCGTTCATTGTTGAATTGCCTGCTTGCGGCGTTCTTCATCCAAATTAGACGAAATTTATGAACAGAGGCTGGTTTCGTTGTAAGCAGACTATTCACAGTCGAGCTGTACAATTTTGAAACTTATTACGAAGAGTGAAGAAATTATCATCTTTGGCTATTTTAATGACAATGAACTTTATACAAAAGAATCATTGGTGAATGTTTTGGCTTACTGTAGATCGAACGAGTCGTTCGCGACCGATTGCTTGAAAATTGTGGCGTGTACGTGACTGATGTGGATTATTTATATTGTGTTTCGAGCAAATCGTTCGTGAACGATTCGGTTGTTTGTTTTTGAATCATTCGCGAACGATTGATTTTTTTAAAATTTTACATTGTGATAAATTTTGAGAAATCGTTCTGAAATGATTCATTTTTTCATTAGTTGGACGATTCAGTTCAATAATTTCGTTCGCGAACGACTCGATCAATATGACTAGCCCGCGAACGAATGATTTATTATAAAAAATTTATGCTTCGATGAATTTTCATGGCCCGAGCGGCACACTCGATCGATAATATCGGAAGATGTAACGTATCGATAAAAAATCGTTTGAAAATCTATAGATGTTCTCACGATATTATAAAGATTTATCGGTACAACTTCATAGGCAAAAAATCTAAAAACTATCGAATTCGATATTATTAAGATTTTATGACGATATTCGTCAACGATATTATCGACAAATAATATTAAATTTATCGATTCCGATTTTCCACCGATTTTGTGCAGATATTTGAAACTACATTATCGACAAAGAATATTAAATTTATCAAATTCGATTTTTTAACGATTTTGTAAAGATATTTAAAACTATATTATCGACAGAGTATATGAAATTTCTCGACTTCGATATTTTACCGATTTTTTGACGACATTTGAAACTATATTATCGACAGATTATATTAAATTTATCGAATCCGATTTTTTACCGATTTTGTAAAGATATTTGAAACTATATTATCGACACATAATATGCAATTTCTCGAATTCGATTTTCTAACGATTGCGTGAAGATATTTGAAACTATATTATCGACACGTAATATGAAATTTCTCGATTTCGATTTTTTTAACGATTTTGTGACGATATTTGAAACTATATTATCGACAAATAATCTGAAATTTCTCGAATTCGATTTTTTAACGATTTTGTGAAGATATTTAAAACTTTATTATCGACACGTAATCTGAAATTTCTCGAATTCGATTTTTCAACGATTTTGTGGCGATATTTGAAACTACATTATCGACAAATAATCTGAAATTTCTCGAACGATTTTTCAACGATTTTGTGACGATATTTGAAATTATTTCCAAATTGGTGAAAATTTTTCTAAGTCCAACACGTCTGGAAGTACTAAACTGCCTATTATAAGCGTTTTATTGCTAATTCCTCAACGATAAGGTATGGCATAGTGGTTAAGGAAGAGGATTACCATGCAGGAGGTAGATGGTTCAAGCCCCACGGGTGGCAGATTTTTTATAATTTTTTTTGACTTTTTCTGAAATGATCCTCTTACCGTAACATGAATAATGTGTTTAGGCATAGTTTAATGTATTAATTATGCTAATTAATGATTTTTAATTATAGAAAAAAGCTAGTAAAAGACGAAAAATCGGAATAAAAAATCGATAAAAAATCGACAGAATATCGAATTCGATAAAGTGTCGCAAAAGTTCCGCTTAAATCGTGAAATTATCTTTCGATATTATAGATATATTATCGATAAAATATCTTACTATAGTCTCGAAATTTTTGCTAACTATAATTCGTCGATAATCTATCTATATATCGAAAGATAATTTCACGATTTAGGCGGAACTAACGCAACACTTTATCGAATTCAATATTCTGTCGATTTTTTATTTCGATAATTTGTCGATTGTGCTGCTCGGGGAGAATTGTTTCCGACCAATGACTCGTCAAAAAATGAAATTCAGAATAATATTGTCGTTCGCGAACGATTCGAATTTTTTTCACGAAATTTTGTGTTTGGGTGAATTTAGAAAAAGCGTTCCTGAATGATTCACTCGCGAAACGATTCAGTTGAATGATTTCATTCGCGAACGATTCATATAATTTATCGAGTCGTTCGCGAACGAAATAACTTTCTTGAGGAATATGGAATTTTGCGTTTTGATAAATTTTTGGAAATCGTTCCCGAATGATTTACTCGTGGAAGGCGGAACGTCCTATCATAATGTTGTCGTTCGCAAACGAATCTACATATTGTTTATAAATCGTTCGCGAACGATTATATTTTTTCAGGAATTTTTGTTCGATTGAAGTTGAAGAAAAATAATTTTCGAATGATTTACACATTAAACGATTCACGGATTCAGTCGAATAATTTCGTTCGCGAACGAATTTATATTCATTTTATCGAGTCGTTCGCGAACGAATGAATTTTTTTTGGAATTTTGTGTTTTGATAGATTTTTGGAAATTGTTCCTGAATTTGACTCGCGGAACGATTCTTCAGAATGTTTCATATGAATCGTTCGCGAAAGATTGTATTTTCTTCAGAAATTTCATTTTCGAATGAATTCGTAAAAAATCATAATCCGGAAGATTTACTTGCAGAATGATTCATTGTAATATTTTACTTGAATCGTTTTGTTGGGATTTTACAAAAAAAAATTGTGGTCATAAGAGTAACTTGGGAGAAAATAATATGTATGAGGGGAGGGAAATTTTTTCTCATTTAATTTCTTCCTATTCCCAAGTGATAGTTTGCTGTAAATATCTATCAAAAAAAATATTGGGGGAATGCCCCCTTGCTTCCCAAGGTACGCCTATGATTGTAGTAAAGTATGTACTTATGTAAGTAGGCATCTAAATTTTTTTTTTCATTTTTTTTTTTGTTGAAAATTTGTGAAAAAACAAAATTAGTAAAAAAAAGAACAAAAATATCTGTTGAGAAGTTCTCATAATTTTTTTTATCTCTTTTTTTTCTGTGTTTTTTTTATAATTTTGCTCTGAAATTTTGGAAAAAATTCTGAAACACATAAATACCAAATACTTTACATTAATAATACTGGAAACTCAATGCTTTTGATTTGACTCCCAAGAAGAGCGCTCTCTAAGCGGCTCGGCATGAAACTAATTCCAGGTTTTCGACTAATCGTCGCGTGATTCGCCCTCTGATTGGTCGAAGACATGACGATCGGTCGAAAGTCTGAGAATAGTTTCATGCCGAGCCGCTAAAAGAGCGTTTTTGTCGGGGTCACTTTTCCCCATTGGAGTTTCCAGTATTATTAATGTAAAGTATTTGTAAATACCGTGAAAAACTTCTATAAAAAAATTCTTGCTCAAAAGTTGACATTTTCTCAAAAAAAATAAATAAATAAAAAAAAAATAGAAAGAAATCACAAAAAAATTTGTACAAAATTTCTTGCATACTTACAACTTTTCTAAAAAATAATTTTTTTCCTTGAACGATTTTTTCAGATAAAATGATTCGTATTGAGTAGGTCTAGGTAGGTAGGTAGGTAAGTATTTATTTTTGTAAAAGATTCTTGAAATAATTTTTTTCAACTTTTAAATGTTCAATTTTTCATCCAGCAATTTTTTTTTTCAAGTCTTGAAAAATTAATATGTTTAAATTTTTTAATTTTTTCTCAAATTTCTTCAAAAAATTGTGTTGAAAATCATTTTGGAAAAAAAATCTCAAAAATGTTTTCCTTGAAAATTCTCCACAAAAACTAAAAATTTCTCATTTATTTCTATGAAAAAATCTCATTAATGAGAAAAATTTTCTGAATACCTAATCTAATACATCTTTTCAAAAAATCTTAGAAACTTTTTGTACATGTTTTATTTTTAATGCAATGAAAGAATTTTCATAAAACAAAATAAAGCTTTGTAGGAAGTCTAATCCTCTAAATTTTGTTTTTGCCAAAATTCTAAGGAATTTTGCGAATTTCTCATTTTTCTTCATATTTTTTGTCTTGAAAATTCCCTTTGAAACCTCGAGAAAAATTCCTAAAAAACTTCCAAGTCATGTTTTTCTGCAGCTCCCACGTTATAAAAAAAAGCAACCAAAAAACTTGATTTCGAGCTTGGAAATTTTTCAAAAATTTAATTTTCGCAAAATTTCAACTTTTTAATGAATCTTTGTTCACGCGGCGCCAAAATTGTCATAAGGCGGCCGCACCCACGCCCGACGCCCACTTCATATATCTCGCAATTTTCATTGAAAATTAAACAAACCACTCATTTTATAGATTTCTTCTTTTTCCTTAACGCCTTCAAAAGACTACTTGAGATAAGATTTTGACAATAGACGAACGTAGGAGATTTTTTGACATCTGGGGGCTTTCTAAAACAGTGCGCGGAGATGTCATCGAAAATAGAGATAAAACGCTCGTGTCGTAGGATAAAAATGGCATTTTCGGTGAAATCATTTTAAAAGGTAAAGGAAATAAATACATGGGAAAGATAATTGCGAATAACAAAATGTAGATACTCCTACGTAATGTCAGAACTTTTTTGAAAAATCACCACGTATCGGCGTGTTTCGAAAGGGCGATGGAGAGAAAAAAGATTTATTGTTTTAACTATTGTGTTAGCTGTCTTGAAAAATTACTCGCCCAAATGATCCATGCGAGATGATTGATTTTTTCCCCTCTGTTTTGAGTTTCGATGGGTACCCAGTGTTGCTGCTGACTATTCGGAATTTATTTCGAATTTTCGAATTGGAAAAAAAAGTGTGCGAATAGGACGAGTAAATATTCGGGTACATTGAAATTTTATTAATATTTAATTCAAAAGGTGCTGCCTGCCGCTGTGTATGGTAAATGCCCGAATGCGGGCTACATAATGCGTACGTGCGTGTACACTGTACATGTTGAAATATGTCAGCTTTTTTGTTCTTCCTTGTACGTACATACAATTTAGCGCTGTCAACGCAGCGAATTTTTCTGCCGAGTGACGCGACGAGTTTTAAAGCGCCGCTTGATTTGACGTATTTTGTAACTCGCGCGTGAAATACTTACGTAGGTAGGTATTTTTGGTAGGAAAACGCAATACCAAACACTATCGAATCTCATATTTTATTCGAACACTTATTTATACAGAAAAATTCCTCGAAATAGGATTCGATATAAACTTGAACCGTACGTACGCGCCGAGTCGTTCCTTTTTATTCCAGTTCGAGTATCACCTTGGAAGGAAATAAAAGCAAAGGTCACATCGTGAGAATATGAACTGTACGTTGAAAGGATGGAAATTATACGCGACAGAAGTGAAATTAAAATTACCACATTGGCGTACAACAAAAGGAAAAATTTACATATCGTGTGTTGTCCGATTGATTCTTCTCTTATAACGTTTTCGCATGCAAAAGCTCTTCACTTTTTGCTTTGATGCCTTTTCATCGGTACCATTTTCGCATAGTGAACTGTGAAATGAAGAAGAAGAAATAGGTAATTTATCTTTGGAAACTATTTGAAATGAAATTTTCCCTTCGAGTGGAAGAGGTCGAAGGAGCTTAACCTTACTTGGAAAACTTCCGGTTCATTGTTCGCTTTAGTATAAATTTTTTCGCCTATATTTTACTTTAAAATCCTATTTCAAGCAAAAAATGAAAATTTTGTGTAGATATCGAGTCGAGTTCATTGTCCCGATAAAAAAGTTACCCCTCCTGGGGGCTTCCCAGTTACTACGCCGAATAACAAAATATATACGTTTGATTTCCGAGAAAATAATTACAAAGAGGAAAATAAATTTCATCAGCGAAATTTTAGACCATTTCGAAAAACATATTTGACACAGGCGGCGTAATATTATTCTTAAAGTTCGTACCAAGAAAATATCAACGTGAAGTTATTATTCGTGAATCGAAGAAAGTGTACTATGAGATGAGAGACGAGTGCGGGAGTTTTTGGTATATGCGAGTATTTTTCACGGGACATTGTTTTATCGTATACCTTTGCGAAGTTTTAATTCCGTTGGGAAAATTAGGCGAATACTTGGAAGTCTTTGTGCTGTACGTTCAAGTTGTTTGTATAATGTATGATGAACGCGAAGCAAAGGAGGCAAAAAATGGCTGAACACGCGAGAAACTTGAAGAAACGCTTCTCAAAAGAAAAATATTTTTATGTATTTGAACAAACAAGTAGGTATATTTAGGATGTACCTACTTTATTCAAAATTGACATGTTTGGAATTTTTCCTGAGGTACTTCAAAAATTGAAATTTTTACTCAGAACTTTGGCAGAAAGAGACGTCAGAAATTTTACTGTCTCTCCACAAAGCAATTTTGTGTTTTGTAGGCTTTTTTTGAAGTGATAACACGAACTACGCAAGAACTACAAAAACAGATTGGAACAAAATTTTTCCAAAGAAATGAAATTCTAAGTAAAAATGTGTTATTATATCATAGGTACATGAAAAAAAATAAAAATAAAATATGAAAAATCATGAATTTTTTCATCAGAACCTCACAAAATGGACAGAAATAATGCAGAAAAAAAATTTTAAGCAATTTTTGCAAAGAAATGAAATTTTAAGGAAAATTTGAATTTTATCACTTAATAAGAACCGGTGAGATCATCGGTTTTTTATTACTACAATGCGAAATTGAGTTTTTCCCAAAAATGAAAAAATTGAAAAATTATGAATTTTTTCATCACAACTTCTCAGAATGAACCCGATTATTGAGAGAAAAAATTTTAAGCAATTTTTTCAAAGAAATTGAACTAGGGAAAAATTTATGGAAAAATGAATTTTTTTCAAAAATGTAAAAAATTGATAAATTCAGAATTTTTTGTCAGAACCTCTCAAAATGGACCAGAATAATGGGTAAAAATTCTGTTTGAGCAATTTTTTCAAAGAAATTGAATTTAGGGAAAATTTGAAATTCACAATGTAAATTCATGATGGCAATGAATTTTTTTCAAAAATGGGAATAATTGGAAAATTCAGAATTTTTTCATCAGAACCTTTCAAAATGGACTAGAATAATGAGAAAAAAAATTGTTGAGCAATTTTTCCAAAGAAATTGAATTTAGGGAAAATTTAAAATTCACCATCACTTGGCAAAAATGATTTTTTTTTTTCAAAAATGGGAATAATTGAAAATATCAAAACTTTTTTGTAAGAACCTCTCAGAATGGACACGAATAATGAGAAAAATTAGAAAAAAATTTATTTGAGCAATTTTTTCAAAAAAATTGAATTTTGTGAAAATTTGAAATTCACCATGTATGGCAATAATTTTTATTCAAAAATAGGAATAATTGAAAAATTTAGAACTTTTTCATCAGAACCTCTTAGAATGGACCAGAATAATGAGAAAAAAAATTTCTTGAGTAATTTTTTCAAATAAATTGAATTTAGGGATACCTAATTTGAAATTCACCATCACTTGGCAAAAATGAGAATAATTGAAAAATTCAGAATTTTTTCCTCAGAACCTCTCAGAATGTACCCGAATGATGGGGAAAAAAAATTTTGAACAATTTTTTCAAAGAAATTAAACTAACAAAAAATTTGTGGAAAAATGAATTTTTTCAAAAATGTAAAAAATTGAAAAATTCCGAATTTTTTTGTCAGGACCTCTCAGAATGGACTCGAATAATGAAAAAAAGGCTTTTTGAACAATTTTTTCAAATAAATTGAATTTAAGAAAAATTTGAAATACACCATCACTTGGCCAAAATAATTTTTTTTTCAAAAATTGGAATAATTAAAAAAATCAAAACTTTTTCATCAGAACCTCTCAGAATGGACCCGAATAATGAGATAAATTATAAAAAAAAATTATTTGAGCATTTTTTTCAAAGAAATTGAATTTTGGGAAAATTTGAAATTCACTATGTAATAAGTACCACAGGTACTTATTACATGGCAATGATTTTTTTTTTTTCAAAAATGGGAATAATTGAAAAATTCATAATTTTTTCCTCAGAACCTCTTAGAATGGACCCGAATAATGAGAAAAAAAATTTTTGAGAAATTTTTTCAAATAAATTGAATTTAGAGAAAATTTGAAATTCACCATCACTTGGCAAAAATGATTTTTTTTTTGTAAATGAGAATAATTGAAAAATTCAAAAAAATTTCGTCAGTACCTCTCAGAATGGACCCGAATAATGAGAACTCATCTTGGGCCTATGCACAACTTTCCAAAATGAAAAATGTTTAATTCGTGTAACTTGTCGATAGTTCATGCCTGCAAATTGGTGTTTATTCTTAAATTGAAGTAGAGCCCAGCCCGGAAGCCAGTGAAGGAGGCAAGTGAAGAAAAAAAAATCAAACTCAATTACTACAATCGAAGACGATTGGAAATTTACAATAAAACCCGACAGAGAAGGTGGGCGTGGTTGGTTGGTTGGAAAGAGGTGAAAATCTTATAATTGAATTGCTCAGTTGCTCACCGGGTATTATTCGATTCTTTCGTTATGTTACGTTAGGTTAGTCAGCAAATATAATAAACGACGAAGTTGTTGAATTTTTTTCGCCAACAAATTGAATTTTCAAGCCGGAAAAGTTAACTAGGTAAACGGTATCCGGCTTTTGGTGCTGATTTTAATTTAAAAAACCCGAGACCGACTCGGTCGTGATAAAAGGTCAGAAACTGCAAATCAAACCGAACTCGGTGCGACGATTGTGGCAAAAAGTACTCGTATCTCGTCGTTTTGTGCGTGTGTTGCTTCGCGTTGTGTATTTTAGACGTGGGTAAATACGAGAGCTGATATCGTTTTACATGACCTAAAGGGATGGGGTTGGTGGCGCGCGCCGAGATTGCGAATAAATTAAAAGTGTTACTCGAGGTAACTGGAGCGGAGACTGGAGTTTGTTAGTTGATTGATGTTCGATGTACTGTATAGGGCTGTATCTGAATTTAATAGCTTTTCTTCGATATTAAACACCATGTTTGAGGCGCAATCGGCCCTGAGTGGCTTCGGCATTTTGCGTATTTTCTCGCTTTTTTTTATCGCTTTCAAATAGAATGGAAATTTCGGCGAACTGAACTCGCACAGCGTGGAAATTTCTTAAAGAGAAAAAAATTACTCGGAAAGTTTTTGAAAAAATTTCTAAGTTGAAATAGATAGAGTGGGTACCTACTACAAAACGAGGAATTTATGTTTTGTATTTATACGTACTTTCTTTTTCTCTTTGGCACTTTTCAACGCATAGAATGGCCACCGGTGTACGATATAAAATTTAATTTCGAGGATTAGTCGAGAGATTTCCTGTTTACTTTTCTATACGATGCATCTGCTGTATTAGGAAATTCATTAAAACCAAAACAATAAATCTCTATTTAAGCTCGAATTTTATTTATCCGGCAAATTTGTACTTGGTTCGTTCGAACTCAACCCTTTGAGCTGCGTCGCGTACTTTATCTAACGAAGAAAATTTCCTTCCAAACGGTGTTTCACTTTCATTAACCGAAATACTAAGTGTCCTTATGGTGAAAACTTCACGCTGTGGTGAAGTTGTAAAGATGATTTTAGTGAAAAGATTCGAGCGAAGGAGTTTGGTTTTCTCTTTTTTTTTCTAAATTTAGTACAACATTGAGATGTAGATAATATATTTCGTATCTTTTCGGCGTAAATTAATTTTTCCTCGCAGAAAAAAAAATATCTGCAAAGTAATTTAAAAATGAATAGTGTTTGAAGTCGATGAATTGTTCGAAATAAGTCGGTAGATAATAATATTTTTTGAAATATGATGAAATTGAAAAATGAGGACATTATTTAAATTGAAAAATCATATTCTGAATTTTTGAATTTTAATATGAGTATGGTTTTGTTCTGAATGTCTTGAAATTTTCGTTGCAAAAATTATGATAATAGGTACCCAACAAGATATTGAAAAGTTGAAAATTATATATACTTGAAATCCGAGAATGACCAAAAATTTGAGTTAGAAGAATTTTGACAATAGTAAAGAAATTGTTGAAAAACAAGTACAAAAATAATAATATACTAATTATACTAAATTGTAAAATATTCTCCTGTGGTATTTTAAAAATAGTGACAATGTCTCAAATTTTTTTGTAAATTGAGAAAAAAATATCGATGAGGAAAAAAGAGAAAAAGGAAGAAAATTCACAGGCGTAACTTCAAATCGTGCCAAGTGTGGTTTGGCACAACATACTTTTTTCTGAAAAAATTCTGAATTTTCCTGGGACAAAAAATCTCAATTATTTTTTAAAGGAAAAAAATTATAATTTTTTTTCTTCTAAACGCCATGTACAGCAACTACGGCTAGTGGTGTAAAAAACAATTATCATTTTTACAGAGGAAAAAAAATCTCAATTTTTCAGAGAATTGAACTCCATTTTTTTGTACCTACCAACTTTTTTGAAAAAAAAATCTTACATTTTTCTTGGGATAAGAATATTTTGAAAATTATTGTAGGGAAAAAATTTCGTAATTTTCTTGGAATAGAAAACAATGCACAACAACTTGATTTTTTTGATTCAGAGTGAAAAGCATTGTCATTTCTTTGAACGAAAAAAAAATGAGTCAAAAAATCTTTCAATTTTTTAAAGAAAAAAAACTAAATTAAATTATTTAGAAAGAATTCTCTGAATTTTTTGTGAAAAAATCCCATTTTTGCCTGCCTCAAGTTTTTAAATTAAGAAAATTTCTCAATTTTTGAAGCAGAAAATATTTTTTATTTTCCCTAAAATTATGGAAACATTCAATTTTTTTTTTGGAGAAAATACAAATTTTTAAATTTTTTTGGAGTACAAAGTAGATAATGCCTATACTTTTAAGTTTTCTTAGTTTTTTTTTTGGAGTCAACGTGGAGAGATTTTTAATTTTTTTAAATAAAGAACTGCATGAATTTTTTTGACAGAGAGTACCTAAAGCTTTTTATTTTTATATTTTTTTCAGAAAAAACATTCAATTTTTGAAAGAGAAAATCTTAGTGTTTTGCCTAATCTTCCTAAAGAAAATACTCTGATTGTTTTGAATAATTTTTAAAAATTTTTTGAGGGTAATTTAAAAAAAAATCGAATAAAATTGTTTTCAGTTTTTTTTTTTTTTTTTTTTTTTAGAAACCGTTGATTTTTTTTTGGGGGGGGGGCGTTAAAAGACTCTTTATTTTTAGGACAAGAAAATTTTCTTCATTTTCTCGGAATAAACAAATTTTTATTTTTTTAAATTTTTTTGGAACAAAAAAATGAAAAATCATTCTTACATTCAAATTTTAATAAATTTCAACTGGACCTTTGTATTTTTTAGAAAGAGATGTAAAGTGCAAAAAAATTCAATCTTCTGTTAATTCAGGCTTAATTCTTTGAAATTTTCATCTCGATTTCAATTTTTTTTAATTCTTTCGTTTTGTGATTTTTTAATTACATTTTTTTTTTGTTTCAAAAAAATATATTATGTTTAGGAAAGTATAAATAGGGAAATTTTTTGCTTAGTTTTTGATGTAAACTAAAGAACAAATTAAACAAGACGTAGAGTACTTTAATAAGTATACAAGGGGAGAAAAAAACTTTTTGAAACGATTTGAAATTAATCGGATGAAGTAAATCCGTTCTTTATGGATTTTCGAAAAATACCTGCTTTTCAGCGAAAGTTTTGATTTTCGAAAAACTTTTTTTCTTCGATTAATCGTTTATAGTTTGTAAAGTTATTATAAAAGTTCTATTTTGTATCGAAAATTTCGTATAATATTTTAAAAGCATAAAAGCTTTATTTTGTGTTGTCGATTTTTTTTGACGTAGGTACCCTGAAAAAAATTTATACTTACCTATCTTTACAAGAAAATTAGAAAAAACAAGCAACAATGCGTAAGTCAAAAAATATAGTTTCCTATCTTTTTTTTCTCTTTGTTTTGCATTTTTTATTAAAATGGGGAAAAAAAGGTTGTGGATTTATAATTTGTTATCAAATCAAAATTTTGCCCTTGTGTATTTTTTATTTTAGTGAAATCCATTTTTGGCATATTTTCTTATTACGATGCATGCTCTGAAAATACGCTTTTCTCGATGGATTAGATTTCTATTCGTACTCGTATAATGGCAAAATGTAATTAATTTTTTACCACGAGTTATCTCTGCAGTTGGAAGGTTCCACAGGATAAACTGATGAGGGAGAAACTTGTATCAGGGTGCGCTGCTGGTCGTATTAGGGGTATATTTTATAATTTCATATGTCAGCTTTCAAGTTCGATACAGTCGCGTGATGTACTTTTTGAAAAATGTTATTTGCCGAGTTGTACGACGACTGCGAGTGTACATATATGCGTCGTATACACATAATCCGTGTAAGTGACTCGGTAATATTTCGCTAATGCGGCCAACTTTTCCTCGTTATATTATATTTTCGATTCAAATTAGCCATCATTCGATATTAAACCGGCAGCGTTTCGTTTATCATCGTTTCACGTTCTACGTTCGAATTTGAAATTATAAATCGATAAAAATTATTTGCAAAGTTAGAGGAGTCTTTATCGTCGAATTTATGCGAGCAAAATTTCGTAATTAAATTTACTTTCAAAGGGTAACTCATCTTCGTTAGTTTTCTTCTGATGTTTCGAAAGTTTTTTTTTTTTTTTAGTTGAAAAAACGTAGGAGGTGATGGGTGTGAGGGGTTCTTTCAATATAGTGGCATAGCTGGCCAGGCAAGTCAAGTACGGACGATAATTTTCACTGAAAAGAGGGTCATTTTATCTTTTTTCAAGATTTTTATAAAATTAAATAGAATTGAAAAAAATCAGCTAAAAAGTAGAAAATGGAAACTTGAAAAAAAGAAAGATGTAAAAAAAATGGAAATTATAAAAAAAAAATTATAAAAATTGAAAAAATTGAAATAAAAATAAATAAATAAAAACAACGAAAATGAAAAAAATAATACTTATAACGATTGTATGAAATTTAAAACAACCCAATTAGAAACATTAAAACCCGAAAGCAACTTTATTACATGCAACAGTATAAAAATTCAATAATAAAAATTTATAAAAAAATATTCACAACTATTGGTAAAAAATGCACAAAACAATTGAATTTTTTTTAAATGTATAAAAACTAAAAAAAGGTTTCGGCATTTAGTACTCGGAATGCACTGTAGTAGTTTAACAATTAGCATCCTGCGCGGTGAAAATACATTTTTCTAAAAAGAGATCATTTTATAGAAGTTGATATGCGTTGTGCATAGATATTATTTTTTTGCTCGATTAAAACACATTTTTATGGTTCTCGTTCTTCTGCAATACGGTACCTAAGGTTTTTACTCGACAGTAACAGATTTCGCCAAATTTCTAGGGCAGTCGACGTTACATCCTTTTAGCACGGCTATATGATAGGATAAAAGCTGCATCGGAATTACCGTCAAAACACCCTGAAAACAGATGTAACCATGTTCAAATCGTGTTATTATTACAGATGACTTTAGTGCTACAAAACGTGAGCATTATTTAGGCCTATTGTAAATTCGAGTGAAATTTTTTCGTTTTCGCGGCAGGATCGACACGACAACGACACGTACCTGTAGACAATCGACTATGTGAGGAACTTCGATCGTTTTCCAAGCTAGACTTTTAGTCTCATCGTCGCCATTTTCGCAAATTACTATTGGTCTGCCTTCTCGAGCGGTTACTTGTTGCAAAGCGTTTATGCATTTTTGATAAACTGGGTCCCGGGTTATGATCATGATTATCGGCATGGATTTATCGATCAGTGCCAGCGGACCGTGTTTCAGTTCTCCGGACATGATGCCTTCGCTGTGTAGATATGTCAGCTCTTTAACTTTCTGTAATATTTGTAGAAAATAGATGAGAAAATACGAAGTATTTTTTTTTCAATGATATAATTATGTGAAGAAAATTGTGGTCATGGGGGGTAATTTTTAGACAAGAGTAGGGTATAGATGAAATAATTGCAAAGTTGATATTTTTTTTGGAAGGTTCAATGACGTCTTGTTTTTTTATTTAGTCAACTTTGTTAGTTTTCTACTATAATAAATTTTCAAAAAATTTTAACTTGCCAGAATAATACGAAAAAGTGTTATTTTTTGGAGTTGATCAATTTTATACGATTTTTTTTTTCAATTTCTTAGGTCAAATTTTCAATTTTTTTGAGTGGTATTTTTAAATCAAATGTCAATTTTCAGAAGATGAGTTTTCAATTCAAATTTGCGGAAGTCAATCTTTGAAAGTAAAATTTTGAAATTTTTCGCGTGACAAATTTTTGAATTTTTAAAAATAAAATTTCAAAATTTTCTCATTCTGTTTTAAAAACCAAATTTGTGAAAGTGGAATTTCTAAATTTTTCAAGACCGGGGTTTTACAGAGTTGATTTTCGTATAAATTATTTTTAAACGCAAGTTTTTGAGGGGTCAATTTTTAAATATTTTAATTTTCTGAAAAGTTCGTTTTTAAGAGTAGAATTTTTGATGGAAGGGTTTCCATTGTTTTGAAAGTCAATTTTCAAAATTGAATTTTCAGGTGTAAAATTTTCTAAAATTGAATTTTTGAAAGTGAAATTATAATATTGAATTTTCAAATTTTTTTAAAGCAGAATTTTTACAGGTACATTTTTGAAAAAAAATTTTTTTGATAGTTAAATTTTCAAATTGAAAAAACAAAAAAATTTTTTTTTGAAAATCGAATCTTGAGCTGCAATTTTAAATGCAAAGGTTTTCAATTTTTTTGAAAACCAATAGAAGTGAAATTTTCCTCTTTTTCAAGTCACTTTTTGTAAATATACGTAGGTACCTAATCTTGAAATTTTTGTAAAAGTTATTTTCGAGAGTAAAATTTTCTGAAATTAAAATGTTGGAGTCGAATTTTTGGAAGTGAAATTTTTGAAAATATTCATTCGAATGTTTTGAAAGCGTACTCTTCAGACGTCAATTTTCTTGAAAATAATTTTTCAAAAGTCAAATATACCAGCAAATTTTTTGAAAAGTCGAATTTTGATTGTCAATTTTTGATGGAAACATTCTCAATTTTTTTGAAAACCAATTTTAAAAAAGAGAAATTTTTTAATTTTTTAAGTAACTCTTTGAAAATAAAATTTTCAAATCTTTGTGAAAGTCAATTTTCAGGAGTTGAATTTTCAATAGTGAAATGTTCGGATTTTCTAAAATTAAATTTTTGAGCCGAATATTTGCATGTTATAAAATTTTTTGACTTTTTCAATTTAAAAAAAAAAAAAAAATTAAAAGCAGAATTTTTAATAGGCAATTTTTGAAAGAATAATTTTTTGGAATTCAAAATTTTGAAGGTCAATGTTCAGTGAAATTTTTCGATTTTTCAAAAGTCACTTTGCGAGATTGAATTTTCGGATTTCCTGAAATAAGTATTGAATGTGTGTATCAAATTTTTGGAAGTTGAAGTTTTCGAAAAAAATCAATTTTTGAATTAAAAGTGAAATTTTTAAAAGTCCATTTCTGAATAGAAAGAATAATTCAAAAAAAAAGTCAGATTTTGAAATTTAAATTTTCAAAAGTTTTGAATGTCAAGTTTTCGAATTTTTGTGATTTTTGAGTCTTTTAAAAGTAAATTTTCCAAAGTAAAATTTAATGAAATTCTGATTCCATTTTGAAGTCAAATTTTTGAATGTCAACTTTTTGAATTTAGTTAAAAATAAAATTTTCAAATTCTCTGAAAGTAGAATTTTTAAAAGTTAAATTTTGGAAGTTGAATTTTCAAGTTAAATGCTTGTTCGAAAATTAAATTTTTAGAAAGTAGGTAAATTTTTCAAATGTAAGGCGGAATTTGCCAATTTTTTATGGAAGGATTTTCAATTTTTTTTTGTCATTTTTCGAAGTTGAATTTTTAAGAATGAAATTTTCAGATTTTCTGAAATTAATTTTTTTAGTCGAACATTTAAAGAAAAATTTTTAATTTAGCGAAAACTAAATTTTCGAATTTTTCAAAAAGAAAATTTCCAACAGTTGAATTTTTAAACATTTTTAGGTGACGTTTAGAAAATAATATTTTGGAAATTTTTAGAAGTTAGTTTTTCAAAGTCAAATTTTTAGAAATTGAATTTTAAAATTTTCTGAGTTAATTTCTGATGTGATATTTTCAAAAGAGAAATTTTTGAAATTGTTGAAGCCTAAATTTTCGAATTTTTCAAAAGTGAATTTTCAAAAAAATAACTTTCTAAAGTCAGTTTTTGATAATCGAATTTTCAAATTATTTCAATGCAAAATTTTCGAAAGACAATTTTTATAGTTGAATTTTTGAAAAATTTGACCTTGTCAAAATATAATATTTGAAATTCAGCTTTCAAAAATTTCTTCGAGAAATTGTGTTTTAGAAAAAAAATGTTAAGCAGTTTTTTTATTTGATCACTTTTGAAATTTACCTAATACTTTTATAGATTATTCTAAGTTTGATAATTTTTTGATAATCGACTCAAAAATTCTGCAGAATTTTTTTCAGACTATTTTTTCCAAGTTATTCCAAATTGTTCAATTTTTATTTCAAAAATTTTGAAACGATATTCATAATTTATTCAGTCGTACAAATTCGAGTAGATAGTTTTTTTAAATGAGATTGTTGGAAAATGAGTGCAATTCCTTCTGTGGGTATAGTCATTTCAACTCCAGCAGCGACCACGGGTACCTACGAATACAATTTTGAAAGGAGAGAAATTCCAATACCTGATTGAGGCCATTTAATTATTACAATTCTCAATGGTGAAATAATGATGTATATTTTAGACGAGTGTTTCGAAATGAATTCTTAATTAAATTTCGAATTCAATGGAGGAAGTTTGAAAATTGTCATTTCGAATCTTGTCTTTTGGTACGATAAGATTCTGGAACTTCTACATTAGGTAATTTACATCTATTAAGATATTATTTCCAAAGTTACGAAAGATCGTAGCTCTTTCAAGAGTAAATTTTCCAAATCTTTTTACTGTTTTTTTTTCTTAGCATTGATCCGAGGATGTAAAAAAGTCACACAGCCCTCTGTTCATTTTAAAATTTTCTAAACTGTACTTACCAACGCTCCTTCCATGCACGTAGCGTAATTGTACCCTCTTCCCATAATAAGTAGCGATTTCTTCTGCCATAAATCCGAAGCAATTGCTTGGACTGACGAATCGATTTCCAAAACGGATCGGATTTTTTCTGGTAATTCTTTCAAGCCGGCGATGATCTAAAGAATTATTGGCGTGAGTTAATGGAAACTAGTTCCAGGACCAGAATGATGACGATGAAGATACTCGTTCGAAGACTTACTTCGTTTCTTCGGTTCTGCAACGATATTCTATCCTCGCACATGACCAAAGCGAACATAACTAAAGAAATGAATTGCGAAGTGTAAGCTTTAGTGGATGCAACACCTATCTCAGGACCAGCGTTAATATGTATTCCGCAATGCGATTCTCGACAAATGGAACTTCCTACGGTGTTGGTGAAACCAACGATCAAGGCTCCGTGTTGTTTACTGTATCTTAAGGCCATAAGGGTATCTGCGGTTTCGCCAGATTGCGAGATGAAGAAGCAAACGTCGTCCCTGAACACCGGAGTACTCCTGTCCAAGAAGTCAGAAGCTAATTCGACCATAACTGGCAATTCGGTTAGTTCTTCTAGTAATTGACGAGTGGCAATGGCGCTATGGTAACTGGTACCGCAGCCTATCAGCATCAGCCTACGACATCTTCGAATTTCTGGAATGTAATCCTGTGAAATTTTGTCAAAGGGGATGAGTATTGCCAGAGGGATTTTGACGTGGCGAGAACGATCGAAGAATACATACTTTTATACCTCCCAAAATTACTTGAGAAGTTTCAAAGTTCACTCTACCTCTCATGGTATTCACTACTGATTCGGGCTGCTCGAAGATTTCCTTTTGCATGAATGAATTGTAATTACCTTGCAGAGTGAAAATATTGGAAACATTTTTTTATTTCCGAAGCGAGAGAAATTATTAATAAAGAAACGAAAGAGTCGAGTCGACTCGTAATTTCACCTTTCATAATTTGTTGAATTTCCATCTTCAAGGTGATAATTTCTCGAGCGTGTGAATCGTCTAAATTACGTTTCAGTCTATGAATGCTCAATAGACCATCTTTAATGGCGGCAACGTCGTCATCCTAAACGAATACAATTTCTACATTACGCTATCGAGTCTCGGAGTAGAGAAAGAAGGCGAAGAAAAATAAGATGAAAAAGTGGGAAATGAATTCGACCATTCGACAACCGAGCTACGTTTTTTGAAAGAAAAAACTTTCTGTATGGAGTTAATTTTAAAGGCAGATGAGACGACAATCAATAAATGTAAATTTACCGGCGACTTGCGACTTACTTCTAAAAAGATGACTTGATTGGTATGCTCTATAACGGCACTAGCATCCGAAGCGAAGAAATATTCGATTTCTTTATTTTCCAATGGCTCGATTTCGGATGTATCGTAACGTGAAAATATCGAAAGCTCGTTTCCTCTTCTCGTGTCTGTTGAAAAGAATCCACTTTTAGTAATTTACCCAACGAAGAAAGCTAAAAGCGAGCGACTTGTTACGTTTTCGAGACGACTATTTACATACATTTCCGCGCGAAATTCTATCCCACTATAAGATTTCTAAACTGTTTTCAAAAAAGGACGTTTGGATACAGAAGGTACTTACTTATATGGAAACCTTTACAGCAGATAAAGATCTGCATTTACAAAGAAAAAAGTGCCAGGATTTGGGCTCTTAAGTGGACAGTACGACGGACGTCTTCGTCTCTTTCAATGTAATACGTTTGTTGAATTCTACTAGCAAAGTTTCACTCGAAGCTAGTAAGTTTGTATTGAATGAGGAAAATCTTTGACCGCGAATGTCATTATTTTAAACGCTATTCCATTTACCAACGTATCCTGAATTGCTCCAATTTTATCTCTATTTTTCTTCAAATCGTTTTCATAGCCCAATAGTTATGCTTTTAAATTGTATAGGTACTTATACATACAAAAACACTAAACAGCACCTGTATCTCCCTCCCTCAAACATAATAAAAAACCATAAAATATTCATAAAATTGTTCGTGAGAGAGAATAATAATTATTCCCCATAGTCATCCTTCGAGAACGAACACTCCTATGAATTTGCTCGTGTTAAAAAATCGAAATATTCCTTCGATTATTTTGTTTCATATTTAATGATAAAGTTGGAATTTTGATGAAGAAATTAAGAAATTGGGTAATAAAAAAAATTAATTCTTGTGAAAAATCTGAGAAGTAAACTGGGTAAGATTACTAGAGATGTTTGAACTTTTTTAACTCATGGAAGCGAATGAAAAAATTCCCTAAATTTTTTTTTTGTCTAGGTAAAAAAATTATCTTAGAAAGAAATTAGATAAACGAAATTTTAAAAATCTTCTTAAAATGAATAAAAAATCTCTTGGAAAAAAATATCTGAGATTTTCTTAGAATTCTTTCAAAATATATTTGAAAAATATTTATTAAAGCAAAAAAACTTTTCAAAAGAAGATTGCAAAATGTAAATGACATTGTCACTATTTTAAGCCTGGGTCACCTTTGGCCATTTTATTCAAAAGTCACTTGAAGGAGTAAAAAAAATTTAAAATAAATTTCTCAAAAATTTCTTTATGAAAGCTCAAAAATCCTATGAGGTTTTTTTAAAAACATGTTTCTAGAATTTTTTTTTTTTTTCTAAAAGTAAATGTACATTAAATTTTTTTTTAATTTTCAAAAAATCGCCTAAAATAAGTAAATTTTTTTTTGAGTGAAAATTATTTAAAAATTTTCACGAAAATAAAAAATCAAAAATTTTACCTATCAACATTTTTTTTTTTTAATGTACTTACGCTAAAACCTTGATTATCCTAGTTATTTGGGGCGAAAGAAGATCGAATATCGTGAAAAATCTGATAATCCGGGTTTCTTTTCTTTTTTAAAAAAATGCAACAAAGAACTTCTTATTGCAAACATTTTATAGAAATCACTTCACAATAAGCAGAATATAACGAAAAAGTACAGAGTGAATCACTTCGGATTAATCTAAAAATTGATGAAAAATAAAAGAAAAACAAATTATCAATTTTTTGAGATCTTTTAAAAAAAAAATTGGGAGGAGTTTCATTTTTTTTTTCAAGTGAAAAAAATCAATATTTAAGTAAAATGAAAGAATTTCTCATTTTTAAAGAATATTTTTTAAAAATTTTTTGGAATCACCTAAAAAAATTCTTAATTTTTTTTGTGATTTGGGACTTTTAAAAAATTGGAATACGTACATTTAATTTTGATTTTTTTGAAATAAAAAAAAATCTCATCTTTTTAGAATAAAAAATCCTATTTTTGGATTTTGTTTTTTAATTTTTGGAATAAAATTTTTAAAGTTTTAATAATTTTTCAACATTTTTTGAAATAAAGAATTTATATTTCTCAAATTTTTCCAGAAAAAAAATCTTCGACATTTTTTCGGAGCATCAATGAAAGTTCATTTATACGCAAAAATTAATGAAAATCGGATAATGAAAAATTAACGTTGCAATTTTTTGCTCGAGGAATCGAGAAATCGGAAAATCGAAAGTCGAATAATCGAGATTCTACTGTATAAAAAATCCTCTAAATTTTTTTAAAGGAAGTTGAATTCTATCACAATATTTTCAATAATTTTACAATATCCTCAAAACAATTTTAAAGGAAGTTTTTTAAAAAAAATTCTGAAAAAAATCAAAGATCCTAAGAAAAATATGAATATATATATATTTTTTAATTCGTGAAAAATCACCCTTTAATGGAAATTTATTCAAAAAAATTTGGAAGATTTTTTAATAGAATTTTTGAATTAAATTTTTTCAATAAAATTTTGGTGAATTTTTCAAATGTTTTTGTAGAATTTTCAAAAGAAATTTTGCAGTATCTCTCTGAAAAAATTTACGATTTTTCAAGATTGGAGGGGTGTGCTAATTTGGAAATTTATCAGCAAGCTACTTTTTCTAGACTATTTTGTCACTGTTTTCCTTGAAAAAAAGCTTACTGAAGCCAAGCCACTAAAAAAATTTGAAAACTGAAATATTATGCCCGAAAAGTTTTTCAAAGTTTTCTAAAAAATTAATGAAGAAAAAAATCTATGAATTCTTCCAAATAAGTATGTTTGTAAAAATAAGAAATTATTCTGAAAGAAATTAGTGGAAATAAGGAAATATTGAAAAAATTGTTCTAAAAATAGGTATTGAAAAAAATGTATTTTTTCTTAGAAAATTAGAGGAACAATATTTTTGGAAACAAGAAATTCTTTTGAAAAAAAAAAAATTGCTAAAAAGATAGATTTTTTTAAAAGTAGCTAGGTAATTGAAAGAATGTGTTATTTTAAAAAAATATACTGAAAAAAAATTGTAAATTTTGGTAAACAAAAAAAAACCTGATTCGTGCGTATAGTGCCTATTACTTGAGTAACTTCTTAATAAATGTTGAGATAAAAATATAAAAATTAGACAATTGAAAGTTCTAAAAATTGAGGTAAAGCACGAACTTTGATAATACTTAGGTAAATTATTTTAAATGAATTTAGTTGAAACGATTTTTAAAAAAAATAAATTTGGTGGAAAAATTGTGAAATGTATTCCAAGAAAAATAAGTTCGAAGGGAAATTACTAAAAATATAATTAAATAAAAAATTACGATTTTTTTTCTAAAAATTGAAAAAGAAATGTCTTGAACGACTAAATCACCTGTTAACATTCCCCCAGAACAATTTCCATTCGTCAAAAAAAAATACAGCCCTCACCGCGCAATAGTTTCTCATCAAAGAGAAACCTACCAACCACAAACCCTAATGGTTTGCCAGTTTTAAATCGTCTATATCAATATTTTCATTCAAGATGGAGAAAAAGGTGCCACCAAGGCGAAGGCGATACGTAACGACTCGAAAAGCCCGCGAATTACATTAAGTAAAGAGCCCAAGGCGAAGCGGAAAAGTCGTAGAGGTATTGAGTGTTTGAAATTTGTTGTAGAGTCGAAGAAAAGTTGGCGATTCTTTTCCGATGTGTACAGAAGTGCGTTAGTACGTAATTTGGAAATGGTGGCGCGAGAGAAAGGCAGGTGGGGGAGGAGTACGAGCCGTAGTCTCTATAATAGCTTTTCTAAACTGCGAGTAAAATTCAATCCCCGCTGTGCTAATTACATCGTTAGCTTTAAGCCTATAATCAAACTCTGGAAAACATTGAGTTTTCCATGTGTTACAAAAATAATTTAAAAGGTTGCTCCTTCGTCGATGCCAAATATAACCTCAATTTAATTTAAACACGTTAGAGTGGAAAATCGTGTAGCACGAAAATGTCATAGGTGCTAAAAAACCAACCATTTTTACCCCATCACGCATCTCCTAAGTATATTTCGCGAGTATAAATTTATATACCTACTTAATACAATTTTGCTTAAAGATTTCAAATGTACGAATATTTTCCAACATATGTTTCGATTTACACGCGTAGGTATTTGTTTACTTTAGTCGTGTAGAATTTTTTTGCATTCCTTTTTCGGTGCAAAGTGCAACGACCCAGACAAAGATAGTGTATTTTTTCCCCAACTATAAATGGAACCTGTTTACAAAAATCCGACTCGTATTTTATTTGTGCGTTTTTATTATGTTCGCAGGTACCTGAACTATGAGATGAACGCAGGCTCGAGTTGATCGGAAATACCTTTCTCATCGCTACTAACGAACAGGTAATCAAGAAATATACTACAGACTACTTCGATTTAATTTATTAATAAGCGGATTACGAAGTATACGTAGTAGTAGTAAACGAAGCTATACCAACATCGAGTACGAAAACTGTTCGGTAGCGTATTAGTGGTCGCTAATTAGATCTATGATGGCTATATACATATAAATTAAACCATGCACTCGTAAATTATAACCCAAGCATGCAACATTTTGTTAGTTCAGCGCCATATTTGTCTCTCACCAGTACCCATTTAATAAGTATAGATTGTGACTAACACCAGAATTTTTAAAACCAAAACTAAGGATTTTTCAAGTACCTGTAAGAGAGTGAGATTCTGCATCTATATTTTCAGGTGTGGCAAAACAAATGCAAAAAAACAATAAAAAATGGTCAGAAAAATGAAAAAAAAAAAAAAAAAAGGAAAAAAGACAGTCATATAAGTAATACATTGCAAACACACACGTGTTAAGTAAAAATTCCAACAAAAAAACAAGTAAATGGTACGAACCAACATAATGACAAAATAAAACCACCATCGTGGTAAATCGCCACGTTATTGCCGAATTTTCCATTTGGAAATTTCAAATGAAATTGTAGGAGGTTTTGGGATGTTGAAAAAAGATTCTCAAATTTGACCTCAAGATCTACTGCTTGAGAGGATGTTCGGAGTCGTGATAACAGGTGGGATATGTGGTCACCCCCAAGATCATCAAAAGTTGAGAAAATATCTAGTTTTTTTTTTTTTAATTTTGGGGAAATTTTTCTGGTCAAAAAATCATCAAGGTTTTTTTTTTACTCTAAAAAATCGCCAATTTCCTACAAGAAAAGAATAAGAAAAAAAATGGTGTAATAGTTGCCAGAAAAAATTATTACAGAAAAAGTAAATTCTAAAAATAATTTGTACATGTACAAAATTGTTCGAGAAAAAATTTTCTAAGGCGAGGGGGGAGGTGGGAGAAGTGTAATCTTGAATAAAGTTGTTTAAAAATTCTATCAGTCGAAAAAAAAATTTTGATTGAAATTCTTCAAAACTAACCAGGGGGTAGGGAGGTATTTCCATACAAAAAAAAATCAATTTTCAACAATTTTTCCATAAAATGTGTGAAGGTCATCACATGTGACCCGGCATAACAAAAGGGACCTATAGTAGGTAAAAAAAATCGATTTTCCACTTTTTTTTGTGTACTGAGCTCTACTTACAGAGGTCTATCATCTGATGATCTGAGCCATTCAAAATTTCGAAAAAATCAATATTTCCAATCGGCACGACGAAAGGGACCTAGTAGGCAATGTAGCTGTTTTTTAAGAATTTAAATAAAACTGTGTAAAAATATATCCCTAATTTCTTTCAAAATAGCTCACCCCGGGACTGATGCTTGAAATACGTGATTTTAAGCTAAAAAATTCCACTTCTGAGAGTTTTCGATCAATTTTCAAAATCATCACTGATCACAAAAATTTTACTTGAAATCAATGAAATCTAATGATTTTTGTTTTACAATGTTTTTTTCATTTTATGACCACTTATGACGCAAAATGCTCATAATTTAGCCAAAAACCGATCTGATATTTGTTATCAGTAAGCTTCAAAAATTTGCTCATCACACAATTTTTTCCTCTTTTTGGCAACACTGAGTTTGGTCAAATTTCCCTTACCCATTATAAAAAAAAATTTCGCACAAAATTTTTTCGAAAATATTGGAAAATATTTCACTCATATCCAGTAACTATTCCCCAAAATCTAAAAAAAATCGGTCCATTTGTTCCAAAGATATTCATTCTCAAAGTTTATTTTTACTCTCTTGAAAAATTTGTAAAATACCTACTAGGTTCTTTATGTCATGCCGGGTCACAAATTTGAAATTACATAATTTCCATGGTAATGAAAAAATTGAAAAAAAAAAATTAATTTTAAAATTTTAAAAGATTTTTCAAGTTTTAACATATCACACAAAATTTCTAAAAGTTACCAAATTAAAAAAAAAAATTATTTCGATAGGTAGAAAAAGTTGAAAAATTTTCATAACAGGATTTCCAAATAACGATTTTCATAAAACATCAACATTTCTCTTTTTTTGGTAAAAATTGGTGTTCTATGAAAATCTAAAGGTGGCAACCCTGCTATAAAAATTTTTCAACTTTTTCTATCGAAATAATTTTTTTGCATCAATAGGAGCCATTTGAGTCCAGTTTTGCTACCAATCAAATGTTATTTCCGTTTTTTGTAATTCGAAATTCTCGATTTTTTAGCGATCTGCAACTTTTCAACCCCTTGGTAGGGTGAAAAAATTGATATCAAATTTGAAGGAAAATGGTCTGGGGAGGTGTGGAAACCCAAATTGCACTTTTTCGAGATATACCATGTACGTGGCACTACCCATAAAATGGCAACCAACTGCGTTTTTTTCCAAAGTGACCCTATTTCGAGTGCCCCTAGATCTACTTCCCTGAGAGGTAAGGGCTCAAAATTTTTTTGGGTGGTTCTCAACTCAAAGTAAATCACATCTGCGAGTTTGGTCGAAATCAGAGTTATGTTTTTTTTTCACTCAGCCCCAAAATACATAGGTACATTTTAGAAAAGCAGGTTCGCTCTTAAAGGGGGGCAGCTTGCCCCCAATATTTGAAAATTTTGTGTTCCAGTTGGAAATTTTCTGTTTGAGTTGGGAAATTTTCAATTTGCCCTTTGCCCCCCCCCCCCCAAAAAAAGAGTCAAACGAAAAAATGAACTTGGGAATTTTTGAAAACGAGTTGGAAATTTCAAGATTTTGTCCCTAAAAATATTTTGACTTCAGTTCGGGCCTGAAGAAAAGAAGGAAAAAAATTGATCCTGTGCCTCAAAATCAGTCTTCGATGTTATTTTTTTGATTGATTTGGTCATTATTGCGATCAAAATTGTAGTAAAAACTGAATTACTTACCTATCAAAAGTGTGAGATTTTTTTTCTAGCAAATCGTCTAAAAATTCCAAAAAGTTGGAAATTTTCTAAAAACTTGGTTGGGAAAATTTCAGCTTTAACCTTGCCCCAATCAAGTGTTTCGTCAAACTACTGCACCTTTTCTACCAATTTTTCCACTTTTGCTTGTTCAAGTTGTTGCTTTTCAACTTGGATTTTTCATAAGTAGTTTCCAAAGGATCCAATTATGAGGACCACCATTTTGGTAACCCATACCCCTGGCGATATGATTTTTAGCGAGGAAAAACAATATTAAATACTTCAGCCTTTCTACCTGTTTGAAAGAATTTTCCATTCTCAATATCCCAATTCAATTCTATCGACACATGGAAAATTCGGCAAAAAAAATAAACGCGTATTTTATCGAAATTCAAGCCAAATAAAATAGGCACACCAAAACGAAAAATCCAAATACGTTTTTCGTTTGATTGAAAATCTATCAATATGTCTCCACATGACAGACAATTGTCTGCTGCAAAGGATCTGTAGGTTAGGTTCACATTGAAACGCAGAGTATAAGTTGACAATATTGAGAAGGGTGGACAAGGGGGAGGGTATTATTTGAGCTTTTTGAATTTCTATTTTAATACGATTTACGCGAAGAATTTACGCTATTCCAGCGTAATAGTATTATTTAATCCCATTATCGACTAAGCCTCGCTCTCCGTTGCCCTCGATATAAGATGGGAACGAAATGTGATGGCTGTGAGGTCGAGAGGGTTAGATGGTCATCGCGATGATAAGGTATAAAATGATACGAAGTATTGTTACGATGACAGCTTATTTTCGCAAGACATGTTGAAATGGGGAAAGTGCGGGGGCGGGGGCGGGGACATCTACGGTCATATGATTCGAATTCGCAGTAATGAGTTTAAGTCGCCTTTTAGATACAGAATATCGATGACATGACACGGACACAGGTTTTCATCTGGGATATTTTCTCATTATACGTTGTCCACTATTTATTATATTTAATATAATAGGAAAGAACCGCAAGCATAAGACACACACACACACCCGAGTACAAAGACAACAACAACAAAAAAAAAAAATGAAAAAATTGCACATTACATCGTATCTCGTGTATCCCTGGCTCCGTTAAAATACATATCATACTTTTGTTACCAGGAGCGTCGCCCTATTTATCTATTTACCTACGATCGGTGCACAGTTTCGATTTCAATGTTATAGCATTATGCTGAAAGTTGAGTGCACCTATACGAATACGATTACTTATATGATTCCAGTGTAATTTTCTGCAGAGGCTGAATTGTGTCCCTTAGAAATCCGTTTGGTTTCGGTAAGACTTGATTTGGTCGGATTCGTGTCGATAAATTTCAAAAAAAGAGTATAGGTACGTACCTTTGCTGTAGAAGACTGGTACATGATCGGTTGCTAATCTGTGGTTGGTTTTGATGGCAACCAGTAATGGACTTCCTCTTCTTGTGGCGACGCATTCTCCTGGGTAAAGATGGCTTTTGAAGCATAATGCGAAAGCTCCTTCCTGAAAAGTGATTAAAATTAATTAATTAGACAAGTTCATTGCAGAATTAATTACATAAATCTCTCTCTTTTTTTTTCTTCTTCATAGTTTCTTGCGAACGGTTTGCTTGTAAAAGAATGAATCGTTCGTGACCGACGTATTGAATCATTTTCACACTTAATTCAGTCCTATCACTTTTAAGTTTCAATGAAGCCGTATTACAAAAATTAGATCAGTTTTTGATATGAATCGTTCGCGAACGACTTGGGAATATTTCTTAAAAATGATTGATTTTTAGATAGTTCATAAATCATAATCGATAACTTGATTTTCAAAAAAAGTGAATCATTCGGGAACGAAAAAATGAATCGTTCGCGAACTACTTTCGAATATTTTTTCCAAAATGATTTATTTGTGGATGGATTATAATATTATGTAATTATGTATATGACAAGATCTTCAAAAAATTTGAATCTTTTGCGAATGAAAAAACTAATTGTTTTTGAAATGAGTCGTTCGCGAACAATTCAAGAATATTTTTTCCAAGTGATTTGATTTTTCGATCATTGCCTGTATCACGATTTTCAAAAAGATGTGAATCATTCAAGAACTACTTGTTCTACAATTTTTTCTAAAATGACTACATATTTTATTTTTGAAAAAAGTTATTTTTGCAATGGGCAATTTCACATTTTCCAAAATTCAATTTTATTGGAAAAATTGCCAAAAAAATTTTTTTCTCATCATTCGGGTCCATTCTGAGAGGTTATGATGAAAAAATTCATGATTTTTCAATTATTTCATTTTTGAAAAAAGTTCATTTTGTAAATTTTACATTTTCCCAAAATTCAGTTCTATTGGAGAAATTGACAAATTTTTTTTTCTCATCATCTGAATTTTTCAACTATTCGCATTTTCGGAAAAAATTCATTTTTGCCATGTAAAAAGAACCGGGTTTTTAGCGGAGCTTTTTGCATGGGAAATTTCACATATTTAATTTCTTTGAAAAAATTGTCCAAAATTTTTTTTTCTCATTATTCGGGTTCATTCTGAGAGGTTATGACGAAAAAATTCTGAATTTTTCAATTATTCCCATCTTTGAAAAAAATTTATTTTTGACATGGTGAATTTTCAATTTTTCCAAAATTGAATTTATTTGAAAAAGTTGCTCGAATAAATTTTTTCCTCAGTATTCGGGTCCATTCTGAGAGGGCCTGACGACATTTTTTTTTAAATTTTCAATTATTCCCATTTTTGCCATGGTGAATTTCAAATTTCCCTTAAATTGAATTTCTTTGAAAAACTTGCTCAAATCAAATTTTTTCTCATTAATGGTCCATTCTGAGAGGTTTTGACGAAGAAATTTTGAATTTTTCAATTATTCCCATCTTTGAAAAACGTTTATTTTGCAGTGGGCAATTTCACATTCCCAAAATCTAATTTTACTGAAAAAATTGCCAAAATTTTTTTTCTCTCATCATTTGGATTCTTTCTGAGAAGTTATGATGAAAAAATTCTGAATTTTTCAATTATTCGCATTTTTGGTAAAACTTTTGCCATGTAAAAAGAACCGGGTTTTTCGCGGAGCTTTTTACATGAAAAATTTCACATATTTAATTTTTTTGAAAAAATTGTCCAAAAAATTTTTTTTTCATTATTCGGGGGTTATGACAAAAAAATTCATGATTTTTCAATTATTATTTTTTTTGAAAAAAGTTCACTTTGCAATGGGCATACTTCACAGTTCACACTTTTCCAAAATTCAATTTTATTGGAAAAATTGCCAAAAGAAATGTTTTCTCATCATTCGGTTCCAATTCTGATCATGATTTTTCAATTATAGGTAGGTACTTAATTTTTGAATAGATTATTATCAATTAAACGATCTTCAAAAAAATCGTATCTTTCACAAAAAAATGTGAATTGTTCGCGAACGACTTGCAAATATTTTTCTAAAATTACTGATTACATCATAACGTGATGTTCAAAAAAAGTGAATGATTCGCGTACAAAAAAATAAATCATTTGCGAACACCTTATGGATTTTTTTCAAATTAGGTACCTATATTGGTTTTTAGATGAATTATTGTTCGCGAACGACTTTCAAATATTTTTCCGAAATGAGTAAATGGATCATTCAATAACATAATCTTCAAAAAAAAAAAAAAAATGCGAATCATTCGCGAACGCCTTACGAATATTTTTCCAAATTATTGATTTTTAACTCATTACCAATCACCCAATTTCCAAAAAAATGTGAATCATTCGCGAACGAAAAAATGAATGGTTTTTAAAATGAATCGTTTGCGAGCTGCTTACGAATATTTTATAAAAATGTTCTAATTCAAGGAGTGCCAGTATTATATTTTTTCCAATTTTTTCATGAATTGAGTCATTCAGGAATGAACCAATGAATCATTCGCGAACGTTTCAGTCATACTTCTCTAGTCATTTAATTCTATGTGTACATAATATTATCATCAATCACACATTCTTCCAAAAATTAAATAAAAAATTCTTTGTTCAGGTTTGTGAAAAATCTAATTACTCGTGTGTTCCATTTTACCAAAATTTGAAAAAAAATCTTTGATAAAAAAGTAAGTAAGCAAACAATTTTTCTTTTTTTTTTTTTTTTTTTTTTTTTTGAAAAAAAAATACAATTTTTTGGAGTAGACAATTTCTCATTTTTTTCAAATATTTTTCAAATTTCTCGATTGATTGAAGACAAAAATGATGTATAGAAAAAAAAAATCCTACATTTTTTGGGAGAAAAAATCTCTATTTTTATTTAGAATGAAATCTGTTATGTTTACAGAAAAAAAAATTGTCCAATTTTTTTTTTGAGAAAAATATACCTACCTAATCTTGATCTCTGTCAATTTTTTATTAAAGAAAAAAATCTCTTTTTTGTTTAGAATGAAATCTCTCATTTTTGGAGAAAATTTTGTAAATTAATCTCAATTTTTTCGAAAAAAACCCTACAGTACATACATTTTCTAAAGAAGAAAATTTCTCGATTTTTCTAAAGTAAATGCATTTCTGTTCGCTGCTGGTCCAACAAAATCTGTTGCCATACTTCTCAACAATGATGGAACTCGTACGTACAAATTAATTCATAGTCTATTCGAAGACGTGGGCAATCGATCAAAGACGAAGATCAATATCACGCGATGGAAATCAAATGAAATTTTTGGCAGCTCATCCGTCGAAAAGTTTTCTGCACTGGGAAGAGCTGTCGTATGTAACTCATAAGATATGTACCTGCATAGAAAACGTGCATGAACGTGACGTGATTTTTCGCGTCTGATGTATTTTTATAGGGCATTTTAGCCAGCCGCAGTCGGTGATTGACACACACGTATACTATGTGCAGGTACGCGATGTCCGGCGCGCCGCGGCGCCATTCACACCAGTTCTAAATTTACTCCAAGCAAATAATCGGATACGTACCAGTTGTTGTATAACTTGTTCGACTAGTTCTCGAAAACAGTACGATGGGTGTTGTTTGTAAATATGATGGACTAATTTCGCTATAACTTCGGTATCGGTCTCCGATTCGAATTCGTATCCTTTACGGATGAGGAAAGCCTTAAGTTCCTTGTAGTTGGTGACGATTCCGTTGTGAACGACGCAGAAGGAATTGTTCTCGTCCGAACGTTGAGGATGCGAGTTTACTTCGCTGGGAACTCCGTGAGTGGCCCATCGAGTATGAGCGATGCCCACGTGGAAAGCTACGCTGATATCGAAGTTTCTCTTGTCTTCGTCTGAAAATCAATCTCCGAGTGAGTGAAGTCATACCTACTCGTAATTCATTGTAAGAAGACCATGCAGAGGCGTCCAGAGACATGTTGCAGTATTGAAGCCACAATAGGGGCTTTTTTGATATTTGGACCCTCAATACAAGTTGGGGTCCCAAATTTTATAATTTCAAATATGCCAAAATGAAAATTGAAGAATAAAAGTATCCATTCAATGCAATTTTTGGAATGATTGGAAATTTTTTTGCAGAATGAAATATTTCATTTTTTAGGAGTAGGTAACAACCTAGGTAAAAATATTTTGAATTTTGAAAAATTTTCCCAATTTTTAGAGAAAACAATGCATCTATTTTTCGAAAGTAATAATACTTATTTTTTTGAAAAACGTTTTTTTCTCGATATTTTTGGAATTACAAAATCTTTGATTTTTTTGGAATAGAGAATGTTTTCAATTTTAAAAAAAGAAACAATTTCTCAAGTTTTTTTGATTTTGAATGCATGAAAAAAAATTATTAATTTTTTGTGAGGAGAGGTTTATCAATTTTTCTGAAGCACAAGTATAATTACTTGATTAGTATTCATCATTTTTTCGAGAAAAAAAACCAATCTCAATTTATTTTTGGAATGAGAAATCTTTCAATTTTTTTGGAACACTTGATTTTTTTTTTAAATACCCAAGTAGAACAATTTTTGAATTCCCCATTCCCCATTTTTCTTAAAAATAGGTCAAGTCTTTCAATTTCATCGAAAAGAAAAATTATTTCTCAATTTTATTGCAGAGAAAATTTATAATTTTTTTGAATTGAATTTTTTCAATTTTTGTTTTTGTGAAGAAAAATCTCATTTTCATTTATTTTTTTATTGGAATATCAGGTAAAGCAATTTTTCATTACTTACCGATTTTATTTATTTATTTATTTATTTAGGTATTTGAATGAAAAGTCTTTCAATTTTATTGGAAAGAAAAATAATTTTTTATGTTATGTGAGAGATAATTTCTCAATTTTTTGGAAATGAAAATGAAATTTTCTCGAGTTTTTTTTTTAATAAAAAGTTTTCCAGATTTTTTTTTTGTGAAGAAAATTCTCGATTTTTTGGAACAAAAAATCTGTCATTTTTTTGGATTACCTAAAGAATGTTTTCAATAATTTTCAATTGTCGTGTTTTTTTAATAGGATAATAAATTGTTGCGAAAATTTTTTTAGTGAAAAAATTCTTAATTTTTGTGGAAATGAAAATGAAAATTTTTCAAGTTTTTTTGAATCAAACTTTTTTTTGATTTTTTTTTTTTTGGCGAAAAAATTTTTAAGTTTGATTTAAAGAATCTTTTAATTTTTTTTTCAATTGTCGTGTTTTTTTGAATTTCTTGGAATAAGCAATCTTTTCATTTTTTGAATAACTTGAAAAAAATTATGGATTTTTTAATGAAAATAAAACAATTTTCTAATTTTTTCATTTTTTTCAATTTTTTGCAAAATGAAATTATTTCTAATTTTTTGGAAGATTTTTTTTTTAATTTCTCAAGTTTTTTTGGGATAATTTTTTTCCCCAATTTTTCAGGTCGTTTTTTCTTCAAAATAATTTTATTGTGTGAGGAGATTTTCTCGAAAGAGAATTTTTAATGAGAAAGTTATTTTCAAGGAAAATTTATTAAGAATTAAAAAAAAAAAAAAAATTTCATTTTGAAAAATTGAAAAAAATATATGTGAAAGGATTATTTTAATAGAGCTTTTCAAAATTTGCTCCTTTGTAAGAAAATGTTTTTAGAGATTTTTTTCTCGGCTTCAACGTCTTCTGAAATTTTTTTTTTTTTTTTGAATTCATACTTGTAAGTACTATAACTATATTAATTCAATGATTCGGATGATTGAAAAAATGGGTGCAAGGTATTCGTTGGAGGGGAAGGGGTGAAAAAAGATCGGTTTAGTGAATAAATGTTTACGGGAAGGGTGAAAAAATGGGTTCATGAAAATTTTTTTACACTTTGTGGGTTTTTTCTCAAGAGAGGTAAAAATTTTGAGCCTCTTTATATGTTCTGCAATGATATTTTTCAAACCTCTGGGCGCCACTGAGATCGTAAATGGTTCCTTACCGGCAAGAATTTGCTGTTCGAGGGCTGCAACTTTTCCCGATTTTTTAATTATCCTTATGTTATGGCCATCGGGCGAATCTACGGCCAAGCCTGTAAAAATGCTTTTGTAAATGTGCTGTAAATGCTGTAATCGTTACGACGACCGATGATATGAGACATAAATAAATAGTTACCTGAGGCGAAATGTGATACCTAAGCGAGGTTAATAATTCGAGCAAAGATCGTATTTCTAATACCGAGCCTTTGGCTACCGAATCGGGTGCGAGGGTGACCCTTCGCGACCAATTTTTATTACCAAATTTTTATACTTGGTTTAATTATCCGATCAATACAAAACATCTTTTGGCAGTGATGCTCAAAATGCCACCATTGATACAAGAGTAATGTATGAAGTCAAGATACTGTTTCATTATAAATTATAATAAAAGGAATGCGAAACCGAAACACGATTTAACGACATCGAACGTGATTTCATCTTTGGCTATTGTTCATACTCATAGCCTGCTCGATCGAAAAGAGGAATCTGAGTGACGTATTCCATTCCATACTTCCAAGAACGATCAGCTCGGTTTCAGAAGATGAAAAATGGTAACCATACAAATACATACTCGTAATATTATCTAGAGTGATTTTCAAAGACCAAACTTACCCGCTGAATCGTATCCTCTGTATTCGAGTCGTTTCAAGCCGTTCACCAACAAATCGAGAATTTCTTTTCGACTTTTTGGCATGTGATAATTCAAGTAAGCGAAGATACCTGTAACAGAAAAAAAAACAAAAGGTTATTTTAACGATGTTCCATGTTATGTTATATGAAGCGGATAAAAGCCAAAAGTATAGCTTCTATACTCTTAGGTATGTGCAGTAAACGGGAAATGGAAAATAGAAATTTTTATGATACAGTGAGCATTGAACAATCGTTGCTCGCTTCGTTGGAATTTTCCAACGATATCGGAACACATCGAAGGGACGTATTTTTTCATTCTTCGATGACTTCGTTTTCTAAGCAATATCTTAAATATTGACCTTTGCTATCGGGGCCACCCTTTTTTCCAGTTTTAATTGAGTGATGAAAGTTTTGTCCATTACAAACATATTATTTGGGTGAACTTGGTTGCAATTTTGCAACATTCCTGATGACGTTTACATATTTTCAAAGAGTTATAAAAAGCTGTATTTTTGAATTTTTTAATAAAAATTTTCTGTTTTTTTTTTTCAAAAAAAAAAATAGATTTTTTGCAATGAAAACTGAAAGAGATTTTTTGTAAAAAAGAGGGTTTTTTTTTCAATTTTGTTCATCAATTTTTTTTAGAAAAAACGTTTTTAAAAAAATAATCCATTTTTTTAGATGGTTTTGGAAATATTCCCTATCTGCGATTTATTATTACCAGGGCTCGAAAATTCTTTCTCTAAAAAAAGCGAAATATGCGCATAAAAATTCCCTAAAAAACCATGAAATATTATCTAAAAAACCAAAAATATACTCTAACGATATGGGTGTTGTTTTAAAGAGGAAAATGTCAGCTACTTGATTATGATTCAAAATTTAACAAATAATGAAAAATTGAACAAAAAAACGTAAAAAAATACGTTTTATACTTCTTGAAATCGACATTTGGCCTTGTTTTTTTGTATAATGGGAGGAAATTTTTTTAAAAACAGCAATGCATAAAAATTTTGTAAAAAATTGGAAGTAAAAACGTAATTTTAATTAAGTTAGAAAAAGCTACAATTAGTGCTGAAAATTTTGCGGTGAAAAAAGCGGTATTTATGTTTAGCGAATTTTGCGAGAAAAAAATCTGGAAATGGAAAATTGGCCAAATATTCCCCAAAAAACTTGAATTTAGTGAAATATTCTCTAAAAACTCAAAATATTCTCTAAAAAAGCCTAAAATATGCAAAAATATGCACTCAAAGGTCAAATATGAAAAAATATGCGCTAACAAGTTTGCTTCATTTTACTCGAAATTTTCTGAAACGTAAAGATAACTTGAAAATTCCCTTTCTAGTATCCAACAGAAAAACATGTTCTAGCATGAAAATCCGAGCCCTGTTTATTACAATAGAAAGTTTTGTACGTTTTTGCCAAAAAAATGAAACAAAAAAGTGTGAGAGAATTTTTTTTTTTTAAATTATTTTCTCAATGTTATCATTTTTTTCAGTATTGTATTTCAAAAATTTTCCTAATAACAATTTATTTTTAAAATTTCAGTCAAAAAATATACCAAAAAATTGAAAAAATAATGTTCCGCATAAAAGTCTCCTATATTTTTCTTTTTTCTGAAAAAAAAAATCAAAAATTCTCACAAAAAAAGTCAGAAAAAACGTTTACGCACAAAAAGTTCTCTTTAAAAAAATCAATAAAAAGAAAATATTTCAATTTAAAAAAAAAAAAAAAACATTTTTTTGATAGAAAATTCCTTTAGAAAGAAATTTGCAAAGCAGTAACATTTTAAAAATGTTCCTGTAACATTGAAAATTTGAAAAAAAAAAAATTTTACAAAAAATTCTCTTGCAATTTTTTTTTTGCGAAAAAATCATTACTATACAGCTCTATAATAGAATACTTATTGAAAAAAAATATATAAAAAAATTTCTTGTAAATAAGTATTTTTATGAAAAAATTTGAAAAATTCTTTCAAAAAAGGTACGAAATACATTTTTTGATACAAATTAAAAAGTCTCCTGAAGAAAATTTGGGAGAAAGAAATATGTTTCAAGCCCCCCCCCCCCCCAAAAGAAGAGTTACAAAAAAAATATTTCTGAATAAAAACAATTTAAAAAAAATATATCTTGTAAAGAAATATGCAGAAATGAAATACTTATGCACCTATTACTAAAATTTTTCTAAAAATAAAAAAAAAAATTCTTTACAAAAATTATTTTTTAAACATTTTCTCCAAAAAAATTCTTTCCAGGAAAATATTTCAAAGAATTTTTTTCCCTAAAAAAAATAGAAGAAGAACTTTTTTGTAAAGAATTGCATTTTTTAAATATTTCCATGTTGCAAATTTTCAGAAAATTTTTCGCATTGAGGTTTTTTCAATTTTTTTTTTTTGAATGAATTTATAAATTTTTTCAAAAAAGTTTTTGTAAGCAAAATATAAGTGATATTTTTCATCGAAAATGAGCCATCATCCCATCGTAAATTCGATATTTTCCGCATGTATTAGCCTAAAATAAGTTTTAAACGTTTTTTTTTTGTTTTTTTTTTTTTCAGGAAAATTTTTGAAATATTTCTTTGTGTCAAATTTTTTTTAGGAAAAGTTCTAGTTGAGTTTTTGATGTTTCTCTATAAAAAATATTCCAATAAGAGATTCTTTGTGAAACCATTTTTTTTTTCAATTTAGCCTAATCAATTTTTTTTTTTAATTTTTCCTTTTAAACGAATTGCCTTCGAAAATAATTTTTTATTAAGAAAAATATTTTTAGGATTTTTTTGCTTTCTCGAAAGAAAAGTTTGAAAGAATTTTTTGTCAAAAATTAAGTAATTTGACATTTTTCAATTCTTTTCAGAAAATTTTCTAAATTATTTCCTTTCTGTGAATTTTTTCTCTCGAGTGTTTTCTTTCCACCCAAAAAAAAATTGCAAACGTGAGTATATACTTAATGAACTTTGAAATTTTTCTACTAGAAAATTTCTTCAAGGAATTTTTTCTATAGATACGTAGTTATTTCCAATTGTGATTTTTTTTCTTTTCAAAAAAACTGTCCTTTTGTTTTGTTTTGCAAATGGGATAACTCCTTCAAAAGTAACTTCAGCAAGAAATTGAGTTTGAAAAACCTCGGGAAAGAATTTCCCCAGAAGGAAATTCTTTTGAAATTTTTTCAGTTGAAATAAACTGAAGACTTGTTGAAGGTGGGGATCAATTTCAAGCAGAAAAATTCATACGATATTTTTCTTTTCAAATAAACTTTGCTAATATTTTTTTCCTTAGAATTTCCGATCAATTTTTTCGCAGTTTTCACGGACTTTGAGAAAAATTTAAAAAGACATTCAAATGATTTTCATGACTTTTTCTTTTTGAAACTTCGCCAATTCCTACATTTTAAAATCAACTTAACAATTTAAATATTTTTTCGAGTAATTTTTCAAAAGCCTTTTGTAATGTTTTTTATGAAATTAAAAAAAAAAAAAATTCCTACAACACGGGGCCACATCACGTTTCTAATCTCAACTCGCAAGTTACCAAAGTAATTGAGTTTGTTGGAAGAGAGAGAAGGTATAAGAAGCAAAAGCTGTAAAAAAGAAGAAGAAAATAACCAAGCAGCGCGACTAAAACATTAAATTCTAAACGCGTTAGGCGATCTACGTGTGAAAATGAAATCTGCTTTCGACGCTAGTTTGAAGTTTACCTAATTGAATACACCATCTTCTCCATTTCGCGTTCGTTTTGCTCGCCCTGCACCCGGCCCCCTTACCCTATCGGTACAGTATTCGTGAAAAACTCGATCATTTGTCGCACCAAGTTGGCAAAAACTTTGCACATTTTCAGTCGTTTAAAAAACGAAACAGGGTAGCCGACGACCGGGCCCGCAGCCGGATTTTTATTACTCGAGCGTGTGTTACTAATGTTCGAAAAAAAAAAAAATTCTCCGCTTAATCCGTGTCTGGAAAAAGATGGTGGATCGTTCGTCTCACTTCTTTAGTCCATTTCGCTGTATACTATTCCCTGGGGTAGGTGCTTATGGTGTAGCGTACGTATTTATGCCTTAACGTTAACTCCAATTGTTTGGTATAATTTTCGCGAAAAAATAATGAGATTACGGGGCGGGCGAAAGGATCGTAATGAAAATTACCTAATCGGATTGAGCTTTGATTTGAAGCGAGGAAAAAAGCTTTTCGTTTTTATTCAATTCCATCGTAGTATACGCAGACACTATATATGGAAAATATAGCATATAGTCGTATTCAAGACGAAGTTATATTCGTATATTGCTCGTATATACGTACGTAATTTTTAATACCCAAGCGGCCGGTTAGTTTTTGGTAAAAATGTATACGGCAATTTAATATCGCGAGCAGGCATTTTATCGCTATTTCTAATGTATACCCAGAAGGATTTAAGGATGGAAATTTCCGATCGTTGTTGCGTATGTAAACAGTAAATTTTTATAACCGTCGTATGTATTTTCGAGCCCCTCGCCTCGAGGCCACTGTGCGAACTCGAAGACGAGCGCAATGGCGACAGGGCGCGGAAATTTACAGAATATAAATGCATTACGTGACGTGTATTCGGGAACGTTATACGAGTATATGCCGTTTGTACACTCGTACAACGACCAGAAACCTTCTCCAGGGGGTACGACCGTAATGGAATTTGAAATTAGTACGCCATCATCTTTCTTGAATGTAGTAGAGATATTTTCATGTATGCTGTGCTTTTTTTTTCGCCTCTCACCCCGCGGCCCCTTCTCGACCGCCTCTGTCTGCGGATATGGCTTTTGCAGCGTGCTGCATAACCAACAGCCTTGGAGCCTTACGCGTATATTGACCGTTGTCACGTTTGCTGGATAATTTTTTCCATTATCCGGGTTTTCCACTCTCTGTGTCCTGTGTATACGCGTACGTATCTTTTTCTCTGGCAGTCTAGTGCCTATTACAAGGGTACGTCTATGTAGTACATTGTACCACGAATTGGCCATTTTTTATTCAACGTCACGTCCTTTTGTTTTGTTCTCATTTTCGAACTTATTTCAATTCGGCAAATGAGTGAGTAATCGACGAAATGAATTAGGAAATTAGGTGAAAGGCTTAAATTATAGACTGAAGTTTATACAGATCAAAAGATAAGGAAATTGTTAGGCACCATAAATTTCTTCGGAGAAAGCATTTTTTTCTTTTGGTTTTACAATTTTAAATTTTTTCTCAATTTTTAACATTTTAAAATTTTCATTTTTTTTATTTTTTTTATTTTTTAAATTAAGCAAATTATCAACTGTGATCAATTTAAAGAATAATAATCACTGATCGGTTTATTTTTTCCAAATTACCTAGGTACCTACTTGGATTTTCAAAATTTTCAAATTTTTTTAATTTTTATTTTTGTTCGCTATTTTTATAGTAATTTTAAAATGAATTTTAATTCTTCTAATCTCTTTGAAATCCTACTTCTATTCAATTTTTCCAATTTATTCAGTTTATTTCACTTTTTTCCTTCGACGTATCAATCTCAATTGATTTTCATTTTTTTTAAATTTTTTTTTAATGCTTATAATTTGTATTGACCGGTATAATTGATAGGTAATCATTAGGGCCCGGATTTTTATGATATTGCTTATTTTTTCCTGCTGCACTAGATAGGGCATATCACAATTTTCTTTACGTTTCATGCAATTCTGAGACGAATGGTGAAATTTTTAAGGGCTTATTTTTGCTTATTTTAGGTATAAACGCTTAAAAACGCTTATTTTTGCCAAAAAACGGTAAAAACCCGCATATTTTGCGCTTGTTTTTAGTTTTCAGCGCTTTTTTTTTGGAAAAACTGAAAAACCTGACCCAAAAAAAATAATTTAAAAATTCAATTTTTTGTATTTTCAATTTTTTTATTTTTTTTATTTTTCAAATTGCAATTTGAAGGAACTTTCAGTAGTGGAGGCGTTTTTCAAATTATAATTTAATTTTAATTCAAGCTAATCGATTTCGATTGTGAAATCTCAACGCGTTCAAATTTATTGAATTTCGCATTATTTATTTTAAAAATAAATATTATTGTACATCTTCGCGAAACTTTTTATGTTTTTGAATTTTTTCCTAAATGTTTTAATGTTTTTCTGCTCTACATTTCTTTCAGTTTCTACATATGTACAATTTGATAGGTTTTTCGAAAGATATTTTAAAAACCTGCATTTTGATACCCATGATAGCATATTTTTAAAGCACTTATTTTTGCTTTTTTTGGTTTTATAGGACATATTTATGCTTATTTTTCATATTTTAACTGCTTGACATAAGCGCTTATTTTGCTATTTTAAGCGCATGAAAATCCGGGCCCTAGTAATAATGTAGTATAATAAATCTTACACAAAGTTTAGTAAAAACCCTTGCTTTTCGCTAGAAGCATTTTTTTTTTGAATTTCAACTTTTCAAAAAAAATTGATAAGTACTTTTTTACGTTTCATTGCATACCTAATATTCAATTTTTTTTTTTTTGAAAAAAATTGAAAATCTCAAGTAAATCAAAATTAATTTGTAATCTTGTTCCTAATTATTTTTTTTTTTTTCAACTTTCTGTCGTTTTTCCAATTTAATTAAATTTTTTGAAAATTGAATGAAATTAAAAATCACGTTGAAATTGAAAAAAAAAAGATGATTAAAAACATTGGAAAAAAGTTTTAATTTAGAGAAAAACGATAAAATCGATTAGAAACCAAACCAGAAATTCCAAAAAATGTGAGTTTTTGCAAAATTGCATTTATCCAATGAAAAAAGCTACCCTAAATTACCATGCAAAATCCTCCTCTGGCTGAATATGTCAAAATTTTTATTTTCGGAAAAATTTAAAAAGTGACAATTTGCATTTAATTAATTACTAAGGCTACTATTTGCTCCAATGCAAAATTCTACCCTAAGAGAATTGTCAAAATTCTTATTTTCTGTAAATCTCAAAAATGACAATTTGCATTCGATTAATGACTACGGCTACCATTTACTCCAATGCAAATTCTTACCCTTAGCAAATTTGTCAAAATTTTTATTTTCATCAAATTTCAAAAAATGTGTGTTTTTGCAAAATTGCATTTATTCAATGAAAAAACCTACCCTAAATTCCCATTCAAAATCCTCCTCTGGCTGAATTTATCAACATTTTTATTTTCAGCAAATTTCAAAAAATAACAATTTTCGTGGCAAAAATGAATTTTTTTCAATAATGGGAATTAGAAAAATTTAAAAAAAAATTGTCAGAAGCTCTGAGAATGAATTCGAATAATGAGAAAAAAATTTATTTGAGCAATTTTTTCGAAGAAATTCAATTTTAAAAATATTTGAAATTCACCATGGCAAAAATGGGAATAATTGAAAAATTCAAAATTTCTTCGTCAGAACCTCTCAGAATTGACCATTAATGGGAAAAAATTTTATTTGAGCAATTTTTTCAAAGAAATTCAATTTAGGGAAAATTTGAAATTCACCATGACAAAAAAATGAATTTTTTCCAAAAATGGGAATAATTGAAAAATTCAGAATTTTTCCCTCATAACCTCTCAGAATGGACCCGAATAATGAGAAAAAAAATTTTGCGCAATTTTTTCAAAGAAATTCAATTTTAGGGAAATTTGATCACCATGTAATAATTACCACTTGTAGGTACTTATTACATGACGAAAATTATTTATTTTTTTTCAAAAATGGGAATAATTGAAAAATTCAAAAAAATTTCGACAGAACCTTTGGCTGAATTTGTCAAAATTTTTATTTTCAGTAAAGGGTAAAAAAATGACTATTGAAAAAAAATGAAATACCTTATTTAAAAATTGGGAAAAGTTGAATAAAAATGAAAATTTCAGAATGAATAAATTGATAACAATGAATACCTACCTATAGAAATAGAATGACGAATTACTGATGAAAAATAAATAAAACAAAGTAAAAAATGAAACTTAAAATGACTAAAAAAAATTTAATAATTCAAAAATCGAAAGTTTTAATGTTTTCTACTTTACTCGCAAAATATTATTCTCGATTTTATTCATTTTTCAATTCATTTCAATTTTTTTTTTACCTACTTTTATTTCTTCGTTTTTTGAAAAAAAATCATCAATTTGAAAAATTAAATATTGATGTACTAAATATTCAGTTTAATGTACTTATCTACTCCAATTATTCATAATTATAAGAGAAATCAGGATGTCTAACGTTCATGAAAAGTCATAAATTTTGTTGCTGGAAGTCATGAAATTTTTATTTATTAAGTAAAATTTGCCCTTTTTTCTTTTAGAATTGAATATTTCTTAAAAAAAATTTTCGCTCTCGCTACGCTCGAGCAGTATTTCATTATTTTTGTAAAATATTTGCAAAAATCCAACCTTTAATAACTAAAATTTATGCAGAAAACGCGTATTTTCGTACTCAAAATTGCAATTTTTTTTTCTTCCTTTCTTCTCATTTGATAAAGTTTTAAATTTTTGGTACTTAGATTTGGTATTTTCAGTAATTCTGCCCTTTTCCCCTGAAAAATTCTTTCAGTTCGTCACTGCTTGGGGGTGCGATTTCTTCTCTTCTTAAGGGAGCAAAATATCAAAATACAGCTCTATTTGTTTTCTAAGAAAAAATGAAAATTTTGATTTCAAAATGACCACCCCAGAAAGTTGAACCCCCTCCATGATTTCATCCTAGCTACGCCACTGAGGAAAAACAAGATTTTTTTTGTCCCTCTCCCAATATTCATTCCAAGTTACACTGATGCTGGAAGGGGGCTCCTGAATATGTTGAAATATTGTTCATGAAAAAGGTCATGAAAAGGTCATGAATTTTCAAAAAAAAATTAATTTAGACACCATGGAAATGAGGGTGTTGGTAAACTAGGTATTTATAGAAGAAATTTTATAGATCTTATACAAAGACCAGTAGCAGGTCTGCTTTTTGCTGGAAGGGTTTTTCAAACGCTCTACCCAGGTCTTACTTATACCTTCTCATCCATTTACTCGAGCACAATTTAACCATGCCTACTCGTACTTTGCGAGAAAGAAAGGAAGGACAACGACGACGTCGAATATGTGGCAGATTACATTCGAGTTCTGGCATAACACACGCACACGCATCCTTTGGTAGACGGTTACAAATCGTTACAGGAATTAAACGCCGGATTATAATTTCAAATGGAGATTGCGAATTTCAGATAGTTCGTTTCTTCGAGCCTCGTGAATTCCAATTTACGCGTATAAATGAAACACGCGCCGACTATGCAATTTTCGCAGCTCAGCCTTGGTAAAATTTATCCTTCGGATTGCGTACGTGAATTGAAAAAAAATGACAGAATTTCGCTCAATTTGTTGGAATTTATGGCTTCGTGAGCTTGGTCCATTTTTCCTTTATAGATTTTTTTTTTTTTTTTTCAAAAAATTGCTCGAACTGAAGAACATTACGTATTCGTTTCTACATAAGAAAATTACGAGTACAATACAAATATGCGAAGTTGTTAATCGATAAACGACAATATTAAATGCTATTAACGAAAAACGTCGATCGGGCTATTTCTAATGTTCATTGTGTTACATAGAAAAGTAGACCAGTGGAAATGAAAGAATCATTCAAAATTTAAACCAAATTAATGCCATTCCGCATTCTTAGGCGTTTTACAATTACGTAATTCATTTAGTAAACAAAGCCTCGTGTTTACAGTGTCATTACTCATTAATGATTGTTTTTCTTTCACACTTAGCCGGCATTTTTTAATAGGTCGTGTAATCTGGTTTCGATTGTTTGATCAGTGGGCGGAGATTTTTTCAATTTTATAGCATCTATTTTTGTTAGGAGAATACAAATATTTGTGTGATGCGAATTTTCCAATGTACATACATATACTATTACTTGCTTACGTCAAAAGTATATTTTTTCGATGTGAAGTGATTGATTAAGTACGTATTTTCAGTAAACTTTCACCTTGAATTTTTATTTTTCAAAATTTTCAGCGATTCAATTTTTTTTTTTTAATTTCAAGTTATGAAAAAATAATTCAAAATTTCGTGAAAATAGCTTTTTGCATTGGATGAACCGTAGCGGTCTTCATTAATCAAAAATGCAATGATTACAATTTTCAATTTTTTCTTTCTACTGTTCTTTGAGATAGGTAGCTAGGTATTTTTTCAAAATTTTGACATCTATTTAATATTTTCTATTTTTATTGTCATTTTCCATTTTAATTATTTTTTCACTAGTCAATGAACTTTTTCTAATTTTGAAATTTTTATTTTTTTTAACCAAGAATTTTTTTATTCTTTCGATTTTTTTAATTATTTTTTTCATTTAAAATTTTTTTGACTCAATTTTCTAATTTTTCTCCATTTTGTTTATGGAATTTTCGTTTATATTTTCGATTTTTTTCAATTTCCAATTTTCATTTATTTTTACAATGACTTTTTCTTGATTCTTTAAAAAAACTTTTCTTCAATTTTCTTTGCGATTTTTTGAATTTTTCATAATTTTTTCAAGTGTCAATTTTTTAAATTTTGGATCGATTTCTCCAATTCCAAAATTCATTTCCTGGAATTATTTATTTCTCATTTTTTAATTTAATTTTTTCCTATTATTTTTAGTGAACCTATCTCTAATTTTTAATTTTGCCTTTCAATTGTTAATGATTTCTAATTTTCAATTAGCATTGCAAATTAGACCTAGAAATTTGGTTATTTCAATTTTATGCTCAATTTTTTTATTCAAAAAATTTTGTCCAACTTTTGATAAGTAGGTAGTAGGAACGTATTTATTTTTTGTTGAATTTTTTCAATTTTCAATATTTTTGTCTCTAATTCTATTTGTTTTACTTATCTATTTTTTCTAATTTAATTGCTTGTTAAAATTTTTATTCATTTTGAAATGACTCTATTAAATTTTTACAACTTTCTTGTTTTACTTTTTTGAGGTTTATTTATTTATTTATATTTTATTTATTTAATTATTTATTTTTTTGTTTTAGATTACAAGTACATTTCCTACCTACTTGATACATATGTTTGTAGTTTTTTTCATCCCTCATTTTTTGAAATTGTCAATCAATTTTTCCATTTTAAAAGTAGGTACCTATTTTAATTTCAAATTGTTTCTCATTTTTTAATTTTTGTCAAATTTCTTTTATAAATCGTTAGGACGTAAATAATCTTTGTTTTTCGGGTCATTTTAAATTAATTTTTTCCGTTGTAATTTTTTTCAATTTTTTTTTCAAAAATTTTTACCCAATTATTAATTTTTATTTTCAATTGCCAGTCATTTCCAATTATTAAATTTTTTACATGGTTTTTTCAATTCAAGTATTGATTTCAATTTTTTCTATTTGTTTATTAAATAATTTCAATTTATGATATTTTTAAACATTCTTCTCACCTGGCTCTTTTTTTCACAGTTTTTTACATTTTCAGAAAAATTTTCCAGTTCTTGAATTCACGTAATTTTTCTGGCTTTTTCAAGTTTTTGATGAATTTTTCCAATCATTTAAATTTTTCTCGATTTTTTTCGATTTTTGGTGGCTTATCTTGAAAGTTTTAAATTATTTTTTTCTGTTTTATTTTATTTTTTAAAAATTAATTATTACCCAATTCTTTAACTTTTTTAATAAATGTGTTTCAATTCATTTTTAAATTTTTTATGATTTTTAAAATTTTTAAATGACTTTTTTCAATTGCTGATTGAAATTAGAAAAATTTCTTCAATTCTTAATTTAATATTTTTAAAATTATTTTTATTAATTTAAAAAAAATTTCAATCATTCAAAAATAAATTTGAAAGTAAGTATTCACATTTTCCCAAAATTCAATTTTATTGGGAAAATTGACAAAAAAAAAATTTCTCATCATTCTTTTGAGGTTATGATGAAAAAATTCTGAATTTTTCAATTATTCGCATTTTTGGAAAAAGATCATTTTTGCCAAGTAATAGGTATGGGTAAATTTCAAATTTTCCTCAAATTCAATATCTTTGAAAAAATTGTTAAATTAAATTTTTTTCTCATCATTGGTTATGATGAAAAAATGTTAAATTTTCCAATTATTCCAATTTTTGAAAAAAATTCATTTTTGCCAATTTAATACCTAGTGAATTTCAAATTTTCCCTGAATTCAATTTCTTTGAAAAAATTGCTAAATTAAAATTTCTTCTCATCATTCGGGTTCACTCTGAGAGGTTGTGATGAAAAAATTTTGAATTTATCAATTATTCCAATTTTTGGAAAAAGATCATTTTTGCCAAGATACAGGTAAATTTCAAATTTTCCCCAAATTCAATTTCTTTGAAAAAATTGCTAAATTAAAATTTTTTCTCATCATTCGGGTTCACTCTGAGGGGTTGTGATGAAAAAATTTTGAATTTATCAATTATTCCAATTTTTGCCAAAAATTCATTTTTACCATGTAAAAAGATCCGGTATTTTCTCGGACCTTTTTACATGGGAAATTTCACATAATTAATTTCTTTGAAAAAATTTCTCAAAATTTTTTTTTCCTTTGTATTCGGGTCCATTCTGAGAGGTTCTGATGGAAAATTTTTGAATTTTTCCATTATTACAATTTTTGAAAAAAAAAATTTGCAATGGGCAACTTAAAATTGATGATGGAGAAAATATCTGGATCTGTGTCCTTGTATACAGATAAGGCGACACACACCACATCGAGCGAAATTTCAATATAAAACGCACTACGCGAAATAAATGGTGACGGAAAGAAGGAAAAATCCGGCTTAAGAGAAGACAAAGAAAAAAAAAAGAAAAAGGCATACAACGGTAAAAACTTGACACGTGATGGCAAAGCGAGTAGATGAGGTGTAGGCTCATGCGACGCTTGTGTAAAACTGGAACAAAATTCAATTTCTTCAAAACCGTCACGAGTCTGCTGCTGGCAGCTTTTTCGGAGGAGGAAATTTTTTTCATCTTTTATCTATTTTTATCATTTTACGCTAAAATGCTTATTACACGTTACTCGACGCACTCTGTTTTTAATAAATTTCCTGGTACGTAATACATAGAAGTACATACTATATTTTTGCAATTCGCAGAGGTGCTCTTTAAATGTAGGTACTACCTTCCTGTGCTGAATCGAACTTTTTTTTTTAGCTGTACTTGGTAATTTCTTTTCTCATTCCAGTACACATCAAGGATATTATTAAGAAAATTATCTAGCTAGGATTTATGAAATTTTTAAAAGTACCAGTAGCGTACTCAAGAAACTCGTATACGTACGAGATGTAATCATTAAGTTTCATATATGTATATATGAAGAATAGGGCAAATTTATGCTGACAATTTTACATCTCTTGCTTATTTTCGCCTCTGGTGCTATCATTTTTGTATCTGTAGTCTGTACATATGTGAACACGAACAATGTACTTAGACTTGCACGAGGCCGTGTGTATATGAATAAAGGACCATACATTATTCATAAATTGTATACTTTGATAGGTGTCGGCGTCGTTGTCCTCTGTCTCCAGCGCCTAAAAGCTAATTTACAAGCTGAAATTTTGATTACTCGTTTACTACTAGTTGAAAACAGGGTTGATTACCGGTATTTTTCCGGTATCGGTATTGGTACCGGTATAAATTTCGGTATTTTTCCAGTTTCGGTACCGATACCGGTATCAATTTTGGTAATTTTTTCGGCATTGGTATCGATACCGGTATACATACCGGTATTTTGTCGGTATCGGTACTGGTATTGGTACAAATATCAATAGTTTCGCGGTATCGGTACTGGTATTGGTATCGATTGCGGTATTTTTGCGGTATTGGTATCGATTTCGGTATTTTTGCGGTATCGGTATTGGTATTGGTATCGATTGCGGTATTTTTGCGGTATTGGTATTGGTATCGATTGCGGTATTTTTGCGGTATCGGTATCGGTATTGGTATAAATATCAGAGCAAAAATACCGATACCATACCGGTATTTTTATCGGTATGGTACTCGGTAATCAATACTGGCGAAAACTAAGCTTCCTACGGAAAAAAGTGTAATGACCAATTTTGTAGAGCGTGAAATTTTCCATCTAGTTCATGTCCTAAATTTAAATTTGACCTGAAATTACAAAATTTTAGGCGTCGTAATTTTTGCATCCTTTTTATCGTTTATTTTCATTTTATTTTTTAATCACGTAATATTGAGTCAGCGTAAAATTTAAGACATGTACTGGGTGGCAAATTTTATGCTCTACAAGATTGGTCATTACACTTTTTTCCATAGAAAGCATAGTTTTTGACTTAGACGAAAAAAACGTTATCGCGATTCTATAAAATCGTGGGAGGGGGGAAGGAAGATGGCTTCAAATCGAAAAACGAAATAGAGAGATCGACGCAGAATCTTAAATTGCACCTAGAAACGGACTAACGAGTTTTTTTTGGGGTGGGGGGTGTCAGGGTCAAAATCGCAAAAAACCGACTTTTTTCCAAAATGGCCTCTCTTTGAGACCCCATAGCCCCCTCCAGAGTGACTTTGGGCTAGTTGTACAATACCGAGTTATTCTGGGAGTTACATAACACTGCCTAACTCAGAGTTATTCCTTACTCACGGATTAACTTTAAATTTTGTTGTACAATATTTTCGAGCTCACGGATTACATAACCCAGGGTGAGTTTGCATGAAGTTGAAAAAACAGTGAATGCTGAATCAAAAAGCACAAAAAAATACAAAAAAATCACGCGCCAAAGTAGAGAAACGGAAGAGTATATTAAGATAATTGTGTGATAACTGATAATTAATATGATTTTAGAATTCCTCTCTTTTAATTTTTTAATAAATATTATGTTGGTGAATATTATTTTTAGAAAATAAAAAATCCTATTGAATGGTATATTTGACGAAGTTTTTATACCTTTTTTTCATCGAGATTGATCTCTTGAAAGAATCATATGATAATGAGAACTTGTAATTTTTTACAGTTTACTCAAAAATGAGTGGGTTAAGAAGAATTTTGGAAGAGACTTTATTTTTAGAGAATAAAAAATCCAGTCGAATGGTCTATTCATCGGAATTTTACATGTAGTTTACTCAGAAATATGGAATATTAAATTATTCAAAATTCCATAGATCTGAGCAAACTGCATTCAAAATTCCGATGAATAGACCATTCGACTGGATTTTTTATTCTCTAAAAATAAAGTCTCTTCCAAAATTCTTTTAAACCCACTCATTTTTGAGTAAAATGTAAAAAATTACAAGTTCTCATTATCATATGATTCTTTAAAGAGATAAATCTCGATGAAGAAAAGGTATAAAATTTTTTCTAAATGCACCATTCAATAGGATTTTTTATTCTCTAAAAATAATGTCCTATGAAAATTTCACCTAAACCTCCTCAATTTTAAAAAAAATCCCAAAAAATGAAAAGCCACAATCATTCAGTATCCCATAATGGACTGTTTAGTAGCGCCAACATCAGCGCTCCAAGCGAGTTGTGAACTTCCCAATCAAAAATACGTTTTTTGAACACAACAATAATACACATCGACCAATCACAAACAAGAGTTGATATATTTCAAGAGTTAACTGTGGTTAACTCCTCATTGAAGCCCGGGTAAGAGTTAACGACGAGTTTATCTGTGACTCGCTGTCGTACAACCTGATTTCTCGCTAACCCTGGAGTTAAACGGGGAGTAGAGTTAAATCGCTTTAACTCGGTATTGTACAACTAGCCCCTAGTGGGCTAAAAATTGGTATGTGGAGGTTTCAACTCAAAAGAAACAACATATTAAAAAAATAGCGAAATCGAAGACCATCGATTTTTTTCGCTCCACCCTAATGCGCATGCGCCAAATGGTTGCTCAATCTAAACGGTATTTAATTGGTATACCACTACCGTACCGGTATTTTTGCGGTATCGGTACCGGTACAAATATCGGTATGTCTGCGGTATTGGTATCGGTATTTTTACCGGTATAAAATCGATCATTTTTTCGGTATTGGTACTGGTACTGGTATAGATTTTGTTATTTTTGCGGTATCGGTATCGGTATCGATATTGATTTCGGTATTTTTGCGGTATCGGTATCGGTATTGGTATCGATTTCACTATTTTTGCGGTATCGGTATTGGTATCGATTTCAGTATTTTTGCGGTATCGGTATCGGTATTGGTATCGATTGCGGTATTTTTGCGGTATCGGTATTGGTATTGGTATCGATTGCGGTATTTTTGCGGTATCGGTATTGGTATTGGTATCGATTGCGGTATTTTTGCGGTATCGGTATGGTACTCGGTAATCAACACTGGTTGAAAACAAATACGATATTATGTGATTTCGAAGAAGAAACTTTAAATTAACCTATAACTTGCAAATAGAAACGTCGGAAAGCTTTTAAGGGGGGGGGGCATAAATTTTTTTTTTTGTTGAATGCATAGAGTTGACAAGCGGAATTTTCTAAGACCTTTGTATGACGTCATTTTGATTTTTCATTTATGAAATTTTGAAGATCGTAGTATTCCAGTCAACTCGAAAGAAAACTATGAGAAAGTTTGATAAAATCGGGGAATTTTCCAAAACCCTCTCGTCAGATTACAGACCAGACTCTACTGAATAAAAAACATTCTAAGAAAAAGTTTGGTGGGTTGCATAGTTTCCCTGGAAACGGGGCATTATTAAGCAAAGGTCGCGTTTTTCTTCAAATTTTGACAAAAAAAATTGTAAAAAATTTATCAATAATTTCTACAAAATGACATCATCAAAATGCAAAATGAATATAATTTTCTTTTTTTGAAAACTCCATGCATTTTATTTTTCAAAAATCAAAAATTAATTTTTTTCGTAAAAAAAAAGCAAGATGAAATTAGTTTCCAATTTTTCTTCAAAATTTCATAAATGAAAAATCAAAATGACGTCATGCAAAGGTCCTAGAAAATTCCGCTTGTCAATTCTATGCATTCGACAAAAAAAAAATTTATGGCCCCCCCCCCTTAAACTTTATGATAAAATACCGCACAATCTACAGCCGAGAAGTTGGGTGTTCGCCTCGTCTCGTCTCGTCTCTGCCTCAAAAAACCTATTGTTTAAAATACTTGTCCAAATATACGAAAGTTTCGCTCGTGTCGTAGTATTACACATTCACCTATGCTAAAGCCAAGCGGGCTTAAACGAGAAACGAAACAAATCTTTATAACAGAATCCTAGGCTTTTATACGTATACGCGGTGGCTAAAGCAACGTCGACGAATTTTTCTATAATACTGCAACATTCAATTTCCTAAAATCCCTTCAAATACTTGAATAAAATCCGCCGAGATCATATATAAATTTCTCTATTCAATGTGTAAAAACACTTTCGCCCCCTCCCGCCACCGCCTTCGCAGCCTCGTCAGCGTAACGCAGACAGCCACCTAATCGCTAACACGCACCTAGTGAATTAAACTTTCTGTACGAGCATGTTTCTGAGAGATTCTCATAAGGGCAAATAATGGTGTATTGCCGCCAATGTCGTTCATATACCGTTTTCCCATTTAATATAATAATGAACATTCGACGGGTTTTTGTTAGAAAAGAAATAAAAAAAGGGAAAAAAAGCTAAAGAGAAAAAAGGTCGTCGCGAGAAGAAGCAAAGTCTTCCCGAAAAACGAAACTACCAAAATGGATGAAATTTTTATTTACGCAAATATTTTTCAAGCTCGATGTTGCTACGACTTTTTTTTTTCTAACGAAACGATTTCGTTATGAGTAGACGAATAACGAATGAGAATTGGGAAAAGGAAAAATATACGAGCTTTTTTTCGATCCGTTACGTTGTTGTTGTTGTTTTTTTGTTTTTTTTTCAAATAAATTATATTATATGAATTCTATTTGCTATTTGTACCATCGAAGTCGATGCTCATTTTATTTTTTTTCTGGTGATAGTGGATGTAAAAAACAACAACATATTAGCACAGTCGAATTGCCAACTTACTGCTTCGATAATGAAGATATTCCTTTAAAACATAAACATTACACTGATATGATTAATTTTAAAACAAATCATTCTTTTTCTTTTAGATGAATATTGAATAATGAATGAACAAGACGATTCGTTGAAATGTCAAAGGAATTCATACATTTTTCATTTATTCTTCAAAAATAGTGAATAGAATCATCCGTTCACGAATCGAATTAGCCATGTTTTTAACGGATAGTTCGCGAACGACTAATTTGAAAACGCTGTGTTTATGATATCTTTTCGTTTTCAAATAAAAAGAGAGAAATATTTTACCAGTTGTAAATTCAAAATTCAAATTACGTTCATTCAGAATCGAATACCTAATTACAATTGAGTAGGACGAACGAAATTTCTGGTTGAACAGCAAATGAACGAAACGATTCGTTGAAATAACAGGAATAATTATGTCATTTCAATTTTAAATTGTTTCATCATTTTTGTCGAAAATAGTCGATTGAATTATTCCTTTATGAATCCATTTACCCATGGTTTTGAACGAATCGTTCGCGAACGATCAATTTGAGGATCATGGATGAACGAAACGATTCGTTGAAATAGAAATAATTGACTCATTTTGAATTATTTCATCACTTTCATCGGACTTGGTAAAATGAATCAAACGTTCACGAATCGAATTATCCGTGATTTCGAATGAATCGTCTGCGAATGACTGAGTCAAAAAAACGGCTCATACGATTTTTCAATTTTCGTCGTTTTCAAAAAATTGACTAAAAAACTGAAAAGTCTGTATTGTAAATCAGTAGTGAACGATTAGATGTCTTGAAGCAAAGGAAAATTCGTTCCCGAATCGGATTATCCATGGTTTTGAACGAATCGTTCGCGAACGACCGATTCAAAACTGCTGATCAGATGGTTTTTCAATCGAATTAAGAATTCTTTAATTCTTTTGAGTGAATCAGTACATTTTGAGGATTTTACCAAGATTATAAAAGAAAATTTTCAAATTAAGGTACAGCTGAAAAAAATTAAAATTTTTATTAATTTCTTTTTTTAGATTTTTCAGTAAAATTTCATTTTGTTTTAGAAAAATTCTTCTCATGAATGAGATTTTGTTTTGGAGATTTTTTAATGAGAAAATTTAATTTATTATTATTAAGTATAAAAGAATTTATAGATATGAACAGTTTTTTTGAGAAATTGTTTTTCAATATTTCTGTGATATTTTCCGAACACTTCATACAGGGATTTTTTCAAAAAAAAAAAAAACACATATTTTGACTGTTTTTAAAAAAATTGAAAGTGAAGATTTTAAAAGAATTGTTTAAAATAAATTTTACATTGATATTTTTCTCGCAATTTTTGTTGAAAGTAATTTTATTCTGCAATTTAATTTTTCCAAAAAGAATTTTTAATGAGGAAATCTTAATTCTCATTTGGAATTTTTGAAAAAAAAAATTCAAAATAATTTTTCAACATTTCTTTAGAAATTGTTTTCATAGAAGAATTTAAAAAAAATACTTGAGAGTTTTGAGAGTTTTTCCAATATTACAAGGGAAAATTTTCAACAAAAATTTTGTTTTGAGAAAAATGTGTGATTTTTTTGAATAGATTTTTCTGAGTGTACGGTTGTATCTAATTATTCTCGAATCGAACGAGGTTCATTTTTCACCGGAAAAATAAATTGTATAAAGTATACGAACAAATTCGTCAATTTGTTTTTAATTTTTTGAGAAAAAAATTACGAGGAACTCAATCGTGGATTTTCGACAATTTTTGTTTTTAATAACGTTTTTAAAAAAGGTATAAATAAAGAAACCGTTGTAAAAATTGTACAAGAGAAGAACTCGTTGTAAAAAAATAATTCCGGAGTAATTTACCCTTTACTAACTCGCTTAATTTTTAGAAATCGTTTCAAATGGAAAAGAAAAATGAATGTAATTGTAAAAGAAAAACGTTGCACGAAATTTTAACGAAATCTCAGTTTAAAACGGAGATTCCCTTTTGGTCGTTTTTTTTTCAAAGGTTCGAAGTACCTCCGTAAATTCGTCAGAAAAAAAAAAAAATAAAACGAGAAGATGCTTTTATTTACTTTGCGAATAAATAAACCGTATTGTATTATAATGAAACGCGAGGTACCATAAAAAAAGTCGTCAAAAATCCAACACCAGCGAAGGTAAATTTTACACTCTGCGTGAGGTACCTCTATAAAGCTACAGTACTGAGTGCGGAGCAGCGCAGAGGACTCAGAAGGTATACAACGGTGGATCTTCACTGTTCAGTGTTCACGAAACTGGAAAAATTATCGTAGCAAAATAATTAAATTTGACCCGAGCTCATTTAAATTTCAGTATTATTTCGACGACTACGACGAGTATAAGGTAAATACGAAGGCCAGATTCGGGCCCGTTTTGCATATTCCTTTGCCAGTCGTGACAAAAATGGCCAGGCTAGGTTATTGAAAAAATTCAATATACAGGGTATTTCGTAGCTGATGTAGTTCTTTCCATCAGATGAATAGGCAAGTTGCTCATTCCAGTATCATATGTATAAGTGTAAAATTGCCAAAAAAATTTAAGAGGATAAGAACTCTTGCAAAATGACTTTTTTTTAAATCACAGAGGAAATCTTTGAAAATTGTGAATCATAATGATACTTCTAATCCATGGCCTTCTTAAGTTTAACAGGCCAGTATACTAAATGTGGCAACGTCTATTTTTCAAAGTTAGAAGGCCAAAAATCATGAGCATACGGCTACAATTATATTTTGCACTTTTATAACTCGAAAATGACTATGTTTTGGAAAATTTTACAAGATACATTTTTCATAGAGAATTTAATGTACTTTCCGTTCTTGTAAAAACATTCAACATTACTGTATTGTGTGATGAGATTTTTTAAAAACAAAATTGTATATTTTTATACGTATTTATTCAATTATTTCAGAAGTTTTTAATGTTAGGATAAAACCTGATATATCATTGGAAAGAGGACAAACTCTCCACATTTCTATGTTTTGAGCATCTTTTTAGCTAGTTTAGTTTTCGAAGTACTTCAATTTGAAATTGAATTGCATTATTTAAAAAAGAATTATTTTTAAATAAAATTATCTCGAAACCTATAGAAGTTAGAAAGATACTCAATACATAGAAATGTGGAGAATTTCATCCTCTTTCCAATGGTATATCAGGGTTTATCGTAACGTTTATCAGATTCGAAATAATACAGAAAATATGCAAACAAAAGTAGTGACTCATCCAAAAAATTGACTATTTCTTTCAACTGAAATATCTCAAAAACTAGAATAGCTAGAAAGATACCCAAAGCGTAGAAATGCGGAGAATTTTGTCCTCTCTTTCCAATGATATATAAGGTTTTATCTTAACATTAATTACATTCGAGATAATTGAAGAAGTACGTATAAAAATATACAATTTTGTTTTTCAAAAATCTCATCACACAATGCAGTAATGCTAAATATTTTTAAACCATCGGAAAGTGCATTAAATTCTCTATAAAAAATGTATATTGTAAAATTTTCGTTAAGATCGTCATTTTCAAGTTATAAAACTACAAATTAACATTACGGCTTATGGAGAAATCAAAAGTGGGCCTGATAAGCAACGCTGCCAGATTTAAGTATACCGGCCTGTTAACTGTAGAGGGCCATGTCTAATCATCAGACAACCTAATTTTTTTGTCAACTCATTCCAGTACCATATCCATGTAAAATTGCTAAAAAAATTCAAGAGGATATCCATTTTTGCAAGACTTTTTTTAAAATCACAGAGGAAATTGTTGAAAATTGCACTGAAAGAAATGGGTTTTGAAATTTGGTAATCGTTCCTTTGTGTCAGGTAATTGTTCCCAAAAATTCGGCAATGGTTTACATTTTTCAAAAAATTTGTTAAATTCCCCAACATTCAAGGAACTATTCCTGAAAATTGGTAGTTGTTACCAGAAAACTTGGGTAATAATTACCTTCAAAAAATTACTGCGAATTATTACCTATGTATGAGGCATTTATTCTCAACTAACGAAGACTGCAACCCTGATAAAAAGTAATGATTGTGAATTTTGATGGGTAACCATTCACTTCCAGAGGTAGGCATTTATTGCTTCTTATTAGAAGTATTCATTCTCGAAAAAAAGGATTAAGTTCCCAACGTTAGCTACTAATTCGTCATCTATACAAAATTTCAACACTAATTTTTGTTATCAGTATAGAAATTATGATTTTTTTTTTCAGGTATTTCTTTCTTTATAATTACTTTTGAATCGTAATTGATGAATAAATTCTTCAAAACTGAGGTTTAATAAAAAAATTTCTTATTGAAGGCGATTGAGGTGAAATTGTGTAGAAAAAAAAATAGTTCAATGAAATTAAAGAATATTTATTCAAATCACAAAAGTATGGTTGTTTTTTTAAAACTATTTCCTCAGTCCTCACAATTAAAATAATTCGAAATCGACGAGCAAATTTTTCTTTTTCTATATAATGTTACAGCGAATGGAAACTTCTGTCATCAAAGGCATAATAAAAATTGTGGACAAAATCAATTGGTCTGTATACTAATCTAACAAAATTATAAAATATGTTCCCAAGTTTATAATATACAAGTTTGATGAGAGTATGATGAGAGGTTTCTCAAACATTTTTTTCTTCTTCAAAATGATTATAAAAAAATCGTCAGGTTATTTCTTAAATTTTTGAAAATTTGAAACGTAGAATATTTTTAAAATTTTGTTCAAACATGAAGTATTCAAAATTGTGTCAATCACAAATTTCTCGATACTTTATTGAATCACGAATTTTTTGAAATTTTGTTAAAACACAATTTTTATTTAAAAAATAATAAACGCACATACTATTTCAATAATTTCCTGAAAAAATTCCAATTCGTTTAAAGTAATAAACCACAATTAAGCACTCAACCTTGAGTTTACAGGTTGGCAGAGTGGTTAAGGCGTTGGCTCTTCAAACGGAAGGTCCCGGGTTCGAATCCTACCAGATCCATCACCACGAAGAAAAAATTTCCAAGTTGGTAAACCATTACCGAATAAGTTGTGTAAATTTGGGACATGGTTTGAATTTCCTGAATCATTCCCCAACATAGGGGAATAATTCCCTCCGAGTTGGGAAACTAATAACAAAAAGTTGGGAAAAACTGGGACATGATTCGAAATTCGTGAATGATTCCCCAACACTGGGTAATAATTCCCTAGTTGTGTATGGGACGATTCCATTCGGTAGGAATGGAATTGTTCCTTATCATTATAGATTAATTCATTTTTGTTGGGTAATGGTCACCTTAAAATTTTAATAATAGTTGTCTTACATCAAGGAACGATTATTACCACTGTTGGGAAATCATTCACGAATTTCGCTTCATGTCTTAGTTTTCCCCAACTTTTTGGTAATGGTTACCGAATTATTTCTTTCAGTGTGTGAATCTTTATAGGTGGCAAGCAGTGACGGATTGAAGGCATCCTGTTGGGGGGGGGGGGGGGGTGAAACTCTCTGTTTTGCCGACAAAAAAAAATCATGATTTTGCCAACGATCAGGAACGAACTGAAGCGATTTTTCGGGGGAGGGGCAAATCATTGAAAATGTCAACTTGTATCACTAAAATTGTCCAACTTATACTATCGATACCAAAAAAATGCCAAAGAAAGTAATACCCGAGCGAAGCGAGGGCGAAAATTTAGAAAATATTCTATTTTTTAAGGAAATATAATAATAATTATGCTTTCTTTCCATTTACTGTATACATTTTCAAAACGTACAAGAGAAAACGAATACTGCCCGAGCGAAGCGAGGGCGAAAATTTTGAAAGTATCTATACAATTTTTGACCAAAAAAATGCACTTTTAGCATAAATTTTGAGTTGGTAAAATTACTGAGTTTAATTTTTTTGCAATCTAATGTTTGCCGAAAATGACGATTTTGCCGACAAATGGTTTTTTTGCCGACAAAATCCGAATTTTCAAGAATATTGGGGGGTGAGACACCCCTCCATACCTCCCATCGAGCCGCCTCTGGTGGCAAGTAATGATACTTCTAATCATCAGACAACCTGACTTTTTTTGTCAGCTCCTCCCAGTACCATATCAGTGTAAATATGCTAAAAAATTTCAAGAGAAGAAGCATTCTTGCAAAATACGTAGTTTTTTTTTAAATCACAGAGAAAATTGTTGGAAATTGTGAATCTTTAGGTGGCAAGTAATGATACTTCTAATCATCAGACAACCTCATTTTTTTTGTCAGCTCATTCAAGCAACCATAAGGAACAAGCAAATATGTTACATATTATGCACGGTGATCATCTATAAAATTTAAGTGGCAAGGTAAATTTAAATTGATAAAAAATAATTTTTGTTGGGTATATGGAAAGTAATAAAATAAAATAAACGTTTTTGTTCTCGGCATTTTTCACCTACCTTCGAAAATGAAGGCACAGGAGAGCTTTGCACTTGAAAAAAAAGAAGAGTTTTTCTATTTTCCAAGTTCTGGTGTAATTTTTTTTGTTTCGTTACGTTATTTCGTTTCACAATACTCAATTTTTTCCATTTTCCGTTTCATTTCTTTATTTTGTCCATCTCAGTTTTTTTTTTTTTTTTTTTTTTTTTTTGTTTTGTTTTCTTGTCAGTTTATTTTTTTTCACTTTTCGTTACGTTAACCGAAATTATTTCGTTATTTCGTTTCGTTTTGTCCAGAATTCAATTTTGTAATTAGATTTCAAGTTTTGTAATATGAAAATAAGTATATTTATTTATGGCAAAAAGTTATTTTTTTATTTATTTTTATTTATTTATTTTTTTAAATTTTATTTTATTTTAATAACTAAAAATTTTGAAGGAACCCTATTCAAAAAATGAAGAGTGTTTTTAATGCATTAAATTATAAGTATAAAAAAGTTTCAGCATTGTTGTTTTTAATTTTCATTTTTTATTTTTGAAAAATTGAAACAAGTTCTTCGCAAAATGTCATTTTTTAAATTATTCAGAAGAAAAATTCCACCTCTTTTTAAAAAATGTTGAATAATTTTTTTCTGCAAAAAGTATTAAAAGACCAAAGAAATCAAATTCTTTTCACAAAATATTTTTTTGAATTTCCAACGAAAAGTTTTGAAGAAATGCTTGAATTTTTTTTCAAAAAATGCGAAGAATTTTAGATAAATTTTGAATGCTGTTGTCATTGTTCTTTTCTTTAAAGAAATGAAGCTAATTCTTTGATTTTTTCAAAACCTGAAACGAAATGAAGAAATTACTTTTTTTCGTTATTTCGTTTCGTCATTTTCAAAATTTAAAGTTTTGTTTCGTGTTTTTTTCTCGTTTTCAGTTGTTTTTTTTTCATTCATTTCAGGATTCAGATTTTCTCATTTCGTTTTGTTTTGTTTTAGCGTGGTGTATACTTTTACGATGGTCAAACTCGAAAAAACGAGACCAAAAAATGGCAGACAAAAGACTGTTGAGTATTTTTTAGACATTAAACAACTTGAATTTAAAAAAAAAATTTTGATGACTTTTAGACATTTTGTCAGACATTATGAAACTTGGAAAAAAATTTGAAAATTGATTTCTTTTCAATTTTAGACATTTTCTATTTTGAACGAAAGCGCTTTGGGTATTCTAAAACTTTAAAAACTGTTTAATTTTAATATTTTTTACCTTTCTATGGAAATATATATATTTTTTAATAAAATCTTTTTTAATTTTCAATTTTTTGGATGACTTATAAGTTATTTAACAATTTACCAATTTTCATACTTTTCCATGGAAATTTATTTTTAAAATTAGCTGGCTTTTAGAAATTGCGTTAGACATTCTAACCTATTTATAGATTTTTTTTTTCAATTTTGGATAATTTTTTGATATTTTGTCAGACATTTTAAAACTTGGATTTTTTTTCAAAATTCGATAACTTACATTTTTTCCCTTCAATTTTCAGAAATTTTGAAACTCGATTTTTTTCAAAATTGGATTAGTTTTCTATACCTAAGCTGTGAGATATTCTAAAACTTATTAATAATTTTTTCTAATATTTTTTCGTTACTTTGTTTTTTTGTTTCGTTACGTTTCACAACACTGCTCTTAGAGAGGAACGAGAAACATTATTTACTTCATAGATTTGCCATTTTGCCTATCTTCGAAAATGAAGGAGCTACAGAGCATCGAAAATTGAAAAACGTATGTTTTTATCAAAATTCAAAGCTCTCCTGTCCTATGCCTTCATTTTCGAAGGTAGGCAAAAAATTTAAGGAAGAAAAAATATATTTTTTACCACGCTTTTATTAACTTGGTATGTATGTTTGTTTGTACGTATGTCTCATGGAACCAAGTGTATGTTTTCGCCCAATCCTCTCTCATTTAATATTTTACGAGAATTGAAAGACCAAAGTGCTCACTTTAGGTGTTTTCGAGGTCGCTGAATTCGATTTTCGAACTTAAATTTACCCTTGACCCCAAATTGGGCCCTTATGAGGGGGTTCAATTTTGAAAATTTCGAAATTCACAACATTAGTATCAAAATGTAGGTTTTCGAGGTCGCTGAATTCGATTTTTAAACTGAAATTTATCTCCGACCCCAAATTGGGCTTCTAAAAGGGGGTGTGAATTTTGAAAATTTCAAAAATTACAACATCGGTATCAAAATGTAGGTTTTTCAGATCGCTGAATTCGATTTTCGAACTTAAATTTACCTTCGACCCCGAATTAGGCTCTTACGGGGGGGGGGGGGGGGGTTAACTTTGAAATTCACAATATTGGTATCGAAGTGTAGGTTTTTGAGGTCGCTGAATTCAATTTTAGAACTTGAATTTGTCAACGGCAAAAAGAGTTAAATAAAAAGGTAAAAAAATTTTAAATAACCATGCTTTCACTTAAAGTGGGTCATATGTTATTCAGGTATAGGGTTTAAAAAACGAAAAATAAAATTCACTTGAATAATGATGTGTTGAAAAGAATCTATTTTTTCAAAAATTATGACGATGAAAAGCGTGGTGGGATGTGCATGGAGATAACAATAATATGTACCTTGTCGAATAACGCCCCACCATGCGTTTCATCGTCATAATTTTTGAAAAAATAGTTTCTTTTCAACACATCATTATTCAAGTAAATTTTATTTTTCATTATACCTGAATAACATATGACCCACTTTAAATGAAAACGTGGTTTAAAAAAAAAAAAATTACCTTTTTTTTTTAGTACTATCCTTGCACTCAATCAAAAATCACTTCATCTCAATTTATTTTCTCCTTGCCCCTTTAATTTTCAAGACAAGCAACATATTTGTATAACATTTTTTTGTTCCTTATGGGTTGCCTATTCACCTGGTGGAAGGAACAGCATCAGCTATGAAACACCCTGTATATGTAGAGAGAATTCGCTTCGTGGCTGTACAAGGTATCGAGCTCTTGGCCACGGTCGCGTTTCTCTTTCTCATTTCATTTCATAGGTCGCGTCATTAAATTGGCAATAATTTTCATCGTTAGGTAGTTAGGTACGTCATTCGCAGCGTGGATTTTTTCGCTCGCTGATCGCGAGCTTTTATACCTGTATCGAACTATCGAAGCTCGCAAAAGTTCAAGTCAACAGGCACGGCGGCGCAGCGGACGCGACGCAGGAGTACCAAAGAGTTTAAACACCGTGTTATCATTTAACGTCGAAATGTTTACACTCGCGGAATATAGTTTGTAATTTATTTTGTTTTAAGGCGCGAGTTGAGCTACGTGCGCGTACACGAGCTGCTAAGGCACTTGTAAAGGCGGGCTGCGCTCGCTGCGGTCCCGTCTTAAACGCATACCATGTCATTTGACGAGAATATGAATTTTAATCTGCCAACTTCTCTCTCGTACTAAACCACGTAATCTTCAAAGTGAAGCCGAACCGCTTGGCTGGCTGTATCGAGCAAGGCACCAGCACCAGCATATAGCGAGAAAAAGCGACGAGCAAGCAGCAATGAATTTATAAAGCTACGCAGCTTGACGTAGCCACGATGAAAAATTGAATTTATATCTTCAAACAATTAAGACCATTAAGAGTTTTTCACGGTAGTTTTTTTTTTCTTGCTCTTAATCGCCGTTGTACGATTCTACGAATATGGTATTTACGCTGGATGCGAAAGGAAAGGCTGAGGTCTAGGCAATCGCGAGCGAATAAAATAACCCAGTTTAACCCTACACAAACCTGAATCCTCAGGCCTGTAAAATACGAGCTACGAGGTAATATTTTAAAAGCAAATGTTAAACCGGTGTTTTTCGTGGTTCTATCGCATATGTGTGTGTGATGCTGTGCGGATTACGTACAGTAGCGAAACAAAAAAAAAAATTATACGAGTACGGTTTTTATTCGAGACCTGTTGAAGAGGAAAAAAATAGAAAGGGAGGGGGAAAAAACGACCTACGTTATGTAATTTTCCACATTTTTAAACATCGCACCGTAACGAATAATCGATTGAAAATTTTTCATGTCATTGCATTTTATAATATGTAAAACAATTTTTTTTTCACTCGTTTCATTGACACATACTCGTATATTCGTATAGTCGAACATTAAGGTGAAAGCAAAACGTTGGGCAATGCTGTCAGTTTGATTTGATGTACCAGATTTATATACAAAGTACCTACATTCGTAGGGCATAGGAGGCTGTATGTGTTTGTTGTAAGTAATACATCGATCGAAGCGCATCTAGTTTTGAGTAATGTGTAAAATCGTATACGGATTATTAGGACGTGTACATTTGGGTGGTAATATCTCCAGCCTGTACTACATTGTATTTGAGTACCGTGTAATTAGCTTCGAAAATCATTTCACTGGGAAAGTAGTAAGTACATAGTTGGAAATTGAATTTTGAACGAGGCTTTAAAACGAATATTTGAACATGGAGGAGAAGCTCCCCTCCCCTAGAGAGTACACTTCTGTACCAACTCATTGATCAATCAGTTGTTTTTAATGAAAAATTTTCTGAGTTTATTAGAGTTATTAGAAACGAAAAAAAATCAATTTTAGAGTAACGTTTTTTTATCTCAATTTTTTGGAGTAAAAAAATCTTTTAATATTGTTACGCAAAAAAAATCTGTTTTTTCTGAGGAAGAAATTTTTTATTTTTTGAGAAAAGAATCTTGAATTTTTTGTCTCATTGTTTTTTTAATCCTCTGAGAAAGAAATCTCATTTTTTTTTTGGATGAAAAATTCCCAGAAAATTTTTGGTGAAAAAAAATATTTTAATTTTTTCACAGAAGAAAAGATTTCAATTTTTTAGAGAAAAAAATTATTTCAATTTTTTTTTAGAGAAAAATGTTATAATTTGTTTCAATTTTTTAGGGAAGAAAAAAGAAATCTATTAATTTTTTCGGGAAAAAAAATATTTCAATTTTTTTTGGGAGAAAAATATTTCTGAAATTCTTGGGTAAAAATTTTTTATTTTCAACTTTTTCGAAAAAAAAATCTCTGGGGTAGAAAATATACGTCGTTTTTTTCAGTGAGCCAATGTAAGAAAATTCTCAATTATTTAGACTAGACTAATTTCAAGAGGAAAATTTTTTATTTTCTTTGGAGCAATAATAGAAATTTTTTCATTTTTTGGAATATTTCTATTTCTGGATTTTTTCAAAGGGCCTTTAACACTGAAAAAAATATTGCATTAGAAATATTATTTTGATGTAGAAAATGTTTTGTGTATTTTGAAAAAAGAATTCATTATTTTTAGAAAAGAGGAAAAAAAGTTTTTTCAATATTTTCCTTTTAAAAAATAAGGTATCTTGGAGGAAGAAATGTTTGATTTATTGAAGACAGATTTCAAAATTTTTATGAGTAAGCGTCAGAAAATTTGATAGCAAAAATATTTTTTCAATAGGTATTTTTGAATGAAGTCCATAATTTTTTTTTTGGTAGAAAATATCTCTTTTTTTTTTTTTTTTTTTTTTTGTGAAATTCTTTTAATTTTTATTTAGGTAGGCCTAATTTAATTTCGATTATATTTTTTTCACATTTCAATTTTGTGAAATTTTTATTGCAATTTTCAACTTTTAGTTCTTCAAATATTTTTTTTCGTTGTTGAAAATTTCAGAAATTGTCAATCAATATCACTTTTCAACCATTTTCAGTTTATTCATTCTTCTAGTGTACATTTTTAAAAGTTTGTAATTATTCTTTTAAAAAGGACAATTTTTAATTTTTCAAAAAGTCATTTGAATTTTGAATTCAATTTTATTTATTATTATTCTTTTAAATTCGCACTTTTGTACATTTGTGTTGCGATTAATAATTTGCTTTCAAAATGTTTACTTTCTAAAGGTTTTTTTTTTTAAGTTTTTTAATTGAATAATTTCAATTTTTTATTATTTTTTTTTCGATTCCCAATTTTTGATTTTTTTACTATTTTCAAGATTTTAGTATTTTTATTGCAAATTACATTTTTGTAAATTTGTCATACTTAATAAGAATTTTTAAGTGCACCTAGAGATTTGTAATTTCATTCATTTCTTCACTTTTAATTATTATTTTTTTCGAATTTCAAAATTTTAAGATTTTATATTACCTACAATAAATTCTTGCGATTTCTCAACTTTTTGAATTTTTGTTGCATTTTTAAATTCTCTTAATTAGAATTTTTTTTTAATTCTTCGGTCATTTTAAAATTACCTATTAATTTTTTCACTGTTGAAAATTTCGTAGATTTTAAATTTTTAATGCCTTTTTTTCATTTTTAAAATTTATTCAATTTTCTCAAATTTTTTTTCCATTTTTTTCAGTTTTTTTTTTTTTTTTTTTTTTTTTTTTTTTTTGCAATAGGCACCTAGTCATTATAATTTGTTGGTCATTTTTAATTCAATTAATTTTTTTTAATGTAGGTAGTAGATTTTTATAGTTGGTATTTCAAGTTCAAATTTTAATTTTTTACAAGTTTTTTATAATTCTTTTTTTAAAAATCTGATTAAATTTTTGTTACGGGTAATTTAATCATTTTTTCCAAATAATCTTTCAATTTTGCCAATTTTTATCAAGTAAAATTTTTTATTTTATTTTTCGACTAGGTAACAGAGTGAAAAATTTCTCAAATTTTCTTGGAGGGAGAGAACTTTATTTTTTTGAGTAGCTATTTTTTTTTCTTCAAATTTTGTTATTTTTAAATTATCAATTTTTCATAGTTGAATATTTTGCCAATTTTCAACAATTTCCATTTTTCAAGTGTATTCCGTTTGTCTTTATTTTTTATTTTTTAGAAGCTTTTCATTTTCTTAACCGCAATTTTCATTTTTTTTTAAATTTCTTTGAATTCTCAAATTTTTGAATTTTTGTTACAATATTGATTCATTTTTTAAAAAGTTTTTTGCCATTTTTGTACCTAATTCTTTTTTTTTTAGTTTTTTACATTTTAAATTTTTTCAAATCCTTTCACTCTTCTTAAATTAATTTTTTTTTTCTTAATCAAAACAAGTTTTTTGCTATTATTAGTTCAGTTTTGAATGATTTTTTAAATTTTTGTTACAATTTAAAATATCAATTATTCTTTTGATTTCAGTTTCAGTTTCTGGCTGTCCAATAAATATTCTCAAAATTTAAATTATCGTATCACTTTCCTAATTTATTTTTTCCCCACCAGTTCAGCTCGAAAACACCGACGAGGCAACGATTAAGCATGCAAAAATTCCCAGCAGGCGAAAAATAAAGGGCGACAAGTTTGAAATAATGGCATTTTGAAATGTTTGCAAAATATTGACCATTTGATTTGGTATTCCCATATTCATGAAATAATATTCGCGAAAAATATTTGAAAACTTGTCTCGAGTGTCTGAAGAAGAAAGGGGCAGGGTAGAAAAAATATTCGTTCGTTGTATAATGTATTAAATCTCTGGAGAAGGTTACTGAACGAAAATATTGCTATACGATTTAAATTCGAGAGCATTTAATCGAAGCTAGAAAAAGAGAGCATCATACTCGAATATGTATTTGTACGAGTAATTCTCCTATGAGACATCATTTCCATGTCAAGTCAGAATTTGAAACGAGAACGGGAAAGTTCAGGAAGAGGAAACAAGGTTGGAAAAATTGCAATCACTTTCGATGACGTGTACTGACGTGTACAGAACATACACGCGCGCGGACGTGGGAGAACGTGAGAGTAAAACGAAACGAATGGAAAGCCGATAGTGGGAGTAAATTTCATCTAAATTTAGATTATCACGAGAAAAAAAAACCGCTGGACTTTCGGGAGAATTTTTTTCGTCAGCGACTTTTTACCGGATTCGCATTTATAAATTTTGGCCATTTGCCTACTTTTATCGATTAAATCCACACGAAATTTCGAAACGAACGTGATATAAATTTAACGGCCGAGAAAAAAATCCATTTCGATTACCTCGAATAAATTCATTTACGAAGGGTTATCAAAAAAATTGGGATACATTTTAACGAGTCTTATAATTAATACGATAAAAAACTAGTTCTGTTAATATGTCTGCAAGAGTATACGTAAGATATGCAATGCTCTGTGTCATACCTACATAATAATTCTAAAATACAATTTAATCGAGCGAGTTAGATAATTATTTATGAGCGAGGAGTACCCATTGGTAATTTTTTTTCGCTTTTTTCTATCACACTATCACATTTACCTAGTTCATTTTGACTTCCTACACTCGAAACTCGAGTATTTAGAAAGTGAGTTATGTAATTGGTTTTGCATATTCAAAGGTGGGGTAGATATTTAAGATGCATTTATCAAACAAAGTGTGAACCTTGGATCCGTAATTATTCGATTTAATGTGTTGGTTTGTTATTTCTTGTTTCAGGTAATGAAATTGGTGAATGCATTTTTATGGAAGAGGTTACCTATGGTTATACATATAGAAAATAGGTTCTGCGAACGTTCACTATGATTGAAATGACATTGACCTTATGCAACATAATCGTCACTTTCGTCACATCGAGAAACTAGTATTATGATTAGTAAGTACACGTGTGATTTGTTGGAGTTAATCAGACCGAATAATGATACGTCGTTTTGCGATAAAAATAATTTCGAATTTTGACGAATCGGTGACGTTTCAAGTGAATGAATACCTACCTATTTGAGAAGTTTACTCGAAATCCAAAACAAAATCTAAAATAAAAAACCACGCTTTTATTTAAAGTTGGTCACTTTGTAAAATGTTATTCATAGGGAAAGAGTAATGCCTTAAAAAACAAAAAATAAAATTTACTTGAATACAAAAATGTGTCATGAAATTTTTTTTCTTCAAAATTTATCGTGGTGGGGCGTTAGTCGAAAAGGTATTCGTTTGCTCCTCGCACACCCCACCACGCTTTTCATCATTAAAATTTTTGAAAAAAAAATTTTCATGACACATTTTTGTATTCAAGTAAATTTTATTTTTTGTTTTTTAAGGCATTACTCTTTCCCTATGAATAACATTTTACAAAGTGACCAACTTTAAATAAAAGCGTGGTTTTTAAAAAAAATTTTACATTTTTATTTAACTCTTTTTGTCGTTGAAAATATTGTTGTGAATTTTGAAATTTTCAAAATGGAACCCCCTCATAGGGGTCCAATTTGGGGTCAAGGGTAAATTTAAGTCCGAAAATCGAATTCAGCGGCCTCGAAAACCTACATTTCGATACCAATGTTGTGATTTTCTGAAATTTTCAAAACTGAACCCCCTCATAGGGGCTCAATTTGGGGTCGGGGGTAAATTTGAGTTCGAAAATCGAATTCAGCTACCTCGAAAACCAACATTTTGATATCAATGTTGTGAATTTTGAAATTTTCAAAATGGAACCCCCTCATAGGGGCTCAATTTGGGGTCAAGAGTAAATTTAAGTCCGAAAATCGAATTCAGCGACCTCGAAAACCTACATTTCGATACCAATGTTGCGATTTTCTGAAATTTTCAAAATTGAACCCCTCATAGGGGCTCAATTTGGGGTCGGGGGTAAATTTGAGTTCGAAAATCGAATTCAGCGACCTCGAAAACCCCTAATGTGAGCACTATGTTCTTTCAATTCCAGTAAAATATTAAATGAGAGAGGATTGGTCGAAAACATACATTTGGTTCCATGAGACAAACATACATACATACATATATACATACCAAGCTAATAAAAGCGTGGTAAAAATTAAGTGCAGTCAGGCCCTACCTTGATGGGTGTTGTTATTTCCACCCGCCTGGGTGAGTAGTTGCTCGGATTTGTAGTGAACATGAACAAAATTGCTCACACCGCACCTACTTCCATCAGTTCAGATTCTGAACTTGGAAAATTTCTTTCAATTAACATGTAATTTATTCGAAATTGGAGAGAAGGTATGGCTCCAATCGAAATTTTTGTAATAACTAAAATTATTTCCAAGACTACAAGCTACAAGTTTTGTTTGAAAATTTTTTCAATTGGACCTCTACCTTCACAATTTTTGAATAATATAAGTGTCCAAGCCATTATGCAAAATTGGAGGGGAAGGAAGGGTCTAATCGAAAATTTTATAGTCACAAAAATTATTTCTCGCTCCTCGATCTACAACTTTTGTTTGAAAAAATTTTCAATTGGACCCCTCCGCCAAATTTTGAAAAAGTATCTACCTGATATTATGTGAAATTTGAGGAAAGGGAGAGATCCAATCGAAATTTTTATAATGACCAAAATTATTTTTAGGATCTTGCTCTACAACTTTTATTTGAAAAAAAATTTAATAGGTTCCTTCCTCGCTCACTCATCTGGGATTTTTAATTAATATCTTCGAAGTGTTGTGCAAAATCAGTGGCGAGGTGGTCCAATTAAAAAAAACTTCAAACAAAAGTTATAGCTTGAAGACCTAGGAATAATTTTGGATATTACAAAAATTTTGATTGGACCCCTCCTTCCCCTCCAATTTTGAATAAAATAAATGTCAATCGAAACTTGAAAGAAATATTCCAAGTCCAGAGATTAAGTTGATTCATTTCTATGAACTACTCACCCACTCACCCAGGCTGGTGGAAATAACAACACCCATTAAGGGTAGTCAGGCCCTAATTTGATGGAAGGTTTAGGTGGCACTATTGTCCCTGGGCTTGGAGAGTTTTAGAAGCCCAAAATTGTAAAAAAATGAAGCAAAATTTCGGTTTTTAATAGCTGAACAAGGAAAAAAGAGGAAATAAAATTTTTTCTGGGCTTGGAATTCGATGAGTAGGACATAAATGCAATAAAAAGGCAAAGGAAAGAACAGCTGCTTGATTGACTGGTTCATAGAAATGAAATTAAGAATTTGATGACGAACTATAAAATTTAGTGGAACTATTATTTTTTCACATTTTTTGAAAATATTAAATATGGGGTAACCAGGCAAAGACATTAGGTAGGCTCCTTGATTATAAATAATCAAAATTCCGGTGTCTTGAACCATGTTCCAGATTTATGGGGTGCCCTACTTAAGTAGTCTACATAGATTTATAAGTTTTCAATTATTACGATATTATTTAAATCAGTGGAATGGAATATCAGAAATCACAAATTAGTTTCAAAATTGACAAATGAAATGCTCGCACCGGGTTCAAAAATTTTCTCATCCAATCAGACAGCTCCACAAAAAGGTCAACCCCCGTCTCCAGTCAATAGAACAGGAGACAGGGTGAACTCAAAATATAGACAATTATTATTGGAAAATAATAAATATGTTCCATAAATTATGGCTATAGAGAATTAGAGATCCAAGTAGTGAAGAATTTTTCGGTTTGTTTACATCGCGAAGCACTGATAAGAGTGAATTTTGGATTTAGTTCAGCGGTGTTTCTGGTTATCGACTTATTGGGCGATAGATACAAAAGCGTACACGAAAATTGAGCAAAATACAGGTGAAATAGCTTACCGCACATATTGACGAATTGGTTTCAGAATAAACTACACAAGCAAACGCCACACATCTAATTTATTATCACACTAATAATCATTCCTTTTTATATTTTCATGAAACTAGATTGTACAGTGTTGAAGCACTTAGCAGAGAGTGGTATGTGGCAATAGCCGCAATATTGCTCTATTTGACGAGTTAATGTCGTGGAATATGGGTGAATGAAGTTGTTAAGTGAAATAAATTCTAAAGTCATTGGGTTAACGATGAAATTAACGATAGGAGGTGGAAAATTTTCTAGTTATTTTCCATGCAGTACGATATTAGTGAAACTTATTCGAAACAACACTGTTTTCTTAGGTGACGTCAGGTTCTTCTTATCAGTATTTCGGTATTTGGCACTTTCAATTTTGAACTATAGTTTTGAAACAGTTGATTTTTCGTAAAAAAAAAATTATATTTCATCAGTCTTATAGAGGAAAAGTGTCCAAAAAACAGAAAAGAACCCATCTGTGATTTAATTAGCAATATTTTCTCAATAGTATTGTGTTTTTCTTCGATTTAATTAATTTTTTTTTGTATTGGTGCTGATCACAAGTTTTACTATTCACTGGAAATCGAAATTAAATCTTGGAAGTACAACCATTTTCTTGAATTTTGAACCCATGGCCCACGAAGCCTTGATCATAATCATAGTGCAAGCATGGCCTAAAAAAATATTTTATCAAAAATGAAATTAATTACCAATTTTTGAAGAGGATATTTGTAATTTCTGGAATGTAGAAGCACTCTACAGATCAGTCTTTTAATATTTTTTCGAATTATATTTTAAATAATACGAGGTGAAATTTCAAGAAATGGGTTTCTCCTTTATTCCCAACCAAAAATATTCATAAAAGATCGATGATTTTTTTAAATAATTGAATAATAAATGCAACGAATGGAATACTTTGATCTGTAACACATTCACACTGTAGGATAATCTTCCTCGTTCCTCATTTTGATTTTTCATCTTCGTTTTGAACGACATTTCTAAAGTAATTTAGTAGGGAAAAATGAAAGATATCTAGTTCAAAATAATTACTGTACCAAATTTACAATTATTTTATAAACAATTTTCTTTCAAAACTGTTGAATAGTGAATTAGTGTAGTGATGATAATTTGAAAATTGAAATAATTATTGAAAGAAAGATTTTGTGAGATGCTGGTGAGATGCTATTGGTTTCCCACAATATCTAACTTGAATAAAATTATTGTTGTAATGAAATCACGCTAAAGTTTTTTGCAACTTACAAAAAATAAATTACAAAGTCAAAAGTGAAACAATCTTTAAAAAAATTTAAAAAATGAAAAAATAAAAGAACGACATTTCTCATTATTTTGCGTTATCATAACGAACGAAATTGAATTTTCTTTGAATAAGCTATTGACCATTTCCCGCTCACCAGGATCGCTAGCATCGCCGGCAAACCATGAGGATGAAATACATTATTATGGCTTATGAGGGAAGAGAAGTTTTTTCAATTTTTAATAAAAATGAGATGATTTACGGAAAATTTTGTAAGAACATTAATTGAAGAAGATAAAATTTCCTTTCCATTGATATAAAATTTATTTTGATTCTTCAAGTAATTACGGATTTGCGGATGTTTTTTCTTATTTGTTTTCAACTTATCGAAATTTCAATTATAAATTAATCGAAAACTACTCATTTGACAAAAAAAAATGTTTTCTCTAAAACTTGGAGTAAATTTAATCCTCTTTCCAAAAGTGTATTGGTGAAGTCGGTAGTTTTAATATTCACGCTACCAGCCTTACTTGAAACTTTGAAAGTTGAAAAATTGAATTTCAATCTGACAAACACCTGATCTGAATGTTCAGTTTCAAAATTGTATGGAAAGGAAGGGTCTAATCGAAATTTTTATAATAACAAAACTTATTTCTCGAGTATTATTCTACAACTTGGTTTGAAATTTTTTTCAATTTGATCTCCCTTCCCCTCTAATTAGGCATATTACTATTATAAATGTGAAATAGTAGGGGAAAGAGGGGTCCAACTGAAAAAATTTTAAAACAAAATTTGTAGGATAAATAAAAATCGACCATCTGTGTACGAACGAGACGAAAGGGTAGACTCGCGTCAAAAGACATAACGTGAAAAAAACAAAGTGAAAAAACACGCCCACCACAAAAACAGCACACCACCCACGCTATTTTCGGTTTCGTCCAGGCCGGAATATAAGATTTGGCAACGCTGTAGCCAGAGGCTGAATTTTTTCTTTGACTTTACAAAAAAAGTGCAAGAGACCTTTTTTGAAGGGAATTAAAAATGCTTTCCACTCATATAAAAATATTTGGATTTTAATGACTTTTGTGAAAAATCAAAAATCATCAACTTTCGAAAAAAACTCAAATATTTTTATATGAGTGGAAAGCATTTTTAATTTCCTTTAAAAAAGGTCTCTTGCACTTTTTTTGTAAAGTCAATATTTTCCAAGTTATTGGCGTTATTAAAAAATCAGCCTTCAGCCACATTCCGGCCTGGTAACACTATAGTCGGCCGTGTTTAGTCACAAAAATGTTGTTTTTTCACAACAATCGATCTCGTTTCGTCGTACTTGCTACGTGTAAAAGAGATTATATTTTTATATTAAAAATGAAAGGTTGAAAATAGAAATTTTTCCTTCAAAAAAATTGAGACAAAAAATTCGGGTTTTTTTTCAAAAAGTAAAATTTGTATTTAAGTAAAAATAAAAGATTTTTTTTATTCCAAAGAAATCAAGACATAATTTTTTTTCTTAAAAAGTTGTTTTTTTTCCTATAAAAATTATAATTTTTTCAAAAAAAAAAAAAATAAATTGAAAGATTTGAATTTTGAAACAAGAAATTACGCCAATAAAAGCTCAAGATTTTTTTTTACTCTGAAAATTTTTTAAAATTGATAAGATTTTTTTCATTAAATTAAAAGACTATAATCCCTCCTCCCCAAAAAATAGAAAATGTTTACTTCAAAATAAGGTAAATTAAATATGCTGGCGATTGACCCCCCCCCCCCTGCGGTTGACATTTTGGCTAAGTATTAGTTAGAGTAGCTTATTAAAAATTTCATAAATTTGAAAAAATGTTGTCCATTTTTAAAATTACAAACAACGTTTATCGAAGTTTAAATTTAGGTATCTAATTCTGAAAAATTATTAAAATTCAAAATTGAAGAAAATTCCAATTTTTATGAAACTTTGAATTTTTTTTTTAAATTTAAAGAAATCAAAGTATCATAGGTAGTTAGATAATAGATACCTCCAAAAATTTTGAAGATTTCCTAAATTTTAAAAAAGGGGTTCTCAATTTTATAAGTACCCAAAATATAAAAAAATTATTCAAGTTAAAGAAATAGGTTAGGTATCAAATTTTGAAATTTTATCTAAATTTGAAGAAAAAATTGGAAGAAGCGTGTTATCAATTTTGAAAAAGTTATATCAATCTAAAATTTTAATTAGCTCCTTATCGCTAATATTAATTGAAAAAGATTCAAGCTCGAAAATTTTCCATAGAGGATCTAACGATTGTAGATATGGTCAATTACGACTAAGATATTCATTTACTTTCTCAATTTACGAGTATTTTCAAAATCTATAGTAAGTATGGGTTCCAACGCGGAAATTTCAAAAAGAGTGGACCTGGAAATATATACCTACAATTTTTTGTGATATACCATCAAAAGCGGGCCTTTTCTAGATCTCGAAACCTCCATCACATTTTTGTGATCGATTTGCAAAACCGAATCAGGAGTTCTCAAAGTTGTCAAACTTGGGTAAAATCAAAAATTCTGTACACTAAAGCACCGATGATGGAAGTCCATTTTTTTTCGACTTCGAGATTTCTATTGTTTATGAACTTACAAGTGTCCAAACTTCAAAAAACGTAAAAACCTCGAAGTTGAAAAAAATGTGACTTCCATCATCGGTGCTTTAGTGTACAGAATTATAATCGAAAAATCACATTTTTCGTCCTAGAAGGGGATGGGATGAGGTAGAGACCTGAAAATTTGGTCACAGGAGTTTCAGACCATAAAGACCAACTTTCACTAGTTTGTTTCAAAATTGAAAATCCGCATAGTGGGTCGATTCACCTATCTATAATAGCCTTTAAGAACTAGGTATAGGTACCTATCAAGTTCTGAAATTTTATCTAAAATTGAAGAGAAAATTCGAAGATGGGTGATATTAATTTTGAAGTTATATTAATCTAAAATTTCAATTAACTTCCTATCGCTTATACTAATGGGAAAAAATTTTAGTTTGAAAATTTTCCATAGATACAGGGATCTTGACGTTGTATAGTCAATTACGACTACATTCGATTACTTCCTCAATTTATTTTCAAAATCTAAAACGAACTGATTAGCTATTCTAATATCAAATTTTGTACTGCGTAGCTCACATACGAGGATAAAAAAATGTTTCTACGACTTTTCAATCAATACCTACCTTACTTATTTCGTCGGCGGTTCCATTTTGATGCATAAGTATTGTTACGACTTCGCTATTTCAACGTAATTTTTTTCCCATTTGTTAATTTACTGATAATAGGTATGATTTTCAAATGGTACTTCGTGTTTTTTATTTTAATATTATATTTCTGCTGTTTGACAGAAACGGTGAGTTCTTTATTTTTTTCAAATTCTATAACTTTTCTTAAAACTTAGCAAATAATAGGCCTATGACACACGCTTCGACTTTTTTTTTCAAAATATGTGTGAATAAGTAGGTACTTTGCAGGTTTTTCGGATTTTCTTATTTATTTATTTTTTCATCAAAATTCATTCTCAGTGGAAAAATTTCGCAAAGTGTAGAAGTAAAATCGTAAAATTCGATTCTTGTTTGAAAAAATTGTTTTTCGATTAGAAACCATTAAAAAATTTTCAATCAAATTTTTCCTTCTTCTTTAATTTTTCTCAAATTTTTCGCGTTTTTTTTTTTTAAATTTTTATCGGCTAAATTATTGTTAATTGCATTTTCCCCCAAACTTTTTGTTCGAATCACTCCAACAACACAGGATAGGTATGTTTGAATCAACTAATCAACGTTAATGTGTACCTATTTAATTAAGCAATTTTAATTTCGCAAAGTGTAGAAGTAAAATCGTAAAATTCAATTCTTGTTTGAAAAAATTGTTTTTCTATTAGAAACCATTAAAAAAATTTCAATCAAATTTCAAAAATCTTTAAGTAGGTATTCAAAATATTATAGTACATATAAGACCAATAAAGTACTTATTTGAAATCTACGGCTATTTTTACCTCGAATTAGCTAAGTTTGTCGTTTTGATTTTTTTAGGCACTCCAGCCTCAGAAAAAACGTCTCGCTATGGGATATCAATTTTTTCAAAAGGATTATTGATGAGAATCGTACGTACGTCGACAAAACAATGTACGCCCTGAAATTAATAAGTCCTCGTCATAGTGCTGTTGATGCTTCTCATATTTTCATGAACCGACCAAGACGTTTC